>OU696696.1:236696011-237296011 GCA_916050605.2 Platycheirus albimanus | reverse complement strand
AAAAAAAGGAAAATAAAAAAAAAATGTCTAACTCCAAACTAGGTTACTCTGAATCGACCTAAATTAAATCAATTATAATCAAGTTTTCTCAAGCTAATTCGGGCCCCACGTTGGGCGCCATCTGTAACGATAATATTGAAAATTATTATTATTATTTCTTTTCTATTTTGAGAATCTTCACCAAGGAAAAGAATTTACTGACACACTGCTCTCCATCTTCTCCAACGCCTTAACAGGTCCCGTGAGACAGCTGAAAGTAAACTTGCCCCCACGCCATCTGTAACGTCCATGTTACTGAGAAGGTGCATACGGAAAACAGTATGGAATTCGAATCGCCAATAGTCACCCAGTCTCTTCACCTAAACACCCTATGGATATTTAAGATCCAAACCCGATGCCTGATAACAACCCGAACCCAAGAGGAAATAGAAAGAGATAGGCACCTAACATACCTTGGCTCTTATTTTTTTTTTTTTTTTTGTATAATGCACACGCGCTCAAGGGGTTTGTTATAGCCCTTTTAATGACAATTCACAGCACGAGCGATAGGAATTTAGGGAGGAAGGGAAAGGAGGTGTCGATGAACATTGATCTTGAATGTCTGCAGATCAAAATGGTAAGGAAAAATTGTGCCAGGCAGTCCATTCCACATTCGTGTTGTACGGCTAAGGAAAGAATCCCTATATTTCACGGTACGTCCGAAATAGGGCTCAAGTGTAAACTGATGAGCGTTCCTAGCAAGACGAGTGTTACGGGGGAAATGTTTAAGGGGTGGAACGCAGCTGGCTACCTCGAGTGAGCACTTTTTATAAAAGAACCTGTAAAATAAAGAAAGACATGAAACATTTCGACGATGTTCGAGTGATGGAAATGTTTCCATAATGTTTCTCTCTCCTATCAATTTTAACGCTTTTTTCTGAACTCTGTCGAGCAGGTGAAGAAAAGTTTGAGAAGCACCTGCCCAGAGATGGGAATTATACTCGAGTTTAGGGCGTATAAACGCCTTGTAAATTGTAGCCAGATCAGAAGGGGTGAAAAACTTCTTGCATCTATTAAGAAAGCCTAAGCATCTTGCAGCATTCTTAGCAATCTCAAGTATATGATCATTCCAACGAAGGTTGTCACTGATACACATACCGAGTACTGATAGCTTTTCGGCCTCCTCGATGCAAGTACCATTCATGGATAATGGCATAGGGGGTATGTTTAGCTTCAACGACAAAAGACAGCATTGAGTTTTCGACGCATTAAACTCCACACGGTTTCTGATACCCCAATTCACAATGCTGTTTAAATCGGAGTTTAATGAGCTTATCATACGGTGTCGTTGTAATAACACGTCCGAAGGCGAAGGCCGTGAATTATCAAACGTATATGAAAAGCTGAGGGTTGAGTCGTCAGCAAAACAATTTAATGGATTAGAAGTCACAGACAAGAGATGATTTATAAAAATGAGAAAGAGAGTCGGAGACAGAACAGAGCCCTGGGGCACACCAGCATTTATTTTGTGGAGATCAGACTTGAAACCGTCTAATACAACTTGTATTGAACGGTCCAGAAGATAGCTTCTAATCCAACGAATAAGAGTATCATCGATTCCAAATGCACGCATTTTCGATGAAAGAGCTTCATGCCAAACTCTATCAAATGCCTTTGAAATATCAAGCACAATAATCTTGCTTTCGCCAAAGCGATGCAAAGATTTGTTCCACTGTTCGGTGAGATATGCCATCAGATCACCAGTGGAACGATTGCTGCGAAAGCCGTATTGCCGGTCATTTAAAAGCTCCCGATCTTCGAGATATTTCTTGAACTGACGATTTATCAGCGTTTGACCTTGGAAAGAAGGGAAGTAAGTTTAATTGGTCGGTAGGAGGAGTCACCTTTCTTTGGGACGGGCTGGACAAATGCTGTTTTCCATTTCCATTTAAATTTTTGGTCACTAGGAAAGATTCCTGAACGATAGGAGCGATGAAAAAGCTTACGCAGTGGTTTTGCCAGCGATGAAGAACACTTCTTCAGAAGAATATTGGGTATACCATCCGGGCCAGCGGATTTGTGTATATCAAGATCTTGAAGAACTCTTGCTACTGTACGAGTGCGGAAAAATACCTGTCCCATAGAAGAATTAACGTTCTCAAGTACAGGAGGGGCATTGTTGCTTGCAGGCAACGTAGAACTTGCAGCAAAATGAGCTGCGAGCATATTCGCCTTCTCTGAAGAGCTGACAATTGGTTTATTGTCGACGATGAGCGTTGGAACTGATGATGACGTTGAGTTTTTAACGTTTTTTACAAATGACCAGAAGTTTTTACTGCCTTTGGGACATTGCAGAATTTTTTGCCGTAACTTCTGGTCATGTAAAAATTTCGTTTTGTGTATAACGGAGTTGCACGAGTTCCTAACTTGTTTGTGTTTCTTCCGATTTTCCTCAGTTGGGTCTTCTTTGTAGGATCGGAAGCTTACTTCTTTCAACCTGATAGCTTCTTTACACTCTTCGGTAAACCAAGACTTTTCTTTTGGTTTGATACATTTTGTTCTGTGAGGGACAAAAGTTCTCATTCCAAGAAAAATCACTTCTGTAATCATTTCAGCACTGGCATCAATGTCATTATCGAGGAAGCATAATGACCAGTTAAAGTTGCGAAAGAAATTATTCAGACTGTCCCAGTTGGCTTTCTCGTATTGCCAAACGGTCCTATGGTTGCATATCGAGAAATTAGCTGAAATGACACAATGGTCCGAGGTGCCAAATGGAGAAGTTACGTTAATAGTATATTTATCAGGGTGGGAAGTAAGGAACAAGTCAAGAGTATGGGCGGAATGCCCATCAACATCCGGTATACGAGTAGGCTCATCGACAAGCTGGGTAAGATGGTTATACTCAGCAAAGATCTCGGTATACCTTCCTTCGAGTGTTGTCTGGCCAGAATAGCGGAGCCAACTTGAATTATGTACATTGAAGTCGCCCGTAATCACGACTTCAGTGTGAGGACAATGGGAAACAATTCGGGAAATTGAATCTGACAAAACATCTAACTCATCACAAGTAGACATGCTGTCAAGATTCGGACTCCTGTAAAGAAAACAGTAATGAATGATATGCTTGCGGACAGTGAATTTGAGCCACAGGAAATTAAAGTTCGTATTAGAACAATGCCCATATTGGGGAAGACTCTGGCAAGCAATATCATTCCTAACATAAACAACAACAACAACAAATTAGCCGAGAACAACGCCATCATCACAAAAGCCGACAAAGGAAATACCGTAGTAATATTCGATAACCAACAATACATAGATAAAACTAACAAATTCATCGAAGACAACAATATTAAAGTACTAAAAAACGACCCAACGAAAAAATACATAAAAGAAATAAACCAAATGATTAATAAATGCAACGGCCTATTCACAAATACACAAAAATTTAAATTAAAACAACCCAACCCAAAAGCTCCGCAATTTACAGGACTTCCAAAAATTCACAAAACCGGAACACCCATTAGACCACTCATCAATTTCAAAACAGCACCTGGCTACAAAATATCTGCAGCACTACACAAACTGATAAAAAATAACATAAAAATACACAACAAAAACAGCATCAACAATTCAATTAACCTCATAGAAAAGATAAAAGACATAAACATAACTAACCAACATAAACTAATATCTTTCGACGTAACGAACATGTACACCAACATCCCTATAAAAGAAACCATACAAATAATAGAAGAGAACCTCACAAACACTGCCAAACTTAATAAACAACAAATTAAAGAACTAATATCAACATTAAAAACAATACTGCAACAAAATTACTTCACATTCAATAACAAATTCTACATCCAAACTGAAGGCCTAGCGATGGGATCACCTTTAAGTGGCTTACTAGCAGACATTTAGCTCAATGATTTTGAAAACAAACATATTTTATCAAGTCAAAACCCCCTATACCAGAAAATAATAACCTACTCACGTTACGTCGACGATACCTTCATCATATTTAATGGAACAAATAGACAAATTGAAATACTCAAAAATCACATAAACAACATCAATGGAAACATAAAATTCACAGCAGAAACAGAATATAACAATGAAATCAATTTCTTGGATCTAAACATAAAAAAGATAAACAGCAAATTAAAATTCAAAATATACAGGAAGCCCACCACAACAGACATCACAATACATAATGATTCACACCATCCACACAGTCAAAAAATGGCCGCATACAATTCATTCATACATAGACTCCTAACAATACCAATGGACGACGAGGATTACCAAAACGAATTAAACATAATTAAACAAATCGCAACATCTAACGGATACAAACCAGATAAAATAGATAAAATTCTTAGAAAACAAAAAAAACAATATTAATAAAATAAAACCCACCTCAACCGATACAAAATACACATCAATAGAATTTACCAATATAATGCCAAAAATCATAAATAACGAATTAAAAAAACTTAACGTCAACGTCTCCTTCAAAACCAATAACAACATTCAAAATATCCTACAATCGAAACCAAAAATAGAAACCAAAATGAAATCTGGAAAACTTAAATGCAACGACTGTGACAAATACTATATCGGACAGACCGGACGGACATTTTATGAAAGATTCAATGAACACAAACCAAAACCTAGTACCAAGTCTAATTACGCTTTACATTTAATCGAAAATAACCATAGCTTTCCCAACTTTGATAAGAACCTATCTCCAATGCATATAATCAAAAAGGGTAATCTATTAAATGCATTGGAAGAATTCGAAATATATAAAGCGTATAAGACAGAAGAAGACAAACTTTTAAACGACAAACTAATATTCAAAACGAACACACTATACGATACTGCACTTTCACAAACACACACTAACATAACTCAACAAAGCAGGTCAGAACTACAATAGAAAAATGAAACAACACATAATCAACAATAATAATCAAAAAATACAAATAATCAAAAGAGAGAAAGAGACAAACATCTATAAAAGAATCATTATAAAAAAATTTTTGACATTCAAGATCACAATAGAAGAAACCTTCAACATAATAGTACTTAGTTTAAGATAGCTTTGCAATTATTCTTAGATAATTAGTGCCAGATGATGGAAATTTAATTTCCGAAACGCGTAGCACAAAGTAAAATAAAGTTGTGATATAAGTGATTTAATTTAATTAATAAAGATTTTATAAGTTTATTTTAACAAATATCTTTTATTTCATATAAACAACAAGACCATGGTGGGAAAAAAGTAATGGCACTAAGTTATATCCAACCAAACAAAATTCTGATAAATAAGTATTCTGTCCAACCTGGGTTTCACTTAATGCCAAAACAGCTGGCCTGTATTGCACAGTATGGGCGTACACAGAAAAGAAATTCTTCCTAAGCCCACGAACATTTGAATAGACGACACAAAAATCACTTACCATTCTGAAAAACTTAACACAAAAAATTCAACTTTGACGTACCCAAGTTCGACCGTGCAGTGTAGGCCCATACCAAATCAATGAAAAACAAACTGTCCTAGGTGTTATGCCCATAAGACAATTTGCACACGAAATTAATATATAGGTATAGACAACACAATAGAACACAATAGATTGCAGTGCATAGAAAGCAACAGTTATAGGTGAGTTCGGGTGGAGAGGATGGGTGGTGGTGGTGTCGGATGCTGTGCTGTGACTACGAGCGAGGTTTCGGGGGTTTTTTTTTTTTTTTCTTCAATTTGTTATTTGTCACTGGCTTATTTGATTTTGCGAATTTTGTATACCAAGGAACATGTCATCCATTGCTCGTTTATCGATGTATCCAATGCCCCTATATTCGTGACATACTTACACCTCAAAGTGGTAGCCTCCTGCTCTCTCTACTCCTCACCCAGTTCCCAAAAATTCCCAAAAGAAAAATAATAACTTTCACCCATCCCTATCACAGAAACGAGAACTATCCATCAGCCTACCATAGGTACTGACTACAAAACACCGTAGAACAGCCTGGAGGGTACCTGATGACATATTCCCGTCTATCCGCCGCGAGTACTAGGTGTTCCGCTCGCAGTCATGTTACTCAGTAGCCTACACCTGTAAACCATAACCTTACTCATACCCCATTGATGAACCTAAACTTGCAAGACTACCTTTATTACCATGTCATAATTTTCCCAGAGGTTTAGCACCAGTTAGTGTCTGCGACTTTAGATATCATCAGTTCGATTTGACGTGAATTGGGATCGAAGCAACCTTATGTCGGCAACGCCCCCTTCCTCGCGGACTACTCGTTAAAAGTAAACGGTAAGGACGACATGCGACAACGTAAGGTTGTGGCCGAGATCGACCGTCGCGTTGGCCGGCAGCACCCATGCCACAACTAGCTCAGCCAGGCCATGGACACTTGCTCCGGGATCTACCTGACCGGTGTTACCTCTTATTATCCTGCCGACCGTTGAACCCTGGTGGTCGAGTTCGAATAAGTATGTTAAAATGCTTGTTGGCCCTCATAACTTTTGAAAACTCGATCGTAACGAATCGACCACAGAGAAAGTCGAACCAAAGCTGCACCTCTAAACGCGATGTGAGTAACCCTAATCTGAAAGTAAGAAGCCCTGTCTGTTCTAATGTCCCAGCCCTTACAAACCCTGCACGTAAGTATTCTGTCTAAAGCGTACCTTAGATAGTCGAGGCAGCTACGGCTTATTATTATCATCAACGTGTCCAGCTGCCGTAATGATGTGCTGGGCATGGATGTCGAGGTGTCTCACCTTGTAGGGAGGGAGGATCAAAGCTGTTAAACGATCCTCCAGGCCTCTCAACCCACCCATTTCGATGTAGAAAATCGCCTCTCTCCACACCGACCGTTGTTGTCCGTGGACCAAAGAGTCCCTACGACTCAAGAAGATTGTGGGCAACCCCTTAATATGAAAAGGCAAGCAGTTAAATTGCTTGCTTACTTCACCATCTCATTTATAATCTAATTCCTATATGAAACTCTAATCGTCTAACCTTCAATCTTCAAAAAAAAGGAAAACGAAAGGAAATCTGCACACACACACATTGTCCTACCAAGGAAACGAGAGGGGTACCACCCTCCCCTGGGATAAACTTACTCCATGTTCAAACACATGATTGCATCTTATCAAAAAAAAAAATCTAAAACGGAAATAAAAAACTTTCTTATCGAAATAGCAACAGCTAGAAATTCGTAAGAACGTTATAAAACGTAAATATCTTTTATTAAAAATGAATTTTAAAGTGCTTAAAGTTACTTAAATCTACCTTATCAAGTATCGAAGGAAAGTTATAGTTAATAGGATATAGAAATTTTGGATTCTAATGATCTATATTTGATCTTCTTGGATCTTTACAAATTCTTATTAAATTGTCAATACTCTAATACAAAAGATATAATCACGAATCGATTTGTTATCGATGCTTTCACAAGAATAAGTCTTAGACTTTGAAATGAACTTATGTAATTTATTATTTGGGGTTCTTCTTTATTATAACCCTATCATTAATTCACAAAAATTTATTGATAATCTTGTTCATAAATTCAAATAAAATTGCCTATACTGAATACAAAGATTCAAAATGTATGGCTATCATGTACATTAAACATATAAAAAGAAGGGAAAAGTCAATATATGAAGTGAGATGTAAAATATCGAAGTTGAACCATTAACTGGTATCTGGAATATACTCGCGATAAAAAAAAACTATTTCGGAAGAAACTAGATGATTTTTCAAAAGTATCTAAGTATCCCGATTATTCCCAGGCGACTACAAACTTTACGATCAAAACGCGTATCAATTATAGTTTAAAGCGTTCGGTTCCCGAAGAAAAAGTAAATCGTGATCGAATGAATGACTGTATGCTCACGTTAACAGATAGAGACGACACAAACAACGTACAAACAAATATACAACCATATATGTGAGATTTCAATTTGATGTCCCACATATAATCGATCAGCAAATATTTTTAAAGCAATATAGTGTATAAAAATGTAAAACAATTCAGTATAATAAGATTAATACAGAGCTGCCAATGGGGCAGCGGGGATAATATATTTTGTAAGCGTAACCTCTGAAGTGCACTCCTGAGTTGGCTGAAACAAAATTTTTATTTACGTTAATCTTCTAGTTAACTGACACTAACTGGTTCGCTATTGCTGTCAATGATCTTATAATTAATTTAAGGTTGTTCTGACTTGGACTGTTCAAGTCATTCGTGCTTCAGTATAAAAACAAAGGTAAGTATTGCTTAATGGGCACGAAAAGGTAAGAAGACGGTTTCTATGTTAAGTTTAATTACACGCACGATAAAATACTAAGACCGTATGTAACCAACACAGTAGTTATAAAAATTGATAACCTGATAAAATGTAATTATAGGCGAATACCAAGCTCGACTGTGTAAATTGGGGTGGTGCGAAGGATATTCAAAGAACCATAACTTCACGCACCAAAAAAAAAATTCCAAACGCGGCGTTCAACGTCGGCGTTGATGGTCGCTACCGACACGATTCAAAAAGGTAAAAGATGCTATGATCACAATGATCGAAACGATATTGTCTTTAAGACCAAAAAAAAAATATCGAGGAACTAAACACACGATTCATTAGCACACGCAATGAAGTTCGTATGTAACGATTAGTTGCTGCGATTTAAGTAGTATAAATCCACGAAAAGTAAAAGGAATTACGAGCTCGGGCTCTAGGTAAATGTTCACGATATTCAAACAGACAAGGTACGATTGAAATTCCCGCGATTATCAAAACGAAACTATACCGCGATCTCAATGTACTGAAGATGTGGGTATCGATATTTCATCTTCTTATATACACTTCTCAGGATACATAGAAAGAAAAAATGTCTGATTGTAAATAAATCCTACACAATTGCCGTATATATGGCCAAGATGTTGTTATTCATAATCTTATCACATTAACACATGCACTTTACTTATAAAGGAAAAAGAATGGTTACCTGGATAGAGTATAATTGGATTGTTCTTTATATAAATTACATAAAATTCCGGAACTGATGATACAACTGGAGATCACAATATGCTGCTACTGTTGTGGGATCGGCATCTGTGCGGTAGGCACTCGCCAGACATCCGTGTGTATACTGTCCCGCGTTGAATACTGCGACAATGTGAAAATCCCACGACGTATAATGTCTTGATGCTGTAGGTAAATGTCCCTTCGTTGCGCCGATAGGGCGGTAATGTTGAGTGCTGCAAGCTGCTGTCAATAGGGCGTTATCATCCCCTGCGGAGAAGTGATGTCTTCTTGGAATAATCTCCGATAAAGCAAAGGATTTCGAGAGATGCCTCGTGGTGTTTCCCTTGCAGAAACTCTGTTGTTGCGCCGAGAGGGCGACTTAGGTTGGAGAAGGATCAAAATCTACCTCCAGAATTGAAAACGTGCGCCGAGAGGGCGACTTATGTTGAAGACGTTGCTATGTTTCCTCTGATGAAATACTGGTGGTGTGCCGAGAGGGCGTCTTATGATGAGGAATAATTAAGATGGTTCCTCCAATAACGACGAAAAAGGTGGTGCGCCGAGAGGGCGTCTTATGATGAGGAATAATTAAGATGGTTCCTCCAATAACGACGAAAAAGGTGGTGCGGCTGATACGTACGAAGCGTGGATGCGTCTGCTGGCGAGCCGTTAACCGGATCAACGCCCAGGTGACACGAGAGAATATCAGCCAGCACTTATTGGAATAAAAAAGGAAAAGAATTCTCCTTGGAGTAGCGAGGGGCTAGCGTCTGAAAGCCTTCTCTTTTGGTAACAAATTGTTGCTTTCGGATGAACTCCTTGTCTTGGATCACAAACACAAACAAATTTAATCGGATTTCAATTTATTTCCTGAGGGTGGTCAGAATACGTCCATTTGGTAACAAATAATGTGGGCCGAAGAGGCCATGAAAAAAACTTTCTCATGCAGCGACTCCATCCGTCGATGTTAAAAAGAAGAACATTTTTCCCAATTCGTGGCTTCTCTGATTTTCGGTCGTGTGGATTTCGATCCCAACCTCCTGGTTGTGTTGAATAATCTTATACCGTGTGGAATAAACTCATGGTTAAACAACCGAAAGCCACATGGTTTCATAGGCAATCACATTCCGAGGCAAAAGAATAGAAATTCCTCTGCTCGGAAATGCGATTGAACCAAAATTACTTACCTGAATTTTAATAATATTAATTACAGGTTTGGTTGGGGATGAATAATCAATTGCACCAGCAATTATAGATTATTCTCCCATCGGATGATGAAATGATGGCGAACACTTAGTAAAAAGAAACTTCTTTTTTCTTTAAGCGTTCGGCTACGGACTTGTACTTCGGGCGGTGGTCTTCTTCAAAATGGGGTTTCTGTCTGGCTTCCTGGAAAATATTTCTATTTTTCCAATCAGCCAACGCCCTGCCTTCCAATGAAATTTCTAACATTCTACAACACTGTGTGTTTGTGACGTCAGAGATGGTTTGCGATTGTGGGTTTACAAGGCCTGTTTACACTTCGCGGATTTCGGTGTTCTGCATAATGATGTGAGGTAAACTTGACAGAAGATATTATTATGCATAGTATTCTGTGTTTTGAATACGTTCACATAGGGAATAGTGTCATAACGATATATTGGTTCGCAATATATGCATTTCTGAGTAATCATGATAAGTGACACCAATGGTGATTGTTCTGAACGGGTATTGAATAATTTCTCAAGTTTGACGGAGGAAATGTCATAGCTTCCACTCTGTGAATATTCTCACCTTGGATGAACAAATTATATTGACCGGGTGGTGCCGATCTGTTTACGGTAGTTGACAGTACCAACAAATTATTACAATAATGGCATGATCACTTCTGTCATTTATTCATAATTTTGCACTCGGCAGTATCAAACGTCAAACTGATTTTGCATATTGTCAAGTGACCATTTATAAAGAAAAGGACTTCGGAAGGGATGTCTGCTGGGCAGTAGATATCAGGACAGAGGACGAAATTTGTGTCACCGATGACGTCATCAGTACTCACATTATTCTCCGTTCTCGTCTTGCACACTAGCTGTCAATGTGAAATCTACTGGAGGACTCTGAAATTACTCCTAAAGTATTTGACAGATAATTGCTCATGTCAATTAGGAATGTAATAGCCGATTATGTCAGTCAGAATGATCTTGTATTTCCGCTAAAAATAGACTTGGCAATTTTGACATTTGTCTGTCACTCCGAAATTCTTATTGGTTATGCATTTTCGTTGGTGTACACCTCTCATTCTGCAGACTGCAGTGTAAACCGCATCATACGCAGTTTTGCGTGTAAGCCAAGCAAAAATCCATGGCGACAACTTCTAGTCGCCTATCGCTTAAAAATTCTTCTTCCATTGGAATGGCAGACTGCGCGTGCGCATGTCTCAGAAATTCTCTTTCCAAAATGGAGACCGAATGGGTTCCGAGAGAAGTGGAATGCGTTCGTCGGGGTGGATTCTAAATGTGGATTCATTTTTTATGGCGGGCCATATTTAGTGCGTTCAGCACAAAGTGAGTTGTCAATCGGTTTCCCCGATAGATGGCACCGGTTACAAACATTATTTGTAATTGGAGAGCAAGAACGTTTTCCCTACAACGTTTGACGTATTTTCTTCTGAAAATTGGTTCAAACTTGACACATTTGATTACTACCTCAGTTGTTGTTGTGGTTATGACGTTAATTCGTATTTTCAAGTTAATTGACAACCAAAATATTGTTATACTCATCTGACAATCTGGATGTTGTAATGAGTTCTGACCAGGAGTTGTCAAAAATGAACTAAAAATGGTTTTGACAGGTAACTAAGATTTAACTCACATTATTTTAGTACTCCGCATGTCAACTGACATTGCCTGTCAAAAATAAAAAAGTACGTCAGTTTTAGTCAAACCGACCCTAATTGTGTATTTGTTCGGAACGAGTTCTCACTCTTGCATTGGACATGCATTTTGTTTCTCTTCCAGTGGAATTCCAGAAGAAAACAGAAGATGCGTAGGAAAGAGATGGAAAGAAGCGTCTAGTTGTACGGATGGTAACCACAAAAGCGAAACAAAAATGCCGGAAGTGTCTGGCAGCCATAATCCTATTGCGCAACAGCATGTAGCAATAGAATATGCTAGAATGAGTGCGCCTGAACTTTAAAAAATATTTTCCTCTTAGAATTTTTCATTACGGGCTGAGTTCGACACTACGAACACAATGTTCGGGATTTGGACAAATACCTTTGTATATAAAATCTATAGTAATGGAACGTGCAGAATCGACGGTGTCGGCCTCGCGCGCCTCCACACAATTTACTCATTTACAGACTTTGTGTGGACTTTAAGAATGACGAGACTCATGTTGCAGAGAATAGGACAAAATGTAAGGAAACACAATTGAGTGCATTGGAATTCTGCATGAGTGGAATTGTCTTTTGCGGGTGGGTTTGTGTGTTAGTAGGATTTTATTATTTTTTTTTTTTGGTTTGGTGGAAATGTATGGCAGCCATCTTTTATTTTCATTTTTTTGAACTGCTCTGATGGATTTTGGTGGCTTTGCAGAGGAAATGTATGAAATGTTCATATTTGATGTGGCTGGCATATGGTTGCCAATAATTAAATTTTTCTAGCAAAATAATATGTTTGGTGATTTAGGTAATTATTGTGGGTCTTGCACTTTTGTGTATAGGTAGGTAAATTCACTAAAGGATTATATGCGGCATATGAGGAATATTATAAGGTAGGTACAATACAAATCTGGGACGTGCACAATGGGTTGAAATAAGAAAAATAGTCGTATCGGATCGATGGTTTTTTTTGAATTAGATAACCATTATGTGCTTATAAATTTATGGTAGGTATATCTATATATATAAAATTCAAAATTTGTGTGTGTTTAAGCGATAAACTCGAAAACTATGCACACAACCCCATTGAGTGCTGAATGAAATTTGTTCTAAAAGTCATAAGGATGGTTTATAGAGCAGTCCGATACCATTCAGATAGATGGCGCAACAAATGCATTTTAAGTGATCTTTGTCAAATAACTAAAAAAATTTGAAATATCTTCAGCGAGTAGACTGCAAAGTTTGAGCACACGTAACAGCACTATCGGACACTATTCGTCAGCGGAACAGTGCAACACCATCCGGCAAAATAAAATTTGTATGAAATTTGGTCAAAATTCGGTGAGTTAAGTTTTAATATATTCTTTGGTAGGGTTTTCTGAGGATAGGATAGGTAAAAAAACAGCTAAGGGTGTTGCAACAAATTGGACTGCAAAGTTTAGACTAGAAAAAATAAAAATGTTATGTTTTTATTTGATTTTAAACGTTTAATCAGATTGTGGATAAAAATATGGAAGGATCTTCTGAATACGCCTACGAAGGATTGAAATGGTTTGCAACAAATGCATTTTTAGTGCACTTTGTCAAATCTATCTATCTATATACATATATAAAATACAAAATGTATGTGTGCTTACGCACAACAATCTTGAGTGCTAAAAGAAAATTTATTCTACAATTCATAAGTAAGGTTTAAAGAGCGGACGCACGCTTGGAATTTTACGAAAAAAGAAAGGAATTTTTTTATTTTTGTATATACATAAGAGGAGTAAATGAAATAATAAGAAGAAAAATCGAAAGGAAAAGAAGATCATAAACATGAAAAAATTTGCAATATTTGCATGATTTTTTATGAACAAACATACTGTGATGATTGATCGATTAAATAAAATTGACTTGCGTTGTCGTTATTTATATTTCAAAAATCAAAAATTGATAATCAATTCATGTTGAGACGCAAAACATATTTGCGTGGTAAATATTTATGGTGACATTCTCTGTCATAAATGGTGTACATATGTATAATAGGACATAAATATTCTATTTAGTTGCAGATAGTGAGCAGTGAAAATTAAACCAAAGGCCACGGAAAAAGACATCTATTGGAAGATCTACACGTAAGTTGAGACGTGTGACAGCCGTTATAGCAGCAGAAACGGATGAGCAACGTTTTTAACGAAATGAAAAAAATCGAGTTCAAACTGCAACTGCAAGAGCAATGGAAACGGACGAACAGCGTTCAGAACGAAATGAAAATAATCGAGTTCGAACAATAACTGCCCTGAATGTATATCATACCGAAAAACCTACTTGCAACATTGGTAGAGGATCAGGTATGGCCACGGTACTGAAAACATGTAAACTTATCGTTTGGGATGAATGCACAATGGCCCATAAGAAATGGCTTGAGGCACTTGATCGTACTTTGCGAGATCTGAGAGGAAAAGATCAACCAATGGGAGGAGTACCTCTCTTATTAGCTGGTGATTTTCGTCGAACTCTACTGTCTACCTGTGATTCCAGGATCAACACCTGCTGATGAGCTCAATGCTTGCCTGAAAGCATCACCACTTTGGAGAAATGTGAAAAAAATCTTTTTATCGACCAATATGCGTGTACATTTACTCCAAGACATTTCTGCTCAAACATTCTTCAAGCAATTATTGGATATTGGTGATGGCAAATTTCCGATTGATCATGCTACAAGTGAAATATCTTTTCCATCAAGGTTTTGCCAAATGCAGTCGTCAATTCAAGACATTGAAAAGATGGTCTTCCTTAACATTTCGACAAACTTCAAAAATCATGACTGGCTTCGCGAACGAGCAATTTTAGCTCCCAAAAATGATGATGTTAACAAAATCAATGATCGAATTCAATTGAAAATCCCAGGAGCGACAATGAAATATAAATCAATTGACACAATTACAGATGAGGATCAAGCAGTCAATTATCCGGTAGAATTTTTGAATTCCCTGGAGCCGTCTGGAATGCCACCACACATATTGTCTTTGAAAGTAGGCTCACCAATCATGCTCCTTCGAAATTTGGATCCACCAAAGCTATGCAACGGAACCAGACTTTCCCTTAAGAAATTAATGCCAAATGTCATTGAAGCAACAATTACTAGCGGTAAAAGCAAAGAAGAAGATGTGCTGATTCCAAGAATTCCGATGATACCCACCGACCTACCGTTCAATTTCAAGCGATTGCAATTTCCTGTTAGCCTAGCCTTTGCGATAACAATCAATAAAGCACAAGGACAATCGCTTGCTGTTGCGGGATTGAATATTGAGAATCCATGTTTTTCCCATGGCCAGCTATATGTTGCATGCTCCAGAGTTGGAACGCCGAAAAAATTGTTCATTTTTGCACCAAATGGAAAAACTAAGAATTTTGTATATCCACTCGCATTACAGTACCTAATTATTTACAATGAACATTTTCATTGTCATTGATAAAATAAACTAAGTTTTTTCAATCTCGAAATAAAATACTTTATTCATTCTTTCTTGGGCGTAACAACGTACGCCGGGTGAGGCTAGTTTTTTATAAAAGCCAGAGATATGTATAATTTTTATTTTCTTTGAGGCCAGTTATAGGTATAATTAAAGTGCATTCCTGAAAATTTCGATAGTTTATTTTAAGACGATATGGAAAAGAGAACTGGGTGTTATTAATATAAAATAAAGCAATTGAATTCTAGAATTAATTTATTCCAATCAGTAGGTACTTTATTTGATTGCCGCTTTTCTTAAGATCAGCGTTTATTATTTTACTGAAAAAGATTACAATGAATACCTACCTATATGTATTTCGTTAGATGACAATCGTTTTCATTTGTGTTCTTTTTCTGTTCTCATCTTAAGAAATAGTTTTAAAAAAATATTTGAAAGTTAAAAAACCCCTAATAAATTTTGCATAAATGCGAAGAGGTGGCAATCATATAGCAGTACGTCTGATATTTTTGCAGCAAGATTTTTCACCGTTTTAACCTCCATAGCTGAAATTGTTGTTGAGTGACTTTCTTATTGGGAAGTGAGTGATTGTGTTGGTGTGAGAGAATTTGTATATACAACTTTTCGCGCTTATTTTAAATCAAATCAGTCATTAATTTGGTTTCCATACGAATTACGATTGCTTTTGGTTTTCTATATTGAAATTTAAAAATTATATCGGAATTCGTTTAAAAATAGTTTTTCTTAAAGCTACTTACTTTTTCATTTGTGCTCGCTATAGTGTTAAACATAAATTACTGTTTGGAAGTTCGTTTTAAGTTGATTTATAATACCTACATACCTACCTATACAATCTTAAGCCGAAAAACATTTTTGGTCCATTGTGCGTTGTGTTGTCCCTGAAGTGGTCCCTTTTTTAGTGGTCCCTTTTTTAATTGTTGTGCTCCTTTGGAAATATTGAAATTCAAGAATTTTCCTAAAGTTTAAAAAGTTTGTGTTTGTGGTTCTGGTTGGTGTTCCTTGTGTCTGTTATCATAAAAATAAAAAATAAAAAAAAAAACTGCCCCTGATTGTTTGTGCTCCCCTCCCCGATTGTAATCAAATTACTGTCGAGGATTTTAAACTCTTAAAAAGAAATTTCAAGAAATTTCTGTTGTGTTGCTGGATGCTGGTGTATTTTAATTGGTATTTTTAATTAACTTGTTTTTTAACTAGCTAGGTATATTTGTTCATTTTTATTGATTTAGTGTATTCATTTATTTCTTAGTTTTAAATTTATATATATATATATACATATACATATTATTTATTTTATAAACCTTCATATTATTTACTATTTTTACTATTTACTATTTAATTTTTATTTTATAATTTAATTATTTTATTAATTTTCGTATATATAAAAAAATAAATATGGTTTTTTGTGCCTACACAAATTGTGGGGACAAAAAAAATTTAGGTTCTCTATCGTTTTTCAAGGTCCCGAATGACTACAGGCGGCAGATTTGGATGAGGCACGCAAATATTAAAAGTTTGCCGAATAATCCTCACATGTGCGAAAAGCATTTCCATGCTAAGCACATAAGTATACGGGCAACACGGAAAGTGTTGGCTAAATTTGCAGTGCCAATATCTTCAATATCGGTGTGTCATTGCACAGATAGTGTGACTGACGAAAAATGTCGCCTTTTAATGGAGTCATGTTTGTCACACAAGTCTACGATTACACCGATAGAGGTAAAGGTACGCAAATCCCAGACGGTGCCAACCTCAACGATAACGTCTGGGTCTCTAGCTGCTGAGCAGCCTCCGATTTGTTGCAGCCCAGCTTTGTCGCTGGAAAATTTAGCTTCAAGCACGGAGAGGACATATGTACGGGACTATACCTTACCAGTGCTACCAACGACATCCACGATTTCCCAATCCCAGTTTCCTTCCCCAAAAAAATTGTTCTTTGGTTCTCCACGAAAAGACTTCTTCGAACGGAGAACTACCCGAATAGTCTATGATAGACGCGGGCCGCCTAAGCGTATATTTTGCACCCCACGGAAAGAGAAAACGGAGGCGAAGACATTTAAAAGAAGTGTGGAGGATTACATGGATACATTTACAGACGAGTTACGTACATTTGTGTTAGCACAACTCTTCCACAAACCAAAAGGACATTGGGGAACTAAAGAAAAAGATTTGTTCCTCAAATTTTTTTACAAGTCCCCAGCCTGCTACACTTTTATGTTGAAAGTAGGTTTTAAAATGCCAGCGGTAAGTACGATTTACAAATGGCACTCGAAGATTCGACTTCCGACTGAATTCAGCACCCGTATGTCTGACATGCTGACAGATAAAGCCAAAAGCATGAGTGCTATGGACAAAAAATGTGTACTCCTATTAGATGAAATGGGCATTAAACAAGAACTTGAGTACAACATCAAGGATGATATTATCTACGGCTTCAGTGACCTTGGGGAGTATGGAAGGAGCAATTTAATAGCCTCTAAAGCTCTTGTGTTCACGCTTAGAGGATTAAATTCAAATTGGAAGCAGACGATTGTCTACTACGTGGGATCACCAAATTCAGATATCTTATCGCAAATGATCGTGACAATTATAACAAGAGTTATAAAATGCGGACTCACTGTTGTCGCTGCAAGTTGCGACCAAGGCGCATCGAATGTCTCAGCATACAAAAAACTTGCACCAGGACTTTATAATGGTTCGCCATATATGGATATTGAGCAGGACAGAATTTACTTGCTCCATGATTATCCACACCTTTTTAAGAGTGTGAGAAATATATGGCTGAACCACACAATAATTAATGTTGGAAGCGATATAGTGGATTTTGGTATAATAAAGATGCTGGTTGAAGCAGACTCAAAAGGAGAGTTCCAGGTCTGTTTCAAACTCACAAGAGCACATATAAACCCAAATAATTTTGAAAAAATGAAGGTCAGGTTGGCGACGCAGATTTTTAGTCAGAATGTATATACAGGAATAATGTATGCACTGACAACAAACTTGTTCAAACCTGAACAGAAAGCAGTTGCCTTGGCAACAGCCAATTTTATCAAAAAGATGAACGATCTCTTTGATAATCTGAACACCGGTCAACTTTTTTCCAGAAACCCCAACAATCAGGCTCTTTCGGAATCTACCAACACCTTAAATTGCTTAAGAAAATCTATTGACTGGATTTCAACGTGGCGATCAGTAGGCCCACATAAAATCCCACCCTGCTTTAAAGGACTGCAGCAGACGCTTTTGGGGATTACTCAAATGTGGGAACATTTTAAAAATGAGGAGCAAAGCTACTTTCTGCTGGCACATCTAAATACTGATGTAGCAGAAAACTTATTCTCCATGTTGCGCTGCAATACTGGCTCTTACGATAGTCACCCTTCGGCTTGGAGATTTATCCGAAATCTCAAACAAATTATATTCCAGCATCTAAGCTCAGCTCAGTACTCTGGATATGAGGATGCTGGAGCGGTATCCTTGCTAAAATTAGCAGAGTTTGAAAAGGATTTGCAAAAGGAAATTGAAAAAGAAAAGAAAAATGAGCCTGAAACGGAAAAAGAATTGGATGAGGAAAAAGAATTTGATTTGAAAAAGCCACTAGAAGACAATTTATTAAACAATGAATTGCCTTTTGAACTTGAAGAGGATAACAACTTTCCGTTAGATGAAATCCTGCAGCAAGACGACCCGCAAAACATGGAATGCGATGAAGTGCCACAAGACATGGTGTCTGATCCTCAAAGCCCTCAGCCTATTGAGTGCTCTGAGCAACTGCAGAGAGCAGCTGCTGTATATTACGCTGGATTCGCTGCACAAAAATTAAAGAAAAAATTAAATTGCGAAATTTGCTCAGATTTCCTTGCCAATGGAACGGAAACGGAAACGGACCCAGCCAGAGAGCAAACATTACTTATACAGCTTAGAGCTTATGATAGCATCACAACAAGCTCAGAGTTTGGAAAACTAACAGTTCCATCGATACGTTTCGAAGGAACTGTTAGAAGTTTTCAAAAAATGTTTGAAGAAAATTTCACCAATAAACAAATTCAAGAGAAAATTATAGAAACATGGCTGGAAGAAATTTTAGAAAAATGGAATATGCCAGTTTTTTGTACAAAAGAGCACAAGAAAAAAATTGGAAAATTCTTGCTGACTGGACTAGTCATATTTGGAACAAAAAAAATTAACAAAGGAATGAAAAAACCTCTAGGTAAAGCGCACCGCTAAGATTTTCAACACGGATGAATTGCTTTAAATAAAATAATCTCGGGAAAGTACGAGTGTACTACCTATATTGTTTTATCGTTTTTTTTTTAGCTTATTCTCTTGACTGCTACATTTTATCTTCAAATTGCAACTTCATTGCAATTTCCATTCAATTTTGTTAGTCCAATATTCTCTCGTCTTCTTGCGTTTTCTCGTCTTCGCATTTCTTAAAATATCGGAAAATTCTATTAGGGGTAAGTTTTTTCGCTCCGCGTGCTGTTATTTTTGATTAAAATTTTGCTTTTGAAAAAGGACCATAAACTAAAATAAATCACTAACTAAAAGTCAATCTAATGCAATAAATGTAATTCAACAGGGGTCATGGATAATAGAAAACTCGGACAAAATAATTTCCTGCTAAATATTTAAATATTAACATTCATCCGAGCAAAAATAATCTTTGATGAAGTATGAATTTATTAATTTTAAGCATTTATTTTTCCATAAATACATATACTTTTTTTCGTAAACTTTAAGGTTTTTTACTTTTAGAAATTAACTTTAACTTTAAGATTTGCAATTATCAATAATATTAATCATATTTAAATTTTGCATGCACTTAGATTATAAGATTTAACTATTTTTTAACTTTTATTTATTTATATTTATTTATTTTTATAACTAATATTAATCGTATTTAAATTTTAATATAAAAATGCATGCATGATAGTATAATAGAAAAAAAAAACAAAAAAAAAATAAAAAAAAAACAAAAAAATAAAAAAAAAAAAACAAAAAAAATACAAAAAAAAAAAACAAAAAACAAAAAAAAATACATTATAAGATTTAATAATTTTTAACTTTTATTTATTTATTTTTAATTTTCCATATAATGTATTTAATATTTTTATGAATATAATAGTATTTTTATTTATTTTTATGAGGATTGAGGATTAGGCCTACTGGGGATACCTCGTTAAAAAAAACGCGTTGAAGTCTACCTCATGGGTCACGTGGAAAAGACTTAAAATAAAATAGTTTATGAGTTTATGCGAATAAATTTATAAAAATCTGTGGAGCGGTTTTTGACAAAAAAATCAAAAACACCAGTTCATAGGTATTCAGCAAATACATGTAGGTATGTATTTATAAAAAAATACAAAATCTGTTTTTAAATATTAGTAGGTTATGCAGTATAAAAATTGGGCTACCTACACCTTTATATGTGAAATTTCAAAAGAATCGGTTGAGCCGTTTTCAAGGTAGTCGAAAGCAAACAAATGGAAAATACCGTTTTTAGATATTTTTAAAACATTTATTTTCAGCCATATGATTGGTCTTAACTTTTTTGAGCTACCTATATTTTTACTTGCGATTATAGGTACTATAATGCAAGTTATGCATTCGTTGAAAAAAAAAATTGAGATAACAATCAAACATGACATTTCAGAATTTGACTTTTTATCGAATCTTTGAAAAAAGATGCAATTGGAATGTGCTGTTTTTTCCAAACGATTTGACTCACTGATATGGTTTGTACATATTTGTAATCTACATTAAATAGTGCTAATGATAGCATTTTTAAATTTCGGTTTAAAACTGAATATAATAAAATTGTATACCAAAAGAAGTTTCCTTTCAGATTTTCCGCTATATCACTGAAAAATCTGAAAGGAAACTTCTTTTGGTGTACAATTTTATTATATTCAGTTTTAAACCGAAATTTAAAAATGCTATCATTAGCACTATTTAATGTAGATTCCAAATATGTACGAACCATATCTGTGAGTCAAACCGTTTCGAAAAAACAGCAAGAATTATGCAATATTTACAATTATCGAATATAAAATAACAAAACTTCTTTCGGTTTATGTTGTTAGGCATTTTGCAAATTGTTTTCTTAAAAGTGTATTTATTTTGTCAGAGTCTTTGTCTTTCTTAAGATTAAGTTCTGCTGGAGCATACTTTCCAAGAAGCTCTGGATGGTCTTTCCAAAATTTCTCCCTAATCATGTCCTCATGTAGAGGTACACACAATTGCCTCTTCTTTTCGACTCCAGGCACCTCAACATAATTCCGTTACATAAATTATTAACATGAACATCAGCCTGCCGCCAACTCAGGTAGTCTTTTAGGTTTTCATCCGAGGGATAGAGCACAACTCTTCCATCGAAACAAGGTGGGCACTTAAGTTCTTTGTCAGGAAAATAAGTTTTCCAATTCATAACATACGCTGAGCTAAATAGACTTGTAATGTAGGACAGAAGTTTAGCAGAACGACGGCTGTAAACTTCGGTTTCCTTGCGAAGTACAAAAGAGTATTCGTCACTTTGGCCAAAACATATTATGATGTCTCGGAATTCGTCCATAACAGCAACGTCCATAACAGCACTATTCATTACATTCAATGCTAGAGAGGATACGATTAACATTGTTTGTATTTAGTTTGTTAAAAAAAAAGAAGTTGTATTATTTACCATTTGTATCATTGGGTTTCTCGAAGTCGTGAACTTTGGTAAATTTGTGGAAACCTTTTAAATCGAGGCGAATAACAATCCATACATTCGGCATAAAATTGTGAAGTTTTATGAAATCGAAAATCATAAAAAACTATAATAAAATGATTTATTTAAAAAACAAAACAAATAATTTTTTAAAATTGTTTACTCACAGCTGTCATCAAGCAAAAAAATTGTCAAATACCTACAGAAGAAGGTCTACGTATCAGTCGACATGATTTGTATTTAGAAATATGTACCTATTTATATTATTTTCTATATATTATTATTATAAATATAGGTACCTACATATATATTTTATTATATTTTTCAATTAAATAAATGTGTAGTCTTTGATGCGGCAATGACTACATATTTATTAAATTGAAAAATATCTATCTACTTATTTATAAATACAAACCCCGTCGGCATAGCTTTTATATACATACAAAGTTTTAAACAAAAATACTGATTTTCCACTTGTTCTGTGCATTTTCGTACAAACGGTTTTGCTCGTATGTATAGGTGTAAAATACAACCAGTTCCACTCAGTTTCCAAGCAACACCTCAACTCAACATTTATTTCATTACTTATGATATGACATTCTAAACAACATTTTCTATTATTCTTGCAACATTCTACTCTTCTTCGCAATTTCCTCTGCCAGCACATTGACAGCGGCATCCAACGTTCAACAATCGCGTAATTTTATACTCATTGACGCCAGTACTATAGTGTTTATATACAAGGCAAATACTTCCAAATTCCGTACTCTGGTGGTGAAAATGAGTGACAAAGGATTTTTCAAAAAAAAAAATTTTTAATTTCCCGATTTTTGGAGGGAAATGTCATTAGATAGAGTAGACATATAATGTTACTCGAAATTACCGCGGTGACAAAGTTTTCCCTACAACTGAAGGCCAATTTCATTATTTCAGCTTTTTGATCTGGTCTCTGCTAACCAGAGTGTAAGGATTTCGATCTTAACCTCACTACGTTTTATTGAATTCTTTCGATTTTTAGTTATAAACGCCCTTAGTCCGCTAGTCAGAAACAAACTGACAAAAGTAATACAATTTATGGGGCAATAAACCGGAAAAAAATTAATTTCTTTTTATCTCTTTTAATTATATTTCAGGAAAGAAAAATATTGCAATCTGGTTCAAAGTAGGGTTGCACAAAACCACGAAGAAATATCTATATTTAAATTTCTAATTGCTGAGCTTCCTTTAGCTTTAGCTGGGATTATTCTTATTGGCAAGCAAGTTGCTTAGAATCTTTTAAGGCAAAGATAAAAAACAACTTCAATATACTATAACAAATACATTTAAGAATTTGTTTACAAATTACAAAACGTTCATGCAATCATGCATTCCATGATCATGTTTCTTACACTATTTCCTATTGTCCCATTAAAGCCAGCCTTTTTCATAACTCCCGTGGCAAGTGTATCTTGGGTGATGATCACGTCAGCGGAGAATGTATCACAGATACTTTTGTTATTAATATTTCCATTCACTTTAATTGTTTTCGACCGAAAAGTATTAAGGCTCGCGCAAACCAAAGCGGTGGCGGTGGCGACCTAGCAGGTCATGCGATAAAGAGGCGGGCAAAAATCTGCTCAAACCAACGCGATATTTTCAGTCGTGGCCAAGCCGTGAAAAACATCATTGTTAGTTGAATTGAAATAATAATATTCATTTAATAATATTTTATAATTAATATCTAATTGTTCCCACAAAAATGGATGAAGCCTTACTACTTTTAGACGGGAAAAAACAGTAAAAAAAAAAAATTTCATAAGTGTATCTTGCATATTTCTCATTATATTTTTCAAAAACATTTTTAGTTTTTAAATATTCAAAATGGCTTGCCATACTTTCAAACAATAAATAAAAAGTTATCACGAATGGCAGCTGCGATACGGCGGGCAAATGGTACATGCAGCGTTCTACATAGATCGCGTGGCTGAACGCAGCAGTGGATCGTATTCACAACCCACATATCGCTTAGGTGTGTGCCATTTGTATGGTTTACATGTGCATCATCTGTTTGGTGATCGCCACCGCCACCGCAGCCGCTTTGGTTTGCGCGAGCCTTTATGTATTTATTCAAACCAAGAGCTCCTCAAGACTCTTTATAACAACTCACTCGCATGCGCGTTCATTTTTTGTCTCGACCCTCTCCGAAACCGTATCCCCACTTTTCATCCTCTCACAGTATGCGATGGAATAAGATCTTCTTCCAACTTCTTCTTCTTCTACGAATCGGCAAGAGATCTCTTTCTTCTAGCTTTTTGGAAACTGTTGGTGGTTTAATGTTGGATATAATTTGTAATTTTCTTTGAAGTTAAGTTTTATTTTTATATTAGATGAGATATATTATACTCGTATTCATAATAAACAGACGAAAATGAAGAAGATGACGTGGTATATTGTTTATTGCTTTTGGCCTACCAGTTGTTGCAGGAGTTATCCGAAACATTTTTCTGTCAGGCAGAAGATACGACTCCGACGTTCTTTTTAGTTGGTTTGTAGGCAATGACATAACGTTGGGCTACTGGAAGTGGTGGTGAGTATCCAGACGACTACCCAGTGGGAAATTTCATAAAATTCATTGAGGAATAACCTGCTTTTTCTTTGAGGAAATGGGAGTTGCAACAGTTCTTTTCTGCTGATTCCTTTGAGGAATTTAACATGGGGGTGTCCTAGGCCAAGAAGCACATGCTTACATTCTCGATGAACATTCATTAATGAAATCACTACTTCCTCAGAAGTTGGTTATTCATCAGCTTGGGTGATGAAAAACATGATGTATTCTTATCAAACAGAAAAGTGGATTAGGGCAACGAACTGATGAACTTATGCATGACTTTTCCTTATGAGAATCACCGCATACTTTTCTTTAATAAAATAACTATTTCAATTCCGTACAAAAGACAGTTGTTTTCTTATGTGTCCCAATCACAAAAGCAGATGATGGGTTTCGAGTCATGAACTGAGGAAACGTTGCATTACATTTCACTGACTTTATCATTGCATTTAATGTTTCTACTTATTCTGCTACTGAATTCATTTAGGAATTCAGCAAAAATTTTCATTGACGCCGAATTTCCTGCTGGGTAGTTGCTATCCTCAAACATAAGCTCATAATCTTCTGTGGACGTTTGGGGAGGACGATTGACTTTAGCCTTGTAGAAGCAAGTGGTTTGAGGGTTAGTGCCATGACTACGGGAAAGAAGATGATAAAGCATTAAAATTGTACAGATAAGTCTGGGTCTTAGATTAAAATTTTGTTGTTAAAATTTCAGCGTGGTTGGTTTGAACCAAACGATCAATTTGAGAAAAGTATATAAGCACTTGGAGAGCACTAGAGAATAAAAATATTAAACCAAAAAGTATGTCCATACTTATCGTATCGCTTGGTAATAGAGCATGTCTATCGGTTTTCGGATGGGCTCTCAATAAAGGCAAGGCGATAATTTTGCGTTTGTTTAGCACATACCTATCCTTTTGCTCATCATCGATCATCCAATTCGTACTTATTTTGCTCGCTTTAAAATGGTACAACTTCTGCAAGAATCCACTCCTCATCTTCTACAGCTGTCACTATAACTCCAGCTCTTGCATTATAATTCCTTTCATCCAGAACTTTTTCACATGGTTTGCTCACAAGGAGAGGAAGAGTCTGGGCAGGTACCTGAAGCATTTTCAGCTGGGCACCACGACAAATCGCTTCTTTGTTACCAGCATTTCTTGCTTCAATACAACTTTTATTTCGAATATTTCGAATTTCCTGAATTTTAACTAAAAAAACTTATAGGGGATAACAAATTCTTCTTGAGCAGCGTCCACTTATTAATTTTTTTGATGGCTATAATGAAATTATTTTCTCTGTCAAAATATCTCATTTGACACTGACGTATTCGTGAGATGTCGCACATCTGAGAATCGAGTTTTTGAAATTTTATGAAGAGATGTCGCGACCTTCTATGTCAACACCTTGAGTTGATCGTTTTTCCCTTAAGGCCCCGACCCATAGAATCCGTTGCGTCCGTGCGTCCGGCAAATCAACTGACAGCTCGATTAAATACACGTGTTCTTACGAGAAGTGGTCCATAGACAACGCATGCGGCAACGAAACGGACAGAAGTAGCCGAACTTTTACCTTTTTGCTTCTCCGCCAATCTGTTGACAGCCATTTGTTTCGATTTCAAGTGGTTTCGTTTTGGCATTGAAGAAAAGAAATATATTTCTTCTTCTAAGGGTTTTGGTTACAGTTGTAATTATCGGCCCTAGCGAGGGAACCGTCGGAACGAAAAATGCTAACATTTTGTATGATTCCGAAAGTTTTTGCTTCGAGGTATTCTTCCGACCGAATGTATCTACGCACTTTTTCAACGCACACCGGTGAATTGCCTTGCAGTGCGATCAAGTCCATTTTTACTTGCGATTATAGGTACTATAAGGCAAGTTATGGATTCGTGCAGAAAAAAAAATTTGAGATAACAATCACACATAACATTACGATGATGGAGAAGTCGAAAAAAGTGGGTCTGGGAATTCCGTCCGTCTGTCTGTCTGTCTGTCTGTCTGTCTGTCTGTATGTCTGTTCGCGCCTCTGGAGGCTGAACGGGTGGGCCGATTTGCTTCAAATTTGGTATTTAGGATTTATTTGGCCGTCCCTCGGAACATATTTTTTATTTTTGCTCTAGGTCCAAAAATAACGGCACCTGCCATACAATCTTGAAGACAAAAATTGATTTTCTCAAAAACGGCTCTAACGATTTTGATAAAACTTTCAGAATGCTATTTTTGCAAGAAAATCTATCTTTTGGTTTGAAATTTTTTTTCAAAATTTGTCTAATAACGGTACCTCTCATAGAACCAGTATTTTCAAATCAAATTTTTTCGTAAACTATACATTCGATTTCAATAAAATTTTGACCACATGAAGTTATTTATAATTTTATTAATATGGCATTTCAAAATTTTCAAAAACTTTTTTTTTTTGATTTTTTATAATTTTTTCAAAAAAATTTTTGGTTTTCGAAATATGTTAGAAACGGGTACATTGATTTTTTTAAAAATTATTTTTCAAATGTAAACTACGGATTGCCATATATTTGCATACTCAAATAAATTTCAAAATATTTTTTGAAAAAGTTTTTCAAAAATAACCTTTTTTAAAAAAAACTGGTCCAACGATTTTCAATATTTTTTTTTCCTAAATTGACGTATAGCTTTGAAATTTTATTGCATACTTAGTTTTTCCGAGAAAACTCTTAAACTAATTTAAAAAATAAAAGAATTTTCGAAATTATTTAATTTTTTTTTAATATCCATATATGCAGCCACTACGCAATTGCTTATCATAAGAGCAAGTTCGTGCGACCCAGTCGTGCATTTTATTTAGTTTGGTTTTTGACAGGTTAGCATAGCTTTGTTTTCGTTTTGGTCCGACAGAAATTCTTGGCGAAATTTGTTCACGCATCATAGAAAATTGTTGGAAAATGTAAGAAATTAATCAAAATATACTTCTAAGTAGCTAAAAACAAGGCACCAACAATACGAGCTCCTGGTGAACTAAGCGCAGGAAAAACCTGATATAGCCCAGCTATACCAAAAGGTCGCCAGAAGATGTTAATGCATCTTGGGACGAGTTAACGGCCCAACTTAACCAAGCTGGATCACGAAGCAGAGATGCTAGTGGTTGGAAAAAGGTGTAAATTCCAACCGAACAAAGTCATTGGCAAGAACTCGCTTGGAACCTGAGCAAGGACAAAGGGAACTACAAGCAGATTATGTCAGTGGAGCAGGAACCTAAAATTGGGTGTCCATGAAGATTCATTTCATTCATTCGATTCCATATATCTGTATTACTAATTGGCAGCTTATGTTAATGGCATTAATACGCCGCGCCTAGCACCTCAAGGATTATAAAGGACGAGGGAATATTCAAAGTTTTAAAATCATGTTATATCAAGAAATAAATAAACATAACTTTATTTTTACAATATTTTGCTTATCAGCTTCCGTTTTTTCATCCTCGTCAACATTAGGCTTGTCGATCCCCGTTTTTTTCTTTGTCACTTGACTACCTATTCACAGTCGGGCTTTTATCGACGAGCATTCTGATTGAACTTTTAAAGAACTGAAAGTGCTTGTTAAGCATTTCGTTGTTCTTGCTCTCCACGAAATATTAGGCCTGGTCCTCCTTCATAAACAAAACTACCTTTGTAAGTAGTTAGTTTTGGCGGGTTCTGGCTTGTATGGAGATTCGGGCGGTGTTCGGGCGGTGCTACGGTGCTATGTGAGGAGCTATGTTCGTTCGGTGGGAGCGGGTTCTGGCTTGTATGGAGATTCGGTGCGATTTTTTTTTTAAGCATGTACTTTTTTAGGGGTTGGTTTGGCGGAATCGTGTTTGGTTTGGTTGTTTGGTGGACAATAAATTGATTGATTTATAACGGTATTGATAAGATAACAAAAAATGCATTGGTGGTGTACCTACTGCCCTTTTACAATTCATGTTTTTTTTTTATGTAAGAATGTGGCTTGGGACAGGTACCTTTTTTTATTGTTGGTGTTGCTTTGAATTTATAAAATGTTTGGTAGGTAGGTAATAAAAATGGATTAATTTATAGCGGTATAGACTAAAAATGCGTTTTTGCGGTGCATATGTGAAGTGTCCTTTTAGAATGAATGTTTTTGGTTTGAGACAGGTATCTTTTTCTTTTTTTCATTTGAAGTAGATATTTTGTCTTTATTTTTATCGTGTGATCATAGCTAGTAAAAATATATATTTTATTAAGGTTTGAAGGAGAAAAAAACAGAGTGAATATTTTTAATGAAACAGCATCTTTATTAAAAAAAAATTATACAATTTTTGTTAATCGTTTTGAGGTATAGATGTCCAAAAATTGTGTTCAGATGGGAAACCAAGCCATTTCACAAATATTTGTCCCTTTTTGGTTTTAAGTACTTTTTCTATGAGGTAGGTATCTGGAAATTTTGTTTTTTGTAATTCAAGTTCATAGAATCCTCCTTTGATGGGATGTCCTTGATAGTCCTCTAATAAATATGTAACGGGATTTGTGTGTTGAACTTTTATTATTTTCAAGATTTCAGTTGTCCAATTGGGGGTGTATCCTTTCTCAAAAACATGATTTTATTTACTTATTCTTACAAAGTCACCAATATGAAGCTTAGGTGTAATATGAATTTTGATATGATTATATGCTGTTGAAAGTATGTGTTCTTCATTTCTAGAATTAACTTCAGATGAACTCATTTTAATAGTGCGATGTCTCGTGGTATTATATGATTTAGTCAGTGATTTTATCATGTCAATCCAACGATATGAGCCATTAGCGCTAAATTCTTTCCACATCATGTTTTTTAAGGTGCGATTGAATCGTTCAACAATGGATGCTTTAAGTGCACTAAATGTAGAGTAATGTTTGATTTTATATGTTTCCATGAGATGTTGAAAAATGTTATTATAAAATTCTTTTCCGTCATCTGTTTGCAGATTCTTTGGGGTGCGTCCTTCATTAAAAATGTTTTGCATAGCTGCAGTGGCATCAGCTCCTGTCTTACTTTTGATAGGTATACTCCAAGCAAATTTAGAAAATGTGTCTATTACCGTAAGAAGATATCGATAATTACCATTTTCTGGTGAATAGGTACCCATTTCCACCAAATCAGCTTGCCATAATTCATCAAGTCCCTTTATAATGACTCGTCTTTTTTTGAAATTCCTTCTTGCAGGCTTATGCAGCTCGTTAACAATGTTTCTCTTACTCATCTTTCAGTTGATTGAAATAAAAATGTAATGTTTTTTCTTTTTATAATAATTTTATTTATTGTAATCTTTTATATAATAACATAAGTTTTTTTATTTTTACACTGAAAAAAAATCGTACGTAGAATCAATGTATGCCTTACATTGAGCTGTTTTTCATTGAGACAACGGAAAATACATTGAGTCAATGTACAAAATGTACGAATAATTTTCAAGACCAATGTACCTTTAATTGACTCAACGAAACGGCTTACATTGAGCTATTCCCATACAACAAATTGAGGACGCGTGATGGCCATTTTGGTTTAATGTACCTTTTCGTTAGTTAATGTACGGTATTCATAAAAATTTTCAAAGACGCAGATCGGAAAGGAATATTTGTCCATTGTCTCAATGTACGTTGATTAGGTTCAATGAAATGAGTACATTGTGCCAACGAACATTTATTTTAATGTACAATACATTAAATTTAGCGAATGAAATACGTTTCGCCAACGAACAGTGTACATTGTGCCAATGTACAACAAAATAAAATAAATATTTTTTTCTCGAGTTTAAATTAATGTACTGATTCATTGTCCCAATGAAAAAATGTACGAACATTAAAAATAAAAATTAAAAAAACACCCATTTTTCACGTTTATTTAATGAACAAAGTACGTTGTGCCAATGAATATTTTTCGTTAATTTATGTTCATTGTCACAATGTACAATACTTTAAATTTATCGAATAAAATTCATTTCGTCAACGAACAGTGTACATTGTGCCAATGAAGTAAGTCCGTTGTTCCAATGTACAACAAAATGAAATAAATATTTTTTCTCGAATTTAAATTAATGTACTAATACATTGTCCCAACGAAAAAATTTACGAACATTAAAAATGAAATAAAAAACATCAATTTTTTAAGGTTTATTTGATGTACAAAGTTCGTTGTGTCAACGAATATTTTTCGTTAATTTTTGTCCATTGTCACAACGCACAATACATTAAATTTATCGAATAAAATTCGTTTCTTCAACGAACAGTGTACATTGTGCCAATGAAGTAAGTCCGTTGTTCCAATGTACAACAAAATGAAATAAATATTTTTTCTCGAATTTAAATTAATGTACTAATACATTGCCCCAACGAAAAAATTTACGAACATTAAAAATGAAATAAAAAACATCAATTTTTTTAGGTTTATTTGATGTACAAAGTTCGTAGTGTCAACGAATATTTTTCGTTAATTTTTGTCCATTGTCACAACGCACAATACATTAAATTTATCGAATAAAATTCGTTTCTTCAACGAACAGTGTACATTGTGCCAATGAAGTAAGTCCGTTGTTCCAATGTACAACAAAATGAAATAAATATTTTTTCTCGAATTTAAATTAATAAACTAATACATTGTTCCAACGAAAAAATTTACGAACATTAAAAATGAAATAAAAAACATCAATTTTTTCAGGTTTATTTGATGTACAAAGTTCGTTGTGTCAACGAATATTTTTCGTTATTTTTTGTCCATTGTCCCAACGCACAATACATTAAATTTATCGAATAAAATTCGTTTCTTCAACGAACAGTGTACATTGTGCATATGAAGTAAGTCCGTTGTTCCAATGTACAACAAAATGAAATAAATATTTTTTCTCGAATTTAAATTAATGTACTAATACATTGCCCCAACGAAAAAATTTACGAACATTAAAAATGAAATAAAAAACATCAATTTTTTTAGGTTTATTTGATGTACAAAGTTCGTAGTGTCAACGAATATTTTTCGTTAATTTTTGTCCATTGTCACAACGCACAATACATTAAATTTATCGAATAAAATTCGTTTCTTCAACGAACAGTGTACATTGTGCCAAATGAAGTAAGTCCGTTGTTCCAATGTACAACAAAATGAAATAAATATTTTTTCTCGAATTTAAATTAATAAACTAATACATTGTCCCAACGAAAAAATTTACGAACATTAAAAATGAAATAAAAAACATCAATTTTTTCAGGTTTATTTGATGTACAAAGTTCGTTGTGTCAACGAATATTTTTCGTTATTTTTTGTCCATTGTCCCAACGCACAATACATTAAATTTACCGAATAAAATTCGTTTCTTCAACAAACAGTGTACATTGTGCCAATGAAGTAAGTCCGTTGTTCCAATGTACAACAAAATGAAATAAATATTTTTTCTCGAATTTAAATTAATGTACTAATACATTGCCCCAACGAAAAAATTTACGAACATTAAAAATGAAATAAAAAACATCAATTTTTTTAGGTTTATTTGATGTACAAAGTTCGTAGTGTCAACGAATATTTTTCGTTAATTTTTGTCCATTGTCACAACGCACAATACATTAAATTTATCGAATAAAATTCGTTTCTTCAACGAACAGTGTACATTGTGCCAATGAAGTAAGTCCGTTGTTCTAATGTACAACAAAATGAAATTAATATTTTTCTCGAATTTAAGTAAATGTATTGTCTTACGAACATTAAAAATAAAAATACAAAACACCCATTTATTCACGTTTACGTTGTGCCACGAACGTTGTGCAAATTTTGTCTGCAATTGTGCAATGTATCATTACATTGGTTTCAATAAAAGGCCCTTCAAATTGAATTTCTTAAAATTCGCTCTATTGCATACAATGTTGGCTAATGTACCTTACATTCGGCCAATGTATGAGTACGTTGTCTCAATGTAAATGTACATTAATCTTTGTTCAAGCATTCATTGAATGTAAAAATGCGTTTAGCCAATTTTTTTGCTGAACGCACTCCAATAAAAGACGCTACTAGTTGCGTTACTTGAAATGTATTGGATTTTTGTTGTAAGCAATGTGCTATACATTGGGTCAATGTACTAGTACGTTGTCCCAATGTAGAAGTATATCAAAGCATTTCCTGATGATTGTAAGAACTCGTTCAGCCAATAATTTAAATGAACGTACTTCTACTTGTAGTTGTTTAGGTTTTTAATGCCACTTTTTCACTGGTTCAATTTTAATGTTTCAGCATTAAAAACATCACTGAACCAACATAATATATAAATTGCACAGAATCGTTTCTTTGATTGTGATATTTTAAATGAATTAAATAAACATAGTATCACATCACATAAAAAGTAGATAATAAAATGTAAAAATTAAGCCGCAATAAACGATTAAACTAAACTTAAATTTACATTTACTTTTTATTGGTATACTAGTTTATATTGAGTGAAACAATTTCTAAGCCCAAAACTAAGTTAATAGTGAACCTACACTGGCATGCATTCGCTGCCACTGGATCTTCAATTTTCGTTGCAAACTTATCATGTGTGAATTAGAAAAATTACAGATCAGTACAAAACCTTACCAGACGCTTTTGAAGCTATAAACCTATTGACATTAATTTTACTTGCATGAACTTTCCCAACTGATGCGTAAGTGTGAGTTTACAATAATTACAAGTTGTTTTTTTACTTTCGCGAAGTCAGTCAATATCACCGATGAATTCAATCATTGATTCAGATTAAAATGTTGTGGCCTTGTTAAACTTGTTTTATTTTTGTTTTTGCTTTATACATGAATTTGCATTGTTCAGACAACGAACACAGGAAAGCGAAGAAAATGTTAGATCCAGTGTAAACTTGGTCTTAAAATTTGCATTCTACCTCATCAATGAACTATTCCTTGACCCAATGTAACATAACATTGATTGTACTTAAACATGCTCCAAGTTTCGTTGAGCCAATGTACAATTCATTCAGTCAACGTACTAATACGTTGTTTTAATGTAAAAGTACATTAAATAATCATAAAACATCGTGAGTTTTTTTAACACCACGTTTTCACTAGGTTACATATTAGAATATTTGGAAATTAAGGACAAAGTTTTCCTTATTTCGTTTGAAAATTAGCAATCTTTTTTTTGCTCTATTTTGCCTTTTTACTTCAATCCTTCTTTTGTAAGAAAAAAAGCATATTGGCAAATAAAATGTACAATAAATTAAGGTCCTACATGATTTAGCTTTGGTCAGACCAAAGAGAAGATATTTAAAGAGAAGTGACTAATACCCCCTTGCCTAAAACACCCTCGAAATATTTTTTCGTATCCGTGAATACGTGTGAAATGACGCCGAGGTTTTTTCAAATTTATTTTACTCGTGTAGTCAGTTCTCCCATTAAAAATGCATGCAAGAGCTTTTACATACTCAAAATAAATGTCACATCAGACGATTCCTAGCTTGTAGGGAAAAAAGAGAACTACCACTGATTTGCCTCTCTTTATAATATCTTTTCTTTTGTTCAGGCAATGAACACAGAACAACGAAAAAAATTTAAGATCCAGTGTAAACTTGGTCTTATATTTGCATTTGACCTCATCAATGAACTATTCTTTGACCCAATGTAACCTAACATTGATTGCACTTAAACATGCCCCAAGTTTCGTGGAGCCAATGTACGATTCATTCAGTCAACGTACTAATACGTTGTATCAATGTAAAAGTACATTAAATAATCATAAAACATCGTGAATTTGTTTAACACCACGTTTTCACTAGGCCACATATTAGAATATTTGGAAATAAAAAAAAAAGAACTTCTTTTAGTTTTGCTTATTTCGTCTAACAACTGGACATTTTTTTCTATCTCTTTTTTACTTCCCCCTTCTTTTGTAAGAAAAAAAGCATATTGCCAAATAAAATATGTCATTAATTAAGATCCTTACTAAAAAGGAATAATAAGTAAAAAAAAAAGTCTTCATTTGGAGTATATAAATTTTATATTCACAATATTTGAATTGTTCCCTGTGATCATTTGATTTAAATAGGTTCCAGCATAAACTTTAAATTTTAAAGCAATGAAAATGCAAAACAAAATGACTAGAAATCACAACTTTTTCTTTTAACTTGACATTTCATGAATTATTGACATTTCATATTTCTAGTTGGAAGCAACTCTTGCTGTTTTCCGAATCGTATTGAGATGATTATTTGAGATGCACTCAATATCAGTATTAAAAACTATACTTACACAACAAACAATACGAAAAGTTGAAAATTTCATTTTTCTTGTAAGTTGGGTGGCTTTTTTTTAATTTACATAATTTATCTAACTTATAAATAAATAAATTCAATTTTTAATAACTTATAAACACGTTCTTTTTATTTTACTCAGATGTACATTTCGGAAGCTGTGCTTCCATCTTCAGTGAGTTTAAAAAAAAACTCACTGAGTAAAATAAAAAGAAAGTGCTTTTAAGTTGTTAAAAATTAATTTTGTTTATTAAATTAAAAAACACGCATAATCTCTATATTAATATCAAACTGATTAACTTATAAATGTAACACTAAATTTCTTGTTTATTAAAATAATTAAATATCCAAAATATTTAATTTAATTAGATATTTTACCAAAAAGTAAAAATTTGTCAAAATCGGAAATATCGGTCTTACACATGCATAAGTTCAGATGCGCAAGTAGCTAATTTTAAAGGAACTTGCAAGTCTTAACACGCACTCGTCAGTTAAAAAATTCATGAAAGTAAAACAACAGTTGGTTGGTAGGGTGTATTCATGCATCAGTAAGCCCGCTGTAGGAGCTATGGTTGACTTACAAATGCATGAACTTACTGGTGCCAGTAACCGAAAAACGTAAAAGATTTTCGACCATGAAGGTTTACGTACCAAATCTTGTTATTGGCGCAAAGCTATAAACCTAAAAACTTTTCTTTAACTAACATGTACTTTCCCAACCGATGCGCAAGTGTGAGTTGACAACTACAAGTTACCTTTTTACTTTCGCAAAAGTAGCCAATTGAACCGAGGAATATTTTAAGAAAATTTTATGTTCATACAGCGAATACAGAAAACCGAAAAATTTAAGATCCCAGTATTAGCTTGGTCTTTATAGTTTTACATGCATTCATTAGAAAATAATTATTACGTTACTAAAAATATGTTTTAATGTATACTTCTCGGTTAGCCAATGTACTTTACTTTCGTGCAACGTACTTTACATTGTGTCAATGGAAATGAACATTAATCAAAAACAAAATTGTCCACTGAACATAACCATTCAGCTAATGTAATTATATACATGGCTGAACGCACTACGTGTGCTTCTAGACTGGTTCATTCATTTTGTCTGGCTTGGTTAGTTAGTTTTGTGAATTTTTGAGACGGCGACGGCGGCGCATAATATATTGTGAATAAGTTTTGTTCTAAGTTTAAAAAGAGTTAAATTTAGTTTTTAGTGAATAATAATAAAATAACCATCAGCTAAGTGAAACCACGAAAAAAAGGTAAGTTTTTTTTAATTTTTATATATGAATAGAAGTAGAAGTAGGTACCTAAATATATATGTAGGTAGATATTCTTTTCCATCCAACGGGGTGTTCTCATTTTTAATAATTAATTTTAGTGTAGCCACACGTAGAAATCAAATTAACTTTAATTAAAATGTGTTTTGATTTCGCTACCAATCAAGTTTTTTTCATAGTTTTTTTATATTGCATTTTCTAAGCGTGGGTCTGCCATTTAGCATATAAATGGCGGCTCCTGGAAAACAAAAATCCTATTGGATTTTTTCAAAGCCATGTGCTTTACTCATATTTTCTTCACATATTTTACCAAATCGAAATAAAAAATTGGTTGTAGCAAGGCTTATAAATAAAATTAAAATATTTTTGTTTGCCACCAATAAGTTTTTTCCATAGTTTTTTATATTGCATTTTCCAAGCGTCTGCCATTTAGCATTTGCAAAATGGCGGCTCTTAGAAGACAAAAATGCTATTGCAATTTTTCAAAGCTATGTGCTTTACTTATATTTTCTCTTGATAATTTACCAAATAAAAATAAAAATTTGATTGTAGCAAGGCGTATAAATAAAACCAACATAAATTAAAATATTTTTTGATTTTGCTACCGATAAAATGTTTTCCATAGTTTTTTATATTTCTTTTTGCAAGCGTGAATGCCAATTAAATTATTAATGGCGGCTCCTAGAAGACAAAAATCCTATTTGAACTTTCCAGAGCCACATATTTTACTTATATTTTTTTTCTCTATATTTTACCAAACCTAACTACATTCTTTTTTCTTTTTCTATGTAAATATACTTAAAAAACCCGACGAAAGGAACCGGTTGAAAATTATCATTACAAAATGCGAAAATGCAACAGATATTCCAAGGTAAGTTTCTTTATTTATTTGTAAATTTAACATATTTTTTAAATAATTATTAAAACATTCTCTGAGGGTAACCCACTTCATAGACAGTATATTTTCCTTCGCTTCACAGCAATTGTTTTGATATTTATCAAATCTTTTTGTTTTCACTGGCGGAAAAATTTCCATAAAATATAATGAAACACTGACTGGCTTGTTAAACATATATGTTGCAATACACGCATTGGTGTTTTAAGCAAAATTAAACTCAAAAAGTTATAATTGATCGACATTAAATAGGAAACCAGCTCCATCAAATAATTCCAACTTTGAAGAATTTTTAAAAGTAGCATTCTAACAAAATGAAATTCATACACAAAAGTGTAAGTAAAATTTCCAAAGATACGAAACCTTTTTGTTTTCATTGGCGGGAAAATTTCCATAAAATATAATGAAACACTGACTGGCTTGTTAAACATATATGTTGCAATACACGCATTGGTGTTTTAAGCAAAATTAAACTCAAAAAATTATAATTGATCGACATTAAATAGGAAACCAGCTCCATCAAATAATTCAAACTTTGAAGAATTTTTAAAAGTAGCATTCTAACAAAATGAAATTCATACACAAAAGTGTTAGTAAAATTTCCAAAGATACGAATTTTTCCCTTACTATATTTTCATATTATCACAAATCCAACAAATAAATAAATCGTTTTGTTTTTAATCACGAAATTCGAAATATTAAATCACATTTCGTGAAGAATTTCGACTTAAAAAAAAAAAACAAAAAACTGCGATTATTCAAGCTAATAAATATTTTATTCTACATCTCTCCTAGATATGCAAGTTAACGTTCTCATAAATATTTGCATATACATGTGTAGTAAATACGAAAATATAAATAATAACAATTAAAAAAACAATAACTACAGCTATGCATATAAATTAAACGAACTTTAATTAAAATATTTTTTGATTTTGCTGCCAATCAAATGTTTTCCATAGTTTAAACTTTGCTTTTTCAAAGCTAGAGTCTGCCATTTAACATATTAATAGCGGCTTCCAGAATACAAGTCATATTGAAATTTTTTAAAGCTACGTGTTTTACTTATAAATGTCTCTTCGTATTTTTACTTGCGATTATAGGTACTATAAGGCAAGTTATGGATTCGTGCAGAAAAAAAATTTCGAGATAACAATCACACATGACATTACGATGATGGAGAAGTCGAAAAAAGTGGGTCTGGGAATTCCGTCCGTCTGTCTGTCTGTCTGTCTGTCTTTTCGCGCTTCTAGAGCCTGAACGGATGGGCCGATTTGCTTCAAATTTGATATCTAGGATTTATTTGGCCGTCCCTCGGAACATATTTTTTATTTTTGCTCTAGGCCCAAAAATAACGGCACCTGCCATACAATCGTGAAGAAAAAAATTGATTTTCTGTAAAACGGCTCTAACGATTTTGATAAAACTTTCAGGATGATATTTTTGTAAGACAATCTATCTTTTGGTTGGAAAATATTTTTCAAAATTTGTCTTATAACGGTACCTCTCATAGAACCAGTATTTTCAAATCAAATTTTCTCGTAAACTATACATTCGATTTCAATAAAATTTTGGCCACAGGAAGTCACTTATAATTTTATTAATATGGCATTTAAAATTTTTCAAAAAGTTTTTTTTTTGATTTTTTATAATTTTTTCAAAATATTTTTTGGTTTTCGAAATATGTTGGAAACGGGTATATTGATTTTTTTTAAAATTATTTTTTCAAATGTAAACTACAGATTGCCATATATTTGCATACCCAAATAAATTTCAAAATATTTTTTGGAAAAGTTTTTCAAAAATAACCTTTTTAAAAAAAAACTGGTCGAACGATTTTCAATATTTTTTTTTTCCTAGATTTACGTATAGCTTCAAAATTTTATTGCATGTTTTGTTTTTCCGAGAAAACTCTTAAACTAATTTAAAAAATAAAAGAATTTTCGAAATTATTTAAATTTTTTTTTTAAATCCATATATGCAGCCACTAAGCAATAATTGCTTATCATAAGAGCAAGTTCGTGCGACCCAGTCGTGCATTTTATTTAAAATTGAATTCAAATTCAATTTTAGCAAAGCGTATAAATAAAATAAACTTTAATTTTTGTTTTTGTTTTCAACTTTTTGATTGAATTCTAAATAACAATTATTTGAAACTTTTTTGCTACATAGCTAGACAACATTTCGCTCACATACTTTATATTCACACCTATATAAAATGTAAGATTTTATTTTTCCCAACCGATACAATGAAGATTCTTTTAAAATCAAAGTGTTAGCAAAATTTTCTAAACTAAAAAAATTGTGATGCTTTTTTATACTCAGGCTGAGGTTAGCTCATGGATGTCCAGGGTTGTTCCCAAAAGAAAGCAAAAAACTCAGGGTTGAAGAGTGTCGAACTCCGAAACAACAATATCTTTATTGATCTTAATTTTCTTAACAATTTATTTCATACTCTTATTGATATTCTTAAAATAAAAGATTACAAAATTCATTTCCTATGATACCTTAGATACTAGGTCTGTGGAGATTCCTCTAGAAAGAAAGAGCTCCACGACAATAAACGAGTGGCCTAAACGCCGGTCAACGATCCACCACGACCAACAGCGGAGTGGAAAGCTGGCAAAAATCGGTTGAGCAAGGCTCGGTCTATGGTACCCCTAAGAAAAGGAGTAGCCACGACAAAAAACTGGTAGTTCCAAACTAGGTCTATGGAGAAGCTTACGAGAGCAGCAACCCGACGACAATAAACGGAGGTCAGTAGAGATTCCTCTAGAAAGGAAGAGCTCCACGACAATAAACGAGTGGCCTAAACGCCGGTCAACGATCCACCACGACCAACAGCGGAGTGGAAAGCTGGCAAAAATCGGTTGAGCAAGGCTCCGTCTATGGTACCCCTAAGAAAAGGAGTAGCCACGACAAAAAACTGGTAGTTCCAAACTAGGTCTATGGAGAAGCTTACGAGAGCAGCAACCCCACGACAATAAACGGAGGTCAGTAGAGATTCCTCTATAAAGGAAGAGCTCCACGACAGTAATCGAGTGGCCTAAACGCCGGTCAACGATCCACCACGACCAACAGCGGAGTGGAAAGCTGACAAAAAACTTTTGCTACAAAACTTAGTGAGGTTTCTGCTGGTATTCCCCGCAGCGTACCTTCGAGTGAGAACTCTTATCCCGGTTTTCTATTTGCAATAGAACTTCTTCCAATGGCTGGGAGATCGAGTCTGATTTTCCCTGCAATTTTCACCTCTACTTATGGAAATTCTCTGAAAGAAGAGACTGTGAATTATAAAGTTAAATGTTAGAAATACTTGCAAATGAGTAATTCATTTGGAGTGATGCATTCATTTGGCTGTTCTTCTGGTTTAGGTCCTCGTAAGCGGTGGGCAGTCCAAATCAGCGGTGCGGGGTGGAGGGGTAGATGTAATTTCCTTAATAGTATGCAATGTTGGCATTGCGTCACGTGATGGTGATTCAAATATTCCTTATATGAATAAATGTATGGGATCTTCTTGGCGTTCGGTGGCGGTGGTGGAATTAGAGTGGCGGTCGGTGGCGGCGGTTATTTGGTTATTGCGGTCGGATGCGGAGGGGGCGGTAGGAAATGTGTAACTTCGTTACATTCCCCCCTTGCTTACGGGACGAGGACTTTCTCGTCGAAAGTGGTGGCTGTAAATATCTTTTTTTTTTTTTTTTTTTTTTTTTTTTAATTCGGTAATTCAACTTAACATTGAGTAAAAAAAACAGGCTTATAAATAGTTCGATCAATATAAACTTAAGAAAAACGTATTCAATACGAAAAGAAAAACTAAAAAGAAATTAATTGTGAGCTCGGTCTTCCTTCTTCTTAACTTCTAGTCTAGTTCGACTTCGATGGTTTTTCGGTGCCCTTTGAATCTCAGCTCAGCGTGAGTACCTTTTCGATTCATTCGCACGTTGATTCGGCCCCACGGGCGTTGAATGCTGAACGTCCGGCAGTGTCGGCTCCCTCTCAACCTGATGCCTCTGAATGGGTACAATATTCTGCTGGAGTGTTGGCTCCTTTCGGGTCGGATCGGAAGGGGAAAGTTTCGAGTCGGTTCTTCGGCTGGTCGGTTACGAGATTGTAAAGTTCTTTCGGCCTTTTTGTGCCGCATGCGCACCTTCCCTAAGCCTACTGCCGGTGGAGGCTTTGGTAAAATCGGCTGACTGGCTTCCGAATCATGGTTCGGAGTGTTGACGGGGCTCCTTCGACACTTGGTTCGGTGAAGTACGGCTAAGCGTTGGCTTCTGGTTGACGGCTTTATTTTACGTGGTTCGGTCGGCTGTTGCATCCTGGGGTCAGTGACAGACTGACTTATGCTTTGGCAGCGGCGGCGGTGTGGTGGCTTCACTTTCTTGACCTGAGGTGCAGGTGCGCGAATGTTGTGAGCGACACGCTCGGCCGAAGTCAAACGGTTTGATTTCGGGATAAGCGAGTGCAGCTTCTGTCTCGGGTTGCGGTGCAAAGCGATGTTAGGCTCCGGGAAATTCCTTTTTTTTTAACAAGGTGGGTCCGGGATCCATCGGAAAAATAAACGGCGGCTGGGGCGGTGCAAGTAACTTCGGCTGGTACTTTCTTCGGTTAGAGGTAGAATGACAACTGGTACTACTTGACCTCTGGTACGGAACTCGAATTGCGTGCACGGTGGTTATCAGGCTATTGGTGACATCGGACGGCAACGGTTGCTTGCCAGAGAGTGGTTTGCCTCCCATGAATATTTGCAAACGTGCGTTGTTCAGTAGAAGCATTCCCAACACTGCATCCTCGGCGAGAGAAGGAAGATACGTCACTTCGGCGGTCAAAGAAGTTTCGCCCAGTAAGAAGGTAGGGGTGTAATGCTCGGTTGTTGCCACAGGGGCTCCATTCGCCATACGAATGATCTGGTGATACTCCCGCATAGGAAATCCTAGCTCTCGGAATACTTGTCTTAACGGCTGTCCGACAAAAGTTGTGGTCGAACCTGTGTCGACCAGAGCCTGGTATTCTTGATTTCCCACTCTGAGAGGGACGAAAAATCGGGGGTCTTGTTCGGGCGGGGCGTTCACTACAGCTACGGCTTGTCGGTGGCATGGGCAATCCTTGGTTAGTCTGCCGTCTTCTCCACAGAACGAGCAGAACATCCGGAACGGTCGGTGGCATGCTTCCTTACGATGGCCCCGCTGTTTGCAATTCCAGCAGTGCGTATCGCGGTCGTACGGCGCTGGTGGCGGTGGTAGTCGGGTTACAGGAGGAAGCTGGCTGGAGGCTGCGAGTAACGGGCGTGAGTGGCGGTCGTCGCTCTTTATGGCTTCAAACTCCTCGGCTAAGTGAACCAGCTCATCTAGGGTATCGAAGTCTTTGCGACTTATATAAAACCGGTATTCCGGCCTCATGTTGTCGAAAATCCGGTCGATATTTTCGGTTGCCGACATGCGTGGGTGCTGGTGCAATAAGTACTGGGCGGATAAGATGTATTCCTTGGCCTTTTCTCGCGGCCCCTGACGTTTCCTTATTATCTCCTCTTCCAACTTGTGCAGGTATCGGGCGGGTAGAAAATGACTGATGAAGGCTTCTCGAAAATCTTCCCAGGTGGATAGACTATCCCTCTTTATCCTAAACCATTGCAAGGCGGTTCCTCGGAATATTTCCGGTAATGTCCGTAACACATCGTTTGGAGGAATGTTATAGCACTGCGTCAATTCGGATAACCTCTCTAGAAATTCAAGAGGATTCCCAGATGAATCGAACCTTAAACCCCACTTACGGACCGTATTCATTAGCTCAGCTTCGTAGCTTAGCGTTAGCCGGTTCGAGGGGAGGTTTGGAGGGGGGAGTTGCTGTCCTGGTTCGTGCCGGTGATTTTCACGTTCGGTCGACGTATTCTGGTGACGGCTAGGTCCGAGGTGTGTGTCGACCACGGGCAGGTCGGCCGGTTTCATGGTCTTGTTTGGTTGTCGGATCGGCGGTGTGAGCGGTGGTACTTCAAAGCTTGTTTCTATATATATTGGGGAAACGGGTCTCCCTTCTGTGTTGCTAGATTTCAGGTCGGTGGGTTCCTTCGGTGGTGGCGGTTTCTGGGTGGATGGAGGCTCTACGGGCGCGTCGTCATCTAATCTCTGTGTATCGATCGCTTCTTTTCTAAACTCTGAAAACTTAAATTCCGAACGAAATAAAAGAATAGTATTTTTTATTTGGGAAAACCTTTTGAAGGAATAAAAACCCAACTTTATTACACGCTGGCTAGCTCTAGACTGAAATGTATATTACAGAATATACCGCTCGCAGGCTGGCATGTATAAGTATATATTAACTAATATATTATGTTGATTGATGTGATGGTATGCAGAGGCAGTTACACATCAGCGCTGTCGTCTTGGTTTATAGTTAGTAGTATATTTAGTAGGGATTTTACTTCGTATGGTACCCATACGGAACACTCCCCGCGAAAACGAACGTTTTCCACTAGGCTGTCCTTCATTGCTTTCCGCTGTAGTCGTCGCTGATCCTCTTCTCATTGGCTGTCCTCGCTGGCATATGCTGGCTCTATTGGTCAATCTGCGAAATATAGAAAAGAAGCAAACCGATTATCCTGCCTATCCCCTACCCTTGACCATAAACACTATCGAATATCACTGGCTGTTCTTTATACGCTATCCTGATTGGCTGTGTTTATGTACTATCCTGATTCGCTATCTCCACTGGCAGTATACATAACTTCTGTACTGGTCTAGTTAGCTGTCCTGTTTCAGTTTGCACTACAACTGATCTCACTATCCCATCTTTACTGTACAAAAGCTGGCTGACTCTACCCATGGACCATAATGCTGGCGGTAAATTTTCATTTTTCACTATCACTAGCTGTCCTGCCTTAAGGCTCTCTTTCTCTCTTCTCCATTTCTTTCTTTCCTGTAATGTAACTAAATATTCTTCTCTCCATCTTTTCCAAAAATGCATAAGCATACACTGTCGCTCTTTCCATAACTTTACCCCTTTCGCTGGCGTATCGCTGGCTAGAGTAAATAAAGGTGGTAACACTATCGGCTCTCCCACCAGGAAATGTCCTGGTGTGAGTGCTTGTAAATCCGCTGGATCGTCATGTAATGGGTGTATGGGCCTGGAATTCAGTATACCCTCTATCTCTGTTAGCAACGTTCTAAATTGCTCGCTTTCCATAATATGCTGTCCGACTATCCTCTTTAAATGATACTTCATGGACTTGACTGCCGCCTCATATATACCCCCTTGATGAGGAGCAGTGCCCTGATTGCTCAACTGATGAAACACTTCATCTCTTTCCCACACTCTATACGCTTGCTCTATCGCTTTGGCTGCTCCTACAAAGGACGTGCCATTATCGCTGTACATTCTTGCACATCTACCTCGACGACTTACAAAGCGCCTGTAGCATGCAAGAAACGCTGCTGAGGTCAAATCACCGACTGTGTCGATGTGAATTGCCCTTGTCTTAAGGCAGACAAATATCGCTATCCATGTCTTTCGCACACTCACTTGCTTTCCCTGTCGATTCAACACTCTCACCGTAAAGGGTCCGGCATAGTCCACACCCGTATGAAGGAATGGCTTGCCTGGCTGTACTCTATCCGCTGGCAATTCAGACATTAACTGCTGTTCCAATTTGTAGTTGTGCCGCACGCACACTACACACTTATGCAAATAGTTTCGTAACTCGCTGCGGATTCGAGGAATCCAAAAATGCTGTCGTATCACTTGCATCATCACTTGCGCTGAGCCATGTTTTGTAAGAACATGAGCGTCATCAATTATTAACCATAACAGCCGCGTGCCGTTTGGTATAATTGCTGGGTGACGTGTATCATAGGCTGCTTCAGCTCTATGCAACCGTCCCCCCACTCTCAGAATATTATCGCTATCGAAAATCGGTTTAAGAGACTCGATTCTACTGTGCTCGGGTAGCTGTCCACACTTTCGCAATGAAACTATTTCTTTCCCATACGCTTCAGCCTGCGCTTCTCGTAAGAGAATCCGCATAGCTGATACTCGCTCTTCCGTTTTCAACACTGTCGACACTTTACAACCCCTCTGAATCCTGCTTACTGCAAGACCAGACTTTCTCGCTGTCACTCTCGCTCTTAATTGGTTCACATACCGCCATATGTAACCAATAATATTTATCGCTTTCCTAAGATTGCTGGCATATTCCACTATCGACACTCTCTCTTGCTGATTGGGCATTGATATGCTCCAAGTTACACTCTCACCAGTGAGTGCGAAAACTTGCATCTCACTGTTCACTATCTCATTCGCTGGCATCGCTATCTTATTCACTGGCCATTCGCTTTCCGGGAGGCATAACCAATCAGGTCCATGCAACCACAACTTATTCCCCACTATCTGCGCTGGCATTAACCCTCTGCTTAATAAGTCAGCTGGGTTCGCTTTCGTGTCAACATGCCGCCACCGGTTAATATCGGTTTGGCTCTGTATTGACGACACTCTATTCGCTACATATGTTTTCATATCTCGTGGAAGTTTGCGTAGCCAATGCAAAACTACCATCGAGTCTGTCCAGAGCACATACTCTACCGCTTTCCACTCCATTTTTTCCATGAGTTCCACTAGAACTCGACTCAGCAACTCAGCGGCTGCTAATTCCAGCCGTGGTATGCTTACCGTCTTCAATGGAGCCACTCTAGTCTTCGCTATCACCAATTGACTTGTACACTTTCCTTCCGCTGTCGTCACTCTCACATAAACCACTGCTCCATACGCTGTCACTGAAGCATCAGAGAATCCATGTATTTGGATCTTCGCTCGTTGACTCGTGCGTAACCATCGGTCAATGCGAAATTGCTCTAAATGCTTAATCTCTCGTAAAAGCTGGCTCCATCTGCCTTGCAGATTCGCTGGCAATATCTGATCCCACTCATAACTCACTCTCCAGATATCCTGTATAAGCACTTTTCCCAAGATAACCACTGGCGCAATATAACCATTAGGGTCATACAATTTCGCTATCGAACTCAACACTGTCCTCTTAGTCGCTTTCGTATCCAATTCATGTTCTTGCACTGAGAACGTAAATTGGTCGCTATCCACTAACCACTGTAATCCCAACACTGTCGCTTGCCCTTCACTTTCGAATGTCACCACTTTCTCTTTATCAGCATTCAGCTGTTTCACTATCTCTACACTATTTGATTTCCACTTTCGCAATTCGAACCCGCCAGTTCGCAACACTGTATCCAATTGTTTTATGAGGAGTGTAGCCTCCTCTTCACTATCGCACCCTGACACACAGTCATCCATGTAAAAGTCGTTGAGAACTACCCTCTCCACTGCTGGAAAGGTGTTCTTTAATTCGCTGGCACACTGTACCAAGGCACGTACTGCATTGTATGCAGATGACGTCATGCCATATGTGACCACTGTTAACACATATTCCACTATCTCTTCTGTGGGAGATTCCCTCCAGAATATTCTCTGGAGGTCCCATTGCTGTCGCGCTATACCCACTTGCCGAAACATCATTTTGATGTCTGCACTAAACGCTATCCGATGCCTTCTGAAACGCATCACTATCTCGTGAAGATCACGCTGCAGCTTTTCCCCCAGCAGCTGCATGTCATTCAACGAGACACCTCTATCCGTATGACAACTACAGTCGAACACTACTCGAAATTTCTTTGTCACACAATGGTGTGGTATATAATACGCTGGCTGTCCCGCTGTCGGCTGGCCGTTCGCTTTTACCATATGCCCTAACTCTTCATACTCACGCATGAATTGGACATACTTCGCTTTCATCGCTGGCTCTCTTTTAAACTTTCGCTCAAGATACATAAATCTTTTTAACGCTATCTCTCTAGAACTACCTAGCTGCTGTATATCAGCTTTTAATGGTATCGTGACGATAAAACGTCCCTCACTATCCCTCACTGTCGTTTGTAGAAAATTGTCTTCTACCGCTTGTTCCTCTTCTGTCCTGGAGGCACAACATCCCACTTGATCCATGGCCCACAACTGTCGTACCAGGTGGTCCACACTCTCCAGCTCAACACATCGAGCCGCTGGCAAAACACTCATCCCAACACTCGCATCATCGGGGTTGCTACCCCCAAACACTACTGTCCCAAACGCTGTACTGATAGCCACCATATTGCCAATATTGCGTGGTATCGCGCTCGCTATTACTTTGGCAACAATTCTTGCCCCTAGCACAATGTTAAAAGCCCCTCTTTGCCAATAATTAGGATCGGCATAGGGCTCCGCTGTCTCAAATAACGCTGGCTCCACATTCCTCAACGGAGTATGCGCTATCCACTTGGAATCCTTGGGAAGTACCCAAAAGACATCATCTATCCAGGTTTCCGACCGAAACCAGGGCATTATTCGGATGCTTATCTGCTTCCGAATGCGAATGGGATCGCCATTGATTCCCACCACTCTCCTCGCTGTCGACACTGTCTCGAATGCATGATCGTTGATCAAGCTGTACGTTATTAAATTCGGATGTGCTCCTGAATCTAACAAGGCCCTCGCTGGTCCATACGTCTTCTTGCCCACCTGAAACAAAATAGCTACAGTCGGAAGAAGTGTAACTCCTTCCCCTTGAAACCCATTTCCCAAAGAATTTAAACATTCAAAATAATTTTCATTGCTTTTATTTTCTTTTAGACACTTTCTTTTAAATTGATTGACACGCTCTCCGCTCGCTGGCCGCTTTCGCTTGATTCCATCGCTCTTAGTTGATGGGCGCTTTTCCCGTCAATCCGCTTTCCTGGGCTTCAGTTTGAATGCCGCCGCTGTCATGATTGGTACTGGGTTCCGCGCTGTCCATATGGGGCATAGAAGACTATTGTGCATCTGTCGATACGGACATCTAGGGCATGGATCTTGGAAGCAGCCATCCACCCCATGTCCACGCTTTAAGCAGTTTTCGCACAGACCGTGCCGGCGAACATAGTCGCGCCTCGCTGTCAGATTGCGCTGTCGGAATCCATCGCAACTATGAATTTGATGGAGGTCACCACACAACTCGCATGTGTGACGACGTCCGCTATCCCGAGTTGTACTAACTCCCGCTGGCTTTGCTGCTGGCTGTGATTTCTTCGCTGGCTGTTGTTCGGCTGGCCGTATGACTCTGGGAGTCGCTGTTCCCGCTGTCGGTCTTGGATGTGGAACATCACGCTCGTTCTGGAACCGATTGTATCGGTTCCTGGAACTGGTAGGCTGGCTGCTCGCTGCTGCTTGTCGATCTAGAAACTCAAGCATCTGCCTACTTGTAGGCAACTCATCCCCCCTATGCAGTTCCCACTGTCGCGCTGTCTCTGAATCAAGGCGTTCGTGGATCATCGGAACCACGAACATGTCCCATGAATCTACAGGCACACCTTGTGCCCGAAGCTGTCGTAGCATCTCGTGGGTGACATTCGAGATGTTTTGAATCGCTGCGCTGTTCGGGTTCGCTGGCAATGCTGGCAGATCGGTGAACGCTTTCAGCAACATACGGCATGTCGCATACTTCCGATTATAGAGCTGATTGAGGCGTTCCCAAGCCTCAAAATAGCTCCCATCGGTTAGCTGCCACTTTCCCATCGTCTTCGCAGCTTCACCACACAATGAAGTCGATAGATACGTGAACTTGTACGCTGGCGAGATGGCATCGTTGCTGTGGATAGCAGCAACGAACTTATCGTGAAAACCTTGCCAATTGGTAAGGTCCCCATCAAATGTTCCCCAGGTGTTGCTGATGTTGTGCTGTTGTGCTGGCATTTGCACCTGCACTGAAATCGCTTGCTGATTTGGGTTTTCCCTTAGGGACGCTGGCGACGCTGGCCCACTTTCGGAAATCGCTGGCTGTACACTGGCTCGCCTTCGCATTAAGGCCCCTTTCGCGTTATAATAGCTGTCCTCAGCTATCATGTAGCTTTCCTCTACTGACTTAATGTCAGTCCCTTTCGCCACCACTAGCTTGTCATGAACGACTGTGAGGTGCGCCCAGCACTCCTCCAGTCGCTCTAGACGCATCTGCAGCTCGACGCTGTCCGCTGTTAGCAATGCCTCGCTGGCCGTGTATGCCATTACTCGCTCAATGGCAGCTATCGCTGCTCGATGCGCATGCTGCTTTGCCATGTCTGAAAATAAATGGAATAAAGAGTTGCATTAGTACTCTGCCAAAGTCTTGCTCCTCTATACCCAAAATCTACCCCTACCAACAACCTATTCCTACCTACCACCTTACATATGTCCGTCGCTGTCGCTTTCCTGCCTGCGTACAGGCTTCACTATCATATGGCTTTGCCAAAATCGCTATCATGTCACTTTCCTTGTTCACTATCGTGTCACTTTCCGGTAACGTTACCTGCTGGCTGTGAGCTTTTGCTCTTTATGCTGTCCAAATGCTGACCCCTGGTCAGCATTGCTATTTCGGTTGGCAAATATCGCTTTCGTGTCACTTTCGTATTAGCATTTCGCTATCTGATTTCGCTATCTCAATTGGCATATCGCTGTTCGAATTCACTATCTCAATTGGCATATCGCTGTTCGAATTCACTATCTCAATTGGCATATCGCTGTTCGAATTCACTATCTCAATTGGCATATCGCTGTTCGAATTCACTATCTCAATTGGCATATCGCTATTCCTTGACACTATCTATATTCGCTGGCTAATTGGCATTTTCACTTTCCAATTCACTATCTGTGTTCGCTGGCTAATTGGCATTTTCACTTTCCAATTCACTATCTGTGTTCGCTGGCTAATTGGCATTTCACTTTCCTTTTCGCTTTTCCAAACTCGCTTTTCCATTTTAATATCACTGTCCATTTGCCTTCCGAAATATAATCCTACCTAAATTCCCCACTAAGCGTGTTGGCCAACACTTTTATATGCCAATATTTTCGCTGGCTATTAATCTCCAATTGGATGATTATCGCTATCTAATTTGACTGCATTAGTCTCACTTTCCTTTTGATTGCCAATTTTTCACTTTTCGAATTTCACTATCCCGGACATATGTAAGCTACTCAAGAAAAAAATAGAATGTTATACAAAAGAAACGCACCCCCTCATATACCTCAAGATGATCCTAGCGCACAAGAATCATCGAGATAAAAAAAAAAAAAAAACAAATATAAAACATTATCTCAACGTAGTCCCAACGCATTTGAGACCACGGAAATATTGTTTATTAAAAAGACGCAAACGCAAACGCACCCAAATCCCACGCAAAAGAACGCAACGCACAAATTAAATATAATGCATTCGCCGCTGCAGACGGCGAACACATCAACGCAACGCACCCCCATTGCTACAACAAACACTTCGCACCGTGTTGTCGTGCATACAAAAAAGAATAATACTCAAAAATAAAAAACCCTTGCTTCGGATATTTGCATGTTTTTCGCTGGCAACAAAACACTATCTTTTCGCTGGCCCGAAAACACTATCTTTATTTATGCCAATATCACTCTCTGTATGCAAAACCGAAGCAAACCACTTTCAATTCATTTGCCAAAAAATGAAAAAACACTTCTTTCCCGCTGGCTAAAACACTATCTATTATCTATCCAAATTAAATAAACAAACACTTTCCTCGCTGGCCTGAAACACTTTCTATTTTCTATCCTGGGCACCACTATCAACATATTGCTGGCAGAAACACTTTACATTTATTATTTTAATAAATAAATACACACCTCTAGTTTTTCTCCTTATAATTTTCACTATCGCAATTGTTTTTAAATTTTAATTTTCGTTTTCTCCGCACTCTGAATATCCCGCTCGCTTGAAATACGCACCACTGAATAATCATGCAAAACCATTCAAAACAGATGCGTAGACAAAAACAAGCTATCCATACACACACATTCCTCAATCCATTGCTTATTTACTGAGACCCTTTTTAAGGGTGGGTTGTGTGCAACTGGTTATTCTTGTTGCTTGCCATACCGGTTTGTATGTATCAACAAATTGCTGTCCATGGGTGCTTGTGCAAAATCGATATGCACTGCGCACACACAAAAGGGTTCGGCTGGCTGGCTGGCTGATTGTATCTGGGATATGTGCATACAGGTATCAGTTCGCTGTACAAAATAATATGCGCAAATGCATATGAATAAATACATGTATGTATACGCTGACTCACTATCTGAAAAAATATAATTCTGTCCGGAGAGGAATGTGTATGTATATATATATATATCGCTGGCTGGCTATTTGATTTGGAGAGAAATGTGTATGTATCGCTGTTCGCTTGGAGAGAAACGTGTATATAAAGCTGGCTGGCTATTCGATTTGGAGAAAAACCACTATACGTTTAGCTGGCTGGCTGGCTGGTTGGAGAGAAAAATACTATACGTTTAGCTGGCTGGCTGGCTGTTTGGAGAGAAGAATAAATATATACATATGGCTGGCTGGCTGGCTATTTAGAATCAAATAAATATGTATATTCATGGCTGGCTGGCTGGCTATTTGAAATAAAATAAATATATATATGTGGCTGGCTGGCTGGCTATAAAATAAATATCTATATGGCTGGCTGGCTGGCTAATAAAAAGAATAATATATTCATGGCTGGCCGGCTGGCTGTAAAATAAATATCTATGTAGCTGGCTGGCTGGCTATTTAATAGAAACATAATATATTCATGGCTGGCCGGCTGGCTGCTTGGAGTAAAATAAATATATATATGGCTGGCTAGCTGGCTGCTTTGGAGAGAAACCACTATACGTGGATTTTATGCCGTCCGCAACTCTCCACTGTCCGATTTTTGCTGGCTGTTTTTTGGAAAAAAAAGGTTTATATATATTTATGCAATCTTACTCCTTTCTCATAAGTGTATCACTTTCGTCCATAATATAATTTTATAACACTTGCTGCCTAATTGAATTAATCGCTTCAATTTGGTTTTCTTTCCACACTGGCAGACTTATGGGCTCAAATCTTATGATTTGTTAACACTTTCCACTCGCCCATTTTATACACTTATTTTTCACTTATCGCGCTGGCTCAGTGGACTGTATCTCGCTGGCCGTTGGTACACATCCGGTTCGATGCGACCAAAATGTATCGATCGCTTCTTTTCTAAACTCTGAAAACTTAAATTCCGAACGAAATAAAAGAATAGTATTTTTTATTTGGGAAAACCTTTTGAAGGAATAAAAACCCAACTTTATTACACGCTGGCTAGCTCTAGACTGAAATGTATATTACAGAATATACCGCTCGCAGGCTGGCATGTATAAGTATATATTAACTAATATATTATGTTGATTGATGTGATGGTATGCAGAGGCAGTTACACATCAGCGCTGTCGTCTTGGTTTATAGTTAGTAGTATATTTAGTAGGGATTTTACTTCGTATGGTACCCATACGGAACACTCTGTTCCACAATGTCTTCCCATTTTTCGCACAGATTTTGCATTGAACCATGCGAGCGTACCTTTTTGAGGTGGGTACTTAGACGTTGACGAAGATCCTTCACTTTCCCGTCTGTTTCTAGACTAAGTGTTCCTAACGTCTCGACTAACTCGGATTTCTTCATATAATGTATGAAGCCGAGATTCTTGAGGATGTTCTGGTCATCTTCCTTATTGTTTTCATCGGTTCCGAACATGACTCTGCTGTACGTTGTAGCAAGTTGATGATCCAAGTTCGGTCGGCGGTTATCGGTGGTACCTTTCGAAGGCTCCTGGTCGGTCGGCGGTCGGAGTTCGGTTGAGTCTTCTAAAGGTCCCTGCTCGGGCGCCAATTTGTGATGCTTTTTTATACTCAGGCTGAGGTTAGCTCATGGATGTCCAGGGTTGTTCCCAAAAGAAAGCAAAAAACTCAGGGTTGAAGAGTGTCGAACTCCGAAACAACAATATCTTTATTGATCTTAATTTTCTTAACAATTTATTTCATACTCTTATTGATATTCTTAACATAAAAGATTACAAAATTCATTTCCTATGATACCTTAGATACTAGGTCTGTGGAGATTCCTCTAGAAAGGAAGAGCTCCACGACAATAAACGAGTGGCCTAAACGCCGGTCAACGATCCACCACGACCAACAGCGGAGTGGAAAGCTGGCAAAAATCGGTTGAGCAAGGCTCGGTCTATGGTACCCCTAAGAAAAGGAGTAGCCACGACAAAAAACTGGTAGTTCCAAACTAGGTCTATGGAGAAGCTTACGAGAGTAGCAACCCCACGACAATAAACGGAGGTCAGTAGAGATTCCTCTAGAAAGGAAGAGCTCCACGACAATAAACGAGTGGCCTAAACGCCGGTCAACGATCCACCACGACCAACAGCGGAGTGGAAAGCTGACAAAAAACTTTTGCTTCAAAACTGTGTGAGGTTTCTGCTGGTATTCCCCGCAGCGTACCTTCGAGTGAGAACTCTTATCCCGGTTTTCTATTTGCAATAGAACTTCTTCCAATGGCTGGGAGATCGAGTCTGATTTTCCCTGCAATTTTCACCTCTACTTATGGAAATTCTCTGAAAGAAGAGACTGTGAATTATAAAGTTAAATGTTAGAAATACTTGCAAATGAGTAATTCATTTGGAGTGATGCATTCATTTGGCTGTTCTTCTGGTTTAGGTCCTAGTAAGTGGTTGGCAGTCCAAATCAGCGGTGCGGGGTGGAGGGGTAGATGTAATTTCCTTAATAGTATGCAATGTTGGCATTGTGTCACGTGATGGTGATTCAAATATTCCTTATATGAATAAATGTATGGGATCTTCTTGGCGTTCGGTGGCGGTGGTGGAATTAGAGTGGCGGTCGGTGGCGGCGGTTATTTGGTTACTGCGGTCGGATGCGGAGGGGGCGGTAGGAAATGTGTAACTTCGTTACAAAATTTACTTTACTATTTTTACTTGCGATTATAGGTACTATAAGGCAAGTTATGCATTCGTCGAAAAAAAAAGTTTTGAGATAACAATCAAACATGGCATTACGATGATAGCGAAGACGAAAAAAGATAGTCTAAAAATTCTGTTCGTCTGTCCGTCTGTATGTCTGTCTGTCTGTCTGTCTGTCTGTCTGTATGTTTAGAGACCTACAGCCCAAACGGGTGGGCCGAATTGCTTCAAACTTGGTATATAGACTTTTTTAGGTATTGTACGGAGGGGAAATTGAATTTTTTTTTTTAGCTCAAAAAATAACGGTACCTGCCATACAACCGTTACGTTAAAGCTTATTTTTTTCAAAAACGGCTCTAACGATTTCGATTTAAAAAAATCAGTGTTGGTTTTTAGGTACGACCAATCATATGGCTGAAAAAAAAAAATTTTAAAATGGCTAAGAACGGTACTTTCCATAGGACCGTTTTTTTTGCTTTCGACTAACTCGAAAACGACTGAACCGATTCTTTCGAGATTTCACACACATATAGCTGTAGGTAGTTTAATTTGTATTGCATACCAATATTTTTGAAAAATATTTTTTTGTATTTTTAAAAGCATTTCAAAAAAAAAAATTTTTAAAATTAATATTTTGAAAACTGCTTATTAAATTTTTTTCTAAAAATTTTAAATAAATGTATTTGCTGAATACGTTTTATGGAATGGCGTTTTTGAATTTTTTTAAAAAAAATTTTTCAAAAAGTTTTTCATAAAAAACTTTTTTTCTCAAAAACCGCTCCACAGATTTTTATAAATTTATTCTCATAAATCCAAATTTATCCAAGAAATAAAATGGCGTACTTTTTTTTCAGCTCAAATTAGTTTAAGTATTTATTTAAGAATTTTGAAAAATTTATTTTTATCAAAATCTCAAACCGTTAGACCACTGTCACACATTAGAGCAAGTTCGTGCGACCCAGTCGTGCATTTTATTTCATAATATCTTAAATTCAACAATAACTTGTTTTGCTTTTAATGACGAGATGACATGTGAAATATTAAAACACAGTTCGTGAAGAATTTCGAACTAAAAAAGGCAATGCAAGCGATATTCCAAATAAATATTTTATTATTTAGGAAAATCTTATAGGAAACGGGGATGTCAGTCAATTGGTCATTAAACGATACGGCGGATGCATCATCACTGTTTAATAATCTTGACGTGTGCATCATTTGACCAATTGTACAATAACATGTTAGTGGTGGTTTTTAATTCTTTTAATTTTGTACATCTACATAAATATATCGAAACTATTATGCTAATATTGCGAAAACTACTCTACTAGATCACTTGTAGATCTATCATAAATATCTGCATAGCAAATATCAAAATATCGATTTGACAGTTTATTAGATGAAATATATTAATGTTCTGTTCAGCCATAAGCACAAGCGATCTCCTGAAAGAAAATGTGTGTTTTCAAATAATTTCATGAAATACCTTTATAAACAATAAATAATATTTAAAGAAAACAATATTGAAACAACTATTGAGATTTCAATATAGAGGCCTCTATTATGTAATTTAAACCTTCACAAAAAATAAGGTACTTGTAGAGCTAGTAGGGGATATAACCTTTCATAGATATTTTTCCATTTCTAATGCCAAAATATCTTTTTTAGTTTCCAATGAAGACTTCTCAACTTGAAACTCCGTGAAAATTTACATCTTTAAAAACTTAAACTAAAGCAAAAAAGGTAAGTTTGTTGATTTTTATTGTTAATTAAACAATTTTAAATTTTTTTTACTTTACTAAATGGGGTATACTCACTTTAAATATATAATAAAACTTTTTTTGATCATGTTTTAATGTTAATATAAAAATTTATTAAACAATTTTCAAGTTTTGCTGAGGGTAGCTCTCTATCATAGCCTTTTATTCATCTCTCATTGGCATTAAATAACTGAATGAATAACTGAGAGAAACAAATTTATAGGGTTTAATCAAACTTAAATCTTTACACGAAATCCAAAGGTATGCGTTGAAAAGCCAAACAAAAAATCATCGGAACGTTTCCTCTTTATTTCTTGAATTGGGGTTAAAGCCAAGTTAGTCTATCAAGGTTTTAGTTTCACTTAATAAAACTTCTTATTTATCAAGAGTGGTGGCTTATCACTCAAAGAATAAAATGTTCCTCTTGTGTAAATAAATCATCACAGGCTATAAAGAAAAAAAAAACTTTTCGCTTTAATTAATTTTTTTCGAAGTAGGGTTTATAAAAAAAAAAAAAAAAAAACACCTTCAGAACTGTCAAAAGAATATCATCGTTTTGGAAATATAGCTTTTGTCTGGGCAAGAAGTCTTTAATCTATATAATTTCGTTTTGTTTACAGAGTTAAAACAACTTTGAACTATATTGTTGTAATAAAAGTACGAACAAAGCAGTCGAGGAATAAGCAAGATTTAAAAAACTGGAAATGTAAGTTAATGAGATCCTCATTTACATTTCACATTTTTTGCCAATTATTCAATTGCTCTTTGCTTATCTTGGCTATAAATTAAAAAAGTTACTTAAAACGAATTTGGACTCGATCGGACCTCAATTCCGACATGAGTTGTTGAATAGCCTTATATACCAATGAAATTAACAGTTTTTTCTTACTTTTTAGCTTCGCTCATGCTGTATTTTGTTGTTTAAGGTCGAAAATACAATATTTTTTTAGTTAAGTCTGCATATTTTCTGAGAGTTTGATTAGATCAAGGTTTAAAGTTCTTCTACTTCCAGTTAGTTTTGCTACTTTTTGATATTTATTTATATTTCTTTATTTTATAACGTCTCAAGCTTTTTAACGATAGAAGCTTTAAAGGCAACTATATTCAGTTTATTTGTTTGAAATAACATAAGCAAACATGATCTGTTTCATTTGTAAAAAAGATTTTAATACAATTGAATTGCTTATCCATCATTTAAAAAAAAAACACGATATTAAAACACACAGTACATTAAGATGTGCTGAAGAATATTGTTATCAAGCTTTTCAGGACTTGGGAAGTTTCAAAAGACATTATGAAAGAAGGCATAAACGGGTAGTCACTAGTCCATTTAATGATACAATCGATCCCCCTAAACTGAAATAATAACTGAAAACAAAGTTTTAGAAAATATATCAGAAAGTCTGAAGAGTCTTCCATCAGAGTACAATTCAAAAAATGATCTAAGTTCATTTTTAAAATCTGCATCAGTTTTAACATTGAAGTTGCATAGCAATCACAATTTTAACAGAAAAGACGTGTATGAAATTCAAAAAAATATACAGCAGTATATCATAGATCCACTTTTAAGTATTTTGAAATCTTTTTCTGTCCACCAAATTAGTGACACCTGCCCAAAAATACATACCGATTTAGGAGATATATTGTCTCAATGTAAAAATCCATTCAAACTTTCAAATACAGATTATCTTTTGTTTCAATGGTTGAAACAAGAAAAATTAGTAGAAGATCCTCAGGAATTCACTATTAATGAATCCATTGATACGGTATTTCGCAATGGTTCCCTAGAATATGATAAGCAAAAAGTGAAAGGTATTATTATGCCACTGAAATTCCAATTTAAAAAAGTATTTGAGAGAAAAAATATGTTAGCCAATGTTCTTGAAAATATACGAACCCAATCATTGAATTCAAAAAGTGTAAAAAACTTTGTTCAAGGGGAATTATGGAAAAAGAAATGTGAAATGTATCCGGGTAAACAACTTATACCATACTTTGTATACAATGATGAATTTGAGGTGAATAACCCGTTAGGTTCACATAGTGGTAAACATTCAGTAAGCAATTTGTATTATTCCTTTCCTTGTCTACCAGAAAAAGAATCAAAGCTAGATAACATTTATTTAGGAGCAGTTATTAAGTCCAAAGATATAAAATCATTTGGAAATGAAAAGTGTTGGAAAACCTTAGTTAAGGAACTTATAGATCTTGAAGTTACCGGAGTTGATATTTTTACGGAAAATGGTACTATCAGAGTCCATTTTATATTAGGGTTGATTTTAGGAGATAATTTGGGATTGAATTCATTTCTTAACTTCAATAGATCTTTTGTAAGTACGAGCTTTTGCAGATTTTGCAAAATGAATAAATTACAAACACATAAGGCCAGTGTTGAAAATACCTCCCTTATGCACAGTGAAATTAACTATGCAAAAGATGTTACTGATAACAATTCATCAGAAAGTGGAATTCGAAAAATTTCTCTGCTAAATGAAATACCATCTTTCCACGTCGTGGACAACTATAGTGTCGATGTAATGCATGATATTTTTGAAGGTGTCTGCCACTACGATCTTTGCAATGCTTTGAACTATTTTATGGAATCTGCAAAATACTTTAACCTAGAAATATTAAATTCAAGAAAACGTTGCTTTGATTATGGTCCAATTGAAATTGATAATACTTCAGGCGATATAACTTCTACCCATTTATCTAAAAAGCATTTAAAAATGTCTGCCCGTGAAATGATGAGTTTTGTGTATTGCTTTCCACTTATGGTTGGTGATTTAGTTCCCCAAGATGATGAGATTTGGAAGTTTCTTTTAAATTTATTCGAAATTATTGATATAATACTCTGCTATGAAATAAACTTAGCTCTTATAGAACTTTTGCACCTTAAAATAGCAAAGCATAACGAAGATTATGTACGCCTTTTCAATGATACTCTTAAAGCAAAACATCATAATCTCGTTCACTACCCAACTGTTCTAAGAAAATCAGGACCTCTAAAAGCATTTTGGTGTTTTAAATATGAATCAAAACATAGACAATTTAAAGTGTATTCTCATGCAATAACATCCCGTAAGAACATTTGTTTGAGTTTAGCTAAAAAATATCAACTCCAATTTGCTTATTCTATAGTAGAACCTTTGATATATGGTAGCTCTTATTCTATAAATGAATCAGATCAGACTAAAAGCTGTTATGATACCATCATATCGAGTATATTAAAAATCCGAAATGAATCAGTACAATCACTTTTAAAAGCAAAATGCAACGGGTACTTGTTCAAAAATGGATTTTATGTATCAGTTTATAAAAGTGATATTGAGATATATGTGATCTTAAATATTTTTATGGTGGAGTTTGAATCAGTTTCACTGTTTTGTCAAAAGTTGAATATGATTCAATATAATCCTCACTTCTTAGCTTATGATATAGAACCAAATCAATTGGGGGAGTTTTCGATCATAAAAATTGAAAATTTGGTAGGACCACCCTTAACTAAGGTCAAAACTTCGAGAGGTAGAACAATGATCAAAGTCAAAGAATATTACTCTGCAAATATTTAAACCTTGATCTTATCAAACTTTAATTTCGTTTTACAAATTAGCACATATTTAAATAACATAATAAGCAATATTAAAAAAAATGGAGTCGACAACAACTGCTGAAACACAAGAGTTTACTGATGTTAGCAATACTCAAGATGATTTTATACCAGTTGAAATCGTCAATGCACAGGATCTGATCTATGAGGATCTATCAGAGGAACTTGATGAAAATCAATTAGGTAAAAATACTGAAGAAATATTTGTTATAGACATAACAAATGCAACGATTCCAAGGAATTCACTAGACAATGAAACAAAAATGAAAGAGTTACGGACTCTTCTTCAATCTTGGGATCTTTCTGAATTAGAAGATTATTTTGTTGGTAGGTATTATTCTTCTTGAAAAGGTTAATGAGATAAGCAATAACTGGGAGCCAATGATAATATTTTTTCATCTGGGATTGAATCATCTGGTTTGCGATTGATGATAGTCACAATTTACAAATTCGGTATGTGTAAGGTGATAATCACATATGATAATCTTACCTTAATAGCTACAGCTCCGAAAATAGATACAAAAATAGCTTCCTTTTTATTTTTCGCTGTCATACGACACAGTTTCCGAAAAGTTTATAATGTTTCTGACAAATGTCATTTGAAAATTAAAACGAACGATTAAATCAAACTTTAGAAAAAGTGATGATCACCTTACATAGACGGAAAATTAAGTGACAATCGACAATCAATTTAGCCGACCTCACCTGAACTGTGAACATGTGGAACATTTCAGCCATATTTAAATTTATAGTTTATTTTCGTACCTGTCACTGGCTTTCAGGATCTAGCAATAAATTAAAAAAAAAATTAATGATGATCGAAATATATGCTATGTAACTTTTCTAATGTTTCGTTTATTAACTTACCCACATAAGCTTATGATTCCTTCATTTATATTATTTTCTTAATAATAGACCAAAAGATCTTCGTGCATATCTTGAAAATAATAAAACCAAAAGATGTAGACAAAGCTGTAAAAGATTTTCCTCTCGGTACTCAAGTACTATTTAAAGACTGCTTAGAAAGATGGAGAGAGTCCTTTGGGTGTCCCTTAACATCTGATTCAACAGAGTTTTTGAGACACAGCCCATGTTCATTAGACCAAGTTTCAAACTGTTCAACTCCAAAAAGTAGTTTATCAAATTATGATGCAATCATCATGTCTACTAATGACGATTCAATATCATTAAACCAAATATTAAACACAAGTAAAGGTCAGCTTATATGTGATTATTATAAAAACAATGGGGAATTTCAAGAAGAACAACGTGTAATGCTTATAAGTACGATAGCCCATTATTTTGAAGAAAATAAAAGACATTTAAATTTGTCAACCAGTTATAAAATTGAAGATGAAATTATTGAAAGATTTCGAACAGAAAAAAAGGTAAAGATTATTCAGTTTGCATACATTTTGTTTCTGTTTATTTGAAAATTATAACATTGCACATTGCTTATAAGCAATTAAGTGCCGCAATCGTCTTTTTGTTCATATTTTTGATATTAGAATTGAATAATGGTAGATTTTTTCAACACACTGCGATATAGAATACTAAAATATTTACAAATTATTCCTTTCAAATTATTCAAAAAAATTTGTCTCTACATTTTTTAATGTTTATTGAATAGGAATACTACAGGAATGCTAAAAGAGGAAGAATTTACAATAAATTTTGCAATATCAAATCTGGAATTAACAAATCACTCAGATCTAGTCCAGTCCCTCCAAAACATTCAAAATCCGAAAACATATCGAAAGCAAGAAAACTGTTCGGTAAAGAAAACTTCATTTTAAATAAACTTTATTTATATCGAGGATGTTTAAGTTCCAGAAAGTAATGCAGATGATTGCATCAAATCACTCAAATTTGATAATTTGACAGCTGACCAGTTTGATAGCTATTGGGTGGCATGTTCTAACCATAGACTAAACGAAATTCAAAATGCAGATTCCACTTCAGACATATTGGCGAAATGGGAACAGTACAAGGGTCCCCTCGGTCACAGATTGGTAATTAATTGTTATTTTATGAAATCATAACTAAAATCACATTAAATTTTATTAATTAGAAAATCATTTAATATCAATTATTGAAGCTATTATTTCTAAGTCGAAAAATCACGAAAAATTTTCTAAGTCCCAAAATCTTAAATAAATCGCAAAAAAATTTCTAAGTCCAAAAATCATGAAAATTTTTCTAAGTCAAAAAAACACGAAAAATTTTCTAAGTCCCAAAATCCAAAAAAAAATCACAAAAAATTTTCTAAGTCCCAAAATTTTAAATAAATCGCAAAAAAATTTCTAAGTCCAAAAATCATGAAAATTTTTCTAAGTCAAAAAAACACGAAAAATTTTCTAAGTCCCAAAATCCAAAAAAAAAATCACAAAAAATTTTCTAAGTCCCAAAATTTTAAATAAATCGCAAAAAAATTTCTAAGTCCAAAAATCATGAAAATTTTTCTAAGTCAAAAAAACACGAAAAATTTTCTAAGTCCCAAAATCCAAAAAAAAAAATCACAAAAAATTTTCTAAGTCCCAAAATTTTAAATAAATCGCAAAAAATTTTCTAAGTCCAAAAATCATGAAAATTTCTCTAAGTCAAAAAAACACGAAAAATTTTCTAAGTCCTAAAATCAAAAAAAAAATCACAAAAAATTTTCTAATCCCAAAATTTTAAATAAATCACAAAAAAATTTCTAAGTCCAAAAATCATGAAAATTTTTCTAAGTCAAAAAAACACGAAAAAATTTTCTAAGTCCCAAAATCCTAAAAAAATCGCAAAAGTTTTTCTAAGTCTACAAATCATTAAAATTTTTTTGAGTCAAAAAATCACGAAAAATTTTCTAAGTCCCAAAATCCTAAAAAAATCGCAAAAAAAATTTTTCTAAGTCCAAGAATCATTAAAATTTTTCTAAGTCAAAAAAACACGAAAAATTTTCTAAGTCCCAAAATCCAAAAAAAATCACAAACAATTTTCTAAGTCCCAAAATTTTAAATAAATCGCAAAAAATTTTCTAAGTCCAAAAATCATAAAAAAATTTCTAAGTCAAAAAATCACGAAAAATTTTTTAAGTCCCAAAATTTTAAAAAAATCGCAAAAAATTTTCTAAGTCCAAAAATCATGAAAATTTCTCTAAGTCAAAAAAACACGAAAAATTTTCTAAGTCCTAAAATCCAAAAAAAAAATCACAAACAATTTTCTAAGTCCCAAAATTTTAAATAAATCGCAAAAAAATTTATAAGTCCAAAAATCATGACAATTTTTCTGTCAAAAAAAACACGAAAAATTTTTTAAGTCCCAAAATCCTTAAAAAATCGCAAAATATTATCGAAGTCTAAAAATCCAGATACCAGAATCGTTATTGTTTTACGTTGCCTTCATGGATATCTAGTCCCGACGCAGAAACCAGTACTAAAGGAAAAAACTGGGAAAAGGAGCACCCTCAAATACACCACCAAAGATTCTCAAGAGGCGTTTCTTTAGGTGCAGGGAAATAAGTCCCCGGGTACTAAGTCTAACGAGGGACTTTGTTCCCAATTAGTGGGAACTTAGTCCACTTAAGAGAAGTAGACTTATTTCCCATGAATGGTGGGAATTTAATCGAAAGAAAATCGTGTGACTTTAATTCCCCTTTGATGTGAAATACGTGTCCACTTCCATTTCCGATACAAAAGAATTAAGAAATATGCAAAAAAGGCATACGAAGCTTATATCGGAAAAAAGTGAAATAGGTAGGGGGCATGCTGCCCTCCTGCAACCCTCCTGCTTGGGCTCACTGTTAAATTTAGAGTAGGTGCGAGGTTGAGTGTATGCAAAACTGCTTATAGATAACAAAAAACTTTGCAAATAGTTCAGTTTGTAAGATTCTTAACTATTATTGTTGGAAGTTAGTTCCCTCTTCATGATTCAAAGTGGGTACTAAGTTCCCACAAGAAAGTGGAGCACGTTCCCACCTTCCATGGGAAATAAGTCCAATTCTCTTAGGTGGACGAAGTTCCCACTAAGTGGGAATAAAGTCCCTCGGTGGACTTAGTACCCGGGGACTTATTTCCCTGCACCGTTTCTTGACATCGCCAAATCAGCACAGACCACCTCCTCCACCTACAACAGAGGTCAGGGGCAATACAGCCCTTTATATTTACGATTGGTGAGAGCATCCTAGAGTTAAAAGACTTTTTTGTGTTTTTTGATGGTAATTTAACACCATTTTAAAAATTTCATTCGACAGTAGACATTTGTTTCAAGACATTTCAACTTTTTAATTTGCACTACCCGACTGCTTCTTGCTCATTTTTGGCTTTTATACAGACTTATTTTTATAAAATTATATTGAAAGGATCAAATCCAAAAACTCAAATTCTTATTGATTTCCTTCAGGAAAAAGAAAACTTAAAATGATTTTGGCACATTTTAAATATTTTTTTTTATTTCAACCATCATGACAATAATGTATTTTATAAGAAAACGAAAAATTCTTATAATAAATCAACAATTTCCATGCAAACAACCAAAATATGTGACTTCTCTTTGTATTTAGACTTTTTAAGAATTTTCAAAAAATCAGGAAAACATTTTTTAAGTCCCAAAATCCTGAAAAAATCACAAAAAATTGTCTAAGTCCAAAAATCATGAAAATTTTTCTAAGTCAAAAAAACACAAAAACTTTCTAAGTCCCAAAATCAAAAAAAATCGCAAAAAAATTTCTAAGTCCAAATATCATAAAAAAATTTCAGCCAAAAAACACGAAAAATTTTCTAAGTCCCAAAATCCTAAAAAAATCGCAAAAAAAATTTTCTAAGTCCAAGAATCATTAAAATTTTTCTAAGTCAAAAAATCACGAAAAATTTTTTAAGTCCCAAAATGCTGAAAAAATCACAAAAAGTTTTCTAAGTTCAAAAATCATGAAAATTTTTCTAAGTCAAAAAATCACGAAAAATTTTCTAAATCTCAAAATGCTGAAAAAATCACAAAAAAATTTCTAAGTCAAAAAATCATCAAATTTTTCTAAGTCTCGAAATAAGAAAGTTCCCTTAATTTTGAAAAATGTTTAACATTATTAAAGTTTGCGTACTACACTTTTTAGATAAACATGGACTTCCAAACTATGTTTCATACAACATATTCTTTGCTGGACAATTTCACCAAACATTCCACACACATCCTGGAGTTCCTGACTATTGAGAATCATGTTAAGGAAAAGGAAATAAAAAAGCTTTTGGAATCTTTAAGCCTACAAAATTTCAATGAAGGTACGCATAGCAAACTGTTTAATTACTCATATCTATCATTTCAACTTTAAGAAATAGTATGCTTTTATTGTAGTAATTTATAATTTTTCATCTTATCTAAAAACCAATAGTATCTTTTGACCACAATTGACTTTTTTTTAATTTCAGATACCAGAAATGTTATTGTTTTACGTTGCCTTCATGGATATCTAGTCCCGACGCAGAAAGTAGTACTAAAGGAAAAAACTGGGAAAAGGAGCACCCTCAAATACACCATCAAAGACTCTCAAGAGGCGTTTCTTTACATCGCCAAATCAGCACAGGAAGTCGAAGACCACATCCTCCACCTACAACAGAGGTCAGGGGCAATACAGCCCTTTATATTTGCTATTGGTGAGAGCATCGTAGAGTTAAAAGACTTTTTTGTGTTTTTTGATGGTGTTAAATTTCATTTTAAAAATTTCATTCGAGCAGTAGACATTTGTTTCAAGACATTTCATCTTTTTAATTTGCACTACCCGACTGCTTGTTGCTCATTTTGGGCTTTTATACAGACTTATTTTTATAAAATTATATTGAAAGGATCAAATCCAAAAACTCAAATTCTTATTGATTTCCTTCAGAAAAAAGAAAACTTAAAATAACTTTGGCACATTTTAAATAAATTTTTTTCCATTTCAACCATCATGACAATAATGTATTTTATAAGAAAACGAAAAATTTTTATAATAAACCAACAATTTCCATGCAACCAACCAAAATATGTGACTTCTCTTTGTATTTAGACATTTTAAGAATTTTCAGCTAACGGGTGGCAAACGAAAGAAGAGAAAGACTAATAAGTATGTAAAATGTAAGTATGTATATAAGGAACTAAATTTCTTACTTTAACCATTCAACAATTGGTTTATTAAAACTAAATCTAATTTCGTTTCAGAGATCCAATGAAGTTTGTTAATTGAGTCAGTAAAGCTTTGGGAGTTGGTCCTGTGAATTCGAGTCGTTGGACCAAAGAACTTGGATCATTTAGCCAGAGAATTCCATTTATTGAATTGAATTAATGTTTTATTTTTGTAGGGATCGCGTATACTTTAACGCTTAAGTTGAACTTTCACGTCAAAGTATACACAATCCTGAAAAGAGAATTCATTAATTCAATAAATTTAATTCCTTGGCTAGATGAACTTTGCTCATTGGCTCAATGGCTCTAGTTCATTGGCTCAATAACTCGAGCTCACTGGCTCAATTAACACACTTCATTGGTTCAATGAAATCAATGTACTCCGGTACATTGAGCCAATGTACTTGGGTACATTGAACCAATGTACTTCGGTGCATTGAACCAATGTACTTTGGTACATTGAGCTAATGTACTTTGGTACATTGAGCCAATGTACCAAAGTACATTGAGCCAATGTACCAAAGTACATTGAGCCAATGTACCAAAGTACATTAGCTCAATGTACCAAAGTACATTGGCTCAATGAACCAAAATACATTGGATCAATGTACAAAAAAACATTGGGTCAATGTACCAAATTACATTGGCTCAATGTACCAAATTACATTGGCTCAATGTACCAAATTACATTGGCTCAATGTACCAAATTACATTGGCTGAATGTACCAAAGTACATTGGCTCAATGAACCAAAATACATTGGATCAATGTACCAAAAAACATTGGCTCAATGTACCAAATTATATTGGCTCAATGTACCAAAAAACATTGGCTCAATGTATCAAAGTACATTGGCTCAATGTACCAAAGTACATTGGCTCAATGTATCAAAGTAAATTGGCTCAATGTACCAAAGTACATTGGCTCAATGTACCGAAATACATTGGCTCAATGTACCAAAGTACATTGTCTCAATGTTCTAAAGTTCATTAGCTCAAAGAAGAAAGTACATTAGCTCAATGTACTAAAGTACATTGGCTCAATGTACCAAAATACATTAGCTCAATGTATAAATAAAATTGCCTCAATGTACCAAAACACATTGGGGCAATGTACAAAGTACATTGGCTCAATGTACAAAGTAAATTGGCTCAATGTACAAAGTACATTGGCTCAATGCACAAAGTACATTGGCTCAATGTACAAAGTACATTGGCTCAATGTACAAAGTACATTGGCTCAATGTACAAAGTACATTGAGTCAATGTTCATTACGTATTTAAAGCTGAAGTTTTACATTTTATTTTTTTACTTTTACGGAAAAAAATACATTGGGTCAGTGAACTAATACATTGGCGCAATGTACTATACGTAAATTCAATGTACAAACTCTATAGCTTTCAAAGGGAGCTTTTTTGGGTGTTAATGTACTCTTTCAATGTATCATACGTTGACTCAATGAATCGGTACATTGGGATGTGAAAATCTGCTTTACGTACTTTTTACATTGTCTCAATGTAAAGTTCATTGGTTAATGAACGCCATCATTGATTAATTTTAATTTTGGTGGGGGCAAACACCCCCATTTATTCGGCTTAAAACAAGCTACAAATGAACTTAATCTAACTTAAAACTAGGTTACTTATAGCTATGGGCGGGAATTTAGGTGGTTAAGGAGAAGAATTTTCAGATTCGAAGTACTTAAGTTGAAATCGAAACTGTCAACATTCATATTTGTTTCGTGAAGCATACGGGTTAGGGGTTCGTTTGAGCCATAGGAAGTACGGTGATAGGGAAGATAGAAAAGACGTGGGTTCCTGAGATTGCGTGGATTAGTATTAAAAGAAATGGAATTATAAAGTGTTGGACAGTCAACAGAACCAGAAACAAGTCGGTGAATGAAGAGGATATCGGCAATAATTCTTCGATCTTCAAGAGTGTTAAGATTAATGAGTTGAAGATGATCATTATAGGGGGGAAGTATGAGAGGGTTTTGCCAAGGTAAACCACGGAGGGCAAAACGGAGGAACCTTCTTTGAATGCTTTCAATTCTTGAGATATGGAAACGTTGAAATATAGACCAAACTTGAGAAGCATATTCAAGTAATGGTCTAACGAAGGTTATGTATAAAGAGCGGGTGACATAAGGATTAGTAAATTCTTTAGACCATCGTTTAACAAATCCAAGAGCTGAGTTGGATTTATGGATTAATTCATCTATGTGAGAGAGGAAGTTAAGCTCTCGATCGCACAACACACCAAGATCCCTGATTGAATTTACGATAGGTATAGATTGGTTGGAAAGGTAATAGTTACGGGGAGGCAGTACTGAGCGCTTACGAGAAAAGGTTATGGACTGGCATTTGCCTACATTCAACTCCATACAGTTTTTTTGACACCAAATTGAGAAATTATCTAGATCAAATTGTAATTGGGTTGAATGATTTGCTGAAGATATCGTTTTGAAAAACTTAGAATCGTCAGCATACAATGATATGTTAGAATGCTTTATGACAATTTCAATATCATTTATGGCAAGGATGAAAAGAAGAGGGCCTAAGTGACTACCTTGTGGGACACCCGAAGTGGCAATAAATGGGTTAGAAAGTGAATTCCTGAAACGCACTCTGTAGGAGCGTTGGCTTAGGTAAGAGGACAACCATTTTAAGGAGATAGGTTCAAAACCAAGGGCTGTTAATTTAAAGAGTATGAGGCGATGAGAAATTTTATCAAAGGCCTTACTAAAATCGGTGGTAATTACATCAACTTCCATTCCTGATTCAAGTGCAGAGAGAGAAAAAGACACAAATTCAATAAGTGGTGGTCGTGGATTTATACTTGAGAAATCCATGTTGCCTGGGGGATATTAGAGACCTGCAGCGGAAGCTGATAACTTCATAAATGAGACATTCGAAAATTTTTGGAATATAAGAAAGCTTTGCAATGGGACGGTAATTTTTAACATCATTCTTAGCGCCTTTTTTGTGAATCGGTGTTACAAATGATGTTTTCCATATTAAGGGAAATTCGCCTAGAGACAGAGATAAATTAAAGATTTGAGAAAGTGGAAGGGAGAGTGATTGAAAACATCTTTTTAGAAGAATTGCTGGAATGTTATCAGGCCCAACAGAAAATTCTTCACTCAGCTGACTTAATTTATTTTCAATAAGAGTTTCATCAATAGAAAGAGGAAAAAAAGACCCAGTGGAAAAGTTTTGAAGGTACCTGAAATAAGTCTCGTCAGGTTGAAAAGACTCATCAGTGAAGGATTGTTTGAAAAATTTGGCAAACAAGTCAGATATCTCTTAGGGGTCATTTGATTTTTCACTTTCCAGGTAGAGGGAGGGAGGAAAACCATCAGACTTTCTCTTATAGTTGACGAACTGGAAAAATGACTTGGGATCATTTATTAGGTTGGATTGAGTTTCATTTAAATAGCGTACATAAAGGATATTGAAAAGTTCATTGAATTGGAGATAAATTCCAAGATAATTGGAATAGTCAGAGACGGATCGAGAACGAAGAAAACGTTCCCATAGCTTATTTCTCCTGTTTCTTAAAGAACGCAACTTCCGATTATACCAAGGCGGAGACGATGGTGATGTTCTACGCATTGAGGTTGGTACATTGAGCGAAATAGATTTATACAATTCTCTATAGAATGTATTAGCTGCATCATTGATAGAATTATTTGTGAAATTGAAGGATACATTACTAAGGTACTCATTTATTCCTCTAAAATTGGCTTTGTGAAAGTCGAAAGAAGGAGTAGAATTTTCGGAGTTTATGATGGGACACTCTTTAAAAAGAGAAAGAAAAAGAGGGGGATGATAACTGTCAATCTTTGAAAGGGGAATATTCCAAAGAGACACACTAGAGTTGTCTGGGTCTGTTGAGAAGATTAAATCGAGTTGTCTATTCATAAAGTTGGTGATACCACTTACTTGGAAAAGGCTTGAATCAGTAAGCCGATCAATAAATAGGCATTCTTTTGAAGCAGTTTGGTCCGAGGTAGTGAAATGTGATAAATCTTCAGATGCAATCCATTTTAAATGTGGAAGATTGAAATCACCAAAAAGAAGAATATCATCATGGGGGTCGCTATTAATTAAGATTTGATCAACTGCATCTATAGCTAGTTGATATGATTCAATGGGCTGTCCAGGTAAAATGTAGCAACACATTACAAAGATAGTTTTTTGGGGAAGTTTAATCTTTATTGATATATAATCAATATTAGATGAGGAAGAAAATGATTGAAGAGATGAATCTAGGGTATTTTTAACGGCAATTAGCACACCCCGACAAGGGAAAACATTGGGCTCTTTGTTAAGGTCATCGCGAAAAACATTAAAGGAAGGTGGGAACAGTTCTTGGCTGTTGATGCTTGGAGTTAAGTTGGTCTCGGTTAGAACATAGATGTCGAAAGGAAGAGCGTGAGATTGCTGTAAGACCTTATCGGTTTTCGAGCGAAGGCCTCTAACATTTTGATAATAAAAAGTTAGAGGAAGTTTAGAAGGTAAATTAGGGACGAAAAAATTTGTTGTGGTCCGCCCTGGTCCTTTGGAGATGAGATATTCTGTTGGAGCTGACAAATGAAGCATATGTAGAGAGGTCATTATCCACATCGAACGAGGTGAGATTTAGTTTCTCATGAAAGCGGACAAAGATTTTTTTTAGTTCAGTATGATCGGTGGGAAGCCCTTCTTGATTAATAGAAACTATTAAATTAGTCCTTGTCACACCATTAACGCAGACATTATCTTTGTCGTGAAGATAAGCAAGGTAGAGGCGAACATTGGAATAGATTCGTTGCTCACGGAGGCGGGAGAGAACATAACGTCCATCATCGTTTTGATCAACGAGATGTTTAGTAAGCTTAGCAGTAGGGGGGAAAAGAGGATCAATGAAAGACCCTGACCTTGGGGATGGTTGAGAATCAAGAGGGATAGGAACATGGGGATGAGTTCCAGGATAAGATTTGGATTGAGATAAGGGAGAAGTAGAGGAAGAAGGATTGAGAGTATGAGAATGAATCGGATAGGATTTGGTTTGTGCATTGGATTTAGGGTTAAGGGTATGTGAATGAATAAAGTTGGGATATAATTGATTAGGGTTCGCAGTCTGAGAAGCGGGCGGGGAGTGATGTGGAATGGTTTGAGAGAATTGTTCGCGGTTTTCATTGATGGACATGTTAGGATTGAGATCGAAAGATACACGCTTAACAGGGTTAGAAATAAAATTGTGTCGATTGAAGGATGGGAAAATGTTAGTTTTATAACTCCAGTTAGAGTTAGATCGAGGAAGAGTGGACTTAGGTGTTGGTTTTGCGTAAACTTTATTTACAGGGTTTGGTTTAGGCTGAGTTTTATTTTTAATTAATGACCTATCATACATTGTCTCAACGAACACCTACATCGGCTGAAAAATAATGTAAAATACATTGAGTCAATGTAGTTTTACATTGTATTTACGTCCCTTTTTGGTTCAGTGTAATAGTCTATTTTCAATCATGTAGCACGCACATGTATCTGGCCCTGATTTACATTTATTAGAAGACCCATGGGCAATTTATAAAGTGACACCCATGATCAGATGTTGTAGAGGATATATTTTCAAATTTCCTCAGAAAATTTATACTTGCTATGAAATACTCATAGTGTTCTTCTAGTATAGTATGTTGATTTGTTTTAAGAAATGTTAAAATTTCATCAAAAATGATAGAAGTATTTATTCCTGCCATTATTAGGTTACTGTCCTCTCACACTGATATTCAAAATAAGACTGAAATCAAAAAACAATTTCCTCGTTAAGTTAAATAGTAGATTTTTCTTTTTTTTTAGTTTTTTTATTCAATCATTCGAATTACATTAGTAGGAAATAAGAATGTTGGGGCTGGGAAGTAGGAGAAAGAGATAGAATGTTGGTTCAACCAGTTTGAAATTTCACCCAAGGGTTAAAAATACATATTTCTTGAATTCAAAAATATACATATTTTTCATCTTTAGCATATAAATATTCTTCAATTTTGGCAATTAAGCTAATATTACTAATTAATTTCTTGTTTAATTCTTCAATTTTTTCATCAATATAATTTTTTGTTGCAGCATCCTCCTTCTCTTGTGGGTCCTGTAGGTTTTGTAAACGCTTCCAGTTTATATTATAGTTGCCGTTTTCTGTTTTGAGAAATCCCTCACCAGGTGTTTCCGGCACTCCTTGCAACCCAGGTGGTCCTGGCACTCCTTGCAACCCAGGTGGTCCTGATTCTCCTCGCTCCCCACGTGGTCCAATTGGTCCTGTTAGGCCTCTGACAGGAGTTCTATTTGAAAACCTTCCGAACTTATCTACACTCATTTTTTATTCGATAATATTAGATTCTTTTAATAATTGATACAATTTCATTGGAATGATTATTATGTCCTGCTTGATGTGAAGCGACAAGAAGTCTTAATCGAACTACAAGTTCATTGGGATCATCCCAGAAGATATAGTCTTTTTCTTTCTTAGATAATTGCATTAATCCATTTCCTGTATGTGAAACTGGAGTAGTAGTATCTGTTAGCAGTTTGCTTATAATTTCTTTATATTTACTTCCACAATTTCCTAAAACTTGTTTTGTAGAGTCATGAGAACGTCTATATGCATTGGTATCTTCCAATATATCCTTATATATTTTTAAGTCTTTCTCATTGTATATTTTTTGACAGGGTTTTTTCTTGAATATAAGTTCATATAAGCCGTTTGAACCTTCATAGATTTTATTTTTTATTTGTATATTTTTTCCAAGAATCTTAAACTCTCCATCCCCGATGAACCACTTGCCATTCTTTTCGTGAATACCATATATATTGTCAAAAGCACTAGACTCATTCAAAAATAAATCTAAATACTTCTGTGATATTTCATCGAATGCAGTGTCTTCTATTTGGTCGGTTAAATGACGAGTTTTTTAACGATCATACTCGTTGTCTGCTTTCTCTAAAATGTTTGCTTTTGGGTGTTGCTGAATAGTTTTTTCGAGTAATACTACTGATGCTTGCAGCAGGTGTAGCAAAATCATCATCAAAATTCTGTTTTGATTTAGTTACAGGGGTTTCAAAATAATTTTGCTGTTCATTTGATTTCTCAACTAACTCTTTCAGAGGATTGGTGATTGGTTTAAAGGTTTCCTCCAATTGAGTTTCAAATGCTTCTCTTCCATTCCTTAGAGCTTTATATTTCTTTCGTAGAGCATCAGTAGTTTTAATGAGTTCACTTGTCAATGCCTTATTTAAATTCATCATAATGAAGCTGTGTTGTTCTTACAACAGACTGTAAATAAGCTTCTTATATTATGAAAGAGTCTTTCAATCGGTTTGAAATTTATTTTAATGTTGAAAGTACTGCTTCTGATTGATGAACATCGATTTTTAAACCGAGTTGAGCGACTTCATACTTCTACGGACTGTGCGTTGAACTGCTTCGAGCTGCTCTCATAGAACATAACTCTACGTATAGTGTAAACGATATGGAGAAGTGCTTATTATTGTTTTCATTTATGAACTGCTTTTATACTGTTTTTTACTGCTTTCGAACTGCTTTTGAACTGCTTTTTACTGCTTTCGAACTGCTTTTTACTGCTTTTTACTGCTTTTGAACTGCTTTTTAATGCTTTTGAACTGCTTTTTACTGCTTTTATACTGCTTTTTACTGCTTGTTACTGCTTTTGAACTGCTTTTGAACTGCTTTTTTACTGCTTTTATACTGCTTTTTACTGCTTTTTACTGCTTTTGAACTGCTTTTTACTGCTTTAAAACAGCTTTTTACTCCTTTTGACCTGTTTGATCATTTCCTTAAACTATAAAAGCAGCTCTTCATAACAGTTTACATCATACGTATAGTAATGTTCTATGAGAACAGTTCAAAAGCAGTTCGAAAGCAGTATAAAAGCAGTAAAAAGCGGTATAAAAGCAGTTCGAAAGCAGTCGTTGTTTACTGCTTTCGAACTGCTTTTATACCGCTTTTTACTGCTTTTATACTGCTTTCGAACTGCTTTTGAACTGTTCTCATAGAACATTACTATACGTATGATGTAAACTGTTATGAAGAGCTGCTTTTATAGTTTAAGGAAATGATCAAAGCCCTTTCTATATCGACCTTCTTTCAAAGGACTGTCTTTATCAATAACCAAAAATCCATATTTATCATTCCAGCATTCTGCACATACCTTTTGAAATATATTAGATGCCATGTCAGAATTAACATGATCATTGTGAATATGTTTCAAGTTCATATCGTCCTGTTTGAAAACAATTAAAAAATTTGCATTGTCGCGTATAAGATGTTTTGGAATTCTTGTATATGTTTGAGATAAATAAAAACTATCAATAAGATGATATCGTCCCATACTAAAGTAGATTCGTATAGTATCTTGTTTTTCACAAGCAATATCATCAAAGATAAAAACCGAATTTGGTTTTGCTTCTTCAGGTGGTATAACTTCACTATTATTGGAAAACGTAAAGAAACCCATTCCTTTGATTGGTTTGACGGCTTTTCGTAAAAACTCATACTTTGGTTGATGTAATGACTTTGAATAAATATATATATTTTCAAATTTTAAACCGTTAGGATGCTGTAGTAAACTCTTCATAGCATTTGTTTTTCCGCAATTCGAGGGACCCGTAATTGAACCTCTTATGCTATTGGGTAATAGTTGACCATGTTTTCTTGACTCATTACTTTTAGTCAAATCAAAATTTTGAATTTGTAAAAGTTGTTGTTTTTCACGAATCGCATGATGAAAGGTATTGTAAGCCGTAGTATTGAGTACATAACTTTATTCCTATAAAAATGTTGAATTTTTCAAAAAAACTTATCAGTCAACAAAGCACCGTGAAAGGAGACGGTTTGGTAAACTCTATAATCAACAAATTACCTCTTGAACTACATCTTCCTGGTTATCAATATTGTGGACCTGGAACAAATCTAGAAAAACGATTAGCAAGAGGAGATCCAGGAATTAACTTGCTTGATCAGGCATGTAAGCAACACGATATATCTTATTCTAAATTTAAAAATACATCTGAACGTCATACAGCAGATAAAATCTTAACTGAGAAAGCTTGAAAACGAGCGACATCTAAGGACACTGGGTTAAGTGAACGAGCAAATGCTGTACTAGTTACCAATCTAATGAAAGCTAAACTAAAATTAGGTATGGGTTGCTCAAACAGTAATGCAAAAACGAAATCAAAAAACAAAAAACAGAAAATCAAGAAGAGCATCACTTTTAGTAGAACAATTAAAAATCTTTCGGGGAGTTTTCATGAGTGATAATTTACCGAAAAGTAAACCATAAAGAAATGAATGTGCAATAGTGAATTTAGATTCCTCAAATGGACCAGGAACACATTGGGTAGCGTATTATAAGAAAGGCAGTCACATTGAATATTTCGATAGTTTTGGAAACCTTCAACCACCGAAAGAATTAATTGATTATTTAGGCGATAAGATTAAATATAATTATATTAAGTATCAAGATTATAACGCAGTAAATTGTGGCCATTTATGTTTAAAGTTTTTATATGAGTGCTATTATGAATAAATAACATACATTTTGTAAAATTATTTTCATTGTCTTTTTTATTGTCATGGCGTTAACACACACAGCAGAATATTTTCCACCTTTAAAGTTGGATCGGGACTATGTTTGCGGTTTAATAGATTTTCAATCATATAACTCCATACCTAATGTTGATGAACGAAACAATTTGCTGCATACTGGAGCACATGTTATTGAAATTCCAACAGGCTCATATGAAATCGATGACATTTATTCTTTTATTAACTATAAATTAAATGAAATGAATTTTCCTATCTCCATGAAAATTGAAGCTAATAATAATACATTACAATGTGAAGTGGATAGTACAGAGACTGTACATTTTGAGAAAGATCGATCTATTGGAAAATTATTGGGGTTCAGTAAACGATCTTTGAAAGCTGATGTATTGCATACTTCAGATTTACCTGTTGACATAAACAAAGTGAATGTCATACGAATTGAGTGTAATATTATTTCTGGTTCATATTTTAATAACAAACCAATGCATACAATACATGAATTTTCACCAGAAGTAGGACCTGGATATAAAATCATTGAAGTTCCAAGAATTGTCATTTATTTACCAGTGAACGTCAAAGAGTTAAGTTCTATTTCATTGAAGCTTGTTGACCAGGACGGAGATTTAATTAATTTTAGAGAAGAAACAATAACCATACGTTTACATTTAAAACCATTAGGTGATTCATAATGTTGATTTATAATAATATAATCAACCGCAAAAGTGACGATTCTGTTAGTTCTACAAGAGCAGCAAAACTGACAAGCTCACATCTGAAAATAAATCTTATCTTCAGTCTTTACGATTTGTTTTAAAATAAAAAACATAAAATAATAAAAAATAAAATAAAAAAAAAAACATGAGTGAAATATTGAATATATCCCAAACACCTGGTTATGTTAATAGCATTTCCAAATTTGAATATCACAGCTACTCTCCGTTCTTACAGTCTTACAATACAAGCGAAGAAATACGTATTTCTATTCAACAACAAGACCTGTGTATTCTACCTAGCGAAAGTTATATTTACATTGAAGGAACCCTCAAAAAATTAGACGAAAGTAATTCTGATTCAGCTAAATTATGCAATAATGCTATGGCCTTTCTTTTTGAGGAAATTCATTATGAATTGAATGGTGTTGATATTGAATACAATAAAAATGTGGGTATCACAACAACATTAAAAAACTTTATATCTTTGAATGAGAATGAAAGCAGATATCTTCAAAATGCATCATGGTATGGAAAAGACACCATTTTGACCTCATCTGGTACTTTCAATTTTTGCGTACCACTTAAAAGTTTGCTAGGATTTGCTGAAGATTACAAAAGGATTATAGCAAACGCAAGACATGAATTGATTTTAATACGTACTCGAACTGATGAGAATGCTTTTGTTTCGTCGGAAGATGTACAAATTAAAATCCTGAAAATGCAATGGAGAGTTCCTCACATCACCTTGGCGGATTCTGAAAAGCTAACCTTACTTAAACAAATACAATCAAAACCCATTCAAATGCATTTTAGAAACTGGGAAATGTATGAATATCCAACACTACCAGCTGCAACCGATCATGTATGGACCATTAAAACTTCGAGTCAACTCGAAAAACCTAGATATATTATAATTGGACTACAAACAAACAGAAAAAATCAAAAAGATAAGGATGCTAGCAAATTTGATCACTGCACGTTGAGAAACGTTAAGATACATTTGAACTCTGAGTCATATCCGCGTGAAGATTTGAATGTTGATTTTACCACTGACCGATACGCTGTTCTCTATGATATGTACAGCCGATTTCAACAATCCTTTTACAGCAAGCAATCGCAACCACTCTTATCACGTGAAGAATATAAGGAAACTGCTCCAATTATTGTAATTGATTGTTCCAGACAAAACGAGTCCATCAAGTTGGCTCCTGTAGATGTTAAACTTGAAATCACAACAAACGTAGCTGTACCAGCAAATACTTCAATATATTGCATGATCATACATGATCGTATTATTGAGTACAGTCCCTTAACTGGAGAAGTTCGAAAACATACATGATTTATGAGAAACACCTGCAGCTGTTAGAAAAAGAATCTGTTTTTCTAGGAATAGAAGCACATAAAAAATATTAAGAATGAAGGAAAAAAAAAAAAAAAAAACAAAACACATATAAACTTGTCCTAAGAAGGTAAAAAAAAGGAGAACGAAAAAAAAAATCAATTTACCTGAAATAGAAACACTTAAAACATGAAAAAGAAGAAACAAACTAATAAACTTTCCCCCCTAAGAAGCTAAAAAAAGAAAGAACAAAAAAATAAAATACGTATAAATTCAACTGTTTGAGATGAAATTTTATTATTATAATCTGAAAAATCAATATAATTAAACCATGTCTCAAGAATTTGAAAAAGAAATTCAAGAAATTGAAGTTGAAAGCAGTTTTAATACTGTGATTAATATAAAAAATTTAGAGCAAAATCATTGCTATCCAATAATAGGCATGAGAAGGATCCAAACTAAATTCGGAACGCAATTAGTTGTCGATCTGGGTACAAACGATGTAAGTACATTATATTTTTTTTAAAATTTTCTATCAAATGTTAAATATGATTTTTCATAGGTATTCCTTCCAGCCCGCTACAACAAATTAACTGAAAAGGCAGTTGAAATGATCAATATGAAAACAGGATCATACTGTATCATATACAAAGGTCCAATGGGAAGATCTGTTAAACTAGAAATAAGAAAAATTAACGAATAAGAGCGAAATGAATACAAAATTTGGTTTTTTCTTTTGAATTATAAAATTGTTTTTTTAGTAGCCAATGAGAGACGAATATGTTTAAATGAATAAAAACAGTTTTTTATATACAATTTTTTTTTGTTTTTTCTTATTTAATTTTTTCTTAACTCTAAAAAGGAAAAGGTGGATCTCCAAATAATGAACCATAATAATATGATGGAACTCCGTGTGTGTGTGTGTGTGTGTGCTGAGGATCGATAACTAAAATTCAAAAGGATGCTTTGGTACCTGTTTTTTTTTTTTTTTTTTTATTAGGTAGAAACAATATAGAGACTCCTTTTTTATGTTACTTTAACGCTGACATACATTTTTATTTTGAAGATAAAAATACGATTCTTATTGCGATTAAAAAAAAACAAATTAATTTTTATATTTTTTTATTACCTTGAGTTGAAATGATTTTCACTTTTAAATATGTGGTATATTTTTATGGCCCCAAGCATTATGTGCTTTTACCATCTTCACATATAAACCTCTTTGTATCATTACAACTCAAGGTTTTTTTATTTATCATTTGTGTGTACATCAAATGTTGCTTACTTCTAAATATATTCATAGTTCTATAAATATCTCGTTTCTTAATTAAACAATTTCTATAGTCTCTTAATTCTAAATTATTAGTTATATATTTTTTTATTCCCTTGGCTTTTTTTGTCACTTCACCGGTATCAATCCCAAAACAATATAATTTAGCCCTTAGTCCTACAAAGTCTGTCATAATCCTCGAATTATTTTCATCTTTAAAAAGCCCTATCACCTTGGACCTTGCCATTATTTAAAGGGAAATTATGAATGTTGTTCACCGGATACTCAGAAGTGTCAAACCTAGATCTCTCAGGATTAATTACATCATCATAGATTTTAGCATAAAAGTCGTCTGTAAATATGGAATAGATAAAAGAGTCTGTATCCATATAGTTCAAACGAATTTTATTACTAAATTTTGGCTTCATGTAATCATAATGAAAATCATACATTAACCACTTTGAGAGTTCTAAAACGGTAAAACCTAAATAAATTATTTTATCTAGTTTAACACTTCCTTTCTTCATCTCAATAGCACACATATTCGGTGTAAATATGCTACTACTATGAAAATTGGGGTGCGCAATCAGCTTTCTTGCTGAAAATTGGTTTCTATGCGCACTCCATTCTGAAACAATCTTCACATTTCTACGCTTTTCAACATTTTCCATGGTTTTACCATAGACGCTATTGTTCATTAATTTGAAAAAGTCTTTCTCGAACTTATTCTTGGCAACTTTTCTTTTTACGGTGTTTAGAGAAATATACTTTTGGAGCCAGTTCGACTGACTAAACTTCATGACTCTATGTACTTTTCTTAAAATTTATCCATGTGAAATACATTGCAAAACACGTATAAACTAGTCTTAAGAAGGTAAAAAAAAGGGAGAACGAAAAAAAATCAATTTTCTAGAAATAGAAACACTTAAAACATGAAAAAGAAGAAACAAACTAATAAACTTTCCCCCCTAAGAAGCTAAAAAAAGAGAGAACAAAAAAATAAAATCCGTATAAATTCAAAGAGAGAACAAAAAAATAAAATCCGTATAAATTCAACTGTTCGAGATGAAATTTTATTAGTATAATCTGAAAAATCAATATTATTAAACCATGTCTCAAGAATTTGAAAAAGAAATTCAAGAAATTGAAGTTGGAAGCAGTTTTAATACTGTGATTAATATAAAAAACTTAGAGCAAAATCATTGCTATCCAATAATAAGCATGAGAAGGATCCAAACTAAATTTGGAACGCAATTGGTTGTCGATCTGGGTACAAACGATGTAAGTAAATTATATTTTTTTTAAATTTTCTATCAAATTTTAAATATGATTTTCCTTTCATAGGTATTCCTTCCAGCCCGCTACAACAAATTAACAGAAAAGGCAGTTGAAATGATCAATATGAAAACAGGATCATACTGTATCATACACAAAGGTCCAATGGGAAGATCTGTTAAACTAGAAATAAGAAAAATTAGCGAATAAGAGCGAAATGAATACAACATTTGGTTTTTTCTTTTGAAATATAAAATTATTTTTTTTATTAGCCAATAAGAAACGAATATGTTTAAATGAATAAAAACTTTTTTTTTTATATAAAATATTTTTTTTTCTTATTTAATTTTTTCATTTAACTCTAAAAAGGAAAAGGCAGATCTCCAAATCCTGAACCATCATATTATGATGGAACTCCAAATGCCGGTTCAGAAAAAGGCGGAGCTCCAAATCCTGATTCATCATATCCTTGTTGAAAATCGTCTGTTTCCGGGACATAGTCTGTTTCAGGAAGAGATGTAGGTGGCGGTGCTTCAAATATCCAACTTGAGGTTTGTGGTGCATCATATATCCACCTTGGGGTTGGTGGTACTTCTTCCTCTTCCTCTTCCTCCACCTCTGGTAAAATTTCTACCATTGGTCTTGGAAATGGTGGTATTGGGTAAAATATCGGCCTTGGGGTTGGTTGTACTTCTTCCTCTTCCTCCATCTTTTCCTGATACTCCATCATTGGCATCGGGAATGGTGATGACGTATCTTCCTCTCGCAAGAACTCCACTTCGTCTTCGTCTTCATCTTCGGTTTCATCATCGGTTTCATCTTCTGATGAAGAAGTTGATGCTGGTTTTGGAAATGGTGGTGGTGCGTTAAATATCGGTCTTGGGGTTGGTGAAGGTGCTTCTCCATCTTTGGACGTCTTCCATGCCATCCGAGGTGTGGATTGAACCCTTTGTATAGGCCTCCTATCCTCGGCTTTTATGGCCGCTAGAATTTCTTCTAAATTCTCTACGTTTTTTGGAAAATTGTTCATTTTGCTTTTTTATTATAATTGCAACTAATTCTAACGATGACCATCTCATCATCTGTTATACACAAAATTTGTATAGAATACTACTACTACTACTACGAACAAAGTCTTTGCCAAAACACTGTCAAAATCAAATCTGGTTCTTATTGGCTCGAATAGTATATAAAACAATAATAGTTTTTAAATTTTTCTTAATACAAATTCTATATACTGCATTGATAAATAAAACAATAATATAAGATAACGCCCACGAAAAATATCCTTTGAAGATTCACAGCAATATATATGAAAAAGATTTTACTATATGTGATAGACATAAAGTGTAAAAAAAAAGAATTCATTAAGATCGACAGGTAAAAATATTTTAAAAAAAGTCCTTTAAGTATTCAAAGACATATAGCAGGTATGTTGTATCTCTTCTATGTGTGTGTGTGTGTGTGTGTGTGTGTGTGTGTGTGTGTGTGTGTGTGTGTGTGTGTGTGTGTGTGTGTGTGTGTGTGTGTGTGTGTGTGTGTGTGTGTGTGTGTGTGTGTGTGTGTGTGTGTGTGTGTGTGTGTGTGTGTGTGTGTGTGTGTGTGTGTGTGTGTGTGTGTGTGTGTGTGTGTGTGTGTGTGTGTGTGTGTGTGTGTGTGTGTGTGTGTGTGTGTGTGTGTGTGTGTGTGTGTGTGTGTGTGTGTGTGTGTGTGTGTGTGTGTGTGTGTGTGTGTGTGTGTGTGTGTGTGTGTGTGTGTGTGTGTGTGTGTGTGTGTGTGTGTGTGTGTGTGTGTGTGTGTGTGTGTGTGTGTGTGTGTGTGTGTGTGTGTGTGTGTGTGTGTGTGTGTGTGTGTGTGTGTGTGTGTGTGTGTGTGTGTGTGTGTGTGTGTGTGTGTGTGTGTGTGTGTGTGTGTGTGTGTGTGTGTGTGTGTGTGTGTGTGTGTGTGTGTGTGTGTGTGTGTGTGTGTGTGTGTGTGTGTGTGTGTGTGTGTGTGTGTGTGTGTGTGTGTGTGTGTGTGTGTGTGTGTGTGTGTGTGTGTGTGTGTGTGTGTGTGTGTGTGTGTGTGTGTGTGTGTGTGTGTGTGTGTGTGTGTGTGTGTGTGTGTGTGTGTGTGTGTGTGTGTGTGTGTGTGTGTGTGTGTGTGTGTGTGTGTGTGTGTGTGTGTGTGTGTGTGTGTGTGTGTGTGTGTGTGTGTGTGTGTGTGTGTGTGTGTGTGTGTGTGTGTGTGTGTGTGTGTGTGTGTGTGTGTGTGTGTGTGTGTGTGTGTGTGTGTGTGTGTGTGTGTGTGTGTGTGTGTGTGTGTGTGTGTGTGTGTGTGTGTGTGTGTGTGTGTGTGTGTGTGTGTGTGTGTGTGTGTGTGTGTGTGTGTGTGTGTGTGTGTGTGTGTGTGTGTGTGTGTGTGTGTGTGTGTGTGTGTGTGTGTGTGTGTGTGTGTGTGTGTGTGTGTGTGTGTGTGTGTGTGTGTGTGTGTGTGTGTGTGTGTGTGTGTGTGTGTGTGTGTGTGTGTGTGTGTGTGTGTGTGTGTGTGTGTGTGTGTGTGTGTGTGTGTGTGTGTGTGTGTGTGTGTGTGTGTGTGTGTGTGTGTGTGTGTGTGTGTGTGTGTGTGTGTGTGTGTGTGTGTGTGTGTGTGTGTGTGTGTGTGTGTGTGTGTGTGTGTGTGTGTGTGTGTGTGTGTGTGTGTGTGTGTGTGTGTGTGTGTGTGTGTGTGTGTGTGTGTGTGTGTGTGTGTGTGTGTGTGTGTGTGTGTGTGTGTGTGTGTGTGTGTGTGTGTGTGTGTGTGTGTGTGTGTGTGTGTGTGTGTGTGTGTGTGTGTGTGTGTGTGTGTGTGTGTGTGTGTGTGTGTGTGTGTGTGTGTGTGTGTGTGTGTGTGTGTGTGTGTGTGTGTGTGTGTGTGTGTGTGTGTGTGTGTGTGTGTGTGGTGTGTGTGTGTGTGTGTGTGTGTGTGTGTGTGTGTGTGTGTGTGTGTGTGTGTGTGTGTGTGTGTGTGTGTGTGTGTGTGTGTGTGTGTGTGTGTGTGTGTGTGTGTGTGTGTGTGTGTGTGTGTGTGTGTGTGTGTGTGTGTGTGTGTGTGTGTGTGTGTGTGTGTGTGTGTGTGTGTGTGTGTGTGTGTGTGTGTGTGTGTGTGTGTGTGTGTGTGTGTGTGTGTGTGTGTGTGTGTGTGTGTGTGTGTGTGTGTGTGTGTGTGTGTGTGTGTGTGTGTGTGTGTGTGTGTGTGTGTGTGTGTGTGTGTGTGTGTGTGTGTGTGTGTGTGTGTGTGTGTGTGTGTGTGTGTGTGTGTGTGTGTGTGTGTGTGTGTGTGTGTGTGTGTGTGTGTGTGTGTGTGTGTGTGTGTGTGTGTGTGTGTGTGTGTGTGTGTGTGTGTGTGTGTGTGTGTGTGTGTGTGTGTGTGTGTGTGTGTGTGTGTGTGTGTGTGTGTGTGTGTGTGTGTGTGTGTGTGTGTGTGTGTGTGTGTGTGTGTGTGTGTGTGTGTGTGTGTGTGTGTGTGTGTGTGTGTGTGTGTGTGTGTGTGTGTGTGTGTGTGTGTGTGTGTGTGTGTGTGTGTGTGTGTGTGTGTGTGTGTGTGTGTGTGTGTGTGTGTGTGTGTGTGTGTGTGTGTGTGTGTGTGTGTGTGTGTGTGTGTGTGTGTGTGTGTGTGTGTGTGTGTGTGTGTGTGTGTGTGTGTGTGTGTGTGTGTGTGTGTGTGTGTGTGTGTGTGTGTGTGTGTGTGTGTGTGTGTGTGTGTGTGTGTGTGTGTGTGTGTGTGTGTGTGTGTGTGTGTGTGTGTGTGTGTGTGTGTGTGTGTGTGTGTGTGTGTGTGTGTGTGTGTGTGTGTGTGTGTGTGTGTGTGTGTGTGTGTGTGTGTGTGTGTGTGTGTGTGTGTGTGTGTGTGTGTGTGTGTGTGTGTGTGTGTGTGTGTGTGTGTGTGTGTGTGTGTGTGTGTGTGTGTGTGTGTGTGTGTGTGTGTGTGTGTGTGTGTGTGTGTGTGTGTGTGTGTGTGTGTGTATGTGTGTGTGTGTGTGTGTGTGTGTGTGTGTGTGTGTGTGTGTGTGTGTGTGTGTGTGCTGAGGATCGATCACTAAAATTCAAAAGGATGCTTTGGTACCTTGTTTTTTTTTTTTAGGTAGAAACAATATAGAGATTCCTTTTTTTATGTTACTTTAACGCTGACATAAATTTTTATTTTGAAGATAAAAATACGATTCTTTTTGCGATTTGAAAAAAAAAACAAATTAATTTTTATATTTTTTTATTACCTTGAGTTGAAATGATTTTCACTTTTGAATATGTGGTATATTTTTATGGCCCCAAGCATATGTGCTTTTACCATCTTCACATATAAACCTCTTTGTATCATTTCAACTCAAAGTTTTTTTATTTTTCATTTGTGTGTACATCAAATGTTGCTTACTTCTAAATATATACATAGTTCTATAAATATCTCGTTTCTTAATTAAACAATTTCTATGGTCTCTTAATTCTAAATTATTAGTAATATATTTTTTTATTCCCTTGACTTTTTTTGTCACTTCACCGGTATAATTCCCAAAACAATATAATTTAGCACTTAGTCCTACAAAATCAGTCATAATCTTCGAATTATTTTCATCTTTAAAAGGCCCTATCACCTTGCCATTATTTAAAGGGAAATTATGAATGTTGTTCACCTTATACTCAGAAGTGCCAAACCTCGATCTCTCAGGATTAATTATATCATCATAGATTTTAGCATAAAAGTCGTCTGTAAATATGGAATAGATAAAAGAATCTGTATCCATATAGTTCAAACGAATTTTATTACTAAATGTTGGCTTCATGTAATCATAATGAAAATCATACATTAACCACTTTGAGAGTTCTAAAACGGTAAAACCTAAATAAATTATTTTATCTAGTTTAACACTTCCTTTCTTCATCTCAATAGCACACATATTCGGTGTAAATATGCTACTACTATGAAAATTGGGGTGCGCAATCAGCTTTCTTGCTGAAAATTGGTTTCTATGCGCACTCCATTCTGAAACAATCTTCACATTTCTACGCTTTTCAACATTTTCCATGGTTTTACCATAGACGCTATTTTTCATTAATTTGAAAAAGTCTTTCTCGAACTTATTCTTGGCAACTTTTCTTTTTACGGTGTTTAGAGAAATATACTTTTGGAGCCAGTTTGACTGACTAAACTTCATGACTCTATGTGCTTTTCTTAAAATTAATCCATGTGAAATACATTGCAAAACACGTATAAACTTGTCTTAAGAAGGTAAAAAAAGGGAGAACGAAAAAAAAATCAATTTTCTAGAAATAGAAACACTTAAAACATGAAAAAGAAGAAACAAACTAATAAACTCTTCCCCCTAAGGGGCCAGTTATAGCGATTCGGAAAACCAAACCGAAAAGGGTGGAACGAGATGAAAATAATATTTTTTTCGGTTTTAGCGTTTATAGCGATCAAGAAAACGATGCCAGAAAAAATATTTCACTCTGACATTTCACAAAACAGGCGTTTATCTACACGCACGCAGTGTATTAATTTTCTGCATTGTGTAAAAATGAAATTTTCATTAAAGATGAAAAAAAAAACTACTAAAAAATTATTTCGGGGTGAAACGAAGTCGCATGAGTGAGAGTGAGCAAGAAAAAGGATTTTAAATCAAATTATAGTGCGAATCGATTCGTTATGTGATTTTTGTTGGTGCGTGCGTCGGATCATTTTTTGACAACAGATCGGACTTCAGATCAAATTTAACACACATTTGCACACATACTTCAATAATTTGACTTTTCTCAAGCGTCAATTGTTTTTTTTTTTTTAAATTTTGCGAAATTTATTGTGGAAAATTTTTGTTTGTAGAAGTGATTAATGTTTTTAAATAAATACAGACGGTTCAAGGAGTGTAAGGAATTGATTAATGTATTTTTGCGCAAGTGAACAAATAAATGTGAATTAAAATCTTTAATTTTCTTATATTTTTATAATTTATGTATTAAGAACGTCAAAAAGAAACACAAATAACACAATTACAAAAACAGACCAAATCTGTTTCAATTTCTTTTAGAAGTGAAATCAGATCAAATCTATATTTCCAAGAAAAAATCACTTAACAGATTTTATCTGTTTTTCTTATTTTGTTATTTGTATTTCTTTTGACGTTCTTAATTTATTAACTATAAAAAAAAATAAGATAATTAAAAATAATATGTACATTGTATAATGATTTTAAATCACATTTATTTGTTCACTCGCGCAAAAATTCATTTATGAATTCATTAATTAAATTACATTAATTAAATTATGTTTGTATGTTTCTCCTAAATAAAAAAAAAAAAATAAAATATTTATTTATGAATCCAAAATTAATTTAAAAAGAATTCTTTTTCCACAAATCTGCATTTACCAAAAAAATCACATTACAAATCATTACGACACTGCGTTGCTGGCGACACTGGTGGCTCGGTGCGTGTGAAGAAACAACTTCCTTGATAAATGTCAAACAGAAGTCAGTGGTCAGTGCCTCTGTCTCAGTCTGACTTATGATATTTTGTTCAAAAATTGCAACGAAAAACTTTTCATGGCCCAATTTACAACGAAAACAATGTTTTGACAGCTCACCTTCCAGTGGAAAGCGAAAACAATTGGATTGAAACAGGAAAGACTATTTGTTCCATTTTGGTGGAATTGTCAATCAGCTGGGGCGAAAACCCAAATTTAACAATAAAAATGAATAAATACATTTTTAACAAAAAATATTAGGTCAATTGAAACTTTTATTAGCAAACAAAATTCTCTGAGTTATTTAGCATCGATCAGTGTAGCATTTGTGTTTAAAATCGATTTATAACATACAAAATTTTCCATCTGAAAATTTTTCCGGTTTGGGTTTCCGTATCGCTATAACTGGCCCCTAAGAAGCTAAAAAAAGAGAGAACAAAAAAAATAAAATCCGTATAAATTCAACTGTTCGAGATGAAATTTTATTAGTATAATCTGAAAAATCAATATTATTAAACCATGTCTCAAGAATTTGAAAAAGAAATTCAAGAAATTGAAGTTGGAACCAGTTTTAATACTGTGATTAATATAAAAAACTTAGAGCAAAATCATTGCTATCCAATAATAAGCATGAGAAGGATCCAAACTAAATTTGGAACGCAAATAGTTGTCGATCTGGGTACAAACGATGTAAGTAAATTATATTTTTTTAAAATTTTCTATCAAATTTTAAATATAATTTTTCTTTCATAGGTATTGCTTCCAGCCCGCTACAACAAATTAACAGAAAAGGCAGTTGAAATGATCAATATGAAAACAGGATCATACTGTATCATATACGAGTAAGTTAAGTTTCTTACATACATTTATTTTAAAAAAAAGCAACTTTATTTTCCAACGTTCAAACTTAGACTAGATTACAATTTCAAACTTATTCTAAATAAATGTTGGGTTGACCTCGAATTCGCTCGCTTCGATCGTCAACCACTTGGTTCCCATTATCGGTCGCTTCGATCGTCGATATTTTCCAGTGAATCCAGACGCTGAATCGGCAGAACGGATGTAGAACGGATGTTTGCTTAATAAATGTTGAATTGTGAAATGTTGGATTGCAGTATGAAATATTGAGTTATGAATTATGCTGATTTTGTCAATTTGCTTTAGCATGTGTCATTAACTTATACAAAGGTCCAATGGGAAGATCTGTTAAACTAGAAATAAGAAAAATTAGCGAATAAGAGGGAAATGAATACAACATTTGGTTTTTTCTTTTGAAATATAAAATCATTTTTTTTATTAGCACATAAGAGACGAATATGTGTAAAAAACTTCTTTTTTTTTATATAAAATATTTTTTTTTTCTTATTTAATTTTTTCATTTAACTCTAAAAAGGAAAAGGCAGATCTCCAAATCCTGAACCGTCATATGATGCAACTCCAAATGCCGGTTCAGAAAAACGGGGAGCTCCAAATCCTGATTCATCATATCCTTGTTGAAAATCGTCTGTTTCCGGGAAATAGTCTGTTTCAGGAAGAGATGTAGGTGGCGGTGCTTCAAATATCCACCTTGAGGTTGGTGGTGCATCATATATCCACCTTGGGGTTGGTGGTACTTCTTCCTCTTCCTCTTCCTCCACCTCTGGTAAAATTTCTACCATTGGTCTTGGAAATGGTGGTGGTGGGTAAAATATCGGCCTTGGGGTTGGTTGTACTTCTTCCTCTTCCTCCATCTCTTCCTGATACTCCATCATTGGCATCGGGAATGGTGATGACGTATCTTCCTCTCGCAAGAACTCCACTTCGTCTTCGTCTTCATCTTCGGTTTCATCATCGGTTTCATCTTTGATGAAGAAGTTGATGCTGGTCTTGGAAATGGTGGTGGTGCGTTAAATATCGGTCTTGGGGTTGGTGAAGGTGCTTTGGACATCTTCCATGCCATCCGAGGTGTGGATTGAACCCTTTGGATAGGCTTCCTATCCTCGGCTTTTATGGCCGCTAGAATTTCTTCTAAATTCTCTACGTTTTTTGAAAAATTGTTCATTTTGCTTTTTTATTATAATTGCAACTAATTCTAACGATGACCATCTCATCATCTTTTATAGACAAAATTTGTATAGAATACTACTACTACGAACAAAGTGTTTGACAAAACACTGTCAAAATCAAATCTAGTTCTTATTGGCTCGAATAGTATATAAAACAATAATATAAGAAGAACGCCCACGAAAAATATCCTTTGAAGATTCACAGCAATATAAATGAAAAAGATTTTACTATAGGTATGTGATAGACATAAAGTGTAAAAAAAAGAATTCATTAAGATCGACAGGTAAAAATATTTTAAAAAAGTCCTTTAAGAATTCAAAGACATATAGGTATGTTTTATCTCTTCTATGTGTGTGTGTGTATGTGTGTGTGTGTGTGTCCTGAGGATCGATCACTAAAATTCAAAAGGATGCTTTGGTACCTGTTTTGTTTTTAGGTAAAAACAATATAGAGACTCCTTTTTTATGTTACTTTAACGCTGACATACATTTTTATTTTGAAGATAAAAATACGATTTTTTTGAATTTTTGATTTGCGATTTGAAAAAAAAACAAATTAATTTTTATATTTTTTCATTACCTTGAGTTGAAATGATTTTCACTTTTAAATATGTGGTATATTTTTATGGCCCCAAGCATATGTGCTTTTACCATCTTCACATATAAACCTCTTTGTATCATTACAACTCAAGGTTTTTTTATTTATCATTTGTGTGTACATCAAATGTTGCTTACTTTTAAATATATACATAGTTCTATAAATATGTCGTTTCTTAATTAAAGAATTTCTAAAGTCTCTTAATTCTAAATTATTAGTAATATATTTTTTTATTCCCTTGGCTTTTTTTGTCACTTCACCGGTATCAATCCCAAAACAATATAATTAAGCCCTTAGTCCTACAAAATCAGTCATAATCCTCGAATTATTTTCATCTTTAAAAAGCCCTATCACCTTGCCATTATCTAAAGGGAAATTATGAATGTTGTTCACCGGATACTCAGAAGTATCAAACCTAGATCTCTCAGGATTTATTATATCATCATAGAGTTAAGCATAAAAGTCGTCTGTAAATATGGAATAGATAAAAGAGTCTGTATCCATATAGTTCAAACGAATTTTATTACTAAATTTTGGCTTCATGTAATCATAATGAAAATCATACATTAAACACTTTGAGAGTTCTAAAACGGTAAAACCTAGATAAATTGGTTTATCATTATTATTTATTTTATGAGGCTTATATAACTAGGTCCGCTGTCTAAGGCAAATGGCTGCGACCGTTGTCTATGAGCTCTGAAGTTACTCTCTGACATTACTCCTTCCAACCACTCTTTTTATACAAAATCTTGGATATCGATCAGTCCTCAATACTTATTATCGATCGCATGCATTTTCATTGGTGATCCCAATATTCCCATACAATTGTCTTATCATTGCTTATTTTATATTGCATAATTCCCATAACCAGTCGATGTTGACATATTAATAGTGCACTGGCACCAGTACAATCACTTCCCTATAGGTCAGCATTAACTCACTTATAATATCATGAGTTGTGTCATCAACTGCCAATGCGATGTAAGCAGAATGTTCTGCTTAAATGCATTAGGATTTGTCATCGCCTCGCATGTCACATAGTCTATGGATTTTCTTTTTGTTGACATTGCATTCTTAAAGGGAATCTCCATTGGGCTGCGACTGCGAGTGCATGAAGTGAAATTTGACGCTGGTTTGATAAAAGAATATTTTGTTTAGCCGACGGTGAGCGTACGTTAATAAAGTTGAATACTTTATTATACCGCTGGTATGTATGTGCATCATAATGTATGGTTTTAGGAATAGTATGCAATGCTGGGAATGATCTTGCATGCGATTAGGACGGATAAGCAATCGAAATAATTTGGGGTGCTTGTAGTGAATACTACACTCATAAAAATGTCCCAAAACAAACCCAAGCGCACTAGACTTAAATGAAATATGAGTCCCGAATTGTATTTCTTTTTTTTTGTAACTAATTTCCCGATTAGTTTTCCCGAACAACGTTTTTTTTATATAAGTATTTACTCAGAACCCGAATAATTTGTAAATGGATTGTATATGTATAATTCCCGATTAGTTTTCCCGAACAACGTTTTATTATAAAATATAAGTATTTACTTAATACCCGAATAGTTTTTTAAATGGGTTGTATACATTTCCCGAACGCGAACCCTTTTTTTTTGTTTTTAAATACTTTACTCAAACCCGAATTTTAAATGGACTGTACTTTTTCTTCTTAAATTCATTAATCCGACGAGTACGGACCAATATGTTGACCCAAAAATAACAACTCGATTTATTTGTGTTACTAATTCATAGGAGGTTTATTTGCAACTGAAAAATTTCCATTGTCTTTGCATTATTTTTATACATAGTACCAACCAGGTGGTTGGTAAATCGTATGATAGAACAGTTATTACATTTATGTATTTACTTATTTACCTTAAAATAGGGTAAATGTGCAAGCGTTTGACACATATTAATACGCAGTCTAAAAATGTAAGGAGGATCTCCATAAGCCAAACCATAACAACATCATGTCGGAAACAATGACTTTTATTTGCCACTTTTCGTCCAAAGAAAGGAAAAGTTGAAGATGAGACGAATAATTTATGCTGTCATCTGTAAACGAATTGACTTAGGGAAATGCTTCTTGCATTTTTGGACTCTTTATAAATCTGCCCTACTAATAGCATTGTTTAATTGGAGTCCGAAGCTACATATAAAAAAATCCTAGAACAAAAGTAGTTCCACTTTAGGTCTTCCAAAAATATCCCGACAAACCTGAAGTAGAACTACTTTTGCTGTAGGATTTTTGTATATGTAGCTTCGGACTCCAATTAAACAATGCTATTAGTAGGACAGATTAATAAAGAATCCAAAAATGTAAAAAGCATTTCCCTAAGAAATTCGTGTACAAATGACAACATAAATTATAAATACGCAATTGCAACTTGTTTCAAAATATATTTTTGCGCCAATCTTTTTGACATTTCATGAACTGTGGGGAGTTTTGATCATGCATTTAGGTGAATTTTTAGGAACAGGGATATGTTCAGAAAGGAAACAAAGCAAATATAATAGATAATAATAATTAGATAGTAAGTAATATGATATTGAGAATAAGAATAAGGTTGTGTCAACGGTTATAAAACAATAGTCGTTCACATGGAAACAGATGTACGGCTATAAAACAATAGTCTTACACATGGAAACGGATGTCAATGGCAACAGTTTTAATAACTAAACAAACTGATGGAAACAATAATAGAGAAGATATATTATGTTTATTCTAAAACGAGGTTTCTGGAAGTTAAGTCGCTTTCTGCGAAAATGAATTTTTCCTTTTCCCTTTTTTAATAAAGATTAAATATATAATTTGTTGTCCAAATTTAAGAAAAATCTTTTCATCTTGACAGATTCAGAAGTGGGATACGAATTTAATACAGGGATTATTTGGGAAAAATAAAACGAAACCGTAAGGAAAAATCTAACGAAACCTAAACGGAAAAATCGGAAGAGATATATTTTTATACCAACGAATTCCAAAACGAAAGGAAGTTTTTTTTTCGAGAACAATCAACGACGCCAATCATTTGGTAGGAAAAAAAAACATGATAAAATTCGATAGTTTGAAGGTGGCACAATTTAATTGCCTTCTGCAAATGAAAAACCAACCACGAATTGGAAATAAAGCACAAAAAGTTGCAAAATTGATCGAACTATATGGATCGGAGGAATTGGATTCTGAAGAATTAGAGGCGGGCGAGATGGCTACGGCAGAATCTTGGCAGACACAAATGGATGATTTGAAGAGTACGATGACAAACCTGGCGAAAATGGTAGGTGAAATGGCTGTAAGTATGAGAAACGTCAATCCAACAGGTGCCCAATCGCAGCCTAAGGAAAGCAGACAAGAAGGTCAGCAAACTATTCAGAACACATCATTGTCAACTGCAATGTCGCACGGAACAGGAGTCACGGATAACGTTGATGTCTCTCCAATAGCTGCAACGCCAGCCATAACTCAAATGCAAACAACACCCACGATGTCATAGGAGTCCTCCCTGAGTTCGATCCAATCAAACGGACTCTATCGTCACATCAATTCGTCAACAAATGCGAACAACTACGTTGTATATATTGTTGGAGTGATGAATTAATTCTCTTTGCAGTACAGCACAAGTTAAAAGGAATAGCTAAGGAATGGATTGATGCAATGCCGGTATTCCAGACCTGGTCAGATTTTACCAGGGCTCTCCTCAACGATTTTCCTAGCACTGTAAATGTTGCAGCGGTACATAGAGAATTGATGAAACGTAAACGTAAACAAGGTGAATCATTAGTTGAGTACTATTGTGCTATGCTTACCATCGGAAAACGAGGTAATTTGGATGATCAGTCCCTTAATTCCTATATAATTAATGGTGTAAATGATCCTAACATCACACGAACGCTACTGGCTATGAATTTTCTCACGTGCAATCATCTTCTGAGGTCATTAGATAGTTTGTCAAATGTATCTATATCCGCGGCAAGAGGCTTTGAAGCAACAGAACGGGTACCAGACGTTGGACGTGCGACTAGTTTTCAAAAATCAGCGAACAACAAATGCTACAATTGTAACGAGATGGGGCATATATCTTCGAAGTGTCCTCAACCTCCAAAGAAGGCACGATGTACGGTGTGCAATAAGGTAGGCCACGATTCAAGAAACTGTCGTGCGAACAAGTCAACCATCGCCAAGGTCGAGCAGAACGAAGTAGTAGCAGAGTTAATTCCACCAGTTATGAAGGACATCATTATATCAGGACATAATTATTCTGCATTTGTAGACACGGGTAGTGATTATTCACTTATCAACGAAACAACATCTCCAAAAGGGCTGGTACGTCAGGAACTTACAAAACAATTCAAAGGTTTCGGAGGATCAATTGTGGAATCGAAGGAAGTCATTGAAGTACTAATGCTGATGGATAATCAAGAACTACGCGTTATGTTTCACCTCGTTCCAGATGAGTTTCTACCTCAAGGGATACTTTTGGGTCGTGATGTCCTATGCCGAAAAACACATCGCATGATCCTCGAATCTGGAGTTTTGCGAATCCAATCTAAAACATCAGAAACCCCCAAAATAGGTGAGCAGTTGAGTTTGCGTCAGCGAGAAGAGGTTTTGGATCTGATCGCCAGATTTGACAATTGTTTTGGTGAAGATTTATCTCAGCTGGGTCGATGCAACACCAAAGTTATGGAAATTAAAGTCAGCACTACTAACCCTATTGTTGGTAAACGGTACCAGGTTCTATTTGCGTTGAGGGATAAGTTATCTGCGATTACTGATAATCTTTTGAAACACCGTATCATTCGTCCAAGCAATTCACCACACGCTGCTTCAGTGGTGTTAGTTCCAAAATCTAATGGAGAGAGTCGAATGTGCATAGACTATCGTGCACTAAATTCAGTCACGGTAAAAAAACAGTGCATAATGCCAGTGGTAGAGTAACAGTTATCTCAGCTTGCAGGTAACAAATTCTTTTCAACTTTGGACACGACAGCCGGATATTATCAGATCCCAATGAAAGAAGAAAGCAAAGAACTTACTGCATTCCTTACTCCAGATGGGTTGTTTGAGCACAATGTTATGCCATTTGGTTTAGTCAATGCACCGATGGTTTTCCAAGAGACTATGAAGGAGTTGGTGAAGAATCTCAAATATCGCAAACAGGTGGTAAATTACGTGGATGAACTGATCATAGCAACAGATACGTTTGACGAGGGTATGGAAGTACTCGAGGAGTTGCTACAAGCGTTGAAACGGACTGGACTTACACTTAGACCGTCAAAATGTGTTCTCATGGCGACGACAGTTAGTTTTCTTGGACATATTGTAGGACCTGAAGGCATACGGCCAGGCGAAAACAAAACAAAGTGCATTGAGGAATTTCCAAGACCAACGAATGCAACTGAGGTACGTCAATTCCTTGGTGTCACGGGGTTCTTTAGGAAATTTGTGCACGAATATTCTCACATCTCTCAGCCACTTACGAAACTTCTCTAGAAAACAAAAAATTTTCTGTGGGAACCGGATCAACAGGCAGCATTCGAACGTCTAAAGATTGCCATCACTAAGGAACCAGTTCTCGCACTATTTGACGTGAAGAAAGAACACGAAGTACACACAGACGCATGTTCCATTGGACTTTCTGGAATCTTGATGCAACGAGAATCCGACAGATTTAAACCTGTGTCGTATTTTAGCCGTTAATGCTGTGATTCTGAAAGTAAATTTGCCAGTCATGAATTAGAGATCTTGGCTATCGTCGAAACTCTGGGACGATACAGAAATTATTTACTTGGAACAAGGTTTCGGGTCATCACAGACTGCAATGCAATCGTCACAACTAAAACAACATCTCCCTTACCGCCACGAATAACGAGATGGTGGTTAAGGTTACAGGAATTTGATTTCGAGTGTGTCCATCGACCGGGAGTAAGAATGCAGCATGTTGACGGAATGAGTCGGATCCCAACCTTACCACCAAGAGAACCATCGACAGTAGCTGATAACGTTTTAAAGATAAGTACGTTGAATGATGACTGGATACTTGCCATGCAACTACAGGACAAGAAACTTGTAAATATCATCAATGTCCTCAGAACCGAAACATCTCAAGCTAAACCAATGACGAAGCAGACAAAAAACGATTATGTGATGCAATTTGGACGCTTACATCGCAAAATTGGTGGGACGCAAAGACTGGTGATACCAGAGCTGGTAAGAATGCGAATATGTAGAGCTTGCCATGACAAAGCTGGACATTTTGGAATAGATAAAACGATACAACGTATTACGAAGCATTTTTGGTTTCCGAGAATAAGGCGATATGTGAAATCCTATATTGCAGCGTGTCCAGAATGTTGTTTGAATAAAGTCAAAGGTGGTAAGATTGAAAGTCAGCTCCATGTTACCGAAGTTATGCCGATTCCGTTTCGAAGTGTCCACATAGATCATTTGGGACCATTTCCAAAGAGTAAAAGAGGTAACCTTTACATAATTGTTCTTGTATGTTCTTTCAGTAAGTACGTTATCCTCAAAGCTGTGAGGAACACGAAAACAGCACCTGTTACTAATCTGATGACAGAGATCATGTCAATTTTTGGCCAACCTCTACGGATCACATCAGACAGAGGTACAGCTTACACTTCGCGGGAATTTAGTAACTTTGTTGCTCAGCATGGCTTACAGCATGTCAAGACAGCCGTACGTACCCCAAGAGCAAATGGTCAAGTCGAAAGGGTGAACAAAACTCTTCTAGCAACACTTAAATGCTCAATCAAGACTAACAAGGAATGGGACTCAGCATTGCCGGATGTTCAATGGAATTTGAACTCACAACCAAACTCGACAATGAAATACAGCCCTAACGAACTAGTTTTTAACTTCAATCTAAGAGACGTCAGCCAAGACCGATTAATTCAAGCGATACAAGATAATGATGCAACAGACGAATGTGAAAATGTTATGGCGAAGAGGCAAAATGCAGCTACCAGTATTATGGAGGAACGACGTAAATGGAAAGAACGGTACGATAAACGACACCAGAAGCCATATAAATATTCCAAAGGTGACCTGGTTGTCATAGATTATGTTTCTCAAGCAACAGGAGAATCACATAAACTCGATCCGAAATACAAGGGTCCATACATCATTACAAAGGTATTGAATCTCGATAGATACATCGTTGAAGATCTTCCAGACAATCAGTTAAAGAAAAAACGGTACAGCAATGTCATCTCGAGCGATCACTTGAAGCCGTGGTGCAGGCTTAGCCCTGATATAGACGTGAACCAAAGTGAACCAGATTTTGAACCCGAAAATGCAGATTCGTCCGATGAGGACGAAATGCCAGGAGAGGCCGAGCTGTCAACGGTTATAAAACAATAGTCGTTCACATGGAAACAGATGTACGGCTATAAAACAATAGTCGTACACATGGAAACGGATGTCAATGGCAACAGTTTTTATAACTAAACAAACTGATGGAAACAATAATAGAGAAGATATTATGTTTATTCTAAAACGAGGTTTCTGGAAAATAAGTCGCTTTCTGCGCAAATGAATTTTTCCTTTTCCCTTTTTTAATAAAGATTAAATATATAATTTGTTGTCCAAATTTAAGAAAAATCTTTTCATCTTGACAGTTGTTACAATCATTTTGTAAAAACTGAACAATATGTAATAACCCCGTTAAGGGGTCAGTTATAGCGATCAGTAGAATTAATCAATGAAAATTGGAAACGAATGAATTAAGAGTTTTTTTGCTGATGGAATTATGTTAGTATAAAAATAATAATAACAATACATCCTGTCTTTTTCTTCTCTTTCTGTAAGTAAGTTTTTTCCGGATGAACGGAACAGTATAAAACTAGACCGCAATCAGGTGGATTTTTTTCTGAGCAACGAAAATAGAAACTTCTTTCAGATAAAAAAATCACTTGAATTTCTAAAAGAAAATATAAATAAAAACAAATAAAGTCTTTCAACCTTAGGAATACTACGTTTTCATTAAAGCAAAAGAGGAAATTTCATAGCAAATTTCCAAATTCGACTCTATTTCCCATACAAATTCAAATATCGAAATTTGTTCATTTGGGCGAAATTTAGGTTGCAAATGTGAAAGCAGAAACAAACCCATCTGAATTGAAAGCAATTGAAAAACAATATTTTTTAAAATTTCAATTTGGAAAGAAAATCCGAGGCAACGGCAAAAGTAAACAAAACAAATTACAGTGAATGACGGTTATAAGAAACTCCGAAATGACACAAGTTTTGTTTCGTATAGCGTGTGTTTCTTACATCGGAACCACGGATAGAAAAAAAAACACGGATACAAGAAAAAGAAGTTTTTTATAAAAATATTCTTAAAGAAAAAAAAAATATTGCCTACATCATGTATACATGAATAAATATTGCTTTACAGTAGAAAAACTCTTATAAATGGGCTACAAAAACTTCTACATGACGGTTTTAAATTTTTTTTTCTTCTAAGCCATCTACATTATGGTCCCTTTCATTTAAAAGAATATATATTCAAATCCACCCATCCTAACTCTAGAAATAAGGTCACACACAAAAATTAAATTGATTTTTATATAACAGAAAAATAAATAAATACATTTTTAACAAAAAGTACAAGTTCAATAAAAATTTTTATTTGCAAAATAAATTCTCTGAGATTTAAAACACAAATGCTACACTGAGCAATGGCAACCAACCATTGCTCAGCGTAGCATTTGTGTTTTAAATCTGATTGTAATATACCAAATTTTCCTTCTGAAAATTTTTTCTGTTTGGTTTTCCGTATCGCTATATCTGGCCCCAAAGTCAAATATTACTCCATGTTTAGAAAACGTGTCTATAACAGTCAAGAAATAATTTTTTGTGCTAATAATATATCTGCATGTAGGTACTATCTGATTATTATCTGTAGGGGTTTCTGTGTACTATTAAAGCTTCGGCTTTATTGGTTTTCTATCATACTTGGCATGATTACATGTATCGCAATTGTTAATATATTTTTGGATTAATTCTTTAAGGTTTTTGAAGTATGCATAATTTTCATTTATGCCTGTTTCATATTTATTGTTTAAATGTATTGTCTTCATTTTTCATATTTTGTGCGTGATACATACATACATTTATCAAATTTAATTTTTTTTGTGGGGTCATATAACTCAATGAGTTTTAATTGAACAAAGTCTCTTTAATTTGTTTATTTATTTCTTGTTCGTGAATTTGATGATATCTATATATTTTTGTGTAAATTGGCCTCACTTCATTTTTACAACTGACTAGATAGATAGATAGATAGATAGATAAAATAATTTTATTTTCAATAATAATTTTAACAAAAACATTATTTTGCTGGTATTCAAAAAATTATAAATATGACAATAACTTTTTTGAAGTTGTCTGTCAGGTTCAAAAATTAACTATCTTGGAGCAAGCTAGGCAAAGTTTTAGCTAAATTCGTTAATTATTAAACAACGGTATTTAAGCGACTCTTTTAAAAATTTTAAGAGATTCTGGTAGCAGGATCCATTTAAAATATTAAGGAATGTTGGTCGATCTAGTGTGTAGTTTCCAAAATATTTTTGTCGGTATCCTTTAAAGATGGGACACACTCCAATAAAGTGAAAGGTATTTTCTGTAGCATCATGATTACATAGAGTGCATAAACCTACGGTATCGTTGCGGAAAGCTTTGGCATTTAGGTTCAAAAGCCCACACCTTGCTTTGAAAATTAAGTTGATCATGTTACGGGGATTACTGTCATGAAAATAGTTTGGAGCTTCAGCATATAAAAGGTTGCAATATTCATCGTGGAACTGTGACTGGAGTGCATTATTGGTAAAGGTGACCCAATCTCTTTCTGATAGCTTTGTCAGGAGCATATTATGGGTGTGAATCCATTCTGAACACGGAGATGAAAGACTGAAATCAATTTCTGTCTCTTGGAAAAGGCCTGACCATTCCTGGGCCCAATAAATATTATTTGCAATGACTGCTTCAGAAAGAATACGTGGTAAGCGGTTACGTGGTTGTGACATTACTTTTCGTATGTATGCTAAATGTATTTTTAGTGTTGTTAAGAACGCCTTTGGAAGTCCAGTTTCGATGTGAATAGAGTAGTTAGGGGTATTGTCCGGCAGACCAAAGCATCTTTTAACGAAGAAACGTTGAAGTTTTTCAGTTTGGATGTGTTCTTTGTAGCCCCACACTTGTGCACAATAGTGCATTATTGATTTAGTAGCTGCATCATGCACTTTATATTTTGCTGAATGTGTAACAAAGTTGTTTCGTACAAATTTAGACCATGTTGAGTTTATAGAGTTTTTTGATGTTGCTAGTCTTTTTGTTAAATGCTGGGCCCAGGACATATTATGTGTAAAAGTAACGCCAAGGTATTTGTATTGGTTAGATATTTTTATCTTACCACCGTTGAAATACCATTTTTCAGCTGCTGCTCTTCTGCCACCGTTTCTAAAAATTACAATTTCAGACTTTTCCAGATTAACATCTAAATTCCAAGTATTGCAATATCTAGAAAAGCTGTCAATTATTTTTTGGAGAGTTTTAGGGCTGTCAGAAAGAAGAACTATGTCGTCCGCGTATAACAAAATGTTTATTTGCACACCATTCACGATGATACCAGTTGAGAGTTCGAAGTGTAGGTCATCCAGGAATAGGACAAAAAGTAGTGCGCTCAGTACGCATCCTTGTTTGACGCCTTTGGATATCTGGAAAAAGCTGGATATACTCGTTCCATCCCAAACTGTTGCAGTCGTATCCTTGTACATGGATTTTATAATGGAAACCATTTTTGCGGAGACACCTAACTTTAACAATTTGTAAAACAACGCTTCTCTGTTAATGTTGTCAAAAGCTGATGACAAATCTACGAAGAACGCAAAAGGTTTTTTCTTCTGGCTCAACTGAAGTTGGATGATACAGGAAAGGTTGTAAACTTGGTCAACCGTACTGTACTGACTTCTGTAAGCAGCCTGGTATTCGTTTATTATGTGGTTCTCTTCAATCCAGAAAGTCACTCTTTTTAGCAAAATTGTTGTAAATATTTTGTAAAGTGTGTCCAAAAAGGAAAGACATCGATTATTTGAAGCGAGACTTGCATCACTCTTTTTGTAGACGGGGAAAATTATAGATTTTCGAAAGGAAGTAGGTATAGTTTCTGAGTCATAGATATCTCTGAGTAAGATGTGTATTTCTTCAATAAAGGACGTGCTTGCATTTTTGTAGAACTCATTCGGGATACCGTCAATACCTGGTGCTTTGTTTTCCTTTGTTGATGCTATTGCCGAAATAACTTCGCTGAATTCTATTTGTCTATCAAGTATTGGGAGATGAACAGTTTCAAAAACTGATACCGGTAACGTGTTGTTTGGCGAGACTGAATTCAATGTAATGTTGAAGTGATTCATGAATTCGTTAGCAGTGATTTGTATTCCAGCATTTGTCGAGTCTCCGCGTATTTCTTTTGCAATTCTCCACCATTCTTTTGCCGTAGTAATAGATGCAATTTGACGTGAGATGCGCTGCAAATATTCATACTGTTTTGACTTGCAAAGTGCTTTGTATTTTTTGTTTGCTGCGGCATAGTTTTTCCTGCTAACTTCGAGATTGTATTTCTTGAATGTTTTCAGTGCTTTGAGAGAATCTTTTCTTACAATGCGGCATTCTAAATCATACCAAGATTTCTTCCTTTCGAATTTAATAACCTGACTGTTGGGTTCTCCGTTCGCTACATATACACATTTCTTAATGGCTTCACATTTTATTTCAATGTGTTCCTCACGCGCAATGTTCCGTGGTATAGCTTCAGCTAGCTTGTTTATGTATTCCGACCGCTTTCTTTCAACCCACTTTAGTCTTGGCAGCAGCTTTGTAGAAGAATTTCTGAGGATGGCTTCAGATGATTTGAGTGTTACAATTAGTGGCATGTGATCAGAGTATGTTTTGCACCCGACAGAAAAATCTTGAATGATACCAGCCGAGTTGTAAGACGGACAGCAGTAGTCTATTACCGATGATCCTCTGCTTGATACATAGGTGAACTCTCCATTTGTATCACTAATGCTTCTCCCATTAAGAATGAACGCTCCAATGTCTTCCAAAAACTCGAGAAATGCATTGCAGTTTCCATCAGTTGTAGGATCCTTTGATTGTCAGATTCAGTGAATGACTGCTGTGACACTGAGCGAATATCGATAGAACCTCTCGTTCCTGTTCTGACATTGAGATCCCGAAGCAATATAAAGTTTCTTGACTCAAATTCATCAAACAAATTTTTTAATGTGTTGAAATTCTCTGCTCCAATGATTGCAATTAAGATAGCATGGTACTAGATTGACGATATCTCCCTGAAATTTACCTTGTAGGATTGTAGTTCCATTATATTTTATAAACTGTAGTTGTTTCGTAGACTCTATGCTTTTACTGTACCCATATAAACATCCCCCGCTGGCTCTACCGAAGTTATGAGTTTTAGTTGCTGGAATCCATTGTAGTTTAAATCCTTTGAAGTATTTTTCGTAGTTTTAAATATGTTCAGATATAATAAAAGTTTCGTATAAAAAAAAGATTTGGAATTCAGATATATATTTAAAAAAAATTACATAATATTGATTTATTTGCAAGACCAGCAACATTATAACTTAAAACCTGACAGACTTCGGGTCGCTAATTACTCTGATGAAATTTTTTACATTATTGATACGATTCTTTGTTGGATCTAGGACAACCGTATATGTAGACTGCGTTGTTGAAAGCACATTTTTCATAAATATCTTGTCTTCTTCACTTGTTGTTTTTATTACGCCCTCAGAGTTGCACTTGTATCTTCTGCGCTCGTTAACTGTGAGAGTCTAACGTTTTATTTCAATTCGGAGACTGCTGTCAGCTTAAGAGAGACATCGTTTGACTTGTCGTAGATGAAATTGTTCTGAACGTTCATTTACAGTAAGATCTTTGTTAATGGATACATGTGTTCCTATTAATTTTTTCGTTGTTGATAAAACTGATTGGACCTCTGTCGAACTGGCAAGCTCGAATACAAATACTGTTTTATTTGCGTTTGCTGAACTTATTTTACGAACGTTGTTAGTGGTAACAGATACTCCAAGAGCTGTATTGCAAACTTCTTGAAACTGAGCTTTAGCTTCATCTACATTTTCTGTTTTCAAGCCTGTTACGATGACATTCGTTCTCTTTGTAAACTTTTCAGTTTCTTCCATTTTTCTCTTAAGTTGAAATTCTCCTTCCTTAAGTTTAGCTGTTTCTTCCTTCAGAACCTTGTTTTCCTCTTGTAGAACTGCAATGTCGTTTTTTATCCCGTTGATGTCTTTTTTGGTTGCTAAATGCACAAGTTTTTTGTCTAAGAGTTTGTCCATCTCTTTGATTAGTACATCCATCTGAACGGTTAAAGACATATTATCTAAGTTTGAACAAGTTTTTTTCAATGTTAAATTATTTTTGTGCTCAGGCGAAATTTCTGCGATTGATCTTTTCAGATTTGTTGTGCTATTCATGAGAAAAACTTTGAGTCACTGTGTCTCTGTTTTGTCGCTAAATTCCCCACACTTGAAATTTATTTGTGTGGTTTGGGTCTTGACTATAATAATTCGTGTGGTGAAAAGCTCGATCTTGTGTCACGGGAGACAATCACTGTCAATATTCAAGAAACAAATACTAGAGAGTGAGAAATATAATATAGTTGTTATTATGTATTTTTTTTTTTTTTTTGCAGTTTCTCTGATTTGCGCGAAGAGACCCTTTGTTTTGTTTTTGTATCGTGCAAGAAATTTCTCTGTTTCAACGAGATGATTGTTCTTTTTTTCTTTTGTTACTCCACAAGAAATTGTTAAGTGTATTTAGTTAAATTTAAGGAGTATAGGCAGAAAACCAGCCTCGCCGATATGCACAAAATGTTGCCCCTCACGATCAAGTTTAGCCAAATTCAACTTTGTGTTTTTAAACCGCTTGCGTAAAATACTATGATAAAATTTCCAAGAGCCGACAAAAAACACTACCGCTCGCTAAGCTTGCTTGCTTTTTAGCCTGACTATCAAATTTTGAAATGAAAATATTTTCGGCTGCTATGATTGATTTTTTTGACTTTTATACGCTTTTTAGGTGTGTTTGGAAAGAATCACAACAAACTTAGGTGTGTTCTGAAAGAATCACAACAAACTGAGGTGTGTTTGCGTTGTATTCCAACAAGTTTTCGACAGGAAGGTTTTTTATAAAACTAGTTGTTTTCGAAAACTTGTGTTTAGCAAAAATGTATGATAAAACCACGTTTTCAGCTCGGTGTGAAAATCCTATAAGAAGGAAGATAGCTTGGTGTCAAACCAAATGCGCGAACCTAGATAAAAAGATTTTTTGAGAAAATTTTCAAATGACCTCATTTTGGCACTAATGAAAACGCAGTATAATTCTTCCAAAAATAAACACATTGCTTGCTATAGTCTATTACTTCCTAAATTGTTCCATTTGAAACACTAAAATTTATTACGAAATTGTGTACACAAACTATGACACAAAATCTTCTTTCCACTATTTTAATCATTTGATCAATTTTAAAATCAGCTGTTAACATACTGTAATATTTTTAGTCTTGGGTTCGAAAATAAAACTTATTTTCCTTTACTTTTCTATCACCACTACTATCTCTATAAATGAAACTCACTTTTATCTAAGTTCAAACTCTTTATTTATTTCTTTATCTTAGCACCACTAATTATTCACCATTTATTCGTTACCACGGTTAAAATGAAACTGTGTCCATTTCCGAATAAAATGTCCTATTTATACTTGGGATCAAAGTTTCCCGAACAGTCTAAGTCTCGAACCATTCGGAATTGTCGAGATGCTTTGAAAGCTTTCAGAGCTTTCGAATTCCCCATTGTTATTTCAGCAGAATCATTCAGCAGAATTATTCAGCATTTTACTGTAGTAGAGACAAAAACCATATAGTAATATTTCTGTAGTAGAAACAAAAACCATTCATAAAACTGTAGTTGAGACAAACACTATTCATGTAACATTGTCCCCTTCTTAAGATTGTTCGTCCCGAACAAGTCTATCACTTCCCTGGCCATTGTAGCGGCATAGTCGGTCCCTGTGAACAACTTTCATTTTGCCTCTAACACCTCTCTGAATGCGGTAAACAACATCATTGATTCTGGTGACAACTTTGTAAGGGCCTTCCCAATTTTGTTGGAGCTTCGGTGACAGTCCCTTTTTCCGATGGGGGTTGTATAACCACACAAGATCTTCCACTTGAAACCCTGTCGTCGTTGCATGTGCATCATAACGTGTTTTCATGCGATCACTGGCATCCTTTATCTTTGTTCTGGTTTTTTCATGAATGTACATGAGTCTCTTTTTGAGATCGTCTACATATTCTTCTTGGCTTTGTGGCTCATTTGGAGGGCATCCAAATTTCACTTCACTTGGTAGTCGCATTGTTGAACCAAACAAGATTTCCCAAGGAGTATGTCCTGTAGTGCTATGAACTGCGCTCCGATAGCTCATTAAAAACAGTGGAATGCATCGGTCCCAGTCTCGTTGACAGTCTTCCACTACTTTGGAAAGGTGTTCTTTGAGCGTTCTGTTAAACCGTTCTACCATTCCATCTGATTGTGGATGCAGTGGTGTTGTCCTTGTCTTATGAATGCCAAGGAGTGAGCAAACCTGTTGGAAGATATTTGACTCGAAGTTCCTCCCTTGGTCAGAATGGAGTTCTTTAGGTACACCAAATCTACTTATCCAATTGAAGACAATCTGATCCACAACCGTTTTTGCTTCTTGGTTTGGAATGGCAAACGCTTCAGGCCACTTGCTGAAGTAATCCATTATCACCAGAATATATCGGTTTCCATCGTTCGTTTCAGGAAAAGGACCTGCAATATCCATTGCAATTCTTTCGAAGGGCGCTCCAACGTTGTACTGCTGCATCGCACTTTGAATCTTTCTCCCTGGGCCTTTTGTAGCAGCACAAGTGTCACATTTCCTGCACCATCTTTCGACGTCTTCTTTTGCATGAAGCCAGTAGAAACGATCTCGAATCTTGTCCAGCGTTTTGTTGATTCCCAAATGGCCTCCAGAAGTGCCATCATGCATCTCACGGAGAACTTCATTGACTTTGGACCGAGGCACAACTACCTGCATCACATAGGACTTGCCATCTGCGGATTCCCACTTCCGTTTGAGTACACTTTCTTGTACATGGAGAGAGTTCCATTGAGCCCAATAGGCTTTTAGCACCGGGCTTCTATCGGAAATGTCAACCCATTGTGGTTTCTCCTCGTGCTCTTTCCATGCAAGGATGGGTTCAATGTCAGAATCTTCTTGTTGAGCATTCCTAATTTCCTCGTTACTCCAGCCGGCAATGAGCTCGACTCTCACTCGTTGAGTGACTAGGGACTCCTTTTCTTCCTGACGTGAACAATGCTTGCAGTTCGATTTACATGGTCGTCGGGATAATGCATCTGCGTTGGAGTGTAGTTTTCCTTTTTGATGTTGAATCTCGTAGTGGTATGTCTGCAACCTCTCAATCCACCTTGCTACTTGTCCTTCGGGATTTTTAAAGTTCAAAAGCCACCTTAGCGCTCCATGGTCTGTTCTAAGGAGGAATTTCTGCCCATAGATGTACATATGAAAATGTTTTTTAGCTAGTACCAGAGCTAGAAGTTCCCTCCTGGTCACGCAATAGTTCCTTTCTGTCTTCGAGAGCACTTTGCTGTAATATGCTACTACCTTTTCTTGGCCATCATGAACTTGGGACAAAACAGCGCTGATATGATAACAAACATTATTCTCTGCGGGATGAGACATTTTGTTCCGAATAGAACAAAAAGTATCAAACCAAAAGAGAATTCATGGTTCGACTTGAGCTGCAAAGAGGTTATTAAGGAGAGAGAAGTAAGCTTGCGATGTTATAAAGCCAACCCTTCTGAGGAAAACCGGAAAAAGTTCAAACAAGCTAGAAAGACCTGTAATGCTCACATTCAAAGAACCAAATTTTTGCATGAACAAAATATAAGGCAAAAAATACTACAATGTCCCAGTGGTAGTAAAAATTATTGGTCATTCGTAAAAAATGTACGTAACTCTACCACGTCTTCAGTTCCGACGCTCGTTGAAAATAGCACTCCTGTGGTAAGCTCCCAGGCGAAAGCAGATTTATTTGCAGCAAAGTTTGCTGCTAATTCAACGCTACCCCAGTGTGATACGACTCCTCCTGTACTTGAGAACGTGAATGGTTTTATGGGACAAATCTTCTTTCGCACTCGTATAGTTGCAAGAGTACTAAAAGATCTCAACATACCCAAATCCGCTGGCCCGGATAATATTTCTCCCATAGTTCTGAAGAGGTGTGCTTCCACGCTGGCAAAACCACTGCGTAAGCTTTTCCATCTTTCCTATTCTACAGGTCTCTTCCCGAGTGGATGGAAAACAGCATTTGTCCAGCCCATCCCAAAAAAAGGCGTATCTTCATCCCCCTCAAATTACCGACCAATTGCACTGACTTCCCTTCTTTCCAAGGTCATGGAAACTCTGATAAACTTTCAGATCAAGAAATATGTTGAGAAACGGAAACTTCTTAATGACCGGCAGTACGGTTTTCGTAGCAATAGGTCCACTGGTGATATGATGGTATATCTCACCGAACAGTGGAACAAATCTTTACATCGTTTTGGAGAAAGTAAGATTATTGCACTTGATATTTGTAGGGAAGCTTTCTTGCCAATTATTCATAAATAAGTAAAGTTGTGGTTGTCACAAGTCTTTTGATCCCACTAATGGCTTGTATCTGTTAAAGTAAATTCGTCAAATAAAACTCTTGGTTGTAACTACAAAACTGTCTAGACTTTATTTCAAGGATTCTATTTAGGAACTAAAATATAGCGTCTCTTACAAAGAACATCTGTCGTATCGAGAACATTCGATAGTAGAAAATTTTAAATTTAATGCGATAGATTCGCCATCTAGCTGTGATAGTTACAGTCGCCACATGAGCCCCTCAGGAGTGAGACGAGTGTGAAACGAGGTTCTCGAAATTAACCCTGTTTCGTTTTTTCTCGGTTTGTGTGAACGATATGAACGGCTGGGCATTATATCTATTCATGTTGTTTGTTGAAGTTAGCGAATAAGCGGTACTCACAGCTGGTGTTCGTGTTGGTGTGATAGTGACAGCAGAATTATTTTCAACGAAGGCTGGTTTCAATCTCTCTGTTGACACAGTAGTTGGATTTCCATCAATGTTGGTTTTAAAAACAAAATCCGATAAGCGATCGATGATTTCGTAGGGGCCACGATATGGTTGTTCCAATGGTTTCTTGACACTATCCACTCGGATGAAAACGTGTGTGCATGAGTACAGAGTTCCATGGGCAAATGCTCTGGTCTTGTTGTGGTGTGCTGATGGAGCTGATCGAACTTCTCTCATGAAAAGACGGAACTGCTCAATGAAATCTTGAGGATCTTGATTTGCTTCCTCGTCTATGAAGTACTCACCGGGTATTCGCAGCGTTGTTCCATATAACATCTCAGCCGCGCTTGCTTTAATGTCTTCTTTTAAGCTGGTTCGTAGTCCGAGAAGTACGACGGGCAGGATTCTTGTCCAGTTGTTTGTGCTGTGGCACATGATAGCGGCTTTCAACGACCGGTGCCATCGTTCAACCATGCCATTAGAGGCAGGGTGATATGTGGTCGTTCTGTTTCGAGTGCATCCGATGAGTTTTGTTAGCGCCTCAAACAAACGTGATTCGAACTGTGAACCTCTATCACTGGTTATTGTTGAAGGTGCACCGAATCGGCTTATCCATCCAGAAAAGAATGCATTGACAACGGTGTCCGCAGTAACATCTTTTATCGGAACTGCTTCTGGCCAACGAGTAAAACGGTCAATGAACGTCAAACAATAGCGATAGCCCTCGGACATCGGCATCATAATATTGTCAATGTGGATGTGTTTGAAACGTTCGCTGGGTTTCTATATATGCTGAGGTATATTTTTAACATGTCGGTGTACTTTACTTAGCTGACACGGTAGACACATTCTTGTCCAGTTGGCGATGTCACGATTCATGGAAGGCCAGACGTAGCGTTGAGCTATGGCTTTCTTTGTTGCACGACTGCTTGGATGTGACGGGTTGCGTATGTTGTCGAATACTTTTCGTCTTAGTGGCAGCGGAATAAATGGGCGGACTGTTTTGTTGACAATGTCACAGTAGATGGGCTTTTCTGCGTCGATTTTAAGCTGGAAAAGTTTGAGTGCAGTAATTGATTCAGGTCGCAATAGTTGTTGAAGTTCTTCGTCGCGTGTTTGATGATCTGCAATGTCACTGGTTGATATGATTGTTGGCATGTTTATTGTTTCGATTCTTGACATTGCATCAGCCACTACGTTTGATTTTCCAGGTATGTGGACAATGTTTGTTGTGAACTCGCTGATGTAATGTAATTGTCGTTGTTGCCTTGGTGAAGCTTTATCCGATCGTTGTGCGAAGGCAAAAGACAAAGGACGGTGGTCAGTTATCACCGCGATGTTTCGTCCTTCAATCATGTGTCTGAAAAACTGTATGCCTTTGTAGATTGCAAGCAACTCTCGTCGTAGGCACTGTAGCTCAATTCAGCTTTGCTCAGGTTTTTTGTGAAGAATCCCAGAGGTTGAAGAATGCCGTTGACTGCCTGGTCGAGTTCTGCGCCGATTGACTTATCCGATGCATCGCAGCGTAGTGTTAGTGTCTTGTTTGGTATAGGAAATACCAATTGGACGGCATCGACCAACAATTGCTTGCACTTCTCAAAGGCATCTTCTGCCGGAGTGTTGCAAACGATTTCAGTTTTGTCGTTTTTCTTCACCGTTGGTGCCAATTCAATGAGTGGGGCGTGAACTTCGGCTGCGTTTGGCATGTTTAGTCGGTAAAAGTTCCATGATCCCAAAAACCTGCGCAGCTCAGCAACTGTTTTCGGTTTGGGATAGTTACGGATTGCTTCGACCTTCTCTTCAGGTGGTTTGATTCCCGATTTATTGATTCTGTAGCCAAGATAGTCGACAGTCGGTTGACCAAATACGCACTTGGATACATTAATAGACAAACCGTGTTGATGGAGCTTCTCAAGAACCATTCGTAAATGCTGCTCGTGTTCTTCGGGGTTCTTCGATGCGATCAAGATGTCATCTATGTAGACATTGCAGAAATCAAAATCTCGCAGAACGGAATCCATCAGTCGCTGGAATGACTGTGCAGCGTTGCATAGGCCAAAAGTCATCACGTTGAACTGAAAAAGTCCGAACTGTGTGATGACGGCTGTTTTTGGTCGGTCTTCTGGAATCACTGGTATCTGGTAGTATGCTCTTGTCAGATCGAGGGTTGAGAAGATTTTGCATCCGTGGAGGTTGAACATGAAGTCACGTACATTTGGAATTGGGTAGCGGTCTGGAATGGTGATTTTATTTAAACGACGATAGTCACCGCAGGCACGCCATTCTCCGTTCTTCTTTTGTACTAGATGTAGAGGACTTGCCCACTCACTTTTGGACGGCTCACAGATTCCTTGTTGCATCATGTTGTTGAATTCCCTTTTTGCGGCTTGTAATTTCTCACCTGCAAGACGGCGGGCTCTTTCAGCAACCGGTTGACCTCTTGTTGTAATGTAGTGGTGAACATTGTGTGCAGCTGTTTTGCACTCAACAGGTTTGGTCACATTCTCGAATTCCTTGAGTAGCTTGTAGTACGGATGGTTGGAATTGACTGTGAGAATGGTTTGCTGTGAAGAATGGCTGAGTTTTGCTGGAGAAAAAAGGTTCGTCTCTGCATCAATCAGTCTTCGGCGACGAAGATCAACGAGCAGGCCGTGATGTTTGATGAAATCTGCGCCGAGAATTGGTTGTGTGACTTCAGCTATTGTAATTGTCCAAAGATAAGAACGTCGTAGGCCTAGGTTAAGTGCCATAGTTGTTGTACCGAAAGTGTTGATGGTGGATCCGTTCGCTGCGAAAAGTTTGGAGTTCGATAGGGATTTCTTTATATTATTCTCATCTCTTTTCTGTTGATTAGGAATAACAGAAATGTCCGCTCCGGTGTCCACCAAAAACTTTAAACCGCTCGTTCGATCTGTTACTTGCAGGCGTGTCGTTAAAACACCTCCAGAGGCGCCTGCGTGATTGTCTGAAGGGTTTAGTGGTTTAAAGTTGTTTTGTTTAGATGAAAATCACATGGTTCTCTGCAATTTCGTGCCTTGTCCCCAAATCTTTTTTGAAAATAACAATAAGTTTCTTTCGGGTTATTTCGTGAGCGACTGGAGGATTTACGACGGCTGTTATTTCCCAGTTTCAAACGCAGATCTTTTATCTCCTTTGAAAGCGCGCTGACCTGAGCTTCCAATCCTGACTGCTCTGGCTTTGAAGGAGATGGTTTTGCTGTTTCTACCGCCAAGATGGAGGGACGTGCAAAATCGATAATTTTGTCAGCTTGAGTGGCCAGTTTGGTTAAATCTGTGACCTGGCTTATTGCCAAGATGCCTCTTATTTGTTCGGGAAGTTGTTCGAGAAAAAGAGACCGAAGAACGTTTTCTGGAAAAGAGCTTCCCGCCAAGTTCCTCAAACGTTGCAGGAGATTCGATGGTTTCTCTGAAATCTCAGTGCCACGGAGGAGACGTCGGAGCTTGGATTCGCTGGTTTCGTCAAATGAAGAAATTAAGCGTTCTTTGATAGTGTCGTAGCTATTTATACATGGCGGTGCTGCAAGAATGTCTGAGACAAACGGCAGAGTGGATGAGTCTAAATTCACGAGTACGTAGCGATACTTCGTGGCATCTGAGGTGATACGTGAAATTGCGAATGCGGCTTCCACTTGCATAAACCAGAGTGAAGGGTTTTCTCGCCAAAATGGTGGAATTTTTACCACTCTTACTGCGCTTACTTCTGGGATCTCTTCACCTTGCCCGTTGTTGGCGTCGTTTTGCGCGCCGTCTGGCATTTTGCAGAATTTTTTGTGTAACCGGGAGTTGTGGGAGCAAAATAATATGTAAAATCAAGAAAATTTTATAATCTCTTAATCACGTCGGGGTCACCAGTTTGTGGTTGTCACAAGTCTTTTGATCCCACTAATGGCTTGTATCTGTTAAAGTAAATTCGTCAAATAAAACTCTTGGTTGTAACTACAAAACTGTCTAGACTTTATTTCAAGGATTCTATTTAGGAACTAAAATATAGCGTCTCTTACAAAGAACATCTGTCGTATCGAGAACATTCGATAGTAGAAAATTTTAAATTTAATGCGATAGATTCGCCATCTAGCTGTGATAGTTACAGTCGCCACAAAGTCTTTGTTACTGGTGCCATCTATGTGCGAAACTCAACGTTAACTCGCACTATGCTGAACGCAGCCGATGAGTTCCACCAGGCAGGTCCCACAAAAAGGAAACCATTTTGGAAATTAGATCCCACCTCGGATTTCAGTCCACAGTGTCACCCCTGCCAAAACCACTTCCAATATGGTCTGGATCCCATGACGTCACTAGGTACGAAATTCGATCCCAGGAAACAACTACTCGTTAGTTGTGTTGAGTAGTGTTCACACCGAATTACACCGGAATAGAGATCACACTGTGTAACTTTATAGTGTGTAAGGCCGATCGCGTCATGACGCATATCAGAGATATACAATTGACAGATAGCTGTCAGAAAACCTAATTAAGGCAAATAGTCGAAGCGGCCGATTATTTACTTAAATTTCGTCGATCTGAATCCATGCTAAGTGTCAGATTGTCATTTAGAATATTAGTTTGTATTTCTGACTTGCCCAAGAACATGACCGAAGTGACTAGATATTGCATGAAGTAAACACTAATCATATGACGACACTAAATTAAACCTCTATTCTGTGCTATAACTCATCATAAAAAAGCTGAAAATCTAGTACCTACCTTTTTCATCTGATACTGTCATACGCTCTGTTCGAGGAATAAAGTAATGACAGGAACTTACCGGATATTGCCAAAACAGGCATCATGTCATTACTATCGAAGTCCATGTCCTGTAAGGTTTCTATCGATCTGAAAACATCTATTAACTGAAAAAAAGAAATGAATTTTTGTTATTAGAACTGTCAAGTATGCAATTTCTTAGAACTAACAAGAATGACAGTTAATTAGTTGCATTGAGATGTCATCACAATTCAACAGTCATACCACCAGGATACTATTCACTAAACAGAATTCCGATCCCATAGTGTAATCATACCTTCGAGTTGCATCATTCCATCCAAACACTTACCATAACACATATTATGTTATGTGTAATTCACGTCATGTTAGAAGTAACGTAGTGTGAACCAAACATTAACATTCGTTACTTCAGCACCTTTAACTCGCTAGTTAATTTGGAACGGCATTCTGGAAAGTGAATATAACTGGAAGTATAGCGCTGTCTGATTGGTGCCGACTAGTGTGGAACCCAACTCAGACTACAGACCTCATTTTGAAGAGACACTTTGACTAATACACACCTCCATCACAGAACGAAATTAAAATTTTTAAATGCAGCTGAGCAGCGATTAATTTAAAGTTTTGCCTTAGGGATTACTCTAATTGCATGGGCAATTAGATGATCCATATCATTATTCTGGATTGTTCACCACAAATACCAGGTAAGGGTAATATAATTGAAATTCTTTTTGCTACGTGCGAAAAATTTTCTTTACTCGAACGTGGTTGGATTTCGACGGCAGCACATGGCGACAAGTTTTAATCTTGTTCCTTTCCTTTTCTATAGGGAAATCCACTTCAGGAGGACAATATTAGTGTCCATCAACTTTAATGGAAACAGGGCAGGCGAAGCTGCGCCAATTTCTCGAATAATTTTCATCAATATGCTTGACGCATAGACTATCCACAAAGCCATTTTTATCATGGACATGTGAATTCCTTTTTTTTGCTGCTATGCATATGCCCACCTCTTTAGGGCCATTATACCGCAACTTACGCTAATTTTAAATATATTTTGTGGCACACGAATCGTGCAACATCCCGCAGAAGGGTTAATTTAATTTTTTTTATTTCGATAAAATATATATATCGAATGCTACCACGCGCGTCTCGGGGCAACGCACATAACCTCGCCCGGAATCTAGGCGAATCGCGCACGTGCGACCGATCGGCGTCGATCCGCTCGCCGGCCCGTCGACGGCCACGTTTTTCCTTATTGGAAATTATAACACACCCTTGGAGTTACACTGAACACACACATTGTGTCTCGCAGGCATTTGTCCTGGCATCAATGGCTCTAGGCCCAACGATTTTCACCACATTTTCAACTTTATTTCCGGCTTCTAAGCCCACCCCTATCGTTAGATTCATCGGATGTTTGGCGCGTGCAAGTGCACGGATGCCAGTCCTCATCAAGCCACTCACTCCACAGTAGATTCTCTGTTGAAGCAACGCGGGAAGTAGCTGAAAACATCAATTTTATTCATTCATCGGAGCAGCAGTTCCAGAAATATAAATTGTTTTTATTGAAGTATATCTAAGCCAAGTAATATCCAGGTAACCCTATTGTATATTTATTTGTTCTTAACTGCGTCCTGAGTGGGAGCGAAGAAGCTCATACCACTCCATTGGTTCATATATATATCGAACCTATCCATTCTGCAAGCGACGTAGCGGTTAACGCTAACGTCCGAAGCCAGTCAACCACGGACGGTGGTTCATATTCAAATTAATTTGGCATACAGCGTATGAGAATTCTGTGAGAGGACCTAACGCCTCCTCCACACGAGCGCACGCATTGTAGATGTGAATTTATCCTATATGATATATTAAGAATTATTGAATAGTTTTTTTTTTAAGTGCTTATATTTCTGTTGGAGTCGCACCATATCTTCAAAGAATTCGTGTTTTCGTAAAAATTTTTTTGTGTAGTACTAGATACAAGTGATGTGAGTTCGCGATTTTATTTTACCGGTCCACATAAAATTTTCGTATGATCCGATAGTACAGAGTTTACTCCTATACGCGCGACCTAAATCATTTCGATCTTCACTGTGACCAAGGTTCAGTATTGGACCGTAGTGTCCATGAACCTACGAATGATATTTAGTTGCTTGACGCATTCTTTTATCTTTAATATATGACTCTTCGCTCGGTTTCGAGATAGTTTTTTTTTTTGTAGTGTCGGTAGCGGCCAATGTATAACGCGTTTAAACGCCGCGTCAATATTTTGAACATATTTTGAGCCATTGGCCATAATATCATACTCACTTTCACATACTCACTTTTACTCACTTGTTTTTTTTTCTTTTATTTTGTATTGATACGGTTTGTTTCGTGTTACTTTTCGTGTTTTCAACCACATCTTTTAAACGTGGTAATCCCAATACGCTTTACTATTCGTGTCTCCGTTGGATCTTTCATATCATGAAGCATTCATTCATAAATACCAAGACACGCGTATACTCAATTAGCTAACAACCATATTCAGTCAACGCTCGTTCCATAGCTCAGGCAGCTAAACGATTCGGGCGGTCTTGTGTAAATATAGTGTCGATAATAACTGGTCAGAATCATATATATATACTAGCTTTAAAGCACCCGCTTCGCAGGGTGCGAAATAACTACAAACAAATCAGTATAGCTTTTTTTATGTATGAACATATGGCTGGAAAATAAATTACCATCAATAGCTAAGAACGGTACCTCGTATAGGAATAGTGTTTTGCTTTCCTCTATCTCGAAAACGGCTTAAACGATTCTTTCGAAATCAAAAACTTATTATATATACATAGATTTAGGTAGTTCAATTTGTGATGCATACCAATATTTTTATTTATGTTTTTTTTTTTGTATTTTTAAAAGCATTTCTTAAATTTTTTTTTTATAATTTAATAATTTCAAAAAAGTTCCTTTTTTTCAAAATGATAAGTATCTACACGAATATGCTTAATTCCTATGACTTGGTGTAGATATTTGATTTTTTTTTTAAATTTCTAAAAACAACGATAAAATAGTATTGTATACTGTGGCGTATGCGTACTATAATACTTGTCCGAAGGGCAGAACAACGTTTGTAGTTAGGGGTTAGGCTACAAAATACAAACTGCTGTAAAGCAATTTTTTGTGTATATGTAATAGAACATAATGTATTTATAGGTTCTTACGAAATAATAAATATTTTTTTCGTAAATAGGTCTTTATTTATATTCTTTCTTCGTTTGTTTTTATTTTTCTTTTTTTTAATAATAAAAATTCTTTTTTTACATTTTCTTAACTTTTTTCTTTCCACTTCCTCTTATGTAGTACATTTAGTTTACAAAATATTTAGTTCTGATGAAAAAAAAAACAAATTACATATTTAGCCGCCTCAAAAATCATCATATTAAAGGAATGCACATGCACAATGGCGTCCAAACACGCATTGAAAGAAGCAGGTTTAATCGAACCTTAAAAGGTCTGCGCAATTATTTGAGAATTTTTGGTTGCGTTATTATTTTACTATCCGGCGATTTCCGCCAAACACTGCCAGTCATTCCAAGATCGACTCTTATTGGTGAAATAAAAGCTTGCCTCAAATCATCAAATCTGGGTGCTTTGCTTTGCTAACCACAAAAAGCGAGCGAGCAATTTTGGTGGCTTTAACTTTATAATTCAGAATCATATTGACTCAACAAACGGAGATGAAGCCACTTATTATCTAACTGAATTCTTAAACTGATTGGATGTGCCTGGTTTACCACCGCACAATTTACAACTGAAGGCGGGCTCGGTAGTCATCATGCTTCGATATCTAAACCAACCAAAAATATGCAATGGAACGCGATTGGTGATAAGAAAACTGATGAGTAATGATAGATAGATAGATAGATAGATTGATTTATTATATCATTTCTTATTCATTTTTACAAAAATTATTTACAAAAATCGATAAGCATGGCTATGCCGTCTGCCCGATTGACATAAATTTGACTTTTAAAGAAGTTTGTTTTATATAAAAAAAAAAAAAAAAAAAAAAATATATATAACAAAAGGTATTGTGGTACATAGAACTAAAAATGTATTGCAATTTTTTTTTTTTTTTTTTTTTTTTTTTTTTTTAATCAAAAATCTTCATTTATAATTTTACGGCGGTAATCTATCGCTGTTTTATAAAAATAGAAAAGTTGATTGACATCTTTTTCGCAGTTAAGGAGTGCTAGTACTTCTTCCTTGGTTTTCATGTCGCTACCTAAGATGTTTCTTCGTATTTCCTTTAAAATAGGACATTTACCGACAAAATGGATAACATCTTCTCTCTCCGAAAGGTTGCAAAGGCTGCAGATGATTGGTAAATCAGGACGATGCGGGATGTAGTTGAGTCTGATTAGTTCTCCTCTCATTTTAAAAATAGCTGATATAATTTCTCTGCTGTTATTGTTGTGGAAATAATTCATTTTGCACAAATTATGATTTAAAAGGCTGTATGTAGATCTATAGATTGATGATTCGGCCCTATTAATACAATCGGTTCTATATTGTTCGTCTACTTTCGATATTAGGTCATAAAGTGCATCCTTAGAATAAGATCCATTTACATGCATAAAGTTGAATTGTATTTTGCAGAAGGTGGGTAGTTCTTCCAGTTTTTTAAACCATAGAGATCTCCTTTCTATCACTTTCAACGCAACGATTTTTAAAAAGCCTATCATCTGGCATCTCTAGAACCTTTATTATGTAGTCTATTTGTAGTTTTAAGGTTTTAATAAATAGCGGTGATAGTCCTGTTTCAATGTTTATCATATAGTTGGGTGTTGTACTCGGCAAACTAAACATTCTTTTGACATAGTATCTTAAAAGTTTCTCCACTGTCTCGTATTCGTTGTACCCCCAAGTTTGTGCTGCGTACATCATAATTGATTCAGCTACAGATACAAAAACTTTGTACTTCACACTATGGTCCACGAACTTGTTCGAAAAACATCTCCTCCAGGTTGCGCATATGGCACTCTTTGCTTTTATAAGTTTTTCTTTAAGATGCGATTCCATATTTAGGTTATAAGTTAAAACAATTCCAAGATATTTATATTTTGTCACAATTTCAATAGGTTGCCCGTTGAAGTGCCATTTTTCGTTCCTACAACTCCTACCTGATCGTTTTTTAAAAATCATTATTTTAGATTTTTCTAGATTGACCGCAAGATTCCAGTGCTGGCAGTACAAAAAAAGCCGGTTAATCATAAGTTGTAGGGTTTCTGGCGAGTATGCAAAAAGCACCACATCATCCGCAAATAAAAGAGCCTTGATTGAAACTCCAGCGAATTCTATTCCTCCAGGAAGAAAATCAATAAGATCATCTATGTACAAGGCAAAGAGATACGGGCTAAGGGTACATCCTTGTCTTACACCTGTTGTAGTTTCAAACCAATCTGAAGTATCAGTTCCACTCCATATAGCCGATCGGTTTTCCTGGTAGATATTTTCGAGAACCTTCCCAAACCTTTGACTCATCCCGGCATTGTAAAGCTTACATATTAGAGCTCTTCGGTCGATGTTGTCAAAGGCTGCTTTGAAGTCAACGAAAAAGGTGAATAATTTCTTATTTTGATCGAGGAATGTTCCAGCGATATTTTGCAGTACAAAAATATTGTCTATAGTAGAATAGCCATTGCGGAACCCTGATTGATATTCCTTGATCAGCTTCCCACTTTCAATCCACTCTGTCATACGATGATTTAAAAGCTTTGTAAAAATCTGATATGAAGAATTCAGAAAAGATATTCCTCGGTAATTAGAAGGATCCGCTGCATCACCTTTTTTGTGGATGGGAAAAACAATTGCTTCCTTGAACTGGTGTGGAATTTGGCCAGTTTCAAGTATCTTGTTGAACATTTCAGTTATTTTACCAATGAAGCTAGAAGTAGCGTACTTAAAGAACTCTATAGAAATTCCATCAGCCCCTGCTGCCTTTCCGTCCTTAAGCTTTTCTAAAACCATACAAACTTCTTCTTGGGAGAAACGTGCGTCTAGTTTTTCATTGGTTATGAATGGAACTGCATAGTGAATAGGCGGTGTATTAACTGCCGAGTTCAACAGACATTGCAGATTTTCTTAAAGGTAATATTTGCTTGAATATAAAGATTTTTGGCGTGCAGGTCCCCAAACTTTCGAAACACCTTAAGCCATCCGAAGGATTTTCTTCTTGCTGTTTCGCACTCCTTGTCAAACCATTTTTCTTTTTTCTTTAACCTGCCTCCATACTGTTGCTTGCAAGGTGGATATGAAGTTTTTATTATTTCTTCAATTCTTCTGACGGTGTATTGTTCCTCTTTATTTAGGTTAAGCTCAAGATTTGCTTTGTACTGGATTGCGTTTGCTTCTCTCCACCTTAGCTTAGGGGGCATTTGTAATGTTGTTGTATCTAATATTTCTACTGGGACTGTTCTAAACTGGGCGACTATAGGTAAATGGTCTGAAAACTGTTCGCACAAAACTTCGAAATCATTTATCAAGGAGGTCCATTCACCTCGAACTAAACAGTAGTCCACGACTGAGCAGCCTTGTTGTCCTATAAAAGTATACTCTCCATTTGAATCCGATTTGCTCACGCCATTCATAATATGAAAACCATCTGAATCAACCAGCTCTAATAATTTAGTTCCCCTTGCATTAATAGTGCTATCTTTTGAATTTCTTACTTTTCCCGCAAACTGGTTTCCTCTCCCTCCTTCTGCTCCAATTCTCGCATTTAAATCACCAATAATCATAATGTTGTCGTGATAACAGCTTTCTAGAAAATCGCATACTTTGCCAAAATCTCTTTCCCAATGGTTACAGTTGATGTATAATGGTATTATAGTTAGCTTCGTTGCACCCAGGTCGATTTTTAACACCTTGACATCATTTACCGTTTCAAAATTACAGGAAATTTTAATGTTTTTCTTATATCCGAAAAAGCAACCGCCACTTGCTCTTCCTCTAGTATTTTGTTTTAGTGCGGGTATCCAAACGAATTCAAAATTACTAAAACGATGAGTGTACAATTTATATTCTTCTTCTACTAAAAACGTTTCATAAAGAAATACTATATCATATTTATTTATAAATTCATAAAATTTTATGTATATTGACTTATTATTAAGTCCAGCGATATTATAGCTTAATATTTTAAAGTTTTCTAATTTTATTTTAGTTTGGCAGACGGCAACTCTGACCTATGCTAAAACATCTGAATTGGTTTGTGTCCTTGCTTCGGAGTTTCTGTGTTGGAATGCAGATGTCGCTGTCCCTGCTGCATCCACTCTTTTGACATCTGACACCTGCTCATCCACCTTGAAACACAGCTGGTTGCTAAAATCATTTTTATAGATAGAATTAAGCACATAAATTCCATTCGTATTATTATTTTGCAAAAGTCCCAGGGAAGAACTCCATCGAAAAACTTGTTTATCCACATACATCCTGTCATCACGAACAAGCACTTTTATTTTGTGGATTTGTTTCTATAAGATTGCTTCTTATTTTTAAAAGTTTATTGCGCTTCTGTCGTACTGATAAAGGCAGATCTTTTGACAAGGTGACACCTGTGCCTCGCAATGTTGGTGATGATTTAAGTGCAGTGATTACCTGGTGCTTCGACTCAAGCTTCACAATGAAATTTTTTATACTCGCATTATTCGACCGTATTTCCCGAATTTCAAGATTTTCCGTAGAAGGGCTAGGTTGAATTAAGCTTGATAACATGTTTTTTATGACATTTTTATCATTTTCAACTTCTTGAGTCGGCATTCGTAGCAGTAGATTGTTTTCTGTACTTTTTGTTTGCAATGCATCTATTTGAAGCTCTAGCAATTCATATTTTGTTTCTAAAGCTATTAGTTTGTTAGATAACTGCAGGTTCAGTTCCATTAATTTTTGGTTTGCATTTGTGATTGCTTCAAGGTCGCTCTTCTTGGCAGTATCTTTGATCTTTGAGTCGAGTAAATAGCAAAGCATTTAATGTGTAATGTGATTCATGCGACGACACTCAAAGGAACATTCAAATATTAGTTAATTCTTATTCCGAGGATTCCAATTGTCCCAACGAATATGTCCTTTGAGTTTTAACAAATTCAGTTCCCAATTAGTATTGCCTTCGCCATAACTATTAACAAATCACAATTCCAATATTTGACTATATATGGTCTTAACTTTAGAAAATCCATCGGCAAATCATCTGCTTTATTTGTTCTTGTGCCTGATAAGAAAGCAAAAAAATGTTGTTTATCAAACTAATATATAATTAAAAAATTATTAAATTTAAATTTTACTTAAATTTTAATAGATTTTACTCAAGAGCTTTTTGATATACAATATTTTTCGTTTTTCCATCGGTCAAAATTATTAAGACAGATGGTTTGCCTACACGTGAACATGCAACATACAGTTGCCCATGCGCAAATATTGGAACCTCTAAATTGATACCGCATATTTCTAAAGATTGGCCTTGTGCCTTATTAATCGTTATGGCAAAGGCAAGTCGTATCGGAAACTGAAGACGTTTGAAATCGATGGATAAATCTGGTGGAATCATTGGAATCCTCGGAATCAAAACAACCTCACCTTTGTATTTTCCTTTTAAAATTATTGCTTCGATCACATTGTTCAACAACTTTTTTACTGAAAGTCTGGTACCTTTGCAAAGTCGAGGTTGATTAATATTGCGTAGCATTATTATCGGCGCGCCGACTTTCAATGGTAGATAATGTAGTGGTAATCCAGGTAAATCAAGAGAATTCAAAAATTCAGTAGGATAATTCACCGCATCATCTTGATTCATAGCTGTGTCGATTGATTTATATGCAAAAAATTGAGTTGGTATTTTATTCAAAATTTCAATGTTGATATCATTAACGTCTTTATTTTTTCCAGCCAAAATTGCTCGGTCACTCAACCAATCATGATTATTGAGTTGTTGTTCTATATTTGGGAACACACTTTCAATCAATTCTTGTCTTGATTGAGCAATTCGACAAAAATTGGTTGGTAGTGTAATTAAGCCAGTTGAGTTATCAACTTGCAATTTTCCATTTCCAATATCTAACAACTGTTTTGAAAATTCAGCTGATGTTGGATCATTTTGTAACTGCACGCGCACATTTAATGTAAGGGCGAGTTTTTTCACATGCCTCCACAAATAGGATGATTTCAAACATGCATTCAATTCATCAGCAGCTGTAGATCGAGAAATAACAGGCAACGTTTGGCGAAAATCACCTGCTAACAATATTAAGGCACCACCGAAAATCCGTTGATTCCACGAAGGTCTTGCAAAGTTCTATCTAAAGCTTCCAAAGACTTTTTGTGAGCCATCGTACATTCATCCCAAACGATTATACCACATTTCTGTAAAACTTTTGCCATGCCTGAGTTCTTAGAAATTTTACATGTTGGTGTTTCAGTTGCATGCATGTTCAATGGCAACTTAAGTGCAGAATGTGCAGTCCGTCCACCTTCTAGTAAAGTTGCTGCAATTCCAGAAGAAGCGAGTGCTAATGCAATTCGGGTTACTGATCGTATGGTCGCTAGAAGTAGTGAAATCAGAAATGTTTTTCCAGTTCCACCAGGTGCGTCTATGAAAAATATTCCACCCCTTTTATTACGAACAGCATACATTATTGTATCATATGCACGTTTCTGTTCAATGTTTAATTTTGGAATATTTAACCGCACAAATGCATCTAATTGGGCACAATCATAATTTAATTCACGCAGCATTTCAGTGTTGAAAAAATCTTGTGCCGAACGATTAGGTGCTATCATTCCCAGCTGTGATAATGCTTTGTTGGCAATCGACATACAAATGTCTTCAATTAAAATAAGAGCTTCATTGTGAATTTCCGGACTTATTTGTAAATTTGGATTCGAAGTAATGACACGTAATCTATTTAGAATATCATCTGATAGTTCATCTCGATGGTTTTGCCATAATTCAAACGGATTTGAAGGTGAACATGTTGAAATTATTATTGCAAATAATGTTCGCAATTGATGTAGATGTGCCGATATCGCCGCTTCAGCAAGTGTATCATTCCAATGCGTATCATTTTCCAATAAATTTAACAATTGACAGGCTTCTCGATATGTCGTACACACTTGCCCATTAACAGTAGCTTTGTTTGTTGAACTTTACCCAGGGTCGCCCTGGGTTTTCTTGACAACTCCAAGAGTTGTCAAAAAAACCTGGGTTTTTCGGTTCTCAAAAAACGCATGACGGCTGCTGATTGTATATTTTTCACAACGCACAAAATCAAAAGTTTCCATTTTGCTTTATTTGTTCGATTTGTATTTACTTTCATCAAAATAAATGCATTCACTTGCATTTCATTTAGTTTTATCGAAAAAAAGACATTGAAAATCAAATACAGAAGAAAAATACACAAGAAATGCTTGACAGCAAAAGTCAATTCAACAGCTGATTCGTTACCTCAACTCGCCCCAGCTAAATAGCAAGATCGAGTTCAGGGTGACTTCAGGGCGACCCCAGGTTTCAAAAAACAGAGAATTTTGTATTGAGGGCGAGTTGAGGTAATTCAAAAAACGCGCTGTGGCGACCCCAGGGAGACCCCAGGGTGACTTCAGGGCTCAACAAACAAAGCTAGTTTTTAAATAATTGAAAGATGTCGGCCCGCGAACGTTAATCAACAGCAAACGCAAATAAAAACATTCATCTTGTTAAGGATGAACTGTGTAAACTCGTCCCAAAACATCTGTTGAAAAAATATCTGGATGACCATCAACCGGTTTCCCTTGCTTGCGAGTTTGAAAAGACTTTGATGAATTGTTCCAAGTAAAATACTTTGGTACCTCAGAATAAAGCAAAGTTTTTGCAAAAGCATTTGTTCCACACATTTCAAAAAAGGCAGTCAATGTTGTTTTTGGTGGTTCTTGTGCTCTTTGCCTTGCGTTTTCGGGCGTAAAATAAACACGTTGTCCATTCTCAAGATGAACTGCTAAATGAATAACAGCTGGATGCCTATCATGTATTGGAAATGATAAAACTCGCCATACTGCTTCGTTACTGCTAACATATCTGCCCAATTGATATTGTTTAATTTCATCGTTTTCGTTTTCAACACCAAATACAGCCATATCACTTCCTTTGTTTATATATTTACAAATATATTTTATGGATTTTACTGAATTGCAATACTCTACATTTATATGGGCTTTGAAAGTTTTTGACAGCAATGGTGAATAGGGCACAATCCAACGGTTGTCTATTGTTACATCTTCATTCCTAATTTTCAATGTTACAGATTTTCCATTTTCATTAATTGAACGACGACGATATAAAGGGTATCCATCGTGCCCTGTGATAGTATCAGAAATTAATGCGCGCGGATAATTTTTGCAACACTTCCCATCATTCATGCATGGAGATGTTGGTTTTAAATTGCCACATGGACCATGGATCATATTTTTTGTGACAATATCAAATAATATTGGATCAATTGTTTCATCGGGTATTTCAGCGGATATTACTATGTCTATTTGGTCACTTGTTATTTTATGTACTAACCAAATTAGAATGTGAGCATGTGGTAAGCCCCGCTTTTGCCATTCAATAGAATACATCCAGTTTTTAACTTCACCAAATACTTGAGATTTCACAATAAAATCCATTAGTGATACTAATTTCTGTTTAAATACGCGAGCTGTGATATCATGACGATCAAATTAAGACTGGCCTGGCAACAAATTGTCTTTGATTTCACTCCATTGTGGATTACACGTGAATGTGATGAAAAAATCAGGTCGTCCGTCACGTCGAACATATGACATACCGTCCTGCGAGTATTCGTGCATGTATCGCGGACTTCCAGTGTATGACGATGGTAAAATTACCATTTCACCAATATTATGGACGTTCCCATCGTTATTGATGGCATCACGCAAATGAATATATTCTTCAGAACGCAATTTTTATATATAAAAATCCACCCATCCTAACTCTAGAAATAAGGTCACACACAAAAAAACGCAGTTTTGTTAGAAATATCTTAGTTAAGTTAAATTCTGAGTTTAATCAAAATCTTTAGAACCATTTTGAAAGGTAACAGTTTGAGCCGTGCTAAAACGAAATAAAAAACATCTCGACAATCGTTTTTCTTCAAACTGCTATATACACCAAATTTGAAGAAAATCCGTCAAGCCGTTTAGGCTGTATCTGGACGTGAAAAAGCGCACAGACGCACATCCGCACACCCGCACAGACAGACCCACTGATGGTATATGGTGAAAATGAAAACCACTTGTGACATCATGGATCATTCAGAAATATCTATACCTTCGTTGGTCTATACTCGAACTCTTTATCATCCTTTCTGTTATCCTAAGAGTATCATCCTTTCTGTTATCCTAAGAGTTGGTATGGGAAAATAAAGGAATTTGTCTGCGGAATACTATTTTTCAGCTTACCAAAGTCATGTTTGTTGGCAGACATTATAAAACACACTTTTTGTCCCCAGGCTCTTACAATTATTTGTTTCTATCTCAAATGAAGGGCTTATAGTAAAAACACTTCGATTTGTATACCTTGGTTATGTAGGAGAGTATGGTTAATGAATTGTTAAATACACCAATAATCGCTATTTCCATTCAAAATCTAATTTTTAGACATTTAAGTTTTGTCTTGTTTTTTTCCAATCGATCTGCAAGCTTAAAATTGAATGTCACTGAGCTAGCTCATAGTAGAGTTGCCCTGTCATTAAAAAGTCTCAACTTTAGGCTTGGAACACGTCTTTATTTATTACGCCAGCAGTTATTGAACATGGGCCATACAAAATTAATGTTATTTAATTTTTTCCTGTCTGCTAAAGAAGAATTGTGTTTCTGAAACTGGACCAGCGGCTGACTGCGGGAGACGAAGACATACACATACAATAATATAGGGAATATAGGGTATTCAGCAATTCATTGAAAACGTACTATTTTTTACGTTTTTTTTTCATTTTGAAATATTAAAAATCAAATTAATTTTTTAGAAATAAATTCCAATAAATACTACGAATAAATATTACTTAACAGTTGAAAAAATTTTATAAATGGGCTACAAAAAATTCAGCTTGACGGTTTTTAAATTTTTTTTCTTCTAAACCATCTACACTATGGTCTCTTTCATTTAAAAGAATATATATAAAAATCCACCCATCCAAACTCTAGAAATAAGGTCACACACAAAAATTAAATTGATTTTTATATATATAGATATTAATAACTTTTTACAGGAATTTCAGAAGTGCACTTCCGGAACGACATTAATTGATTTATTGAGATTCGAACTACCCTATTGGTAGGAGTCTCGTTTTAATTTTGAATATATTGATTTATACATATATATATTTACAATTGATTTAAACTATATTGACATAAAATTTCACAATCGATTATATGCGAGGAGCCGAATTGGATTTTTGCATATATGGTACTTTTTTTTATCGATATTGTTGACTTGGGTAACATTTTGAGTGGGAATACTTTTTTTCTATTCGCGTCAATTCGTCCTTGTTTTATTCCATGTTTAGTGTTGATTAGACCGCGCATAAGATTTCTTTTGCATTCTGCAATATTTCGCGATAGATATAGATAGATATGAAGAACTTTATGAAAGTTTCAATTCATAACTTCCGGTAGAGAATTTATTGTTTATTTTTCGTTTTTTGCGAATATCCTACCGTCGCGATTCGGAGAATTGAAAATTCGATATTAAAGATATCACGTTCAAGACAGAAGCTTACAATCCGCGTATTGTTTGAATACACTTTTTCAACTTTTATTTCTGAAATTCTCTTGAACTCAATAATAAATTTTCACTTTTTATCGTATTTAGATTTTCTATTTAGTATGTAAGAAAGAATTAAATAACTTTTGCTTGATTTTAAGAGCGCTTAAAAAGAAAGCGCAAGTAAATAAATTTATTTAAGTTTTGAGCCAAGTAGGTAATGAAATAACCTCACATAAAATAATCAAGATACTGTTAGACAATTAAGTAAAAATCATTGAAGATTTCTTGTTAAGACCATAGATTAGTATTACATTATGTATATAAGTTAGAGACTATAAGATTTTTTTTTGAATATTTTTAATAAATAAGATACATAATTGTAACGTTTTCTGAAACTTTTGCAGTTGATTCATTTCTGAAATTTTATTTGAAGACTTACAGATTTTTCAGGATGTCAGTTTAAGATAATCGCAGGGAGGGTGGTATCCCTCGCAAACCCTTCTGATGGAGTAAGTTGGTGTGTGTTTAGTTTTCTTTTGAAGGTTGTAATTTTGGTACAGCTTTGTTGTTTAGTTAAGTTGATAGAGATTATGTTATAGGTAGAATAGAGTTTTAGACAAGCAGACTTTCTCTGCTTGTTTATTATGTCAGGGGCTGCCCACAAATATTGTAGAGTCATGGGGACTCGAAAGGTCCAGGGTCAGCCAACGGATGAACACAGGAGAGATGATTTCTGTGATCATTTTTGGGTGGGTTGTGAGGCTAGGAGGGTCTGTTTAACACCTTAGATCCTCCCTCCCCATGTAGTTAGACACCTCTTCTGCTACCTTTTGCGTATCATCGTGGCAGCAAAAGGAGCGGAAGTTAATGTTATGCCACAGCAGTCACGAACTTCTATGACTCGCTTGCATTCAAATACTTACGTGTCGCGTTCACTGGGTTAGTGAAATGATTTTAACCATGAAGTCTTTTCTTTCGATCTACGATATCACTCTTAACTAAGAAGATGTGCGATCTTGGATCAACTTTTCTTTCTAATCAATTCTGACATATCTTGGCTTCGAAGGTTATGAGGGCCAATAAGCGTATTAACATTGAATATTCGAACATGCACATCTTATGTTCAACGGTCGGCAGTGAAAAATAAGAGGTAATACCGGTCAGATAGATCCCGGAGCAAGTGCCTACGGCCTGGCTGAGCTAGCTACGGCTATGGTACTGCCGGCCACCGCGACGGTCGATCTAGGCCACGACCTTACGTTGTCGCATGCCGTTCCCATCGTCTGCTCTTCTCGGGTAGCTGATGAGAAAGGGGGCGTTGCCGACGAAGGGTTGCTTCCATCCCATTCACGCGAATACAGTTGACGTTATCTAAACTCAAACATGCGGACTGGAGTAGAACCTCCGGTAGAGTTAAAGAAATGGTTATTAAATTCGCATAGCAAGCTTAGATACGTCTGCAGGGATATTAGTAGGGTCCTTGGTTTATAGGTGTAGGCTACTGTGTGAACCAGCTGCGAGCAGAACACCTAGCACTCGTGGCGGATAGGCGTGAACATGCTGTCAGGTACCCTCTAGGCTGTTCTACGGGGTTTTGTAGTCAGTACCTATGGTAGGCTGGTGGATGGTTCCCGCTTCCGCGATGAGGATGGAGATGAAGTTGAAGGAAAGTGGAAAGAATGGGAAGAGGAGCAGGAAGAGCAAGGTGCCGTGTTAGCGAAGTGTAAGTATGTCTGTTGCAGGGATGCTGAATACACCGATACACGGGTGGTTGCTGGTGGAGATATCGTTCTTTGATATAGGAGTCAAGGATGGGTATGGGTGCTTGTTTCTTCCGGCTTCCTCTTCGGTTTGTGGTGACGATAGGCATTGGGTTCAGGGCTTAGGTATCCATAGGATGTTTGAGTGACGGAGTTCGGTGTCTGTTGGTTTGATCATGAATTTTATTCCATTAAATTCCATAGCATTTTAATTCCATTTTTACGTTACAGATGGCGCCCAACGTGGGGCATGAGTTTTTCAGAGCTTGTGTCTCATTCGGGCCCTGTCTGTGCGCGTTGATGTTTATGGATTAAAATGTTATTTCTTTTTGATTAAATTTTAATTTCATTAATTTTAATTTCATTATTTAACTTTTCTTAATTTCATATTATTTTTACGTTACAGATGGCGCCCAACGTGGGGCCCGAATTAGCCAGAGAAGTTCAGATTAGAATTGATTGAAGTTAGGTCGATTCAGAGTGACGTAGGAAGAAGTTAAGATTTTTGAGAATTTTTCGAAATTTTTCAGTTTTTTTTAGTTAAAGATTTTTTTGTTGTTCAGGTTTCTTATATGGAGGAATACCATCGGAATTAGCAGTATAGGCACTATTTTGTCCAGTGGTTTGGTGACTTTATCCTGAGCCAGCTGTTGCATTAGGTCTATCTACTTTTCCTCTACCTCTATACACTAAGGTAGGTCTTCGATCTCTGTCCGGATTGAGTTGTGATTTTTGCTTGATCGTCTGTAGCTGAGGTGTAGACAATGTCCTGAACGTGATATCTGAGAACCCGGTCGAACGAGAGTAGAATGAGCAGGTCTTCTGACCGGTGGTTGGTGCTTTTTGCCCGACGCACGTCAGCTGCAGAAGCTGGTCACTCGCTCAAGGACGACCCAAATTGTTTCAACTGCAAATTAACTTGTTTCTTTTGTTATTATTACTACCCAGTTTATTGTTTTAGAAGTTTTCAGTCATTGTTGATAGATGCTAGGAAGTGACGGTATGCAAAGAGACATGAAGCGCTAACCGGTAGTTGGAGATTATACCCGATGTACGTCAGCAGTAGCGTAATGTTATCTTCGCATACCTGATCAACTGATCGTTTTGAAAGAATTGCTTTTTCTCTTACCATGGAACGCCGTAAGATTTTACAAAGTCTAAACCATCTAATAATTTTTTTTTTTTGATTGATAATTTTTTTTTTGAGTCAGTTTTGTCGAGAAACTGACAAACACACACACACTTTATCCTGAAGAAGGGAGGGTTACCCTCTCCCGAATATTGTTATGAAATACAGTTATATAGACATATAGTTTTTGTTGAGGTATATTTGCAATTAAGTATTGATTTTTTTTTTTGAGTTCCGTCAATTGAGTTGAGACGAAAACTTCTCAATTGATGTGTAAGTTTGGGTTAGAGCCCACCATTTAATAGTTTTGAGATTTTGTTTTTGAGTTTCCGTCAATCAAGTTGGGACGTAACTTCTTGATTGTCGTGTAAGTTTGGGATAGTGCCCGCCATTTATTCTTTTGGGGTAGTGCCCACCTTTTAGTCTTTTGGGATAGTGCCCGCCTTACAGTTTGTAGTTTGGGATAGAGCCCACAATTAAGTTTTAGTTTGGGATAGTGCCCACCACAATACAGTTTTAGTTTGGGATAGTGTCCGCCTTTATTGAACCTAGTTTAGAATTTTAGATTATACCATATAAAGTTAGTTTTGAGTACGATTAAAGTATTGATTTTTGAACTAAATTCTCTTTTGATATAAGTAAATACCTATTATATTTCGTATTAAGAATACCTTTAAGTATCCAATTGATTATAGGATTTCTGAAAACATTTTTGAAGTATTGTTTTTGGAAAACGATTAGAATTTACATATATACTTACCCTTAGTATTAAGCACTTTTAGGTTAACTAAACATTTCTTTTGTTACCTATTTCTTATTTTTTTTTGAATTACTTGATTGACAAATATCCCTTTGAGGTTTGCTCACGGTTTATTTGAAATTTTTCACTAATTTACCCGGACTTTCTTTTATTGTTATATCACTCGAGTAGTATCCGTTCGAGGAATTTCTCACGGGCTACAAATTAATTATTAACTTTTTTTTTGAATCCTTGATTTACGCGTGTACCACGGTTTATCCGATTTCCCTTCGGTTACGTTTGAATGAACGGCTCAAGACCGAAACGGACAGTCAAAAGTACTTATCTTTCAAAGTACAGAGATTTTGACGCAATGGCTCCTGGGGGATCGAAACCAAAACCTGGCCACGTTCAGAACGACGTCATGGAGGATCACTCCGAGGACGAAGACAGCGTAGCCGAGAGTCTACCGAGAGATAACACAGTCGATAGAAGTGTCGCAGTAGACGACGATGAGGTAGCAAGAGCTGAGGAGCAGTTGCGTAGAGATGCTGCTGACCACTCAGCGTATATCCAGAAGGTAGTTTCTGCCACTATTGACCTACACCGGGTCGACGATAGGAAGTTTATGGCAGAAGCGCTTGCTAGACCAAGTAGCTCAACTCTTACGAAAACGAACAGTCAAAGCCACTCAATCTGTCGCCCCTCCTCAACCAGTTGCTCCCCCAACAAGACCACTTGTACCGCCTAACGCTACTTCAACACAGCAAGTCGCACGGCAAGTCAATTTAGCCAACACAGACACTACACGTGTCATTAATTAGAATGTCCCAAATGGAGCTTCCACTTCCAGACATGTCCAGTCCGAGTATAGACCAGTCGATGAAATCGATTTGGCAGACCGATATACACCACATTATGAGCCAACTAGAGTGCCACCGATGTCTGATGTCAACCCAGCACAAATGCCCCTAGGCTCAAACCTAGACGAGTTTATGTCTCGTGTTAATGCTTTTAATTTCGACGACGAATCACCTCTTTCGCCACCCAGGCCACCACCCTCGAATGACACTTCTTCGAACCGCATGGGTGAACTACTCATCACCTACAGTCCGTCCAGTTTAAGGCAATTGGCCTATCACTGCAGAGCTATAGAAAAAGCTCAATCTCAATACGAGAGCACCCGTCCAAATTTTGTGCCGAATGCACAACGTCCACCTGCAAGGCGTTTTGTCAACGAGATCGTTGAGGAACCTTGTCAGGATTTAGTCGTGGCATTGCCCACTAATAGTCTTGAAGCGATCCAGAGAGACCGCAAGTTACAAAAATGTTGGAATTGCCAAGTTCTTGGCCATAGTTTTCGCGATTGTGCGAAACCCATCGACAAAGTTTTCTGTTTCCGATGTGGCTTACCAGATGAATACAGCCCATCCTGTCCGAAGTGTCTAACGGGAAACGAGAGGAGGAACAACCCATCAACCGGGGGGGTTCGCTCCGAATAGACGTACCCGGAGTTCAAGCTTCTGAGCCGAAATCGCCTCTTGAACTTCCAAACTTAAACGAGGTAGAAGATAGGCGAGGACACAGATCAACGTGTCACACCAAGGATTTGAAGCGATAAAACTTGACATTTACAAATACATCCCGGATTTACTTTTAAATAACCTGACTTTCCCCAAAAAAAATTATTCAATGAGATCTTAAAAACATATTTTTATACACATTATTCAAACACATTACAACATGCAAGAGACATAGATTTTCCATAGCGAATTTTTAACCTTATGCCCGGCTCTCAGCTGTGCATGAGACTCTTTGGTTTGACGCCAGTTTTTATTTTTTTTTGTTTTACGGAAAATCTATAGAGCGCTCAATCATTGCCAGATTACATGCGTTGTAAAAATTATTTTTTTTTTGTCTTCTACAGACTAGACGTGAAAGAGTCGCAGTATCTTCACGATACGACAATGAGAAAACGCACGATCAGAGTTTTTTTTTTTTGCAAGAAATATTCCTTTTTCTTGGAAATTAGACCAAGTAGACTCGGTCTAAATTCCAAGTTTTGTAGGGAAGCTTTCTTGCCAATTATTCATAAATAAGTAAAGTCTTTTTATGGATTTTACTGAATTGCAATACTCTACATTTATATGGGCTTTGAAAGTTTTTGACAGCAATGGTGAATAGGGCACAATCCAACGGTTGTCTATTGTTACATCTTCATTCCTAATTTTCAATGTTACAGATTTTCCATTTTCATTAATTGAACGACGACGATATAAAGTATCCATCGTGCCCTGTGATAGTATCAGAAATTAATGCGCGCGGATAATTTTTGCAACACTTCCCATCATTCATGCATGGAGATGTTGGTTTTAAATTGCCACATGGACCATGGATCATATTTTTTGTGACAATATCAAATAATATTGGATCAATTGTTTCATCGGGTATTTCAGCGGATATTACTATGTCTATTTGGTCACTTGTTATTTTATGTACTAACCAAATTAGAATGTGAGCATGTGGTAAGCCCCGCTTTTGCCATTCAATAGAATACATCCAGTTTTTAACTTCACCAAATACTTGAGATTTCACAATAAAATCCATTAGTGATACTAATTTCTGTTTAAATACGCGAGCTGTGATATCATGACGATCAAATTAAGACTGGCCTGGCAACAAATTGTCTTTGATTTCACTCCATTGTGGATTACACGTGAATGTGATGAAAAAATCAGGTCGTCCGTCACGTCGAACATATGACATACCGTCCTGCGAGTATTCGTGCATGTATCGCGGACTTCCAGTGTATGACGATGGTAAAATTACCATTTCACCAATATTATGGACGTTCCCATCGTTATTGATGGCATCACGCAAATGAATATATTCTTCAGAACGCAATTTTTATATATAAAAATCCACCCATCCTAACTCTAGAAATAAGGTCACACACAAAAAAACGCAGTTTTGTTAGAAATATCTTAGTTAAGTTAAATTCTGAGTTTAATCAAAATCTTTAGAACCATTTTGAAAGGTAACAGTTTGAGCCGTGCTAAAACGAAATAAAAAACATCTCGACAATCGTTTTTCTTCAAACTGCTATATACACCAAATTTGAAGAAAATCCGTCAAGCCGTTTAGGCTGTATCTGGACGTGAAAAAGCGCACAGACGCACATCCGCACACCCGCACAGACAGACCCACTGATGGTATATGGTGAAAATGAAAACCACTTGTGACATCATGGATCATTCAGAAATATCTATACCTTCGTTGGTCTATACTCGAACTCTTTATCATCCTTTCTGTTATCCTAAGAGTTGGTATGGGAAAATAAAGGAATTTGTCTGCGGAATACTATTTTTCAGCTTACCAAAGTCATGTTTGTTGGCAGACATTATAAAACACACTTTTTGTCCCCAGGCTCTTACAATTATTTGTTTCTATCTCAAATGAAGGGCTTATAGTAAAAACACTTCGATTTGTATACCTTGGTTATGTAGGAGAGTATGGTTAATGAATTGTTAAATACACCAATAATCGCTATTTCCATTCAAAATCTAATTTTTAGACATTTAAGTTTTGTCTTGTTTTTTTCCAATCGATCTGCAAGCTTAAAATTGAATGTCACTGAGCTAGCTCATAGTAGAGTTGCCCTGTCATTAAAAAGTCTCAACTTTAGGCTTGGAACACGTCTTTATTTATTACGCCAGCAGTTATTGAACATGGGCCATACAAAATTAATGTTATTTAATTTTTTCCTGTCTGCTAAAGAAGAATTGTGTTTCTGAAACTGGACCAGCGGCTGACTGCGGGAGACGAAGACATACACATACAATAATATAGGGAATATAGGGTATTCAGCAATTCATTGAAAACGTACTATTTTTTACGTTTTTTTTTCATTTTGAAATATTAAAAATCAAATTAATTTTTTAGAAATAAATTCCAATAAATACTACGAATAAATATTACTTAACAGTTGAAAAAATTTTATAAATGGGCTACAAAAAATTCAGCTTGACGGTTTTTAAATTTTTTTTCTTCTAAACCATCTACACTATGGTCTCTTTCATTTAAAAGAATATATATAAAAATCCACCCATCCAAACTCTAGAAATAAGGTCACACACAAAAATTAAATTGATTTTTATATATATAGATATTAATAACTTTTTACAGGAATTTCAGAAGTGCACTTCCGGAACGACATTAATTGATTTATTGAGATTCGAACTACCCTATTGGTAGGAGTCTCGTTTTAATTTTGAATATATTGATTTATACATATATATATTTACAATTGATTTAAACTATATTGACATAAAATTTCACAATCGATTATATGCGAGGAGCCGAATTGGATTTTTGCATATATGGTACTTTTTTTTATCGATATTGTTGACTTGGGTAACATTTTGAGTGGGAATACTTTTTTTCTATTCGCGTCAATTCGTCCTTGTTTTATTCCATGTTTAGTGTTGATTAGACCGCGCATAAGATTTCTTTTGCATTCTGCAATATTTCGCGATAGATATAGATAGATATGAAGAACTTTATGAAAGTTTCAATTCATAACTTCCGGTAGAGAATTTATTGTTTATTTTTCGTTTTTTGCGAATATCCTACCGTCGCGATTCGGAGAATTGAAAATTCGATATTAAAGATATCACGTTCAAGACAGAAGCTTACAATCCGCGTATTGTTTGAATACACTTTTTCAACTTTTATTTCTGAAATTCTCTTGAACTCAATAATAAATTTTCACTTTTTATCGTATTTAGATTTTCTATTTAGTATGTAAGAAAGAATTAAATAACTTTTGCTTGATTTTAAGAGCGCTTAAAAAGAAAGCGCAAGTAAATAAATTTATTTAAGTTTTGAGCCAAGTAGGTAATGAAATAACCTCACATAAAATAATCAAGATACTGTTAGACAATTAAGTAAAAATCATTGAAGATTTCTTGTTAAGACCATAGATTAGTATTACATTATGTATATAAGTTAGAGACTATAAGATTTTTTTTTGAATATTTTTAATAAATAAGATACATAATTGTAACGTTTTCTGAAACTTTTGCAGTTGATTCATTTCTGAAATTTTATTTGAAGACTTACAGATTTTTCAGGATGTCAGTTTAAGATAATCGCAGGGAGGGTGGTATCCCTCGCAAACCCTTCTGATGGAGTAAGTTGGTGTGTGTTTAGTTTTCTTTTGAAGGTTGTAATTTTGGTACAGCTTTGTTGTTTAGTTAAGTTGATAGAGATTATGTTATAGGTAGAATAGAGTTTTAGACAAGCAGACTTTCTCTGCTTGTTTATTATGTCAGGGGCTGCCCACAAATATTGTAGAGTCATGGGGACTCGAAAGGTCCAGGGTCAGCCAACGGATGAACACAGGAGAGATGATTTCTGTGATCATTTTTGGGTGGGTTGTGAGGCTAGGAGGGTCTGTTTAACACCTTAGATCCTCCCTCCCCATGTAGTTAGACACCTCTTCTGCTACCTTTTGCGTATCATCGTGGCAGCAAAAGGAGCGGAAGTTAATGTTATGCCACAGCAGTCACGAACTTCTATGACTCGCTTGCATTCAAATACTTACGTGTCGCGTTCACTGGGTTAGTGAAATGATTTTAACCATGAAGTCTTTTCTTTCGATCTACGATATCACTCTTAACTAAGAAGATGTGCGATCTTGGATCAACTTTTCTTTCTAATCAATTCTGACATATCTTGGCTTCGAAGGTTATGAGGGCCAATAAGCGTATTAACATTGAATATTCGAACATGCACATCTTATGTTCAACGGTCGGCAGTGAAAAATAAGAGGTAATACCGGTCAGATAGATCCCGGAGCAAGTGCCTACGGCCTGGCTGAGCTAGCTACGGCTATGGTACTGCCGGCCACCGCGACGGTCGATCTAGGCCACGACCTTACGTTGTCGCATGCCGTTCCCATCGTCTGCTCTTCTCGGGTAGCTGATGAGAAAGGGGGCGTTGCCGACGAAGGGTTGCTTCCATCCCATTCACGCGAATACAGTTGACGTTATCTAAACTCAAACATGCGGACTGGAGTAGAACCTCCGGTAGAGTTAAAGAAATGGTTATTAAATTCGCATAGCAAGCTTAGATACGTCTGCAGGGATATTAGTAGGGTCCTTGGTTTATAGGTGTAGGCTACTGTGTGAACCAGCTGCGAGCAGAACACCTAGCACTCGTGGCGGATAGGCGTGAACATGCTGTCAGGTACCCTCTAGGCTGTTCTACGGGGTTTTGTAGTCAGTACCTATGGTAGGCTGGTGGATGGTTCCCGCTTCCGCGATGAGGATGGAGATGAAGTTGAAGGAAAGTGGAAAGAATGGGAAGAGGAGCAGGAAGAGCAAGGTGCCGTGTTAGCGAAGTGTAAGTATGTCTGTTGCAGGGATGCTGAATACACCGATACACGGGTGGTTGCTGGTGGAGATATCGTTCTTTGATATAGGAGTCAAGGATGGGTATGGGTGCTTGTTTCTTCCGGCTTCCTCTTCGGTTTGTGGTGACGATAGGCATTGGGTTCAGGGCTTAGGTATCCATAGGATGTTTGAGTGACGGAGTTCGGTGTCTGTTGGTTTGATCATGAATTTTATTCCATTAAATTCCATAGCATTTTAATTCCATTTTTACGTTACAGATGGCGCCCAACGTGGGGCATGAGTTTTTCAGAGCTTGTGTCTCATTCGGGCCCTGTCTGTGCGCGTTGATGTTTATGGATTAAAATGTTATTTCTTTTTGATTAAATTTTAATTTCATTAATTTTAATTTCATTATTTAACTTTTCTTAATTTCATATTATTTTTACGTTACAGATGGCGCCCAACGTGGGGCCCGAATTAGCCAGAGAAGTTCAGATTAGAATTGATTGAAGTTAGGTCGATTCAGAGTGACGTAGGAAGAAGTTAAGATTTTTGAGAATTTTTCGAAATTTTTCAGTTTTTTTTAGTTAAAGATTTTTTTGTTGTTCAGGTTTCTTATATGGAGGAATACCATCGGAATTAGCAGTATAGGCACTATTTTGTCCAGTGGTTTGGTGACTTTATCCTGAGCCAGCTGTTGCATTAGGTCTATCTACTTTTCCTCTACCTCTATACACTAAGGTAGGTCTTCGATCTCTGTCCGGATTGAGTTGTGATTTTTGCTTGATCGTCTGTAGCTGAGGTGTAGACAATGTCCTGAACGTGATATCTGAGAACCCGGTCGAACGAGAGTAGAATGAGCAGGTCTTCTGACCGGTGGTTGGTGCTTTTTGCCCGACGCACGTCAGCTGCAGAAGCTGGTCACTCGCTCAAGGACGACCCAAATTGTTTCAACTGCAAATTAACTTGTTTCTTTTGTTATTATTACTACCCAGTTTATTGTTTTAGAAGTTTTCAGTCATTGTTGATAGATGCTAGGAAGTGACGGTATGCAAAGAGACATGAAGCGCTAACCGGTAGTTGGAGATTATACCCGATGTACGTCAGCAGTAGCGTAATGTTATCTTCGCATACCTGATCAACTGATCGTTTTGAAAGAATTGCTTTTTCTCTTACCATGGAACGCCGTAAGATTTTACAAAGTCTAAACCATCTAATAATTTTTTTTTTTTGATTGATAATTTTTTTTTTGAGTCAGTTTTGTCGAGAAACTGACAAACACACACACACTTTATCCTGAAGAAGGGAGGGTTACCCTCTCCCGAATATTGTTATGAAATACAGTTATATAGACATATAGTTTTTGTTGAGGTATATTTGCAATTAAGTATTGATTTTTTTTTTTGAGTTCCGTCAATTGAGTTGAGACGAAAACTTCTCAATTGATGTGTAAGTTTGGGTTAGAGCCCACCATTTAATAGTTTTGAGATTTTGTTTTTGAGTTTCCGTCAATCAAGTTGGGACGTAACTTCTTGATTGTCGTGTAAGTTTGGGATAGTGCCCGCCATTTATTCTTTTGGGGTAGTGCCCACCTTTTAGTCTTTTGGGATAGTGCCCGCCTTACAGTTTGTAGTTTGGGATAGAGCCCACAATTAAGTTTTAGTTTGGGATAGTGCCCACCACAATACAGTTTTAGTTTGGGATAGTGTCCGCCTTTATTGAACCTAGTTTAGAATTTTAGATTATACCATATAAAGTTAGTTTTGAGTACGATTAAAGTATTGATTTTTGAACTAAATTCTCTTTTGATATAAGTAAATACCTATTATATTTCGTATTAAGAATACCTTTAAGTATCCAATTGATTATAGGATTTCTGAAAACATTTTTGAAGTATTGTTTTTGGAAAACGATTAGAATTTACATATATACTTACCCTTAGTATTAAGCACTTTTAGGTTAACTAAACATTTCTTTTGTTACCTATTTCTTATTTTTTTTTGAATTACTTGATTGACAAATATCCCTTTGAGGTTTGCTCACGGTTTATTTGAAATTTTTCACTAATTTACCCGGACTTTCTTTTATTGTTATATCACTCGAGTAGTATCCGTTCGAGGAATTTCTCACGGGCTACAAATTAATTATTAACTTTTTTTTTGAATCCTTGATTTACGCGTGTACCACGGTTTATCCGATTTCCCTTCGGTTACGTTTGAATGAACGGCTCAAGACCGAAACGGACAGTCAAAAGTACTTATCTTTCAAAGTACAGAGATTTTGACGCAATGGCTCCTGGGGGATCGAAACCAAAACCTGGCCACGTTCAGAACGACGTCATGGAGGATCACTCCGAGGACGAAGACAGCGTAGCCGAGAGTCTACCGAGAGATAACACAGTCGATAGAAGTGTCGCAGTAGACGACGATGAGGTAGCAAGAGCTGAGGAGCAGTTGCGTAGAGATGCTGCTGACCACTCAGCGTATATCCAGAAGGTAGTTTCTGCCACTATTGACCTACACCGGGTCGACGATAGGAAGTTTATGGCAGAAGCGCTTGCTAGACCAAGTAGCTCAACTCTTACGAAAACGAACAGTCAAAGCCACTCAATCTGTCGCCCCTCCTCAACCAGTTGCTCCCCCAACAAGACCACTTGTACCGCCTAACGCTACTTCAACACAGCAAGTCGCACGGCAAGTCAATTTAGCCAACACAGACACTACACGTGTCATTAATTAGAATGTCCCAAATGGAGCTTCCACTTCCAGACATGTCCAGTCCGAGTATAGACCAGTCGATGAAATCGATTTGGCAGACCGATATACACCACATTATGAGCCAACTAGAGTGCCACCGATGTCTGATGTCAACCCAGCACAAATGCCCCTAGGCTCAAACCTAGACGAGTTTATGTCTCGTGTTAATGCTTTTAATTTCGACGACGAATCACCTCTTTCGCCACCCAGGCCACCACCCTCGAATGACACTTCTTCGAACCGCATGGGTGAACTACTCATCACCTACAGTCCGTCCAGTTTAAGGCAATTGGCCTATCACTGCAGAGCTATAGAAAAAGCTCAATCTCAATACGAGAGCACCCGTCCAAATTTTGTGCCGAATGCACAACGTCCACCTGCAAGGCGTTTTGTCAACGAGATCGTTGAGGAACCTTGTCAGGATTTAGTCGTGGCATTGCCCACTAATAGTCTTGAAGCGATCCAGAGAGACCGCAAGTTACAAAAATGTTGGAATTGCCAAGTTCTTGGCCATAGTTTTCGCGATTGTGCGAAACCCATCGACAAAGTTTTCTGTTTCCGATGTGGCTTACCAGATGAATACAGCCCATCCTGTCCGAAGTGTCTAACGGGAAACGAGAGGAGGAACAACCCATCAACCGGGGGGGTTCGCTCCGAATAGACGTACCCGGAGTTCAAGCTTCTGAGCCGAAATCGCCTCTTGAACTTCCAAACTTAAACGAGGTAGAAGATAGGCGAGGACACAGATCAACGTGTCACACCAAGGATTTGAAGCGATAAAACTTGACATTTACAAATACATCCCGGATTTACTTTTAAATAACCTGACTTTCCCCAAAAAAAATTATTCAATGAGATCTTAAAAACATATTTTTATACACATTATTCAAACACATTACAACATGCAAGAGACATAGATTTTCCATAGCGAATTTTTAACCTTATGCCCGGCTCTCAGCTGTGCATGAGACTCTTTGGTTTGACGCCAGTTTTTATTTTTTTTTGTTTTACGGAAAATCTATAGAGCGCTCAATCATTGCCAGATTACATGCGTTGTAAAAATTATTTTTTTTTTGTCTTCTACAGACTAGACGTGAAAGAGTCGCAGTATCTTCACGATACGACAATGAGAAAACGCACGATCAGAGTTTTTTTTTTTTGCAAGAAATATTCCTTTTTCTTGGAAATTAGACCAAGTAGACTCGGTCTAAATTCCAAGTTTTGTAGGGAAGCTTTCTTGCCAATTATTCATAAATAAGTAAAGTCTTTGTTACTGGTGCCATCTATGTGCGAAACTCAACGTTAACTCGCACTATGCTGAACGCAGCCGATGAGTTCCACCAGAGACAGGTCCCACAAAAAGGAAACCATTTTGGAAATTAGATCCCACCTCGGATTTCAGTCCACAATGTTACCCCTGCCAAAACCACTTCCAATATGGTCTGGATCCCATGACGTCACTAGGTACGAAATTCGATCCCAGGAAACAACTACTCGTTAGTTGTGTTGAGTAGTGTTCACACCGAATTACACCGGAATAGAGATCACACTGTGTAACTTTATAGTGTGTAAGGCCGATCGCGTCATGACGCATATCAGAGATATACAATTGACAGATAGCTGTCAGAAAACCTAATTAAGGCAAATAGTCAAAGCGGCCGATTATTTACTTAAATTTCGTCGATCTGAATCCATGCTAAGTGTCAGATTGTCATTTAGAATATTAGTTTGTATTTCTGACTTGCCCAAGAACATGACCGAAGTGACTAGATTTTGCATGAAGTAAATACTAATCATATGACGACACTAAATTAAACCTCTATTCTGTGCTATAACTCATCATAAAAAAGCTGAAAATCTAGTACCTACCTTTTTCATCTGATACTGTCATACGCTCTGTTCGAGGAATAAATTAATGACAGGAACTTACCGGATATTGCCAAAACAGGCATCATGTCATTACCATCGAAGTCCATGTCCTGTAAGGTTTCTATCGATCTGAAAACATCTATTAACTGAAAAAAAGAAATGAATTTTTGTTATTAGAACTGTCAAGTATGCAATTTCTTAGAACTAACAAGAATGACAGTTAATTAGTTGCATTGAGATGTCATCACAATTCAACAGTCATACCACCAGGATACTATTCACTAAACAGAATTCCGATCCCATAGTGTAATCATACCTTCGAGTTGCATCATTCCATCCAAACACTTACCATAACATATATTATGTTATGTGTAATTCATGTCATGTTAGAAGTAACGTAGTGTGAACCAAACATTAACATTCGTTACTTCAGCACCTTTAACTCGCTAGTTAATTTGGAACGGCATTCTGGAAAGTGAATATGACTGGAAGTATAGCGCTGTCTGATTGGTGCCGACTAGTGTGGAACCCAACTCAGACTACAGACCTCATTTTGAAGAGACACTTTGACTAATACACACCTCCATCACAGAACGAAATTAAAATTTTGAAATGCAGCTGAGCCGCGATTAATTTAAAGTTTTGCCTTAGGGATTACTCTAATTGCATGGGCAATTAGATGATCCATATCAATATTCTGGATTATTCACCACAAATACCAGGTAAGGGTAATATAATTGAAATTCTTTTTGCTACGTGCGAAAAATTTTCTTTACTCCAACGTGGTTGGATTTCTTCGGCAGCACATGGCGACAAGTTTTAATCTTGTTCCTTTCCTTTTCTATAGGGAAATCCACTTCAGGAGGACAATATTAGTGTCCATCAACTTTAATGGAAACAGGGCAGGCGAGGCTGCACCAATTTCTCGAATAATTTTCATCAATATGCTTGACGCATAGACGATCCACCAAGCCATTTTTATCATGGACATGTGAATTCCTTTTTTTTGCTGCTATGCATATGCCCACCTCTTTAGGGCCATTATACCGCAACTTACGCTAATTTTAAATATATTTTGTGGCACACGAATCGTGCAACATCCCGCAGAAGGGTTAATTTAATTTTTTTTATTTCGATAAAATATATATATCGAATGCTACCACGCGCGTCTCGGCGCAACGCACATAACCTCGCCCGGAATCTAGGCGAATCGCGCACGTGCGACCGATCGGCGTCGATCCGCTCGCCGGCCCGTCGACGGCCGCGTTTTTCCTTATTGGAAATTATAACACACCCTTGGAGTTACACTGAGCACGCACATTGTGTCTCGCAGGGATTTGTCCTGGCATCAATGGCTCCTAGGCCCAACGATTTTCACCACATTTTCAACTTTATTTCCGGCTTCTAAGCCCACCCCTATCGTTGGATTCATCGGATGTTTGGCGCGTGCAAGTGCACGGATGCCAGTCCTCATCAAGCCACTCACTCCACAGTAGATTCTCTGTTGGAGCAACGCGGGAAGTAGCTGAAAACATCAATTTTATTCATTCATCGGAGCAGCAGTTCCAGAAATATAAATTGTTTTTATTGAAGTATATCTAAGCCAAGTAATATCCAGGTAACCCTATTGTATATTTATTTGTTCTTAATTGCGTCCTGAGTGGGAGCGAAGAAGCTCATACCACTCCATTGGTTCATATATATATCGAACCTATCCATTCTGCAAGCGACGTAGCGGTTAACGCTAACGTCCGAAGCCAGTCAACCACGGACGGTAGTTCATATTCAAATTAATTTGGCATACAGCGTATGAGAATTCTGTGAGAGGACCTAACGCCTCCTCCACACGAACGCACGCATTGTAAATGTGAATTTATCCTATATGATATATTAAGAATTATTGAATAGTTTTTTTTTTTAAGTGCATTGATAATCAATGCAGCACTGGTTGTAATCGTAGTAGTTGTGTTTTATTCAAGCTCTTATTTTTTTTATTTATTTTGCATGTAAATCTTTCATTTTGCATCAATATAATATCTTATAGTTCAATTTAAAATCATTAGTGATCAGTGTAGTGATTTAGTTTTGTATAATATTAGTCTAATATATCAAAACTTCAATAATTTTTTTTTTTGTGTGCTGTGGTAAGAGTAGGTATCATTCACATTTGTTTTCTTCATTGCAGTAGTTAAGCTTTTGCTGAAGTAATTTACTTCCCCTCCATTTGACTTTTTTTCATTTTTTTTTCTTTCCTCTAATATTCATTAAAGCTTTTAATCCTGTAATAAGCTCTTCTTCTATTAAAGCATGACATTTGTAGGGTTTTGTATTTTAAATAAGTAATAGCTGCTGAATTTATTATTGACGCGACAGTCGGTACTGTCTGAACGCGATCCATCAGAATTGCTTTATTGTCCCAGGTTCGAATCTTAGCCGGGTCCAATTTTTTTTCTCTTTTTTTTCTCTTTTCGTTTTTTCTTTTTTTTTCATTTTAAGTGATCTGATTTCGATTTGTACTTTTTAATCTACCGTTTTATTTTTTATTTCTCTGTTGTAATGGACTGCTCAGCGGAGAAATGCACAGAGCATTCGAATTCGGCTCCCCTTTTTGCTTGTTTTGGCCCTTGTGGAAAATTGTTTCATGCCAAATGTTTAGGATCAACTAATCATTTTATCGAAAAGATCAATTCTTCAAAAATTGCTTTTTGGTACTGTACAATCTGTACTAAAGTATCTCTTTCCCAAGTTACTTTTAAAATGTCGGCTCTTAAGGATGAAATTCTTAAAATCGCTAAGAGCTTTGAGGTTTTGTCAAATAATTTTAATTCAATTGCAGCTAATGTGGCTTCAATTTCGTCCCCAATTGAAACTGAGAATAAGTCAACCTCGATAGAGCCTTTTGATTCTGATTCTTCACATCCTTCACCCACTTCCCCAAGCAACGCCTCTACTTCTTCTACTAAGCTCACCAAAGCAGCATCAAATCCTAAAAAGGGTATCAAAAGGGGGCGAGAGGGGACATCATCTTCAACAACTCCTTTTCCGGCACCAAAGCGCCCTAACTCACGAAATGATAGTCCAACTGTAAACAAAATATCACTTGCTTCTCTTCAGGAAGAAAATATAGCCACTGAAATTATTCCACTTTCCGATATAAATCCACCGGCAGTTCCCAGTGTATTAACAAGCACATCCCTGCCCTGTCCTGAACCGAAAACTGTATCGAGTAGTTCCAATACCAATAACAACAGCGATTCTGAACCTCCCAAAAAAATAGAGTCCGTTCCAAAGCCTAAATCAGTATTTATATCCCGACTTGACCCTGAACTTCAAGCCAATGACATAATTCAACATCTTGTTGTCAGTAACTGCATTTCAAGTGCGTCATCTTTAAAATGCACTAAAATCAGCAAGCCTGACAGTTTTGTGTCATCTTTTAGGATAACCACTCCTCCTTCATTATTCGGTTCTGTTTGCGACAGTAAATTTTGGCCTCCTGGAACACTTGTGAAAGAATTTGCAATTCGATCTAAGAATCTTAGTAATCGAATCGCTAAAGTTCCAGCTCCAAAAAACTAAAAAGGATTACCCTCTTCTATCAAAATGTAAGAGGGCTACGCAGCAAAACTGCTGAAGTTTTTAAAAACTCTCAAGCATTTCCGCATGACATTTTTGCTTTTACAGAAACATGGCTCAATAGTTCATTTTTGGACACAGAAATTTTCGACGATGAGTTTTCTGTTTTTAGAAAGGACCGCCATGCGGATAAGCCGAAAGAATTGGGGGGTGGTGTATTGATTGCTGTTCGTAATTGCCTTTCATCTTCCCTTGTCTCTTTTCCCTTCAATGTTTCAATTGAACTCATTTGTGTTAAGGTTTCCCTTCAAACAAATGCTATCTTTGTTATTAATGTTTACATTCCCCCGAAAAGTTCTGCATCAGTTTTCACCGAGCTATCCTTTATCCTAGATTATATGATCGATATTGCTGGCTTAAATAACAATATTCTACTGTTGGGCGACTTTAATTTGCCCAATATCATCTGGACCCCTTCAGAAGACGAGTCCTATTTAGAAGCATCCTTAACTTCGTCGCAACAGGAACTTCTCCTTTTGGACAATATAACTTCTACTGACTTACAGCAAGTAAGCTGTATTAAAAATTTTAAAAATCGAACTCTCGATTTAGTCTTTTCCTCTGACGCTGTTAGTACGGTAGTGGTAGAATCTACCTCTGCCATTTCTAACGTAGACTCCTACCATCCTCCACTTGATATATTTTTTGACATGAGCAGCCATTTACTCAATAACAGTAATGCTCAAGACTGTTCCTATTCACTTGATTTTCGTAAAGCAGACTTTCAATTACTTCACGAAGAATTAAGTGCTTCTAATATTTCTAATATGCATGATTGCTCTAACATTGAAGATGCAGTTACTCAATTTTACGAAATTTTCAATAGCTGCTTGATTAATTCAATTCCTCTTAAGTTATCTAAAAATATAAACTCTAGCCATCCGTGGTACACAAAAGAACTCAAATCTCTACGTAATAGACGAAATAAGGCTTGGAAGTCTTATATTAAAAATCTCTCAATTTCTGATCTTAATGTGTTTCGTGCACTTTTTGAAGAGTTTAATTTACTTTCCAGAAACCTATATGCTGAATATGTGAAGGAAATGGAAATTTCGTTGAAGATTGATCCAAAAAGATTTTGGAAGTTTGTAAATTTAAAGAAGAAGTCTGATGGGTACCCAGTGAACTTTGTTAACAAAGATTTCGCTTTGTCAAGCTCACCTGAGATATGCAATGCGTTTGCAAAGCATTTCAGTAAGTCTTTTATTGAAAATCCTGTCAATATAGACTATGATTTCTTTGACTACTCCCGTGATTTCCCCCAAGCCACTTTTAATAACATCCACATTGATAATGATAAGGTTTTGCATTATCTTTCATTGCTGAAAGATGATTACTCTCCCGGTCCTGATGGCATTCCTCCTATAATATTAAAAAAATGTTCCTCCATTTTAGCTTCTCCCTTGCAATTTCTTTTCAAGCTATCCCTTCAGTCCGGTAAATTTCCTCAAGTATGGAAAGATTCATTCATTACTCCCGTCTTCAAAAAGGGTAATAAGTCCGATATCACCAACTACAGACCGATTTCTAAACTGTCTTCTATTCCAAAGCTTTTCGAACAAGTAGTTTGTGATAGCATAACGTTTTTCTGCAAACATTTAATCTGCCATCAACAACACGGTTTCATGCAGAAGCGGTCTACTGTCACAAACTTATTAACCTTTATGAACAAGTGCTCAAGGGCTTTAGAGAGTGGACATGAGCTGGATTGTATCTACACAGATTTCTCAAAAGCTTTTGACCAACTCTCACATGAAATCATCATTTTCAAATTGAAAGCTTTAGGTTTCCCTGTAGGATTTGTTAATTGGATATATTCATATCTCCGAAACAGATCATACATAGTTAAGTTCAGAAATTCGTTTTCTAACCCTTTCCCAGCAAAATCAGGAGTCCCACAAGGCAGCCATCTTGGTCCGTTACTGTTTATACTAGCTATAAATGACGTAACTTCGTGTATTCATTCTAGTGAGATCCTTGTTTTCGCTGATGATATGAAAATTTTCAAATCTATTAACTCAGCTAATGACCGCGTAGAATTGCAAGCCGACATCGACAGATTTGCTATCTGGTGTAGCAAGAATTGTTTAAGCCTGAATCCAGCGAAATGTCAGACAATGACATTTTCAAGGAAACGGGTACCAAGTACACACGGCTATTACATTTCACAACAAGTTTTGCATCGCGTTTTTAGTTTTAAAGATCTGGGAGTAAACTTTAGCACAGACTTGAGCTTCACGGAACATATCAACTTTATTGTTAAGAAAGCTAATTCCATGTTGGGATTTGTTAAAAGATGGTCGAAGGAATTTCAAAATCCTTATGTAACCCTAGCTTTATATAACTGTCATGTTCGCCCCCATCTAGAATATGCATCACAGGTTTGGTCTCCTTTCTACGAAGTTCATAAGTCTAGGATAGAGGCAGTTCAGCGTAATTTTATTCGATTTGCTTAAAAAGGTCTCTCCTGGGCAGATCCATACAACCTCCCACCTTACGAACACCGGATTCAACTTCTACAGATTCAAACTTTGTCACAAAGGCGTATTAACAATGATGTTATTTTTATTCACCAACTTTTAACGGGATCTTTGGACTCACCCGATCTTCTATCATGTGTAGGTTTTAATTATCGCGGAGGGGCTCATCATCTTCGTAGATTAGAGCTATTGCATTGTCCCCAACACCGTACTAATTATGGCATGAATGAACCTCTTACCCGCATGTGCAAACTTTCCAACTCTAATAAAAGTATTGTTGATTTTAATATTAGTAAATCCTCTCTAAAAAAAACATTTAAAACCAGTGCACCACGCTCATAGTTTATGTTTTGTATGTTCTCAATGTTTTTATATCTATTTTGTATAAATGTATTTGTTTATTTATTTTTTTTATCTTTGTGCTTGTGTTATGCTATTTGTATATTTTGCTTACTAACAACTAACACCTGCACTAAATGATGTAGCCAGTGAGCACATAATATGTGTTGGCTAATCTCTGATTGTAAGTTAATGCTTGATATAAGCTTCTTACTCTCGAGAACTGATAGTGTAAAATAATAATAGTACACAATAGGATTCTTGACTTGATGTGAAAATTTTTCGATTTTTTTTTTAATTAAAATGTTTGTATCGACTAGTAAGAAGATACACAACAGGACTTTAATACGTTGCAATCACATTCCTAGGCCAAATAGTTTGGCAAGGATAGCATTTTGAGTTTCCCCAAAAATTTTTTATCAACGTTGTTAAAAATCCCTTTACAAAACTATTTATCATAGAAAAGTTATATAACATCCACGATTAACTCCAATCTAAGATATATAAGATTAATAATTATTTTTTTGTACTTACGTTACTTTTCCGACCATTGGAAAAATGGTTGGGACAGCATTTTCCACCAAACGAAACTGACATCCCAGATTCCTCAACATGCTTCTTTGGAAGTGGCTGCTGCAGATCTTAGAAAATGTTGTTAAGCAGTCAGTCTCTTGGTGATTAAACCACCTTAGGGCCTCAACCCACTCTTTTTTATAAGCTCCATTCTGATAGATCCTATAAAAAAACGAATTTTTGAATTTGCTGATATTAATATTATTCACTTGCACTTACTTATGGAACGAAACATTCCCTGCGCCGCCGGGATATTTTTCTTTGCATCCGTTTACTAAACACTTCATTTTTGTTTTTCAATTGCTTTGTTTTTTTTTAAATTTTTTATTTTATTCTTGTCTTATTCTCGCTTGAACAATAATCAATTTTAAACTTTGAGTTTTATTTTGAATGAAAATATAAAAGCGCAATTTTGCAATCAGCTGTTTCTCATCTGTCAAGATCATTTTGTTTCCATGTTTGACAACCATGACTTTCAAGGCGCTAATTTGGAACCAACGTGAAGTTGGCTCCTAGCAGTCCATACTTATTAGGTCCATGGTAAAGTCTTTGTTACTGGTGACATCTATGTGCGAAACTCAACGTTAACTCGCACTATGCTGAACGCAGCCGATGAGTTCCACCAGAGACAGGTCCCACAAAAAGGAAACCATTTTGGAAATTAGATCCCACCTCGGATTTCAGTCCACAATGTTACCCCTGCCAAAACCACTTCCAATATGGTCTGGATCCCATGACGTCACTAGGTACGAAATTCGATCCCAGGAAACAACTACTCGTTAGTTGTGTTGAGTAGTGTTCACACCGAATTACACCGGAATAGAGATCACACTGTGTAACTTTATAGTGTGTAAGGCCGATCGCGTCATGACGCATATCAGAGATATACAATTGACAGATAGCTGTCAGAAAACCTAATTAAGGCAAATAGTCAAAGCGGCCGATTATTTACTTAAATTTCGTCGATCTGAATCCATGCTAAGTGTCAGATTGTCATTTAGAATATTAGTTTGTATTTCTGACTTGCCCAAGAACATGACCGAAGTGACTAGATTTTGCATGAAGTAAATACTAATCATATGACGACACTAAATTAAACCTCTATTCTGTGCTATAACTCATCATAAAAAAGCTGAAAATCTAGTACCTACCTTTTTCATCTGATACTGTCATACGCTCTGTTCGAGGAATAAATTAATGACAGGAACTTACCGGATATTGCCAAAACAGGCATCATGTCATTACCATCGAAGTCCATGTCCTGTAAGGTTTCTATCGATCTGAAAACATCTATTAACTGAAAAAAAGAAATGAATTTTTGTTATTAGAACTGTCAAGTATGCAATTTCTTAGAACTAACAAGAATGACAGTTAATTAGTTGCATTGAGATGTCATCACAATTCAACAGTCATACCACCAGGATACTATTCACTAAACAGAATTCCGATCCCATAGTGTAATCATACCTTCGAGTTGCATCATTCCATCCAAACACTTACCATAACATATATTATGTTATGTGTAATTCATGTCATGTTAGAAGTAACGTAGTGTGAACCAAACATTAACATTCGTTACTTCAGCACCTTTAACTCGCTAGTTAATTTGGAACGGCATTCTGGAAAGTGAATATGACTGGAAGTATAGCGCTGTCTGATTGGTGCCGACTAGTGTGGAACCCAACTCAGACTACAGACCTCATTTTGAAGAGACACTTTGACTAATACACACCTCCATCACAGAACGAAATTAAAATTTTGAAATGCAGCTGAGCCGCGATTAATTTAAAGTTTTGCCTTAGGGATTACTCTAATTGCATGGGCAATTAGATGATCCATATCAATATTCTGGATTATTCACCACAAATACCAGGTAAGGGTAATATAATTGAAATTCTTTTTGCTACGTGCGAAAAATTTTCTTTACTCCAACGTGGTTGGATTTCTTCGGCAGCACATGGCGACAAGTTTTAATCTTGTTCCTTTCCTTTTCTATAGGGAAATCCACTTCAGGAGGACAATATTAGTGTCCATCAACTTTAATGGAAACAGGGCAGGCGAGGCTGCACCAATTTCTCGAATAATTTTCATCAATATGCTTGACGCATAGACGATCCACCAAGCCATTTTTATCATGGACATGTGAATTCCTTTTTTTTGCTGCTATGCATATGCCCACCTCTTTAGGGCCATTATACCGCAACTTACGCTAATTTTAAATATATTTTGTGGCACACGAATCGTGCAACATCCCGCAGAAGGGTTAATTTAATTTTTTTTATTTCGATAAAATATATATATCGAATGCTACCACGCGCGTCTCGGCGCAACGCACATAACCTCGCCCGGAATCTAGGCGAATCGCGCACGTGCGACCGATCGGCGTCGATCCGCTCGCCGGCCCGTCGACGGCCGCGTTTTTCCTTATTGGAAATTATAACACACCCTTGGAGTTACACTGAGCACGCACATTGTGTCTCGCAGGGATTTGTCCTGGCATCAATGGCTCCTAGGCCCAACGATTTTCACCACATTTTCAACTTTATTTCCGGCTTCTAAGCCCACCCCTATCGTTGGATTCATCGGATGTTTGGCGCGTGCAAGTGCACGGATGCCAGTCCTCATCAAGCCACTCACTCCACAGTAGATTCTCTGTTGGAGCAACGCGGGAAGTAGCTGAAAACATCAATTTTATTCATTCATCGGAGCAGCAGTTCCAGAAATATAAATTGTTTTTATTGAAGTATATCTAAGCCAAGTAATATCCAGGTAACCCTATTGTATATTTATTTGTTCTTAATTGCGTCCTGAGTGGGAGCGAAGAAGCTCATACCACTCCATTGGTTCATATATATATCGAACCTATCCATTCTGCAAGCGACGTAGCGGTTAACGCTAACGTCCGAAGCCAGTCAACCACGGACGGTAGTTCATATTCAAATTAATTTGGCATACAGCGTATGAGAATTCTGTGAGAGGACCTAACGCCTCCTCCACACGAACGCACGCATTGTAAATGTGAATTTATCCTATATGATATATTAAGAATTATTGAATAGTTTTTTTTTTTAAGTGCATTGATAATCAATGCAGCACTGGTTGTAATCGTAGTAGTTGTGTTTTATTCAAGCTCTTATTTTTTTTATTTATTTTGCATGTAAATCTTTCATTTTGCATCAATATAATATCTTATAGTTCAATTTAAAATCATTAGTGATCAGTGTAGTGATTTAGTTTTGTATAATATTAGTCTAATATATCAAAACTTCAATAATTTTTTTTTTTGTGTGCTGTGGTAAGAGTAGGTATCATTCACATTTGTTTTCTTCATTGCAGTAGTTAAGCTTTTGCTGAAGTAATTTACTTCCCCTCCATTTGACTTTTTTTCATTTTTTTTTCTTTCCTCTAATATTCATTAAAGCTTTTAATCCTGTAATAAGCTCTTCTTCTATTAAAGCATGACATTTGTAGGGTTTTGTATTTTAAATAAGTAATAGCTGCTGAATTTATTATTGACGCGACAGTCGGTACTGTCTGAACGCGATCCATCAGAATTGCTTTATTGTCCCAGGTTCGAATCTTAGCCGGGTCCAATTTTTTTTCTCTTTTTTTTCTCTTTTCGTTTTTTCTTTTTTTTTCATTTTAAGTGATCTGATTTCGATTTGTACTTTTTAATCTACCGTTTTATTTTTTATTTCTCTGTTGTAATGGACTGCTCAGCGGAGAAATGCACAGAGCATTCGAATTCGGCTCCCCTTTTTGCTTGTTTTGGCCCTTGTGGAAAATTGTTTCATGCCAAATGTTTAGGATCAACTAATCATTTTATCGAAAAGATCAATTCTTCAAAAATTGCTTTTTGGTACTGTACAATCTGTACTAAAGTATCTCTTTCCCAAGTTACTTTTAAAATGTCGGCTCTTAAGGATGAAATTCTTAAAATCGCTAAGAGCTTTGAGGTTTTGTCAAATAATTTTAATTCAATTGCAGCTAATGTGGCTTCAATTTCGTCCCCAATTGAAACTGAGAATAAGTCAACCTCGATAGAGCCTTTTGATTCTGATTCTTCACATCCTTCACCCACTTCCCCAAGCAACGCCTCTACTTCTTCTACTAAGCTCACCAAAGCAGCATCAAATCCTAAAAAGGGTATCAAAAGGGGGCGAGAGGGGACATCATCTTCAACAACTCCTTTTCCGGCACCAAAGCGCCCTAACTCACGAAATGATAGTCCAACTGTAAACAAAATATCACTTGCTTCTCTTCAGGAAGAAAATATAGCCACTGAAATTATTCCACTTTCCGATATAAATCCACCGGCAGTTCCCAGTGTATTAACAAGCACATCCCTGCCCTGTCCTGAACCGAAAACTGTATCGAGTAGTTCCAATACCAATAACAACAGCGATTCTGAACCTCCCAAAAAAATAGAGTCCGTTCCAAAGCCTAAATCAGTATTTATATCCCGACTTGACCCTGAACTTCAAGCCAATGACATAATTCAACATCTTGTTGTCAGTAACTGCATTTCAAGTGCGTCATCTTTAAAATGCACTAAAATCAGCAAGCCTGACAGTTTTGTGTCATCTTTTAGGATAACCACTCCTCCTTCATTATTCGGTTCTGTTTGCGACAGTAAATTTTGGCCTCCTGGAACACTTGTGAAAGAATTTGCAATTCGATCTAAGAATCTTAGTAATCGAATCGCTAAAGTTCCAGCTCCAAAAAACTAAAAAGGATTACCCTCTTCTATCAAAATGTAAGAGGGCTACGCAGCAAAACTGCTGAAGTTTTTAAAAACTCTCAAGCATTTCCGCATGACATTTTTGCTTTTACAGAAACATGGCTCAATAGTTCATTTTTGGACACAGAAATTTTCGACGATGAGTTTTCTGTTTTTAGAAAGGACCGCCATGCGGATAAGCCGAAAGAATTGGGGGGTGGTGTATTGATTGCTGTTCGTAATTGCCTTTCATCTTCCCTTGTCTCTTTTCCCTTCAATGTTTCAATTGAACTCATTTGTGTTAAGGTTTCCCTTCAAACAAATGCTATCTTTGTTATTAATGTTTACATTCCCCCGAAAAGTTCTGCATCAGTTTTCACCGAGCTATCCTTTATCCTAGATTATATGATCGATATTGCTGGCTTAAATAACAATATTCTACTGTTGGGCGACTTTAATTTGCCCAATATCATCTGGACCCCTTCAGAAGACGAGTCCTATTTAGAAGCATCCTTAACTTCGTCGCAACAGGAACTTCTCCTTTTGGACAATATAACTTCTACTGACTTACAGCAAGTAAGCTGTATTAAAAATTTTAAAAATCGAACTCTCGATTTAGTCTTTTCCTCTGACGCTGTTAGTACGGTAGTGGTAGAATCTACCTCTGCCATTTCTAACGTAGACTCCTACCATCCTCCACTTGATATATTTTTTGACATGAGCAGCCATTTACTCAATAACAGTAATGCTCAAGACTGTTCCTATTCACTTGATTTTCGTAAAGCAGACTTTCAATTACTTCACGAAGAATTAAGTGCTTCTAATATTTCTAATATGCATGATTGCTCTAACATTGAAGATGCAGTTACTCAATTTTACGAAATTTTCAATAGCTGCTTGATTAATTCAATTCCTCTTAAGTTATCTAAAAATATAAACTCTAGCCATCCGTGGTACACAAAAGAACTCAAATCTCTACGTAATAGACGAAATAAGGCTTGGAAGTCTTATATTAAAAATCTCTCAATTTCTGATCTTAATGTGTTTCGTGCACTTTTTGAAGAGTTTAATTTACTTTCCAGAAACCTATATGCTGAATATGTGAAGGAAATGGAAATTTCGTTGAAGATTGATCCAAAAAGATTTTGGAAGTTTGTAAATTTAAAGAAGAAGTCTGATGGGTACCCAGTGAACTTTGTAAACAAAGATTTCGCTTTGTCAAGCTCACCTGAGATATGCAATGCGTTTGCAAAGCATTTCAGTAAGTCTTTTATTGAAAATCCTGTCAATATAGACTATGATTTCTTTGACTACTCCCGTGATTTCCCCCAAGCCACTTTTAATAACATCCACATTGATAATGATAAGGTTTTGCATTATCTTTCATTGCTGAAAGATGATTACTCTCCCGGTCCTGATGGCATTCCTCCTATAATATTAAAAAAATGTTCCTCCATTTTAGCTTCTCCCTTGCAATTTCTTTTCAAGCTATCCCTTCAGTCCGGTAAATTTCCTCAAGTATGGAAAGATTCATTCATTACTCCCGTCTTCAAAAAGGGTAATAAGTCCGATATCACCAACTACAGACCGATTTCTAAACTGTCTTCTATTCCAAAGCTTTTCGAACAAGTAGTTTGTGATAGCATAACGTTTTTCTGCAAACATTTAATCTGCCATCAACAACACGGTTTCATGCAGAAGCGGTCTACTGTCACAAACTTATTAACCTTTATGAACAAGTGCTCAAGGGCTTTAGAGAGTGGACATGAGCTGGATTGTATCTACACAGATTTCTCAAAAGCTTTTGACCAACTCTCACATGAAATCATCATTTTCAAATTGAAAGCTTTAGGTTTCCCTGTAGGATTTGTTAATTGGATATATTCATATCTCCGAAACAGATCATACATAGTTAAGTTCAGAAATTCGTTTTCTAACCCTTTCCCAGCAAAATCAGGAGTCCCACAAGGCAGCCATCTTGGTCCGTTACTGTTTATACTAGCTATAAATGACGTAACTTCGTGTATTCATTCTAGTGAGATCCTTGTTTTCGCTGATGATATGAAAATTTTCAAATCTATTAACTCAGCTAATGACCGCGTAGAATTGCAAGCCGACATCGACAGATTTGCTATCTGGTGTAGCAAGAATTGTTTAAGCCTGAATCCAGCGAAATGTCAGACAATGACATTTTCAAGGAAACGGGTACCAAGTACACACGGCTATTACATTTCACAACAAGTTTTGCATCGCGTTTTTAGTTTTAAAGATCTGGGAGTAAACTTTAGCACAGACTTGAGCTTCACGGAACATATCAACTTTATTGTTAAGAAAGCTAATTCCATGTTGGGATTTGTTAAAAGATGGTCGAAGGAATTTCAAAATCCTTATGTAACCCTAGCTTTATATAACTGTCATGTTCGCCCCCATCTAGAATATGCATCACAGGTTTGGTCTCCTTTCTACGAAGTTCATAAGTCTAGGATAGAGGCAGTTCAGCGTAATTTTATTCGATTTGCTTAAAAAGGTCTCTCCTGGGCAGATCCATACAACCTCCCACCTTACGAACACCGGATTCAACTTCTACAGATTCAAACTTTGTCACAAAGGCGTATTAACAATGATGTTATTTTTATTCACCAACTTTTAACGGGATCTTTGGACTCACCCGATCTTCTATCATGTGTAGGTTTTAATTATCGCGGAGGGGCTCATCATCTTCGTAGATTAGAGCTATTGCATTGTCCCCAACACCGTACTAATTATGGCATGAATGAACCTCTTACCCGCATGTGCAAACTTTCCAACTCTAATAAAAGTATTGTTGATTTTAATATTAGTAAATCCTCTCTAAAAAAAACATTTAAAACCAGTGCACCACGCTCATAGTTTATGTTTTGTATGTTCTCAATGTTTTTATATCTATTTTGTATAAATGTATTTGTTTATTTATTTTTTTTATCTTTGTGCTTGTGTTATGCTATTTGTATATTTTGCTTACTAACAACTAACACCTGCACTAAATGATGTAGCCAGTGAGCACATAATATGTGTTGGCTAATCTCTGATTGTAAGTTAATGCTTGATATAAGCTTCTTACTCTCGAGAACTGATAGTGTAAAATAATAATAGTACACAATAGGATTCTTGACTTGATGTGAAAATTTTTCGATTTTTTTTTTAATTAAAATGTTTGTATCGACTAGTAAGAAGATACACAACAGGACTTTAATACGTTGCAATCACATTCCTAGGCCAAATAGTTTGGCAAGGATAGCATTTTGAGTTTCCCCAAAAATTTTTTATCAACGTTGTTAAAAATCCCTTTACAAAACTATTTATCATAGAAAAGTTATATAACATCCACGATTAACTCCAATCTAAGATATATAAGATTAATAATTATTTTTTTGTACTTACGTTACTTTTCCGACCATTGGAAAAATGGTTGGGACAGCATTTTCCACCAAACGAAACTGACATCCCAGATTCCTCAACATGCTTCTTTCGAAGTGGCTGCTGCAGATCTTAGAAAATGTTGTTAAGCAGTCAGTCTCTTGGTGATTAAACCACCTTAGGGCCTCAACCCACTCTTTTTTATAAGCTCCATTCTGATAGATCCTATAAAAAAACGAATTTTTGAATTTGCTGATATTAATATTATTCACTTGCACTTACTTATGGAACGAAACATTCCCTGCGCCGCCGGGATATTTTTCTTTGCATCCGTTTACTAAACACTTCATTTTTGTTTTTCAATTGCTTTGTTTTTTTTTAAATTTTTTATTTTATTCTTGTCTTATTCTCGCTTGAACAATAATCAATTTTAAACTTTGAGTTTTATTTTGAATGAAAATATAAAAGCGCAATTTTGCAATCAGCTGTTTCTCATCTGTCAAGATCATTTTGTTTCCATGTTTGACAACCATGACTTTCAAGGCGCTAATTTGGAACCAACGTGAAGTTGGCTCCTAGCAGTCCATACTTATTAGGTCCATGGTAAAGTCTTTGTTACTGGTGACATCTATGTGCGAAACTCAACGTTAACTCGCACTATGCTGAACGCAGCCGATGAGTTCCACCAGAGACAGGTCCCACAAAAAGGAAACCATTTTGGAAATTAGATCCCACCTCGGATTTCAGTCCACAATGTTACCCCTGCCAAAACCACTTCCAATACGGTCTGGATCCCATGACGTCACTAGGTACGAAATTGGATCCCAGGAAACAACTACTCGTTAGTTGTGTTGAGTAGTGTTCACACCGAATTACACCGGAATAGAGATCACACTGTGTAACTTTATAGTGTGTAAGGCCGATCGCGTCATGACGCATATCAGAGATATACAATTGACAGATAGCTGTCAGAAAACCTAATTAAGGCAAATAGTCGAAGCGGCCGATTATTTACTTAAATTTCGTCGATCTGAATCCATGCTAAGTGTCAGATTGTCATTTAGAATATTAGTTTGTATTTCTGACTTGCCCAAGAACATGACCGAAGTGACTAGTTATTGCATGAAGTAAACACTAATCATATGACGACACTAAATTAAACCTCTGTTCTGTGCTATAACTCATCATAAAAAAGCTGAAAATCTAGTACCTACCTTTTTTATCTGATACTGTCATACGCTCTGTTCGAGGAATAAATTAATGACAGGAACTTACCTGGCATCAATGGCTCCTAGGCCCAACGATTTTCACCACATTTTCAACTTTATTTCCGGCTTCTAAGCCCACCCCTATCGTTAGATTCATCGGATGTTTGGCGCGTGCAAGTGCACGGATGCCAGTCCTCATCAAGCCACTCACTCCACAGTAGATTCTCTGTTGGAGCAACGCGGGAAGTAGCTGAAAACATCAATTTTATTCATTCATCGGAGCAGCAGTTCCAGAAATATAAATTGTTTTTATTGAAGTATATCTAAGCCAAGTAATATCCAGGTAACCCTATTGTATATTTATTTGTTCTTAATTGCGTCCTGAGTGGGAGCGAAGAAGCTCATACCACTCCATTGGTTCATACATATATCGAACCTATCCATTCTGCAAGCGACGTAGTGGTTAACGCTAACGTCCGAAGCCAGTCAACCACGGACGGTGGTTCATATTCAAATTAATTTGGCATACAGCGTATGAGAATTCTGTGAGAGGACCTAACGCCTCCTCCACACGAGCGCACGCATTCTAGATGTGAATTTATCCTATATGATATATTAAGAATTATTGAATAGTTTTTTTTAAGTGCATTGATAATAATAGTACACATGAAAAGTGAAACGTGTGCTTATATTTCTGTTGGAGTCGCACCATATCTTCAAAGAATTCGTGTTTTCGTAAAAAATTTTTTGTGTAGTACTAGATACAAGTGATATGAGTTCGCGATTTTATTTTACCGGTCCACATAAAATTTTCGTATGATCCGATAGTACAGAGTTTACTCCTATACGCGCGACCTAAATCATTTCGATCTTCACTGTGACCAAGGGTCAGTATTGGACCGTAGTGTCCATGAACCTACGAATGATATTTAGTTGCTTGACGCATTCTTTTATCTTTAATATATGACTCTTCGCTCGGTTTCGAGATAGTTTTTTTTTGTAGTGTCGGTAGCGGCCAATGTATAACGCGTTTAAACGCCGCGTCAATATTTTGAACATATTTTGAGCCATTGGCCATAATATCATACTCACTTTCACATACTCACTTTTACTCACTTGTTTTTTTTTCTTTTATTTTGTATTGATACGGTTTGTTTCGTTAACCACATCTTTTAAACGTGGTAATCCAAATACGCTTTACTTTTCGTGTCTCCGTTGGATCTTTCATATCATGAAGCATTCATTCATAAATACCAAGACACGCGTATACTCAATTAGCTAACAACCATATTCAGTCAACGCTCGTTCCATAGCTCAGGCAGCTAAACGATTCGGGCGGTCTTGTGTAAATATAGTGTCGATAATAACTGGTCAGAATCATATATATATATTAATAACTTTTTACAGGAATTTCAGAAGTGCACTTCCGGAACGACATTAATTGATTTATTGAGATTCGAACTACCCTATTGGTAGGAGTCTCGTTTTAATTTTGAATATATTGATTTATACATATATATATTTACAATTGATTTAAACTATATTGACATAAAATTTCACAATCGATTATATGCGAGGAGCCGAATTGGATTCTTGCATATATGGTACTTTTTTTTTATCGATATTGTTGACTTGGGTAACATTTTGAGTGGGAATACTTTTTTTCTATTCGCGTCAATTAGTCCTTGTTTTATTCCACGTTTAGTGTTGATTAGACAGCGCATAAGATTTCTTTTGCATTCTGCAATATTTCGCGATAGATATAGATAGATATGAAGAACTTTATGAAAGTTTCAATTCATAACTTCCGGTAGAGAATTTATTGTTTATTTTTCTTTTTTTGCGAATATCCTACCGTCGCGATTCGGAGAATTGAAAATTCGATATTAAAGATATCACGTTCAAGACAGAAGCTTACAATCCGCGTATTGTTTGAATACACTTTTTCAACTTTTATTTCTGAAATTCTCTTGAACTCAATAATAAATTTTCACTTTTTATCGTATTTAGATTTTCTATTTAGTATGTAAGAAAGAATTAAATAACGTTTGCTTGATTTTAAGAGCGCTTAAAAAGAAAGCGCAAGTAAATAAATTTCTTTAAGTTTTGAGCCAAGTAGGTAATGAAATAACCTCACATAAAATAATCAAGATACTGTTAGACAATTAAGTAAAAATCATTGAAGATTTCTTGTTAAGACCATAGATTAGTATTATATATGTATATAAGTTAGAGACTATAAGATTTTCTTTTGAATATTTTTAATAAATAAGATACATAATTGTAACGTTTTCTGAAACTTTTGCAGTTGATTCATTTCTGAAATTTTATTTGAAGACTTACAGATTTTTCAGGATGTCAGTTTAAGACAATCGCAGGGAGGGTGGTATCCCTCGCAAACCCTTCTGATGGAGTAAGTTGGTGTGTGTTTAGTTTTCTTTTGAAGGTTGTAATTTTGGTACAGCTTTGTTGTTTAGTTAAGTTGATAGAGATTATGTTATAGGTAGAATAGAGTTTTAGACAAGCAGACTTTCTCTGCTTGTTTATTATGTCAGGGGCTGCCCACAAATATTTTAGAGTCATGGGGACTCGAAAGGTCCAGGGTCAGCCAACGGATGAACACAGGAGAGATGATTTCTGTGATCATTTTTGGGTGGGTTGTGAGGCTAGGAGCGTCTGTTTAACACCTTAGATCCTCCCTCCCCTTGTAGTTAGACACCTCTTCTGCTACCTTTTGCGTATCATCGTGGCAGCAAAAGGAGCGGAAGTTAATATTATGCCACAGCAGTCACGAACTTCTATGACTCGCTTGCATTCAAATACTTACGTGTCGCGTTCACTGGGTTAGTGAAATGATTTTAACCATGAAGTCTTTTCTTTCGATCTACGATATCACTCTTAACTAAGAAGAGGTGCGATCTTGGATCAACTTTTCTTTCTAATCAATTCTGACATATCTTGGCTTCGAAGGTTATGAGGGCCAGTAAGCGTATTAACATTGAATATTCGAACATGCACATCTTATGTTCAACGGTCGGCAGTGAAAAATAAGAGGTAACACCGGTCAGATAGATCCCGGAACAAGTGCCTACGGCCTGGCTGAGCTAGCTACGGCTATGGTACTGCCGGCCACCGCGACGGTCGATCTATGCCACGACCTTACGTTGTCGTATGCCGTTCCCATCGTCTGCTCTTCTCGGGTAGCTGATGAGAAAGGGGGCGTTGCCGACGAAGGGTTGCTTCCATCCCATTCACGCGAATACAGTTGACGTTATCTAAACTCAAACATGCGGACTGGAGTAGAACCTCCGGTAGAGTTAAAGCAATGGTTATTAAATTCGCATAGCAAGCTTAGATACGTCTGCAGGGATATTAGTAGGGTCCTTGGTTTATAGGTGTAGGCTACTGTGTGAACCAGCTGCGAGCAGAACACCTAGCACTCGTGGCGGATAGGCGTGAACATGCTGTCAGGTACCCTCTAGGCTGTTCTACGGGGTTTCGTAGTCAGTACCTATGGTAGGCTGGTGGATGGTTCCCGCTTCTGTGATGAGGATGGAGATGAAGTTGAAGGAAAGTGGAAAGAATGGGAAGAGGAGCAGGAAGAGCAAGGTGCCGTGTTAGCGAAGTGTAAGTATGTCTGTTGCAGGGATGCTGAATACACCGATACACGGGTGGTTGCTGGTGGAGATATCGTTCTTTGATATAGGAGTCAAGGATGGGTATGGGTGCTTGTTTCTCCCGGCTTCCTCTTCGGTTTGTGGTGACGATAGGCATTGGGTTCGGGACTTAGGTATCCATAGGATGTTTGAGTGACGGAGTTCGGTGTCTGTTGGGTGACATGAATTTTTCTTTTCTTAACTTTATATCATTATTATTTTTACGTTACATATTTCTAAGGCATTTGATAGAGTTTGGCATGAAGCTCTTTTATCGAAAATGCGTGCATTTGGCATCGATGAACCCCTCCTTCGATGGATTAGAAATAACCTTTCGGACCGTTCAATTCGCGTTGTTTTGGACGGTTTTCAGTCTGCTACCCACAAAATAAATGCTGGTGTGCCCCAAGGCTCCGTTCTGTCTCCGACTCTCTTTTTAATCTTTATAAATGATCTCTTGTCTAATACTTCTAATCCACTAAATTGTTTTGCTGACGACAGTACTCTCACCTTTTCATACTCGTTTCCAGATTCACATCCATGTCCTTCGGATGTGGAACTGCAACGAAATCGTATGATAAGGTCATTAAATACCGATCTTGACAGCATTGTCCAATGGGGAATCATCAACCGCGTGGAATTTAATGCTTCAAAAACTCAATGCTGTCTTCTGTCGTTAAGGCATAACCTACCCCCTATGCCACTGTCCATGAGTGGCACTTGCATTGAGGAAACCGATCAGCTCTGCGTTCTAGGTATGTGCATCACAAATCATCTTCTGTGGAACGATCACATATTTGACGTCGCCAAAAATGCCGCAAATTGCTTAGGTTTCCTAAATCGATGCAAGAAATATTTTTCCCCTTCTGATCTGGCTATAATCTACAAGGCATTCATTCGCCCGAAGCTAGAGTACAATTCTCATATCTGGGCAGGTGCCCCTGTCACTCACTTGCGCCTCCTGGATAGGATTCAAAAAAGAGCCTTAAAATTGATAGGTGAAAGAACCATTACCGAAACATTTGTTTCACTTGAACATCGTCGTAATGTTTCTTGTCTAGCCTTGTTTTATCGCTACTTCCACAAACAGTGCTCCAGCGAAATAGCCAGATGCGTTCCTCCCTTAAAACAATTTCCCCGTAACACCCGCACCGCAAGGAACGCCCATCAATTTACCCTCGATCCTAACTTCGGACGTACTGTTAAGTATAGAGACTCTTTTTTTAACCGCACTACAAGAATGTGGAATGCTTTACCCGGCTCGATTTTTCCCTCCCATTACGATATACAGGCATTCAAAACCAATGTGCACCGGCACCTCCTTTTACCTCCTATCCTCATTTCCTGAACGCTCGCACTGTGTTGACTCATATTAAGGGTATTAATAACCCCTTGTGTGCGGGCTCAAACTAAAAAAAAAAAAAAAAAAACTAAGATGAGCTTCTCGAAGCCTTCGGAAAACTTCTCTCAAGTTCCTGCAGTGTTCGTCAAATGTTTTCCCAAAAACGATGACATCATCCAAGTAAACCAGGCATGTCTTCCAAGTAAGCCCTTGTAAAACGCATTCCATCAAACGCTCAAATGTTGCCGGAGCGTTGCACAGGCCAAAGGGCATAACTTTGAATTGCCACAGACCATTACCTGTCGAAAATGCGGTTTTCTTCCACCTGCCAGTACCCACTTTTCAGGTCCAAAGTTGAAAACCATTGAGCTCCTGCCATTGCATCCAGAGTGTCGCTGATCCTGGGCAGAGGGTAGCTGTCTTTCTTTGTGACATCGTTCAGCCTTCGGTAATCCACGCAGAACCGGGTGCTTCCATCCTTCTTTTTGACAAGGACCACTGGTGATGCCCAAGGGCTTTTGGAATTCTCGATCAAACCTTCTTTCTGCATCGTCGAGATCATATCCGTAACCTCCGCCTGTTTGGCTAGTGGAAGGCGCCTTGCAGGTTAACGGATTGGCCTTGCATCACCAGTATCGATGCGATGTTGCACCAATTGTGTTCTTCCGTATGGTTTATCCTTTGAAGCGAAAATATCAGCAAACTCATGAATAAGGCTTCCAGCAACCTGTTGTTGTTGTTGACTTAGCTTGCAGGATTTTAGAATTTTGGACCTTAAAAAGTTGACTTCTACAGGATTTCGTACTTCTTCATCGGTGATTCTTGTTATTGCTGCCACTGGACCACATTGTCCAATAACTTCTCCTGCTTTAAGGTTGACTTCATAAGGTTTGATGTTCACTATTCTTACAGGCACCATGTTGTTCTTAGGTGCGGCAAGCGTTTTTCCCACGAGGTAGTTTTGGGAACGTTGTTCAGAGTCCGGTTCTACAAAAAGGTATCGATGGTTCCCTGAATCGCCTTTTATGTTTGTCCGAAACAAAGACTTCTGAAGAGGGAGGCAGGCGTAGGTCTTCTTTGACGACAGTTCTCAGGGTTGACGAGTTTTCGTTACCATAGATCATCGGAATCTCGACATTTCTATATTTCAGAACCTGGTTACCGATATCCAGAATTACTCCATGTGATTTCATAAAGTCAATTCCGATGATGCACTCATCGCAAATATCTGCCACTAGAAATTTATGTGAAAACTCCAGTTCTGCCAATCGAATCACTAGCCGAACTTCCCCATATACTTTAGCTGACTCACCTGTTGCCGTCTTCAGACAGTAGCTATTGGTGTTGTGTAGCCACGTCATCTTCACCACGTCTCTTCTTACAATGGAGGCGGTGGCTCCGGTATCGATAGTTGCCACATATTTCTTGTCGTTTATAGCTGCTTCCATTGTCAGACTTTTATTGTCTCGTTTAGTCTGCGAGACCTGGATCGTTGTTCTGGGGCCATCGATACCGGAACCAGCTTCTGCCCCGTGAAGTTGGTTCTTATTCGTTTCCCGGGTGGGAAACAGTTGCAGCAGGGATTTTGTGAAATTCCTCTTGGCTGTTCCTCCTGCTGCCGCAAGGTTGGCAAACTCCTCTTCTTAATGGCATACGACACTGGCGCTGGAGATGTCCGGTCTTGTTGCAGTTCCAGCATCGAAGAGGTCCATCACGGTGGTTGCTCTGGAATGTTGTTCTCTGGCAAGTGCACTCCTCAACAGTTACTTCTCTTACCCGATGAATGCTTTGAGAAGCCTGTTCTGCTGCTTCCATGGTAAGGGCGAACGCTAATGCTTCAGGAAGCGTCCGTTTTCCGGCTGTTCGTACTGCTCGCTGGAGGTTGATGTCGGCTAAGCCACGGACAAATGCTTCAGCAGCAAATTGGTTGATAATTTCCTCACCCGCCGTTGGATATGCCAGGTGAGCCAGGCGTTCGATGTCTGCTTGGAGCTGTTGAAGAGTTTCACCTCTTTTCTGAACACTGGTGTTAAGTTGGACCCGGAAAACTTCTTGCATATGGCCATCTCCAAAGCGTTTTTCAATTGCCTGAGTAAGGGCTTTGAAGTTGCCATGTAACTCTGCTGGTATTGTTTGCAATAGTTCTGCAGCAGGTCCTCTGAGAGCAAGCGTCAGTGCAACAAACTTTTCTTCGTCGTCCCAGCCATTTGTTGTCGCAGCTGCTTCAAATTGTCTTTTGTAGATCGTCCAAGAAGTTTGTCCATCAAAAGTTGGCGGATGCATTTCCTTTCTTCGCATGCAGTCAATAGAACTTTCTCTGATTTTAATTTTTCTTACCTTGTCCAACTCCTTTGCATATTTTTCGAATTTGTCTTCAACTTTCTCGAACCTTTCATCTACAGTCAAAATTTTTTTTTCGATGCTTTCGAGACGCTCGTCAGCAGCAACAAACTTGCTTTCAATGTCAGAGAACTTTCCTTCAAGGAGGTTTTTCTGGTCTTCAAGATTCTTCTCTTGTGTTTCAAAACGTTCTAGAAGTTTCGCTTGTTCATTCTTTTGTTCGTTTCTTTGCTCATCTAGAAGATTCTTTTGCTCGTTTCTTTGCTCTTGAAAACGCTCAAGAAGAAGAGCCATCATATTGGACAAGTCGGAACAATTACTTACATGCTCTTGTTCCTCTTCAATTTCAACATCCACGAGGAATGTGTCCGGATTTTCGTTTTGCTGAGTCATATTTTCTTGCAGTCTAATAATGAGGTCATTTTTGGTTCCAGCAGTAGAAGACCCCGACTCTTTAACACTGCTCTAAGTTCAATCAAGTTAAGGGCATTTAGCAGTTTACCCATAGTCACTTTATTCCTTTTCACTTCTATTTGTTCAAAGTAATTATGTTCTTAAGTTTTATTTCACTTCTGACACCACTGTAATATTTTTAGTCTTGGGTTCGAAAATAAAACTTATTTTCCTTTACTTTTCTATCACCACTACTATCTCTATAAATGAAACTCACTTTTATCTAAGTTCAAACTCTTTATTTATTTCTTTATCTTAGCACCACTAATTATTCACCATTTATTCGTTACCACGGTTAAAATGAAACTGTGTCCATTTCCGAATAAAATGTCCTATTTATACTTGGGATCAAAGTTTCCCGAACAGTCTAAGTCTCGAACCATTCGGAATTGTCGAGATGCTTTGAAAGCTTTCAGAGCTTTCAAATTCCCCATTGTTATTTCAGCAGAATCATTCAGCAGAATTATTCAGCATTTTACTGTAGTAGAGACAAAAACCATATAGTAATATTTCTGTAGTAGAAACAAAAACCATTCATAAAACTGTAGTTGAGACAAACACTATTCATGTAACAATACTTTTTACATCATTCTGTACGATCTTATATGTTACAAATCGATTATATCTACAAAAATGTATCAAAATCATAAGAAAACTAAATTGTGCAGCACGTTCAACGAAATCTTACCATGTGTGAAAGGGGCATAATAGAAAAACAAATTACCTCTGAACATACCCATAACAACTCTTATACTTTCGAAAATAAACGCCAGATTTTTAGAATAACTGACAGTTTAGTGGTGGGTGGTGAAATTCATAATAGCTGAAAGTGTATGCGAGTTTCTACGCTTCCTTTCGCAGCTATTCTGAATTTTCTGTCAAATCAGCTTGTAGGCAAAATTCCATTTCCGGCCTACATTAAACTCTCTTCATATATTCTCTCTGATTCGGATACTTCTCTATCATGATACAACTAATAAGATATGGCATTGCGCATGGTGCCAAAAAAAACGTCAAACTATTGTCAAAGTCCCGGGTGTTCTTATGACGTAGGCGCATAGGGTAGAGCGAAACAAAAAAGTTAAACGGGAAGGCGAAAACGAGAAGGCAGGTGTTCTTAAGGTGTTCTTATGACGAGATGCGCAGAATAAATCAAAAATGAAAATTGGAATGCGTTATCTCTAGTAGTTTTATCATGCTTCTCTATTGTATTCTACTCCAAAGAGGATATATATATAGAGTCCAATCTTTCCTACGTTCCATCCGCCTCTGCTAAAATTTTCGTGGTCTCTTTCCTATTGTATTCATTGTCCGTGTGAAACAACAACAAAAACGATGAGGTGAGTTTTGTATTTTTGACATTTCATTTTGTTTCTTGTTGGCAGCTGTCAGTTTTTCTTTTTAAATTTTCTAGTGAAAGTGCTAAATAATTTATTTTCGATTTTTCATTTTTAAAAGAATTGCCATGCTGGCTATTAAGATCCCGGTCATCACCGGAATATATTGTATTCTCCAATATTCATCCAATAGATCCAGCCGCTTATCATCATAATACTAACATTTTGTTTTTTCTCTTTTACGTTCGTTTCAGCATCGAAGAAGTTCCATATGCCACAAACAGCAGATGAAGTCTCACTCATCCAGGAGCTACTGAAGTTTGTGATTAAAAACGCTTGGAGCGAAATGCGAGAAATACTCAAATTCAATTTGGAAATCATCCAAACCATGCTGTCTGTGTGGAAGAATACTATTGCAGTTCCTACTAATCTCCTTCTGGATATGATAACAAAGAGTCAGAGAAACGATTCCGAGGCCAATGAACCTGGAATTGTGTTTTTGGGAATGATCCTATCAAATGATCTTATTCCCTGGACAGATTTTAATAAAGTTCTTTACATCAATGCAATGTTAACAAATAGTGAAAACCTGAAAACAAGCATCTATCAACCAGCAGCGTATTCCTTGGGAGCTGCATTGGAAATATTATCAAAGTCTGGTGATTAGGAAAGTGCTGATAATTTGTTTAAAGAAATTCAAAGTCGCTTGCATGCTCTTAACAACAAGAAGGATCGAAAGTGTGAAAAACGATTCACAGACATCATTTACAATATTCACAATTCAAGTCCTCATATTGTCGATCCAATGCGTGAGGTCATATGCTTCAAGATACCCACTGCCATAGGCACAACAAAGAGGAACTATCTTGAAATGATTTTATCACGAATTGAGTCCTTTGAAGAGGACGACGTCTACAATACGATAATAGGCATTGGAATCAAAGATCTACTTAGACAGCCCGACTATCAACTGTTCGGTTTGCATATCCTTAACCGTGCCCTTCCGATGATTAAAAACCATGACATTAGTTTGCTTTTTGAACTCGTAGAGGACTCATTGCAGTTACAAAGTGTCGATTGTCGGGAAATTGCCTACGAGATATGCATATACGCTGCTCAAAACTTCACAACAGATCTCAAAAAGAAGGCAACCAAATTGCTTCTCAAAGGAATCGGCGATCCTGAAGTTGAGATTCAGAAACGAATCTATCAATTTTGGTCAAGAGAAGCTCAAATATCTCCAAAAATTATCGACCGTCTTCTATTTCTTCTTCAAAATTTTGCAACTGACGAGGAAAGAAACTTCTTTGGTTTGTGCGTTCAATTATTGCTTGATCTAGCAATCGACAGTCCAGAATCAAAGAAGCAGATCTTTGAATTCGAAGATGATCGGGAATCAAAATTACATGAATACCTCATTAATACGAAGTTGAGAAGTCGTGGTGCCACATAAACATTGCCACCTTTGTTTGCCGAGTCCACACAAGCTCGACCTAGTTTATTTAAAGCCACACAATTGTGCAGCTTAGTCCGGAATACAAATGCCAACTCTGTTTTCGAGCCAACACAAGATCCAAGTGCAGTGACTCAAGCTAGAGAGAGCTTTACCATTCAGAGTCAAAATTCGATGCCTTTCCAAATCGGAACTCAGGTTTTGGACAGACGATCAAAAAGTGTCGGATTAGAAAATCGAAGAGAAGAAACCGCAGGCTCACTGCGTCATCGTAGGTTCATCAAAGATACAGAAAGAGAAAAGAGAGACAAAGTATTGCAGATCATCAGTGTGAGACAAAAGAATATTGAAAAGGCAGCTCGCAAGGCAAGTGAGAACGAAGTAGGCTTGTATCGTCGCTATCGTTTCGGCGAATATCCTGATTTACTTATCAACAATCTAGCATTCCTGCTACCTCTCCAAGCACTTGCTAGAAGAGATGTTCAAGTTGCCCAGCAATTTGGCGAATTCTTCTGTAGTTGTTGGAGCTCGAACGGTATGTCTGTTTGTGTGTGCCCGGCGTGTAAGCTTAAGATTACTTTGATTATAATAAATAATAATTTTAACATAAACATATTGAAAAGAAAAAGTGGATATAAAAAATTAAATATGTTACTTTATATTTTCAAACACAATTTTGTAGTGTGTGTTTTGCTTTCGTTTTTATATAGATGTTAAAGCATACGATTTTTTTTTTTATTTTAATTATCTGTATTTTTTTTAATTTAATTAAATAAAGCATACGATTTTTTTTAATTTTAATTATCTGTATTTTTTTAATTTAATTAAATAAAGCATACGATTTTTTTTATTTTAATTATCTGTATTTTTTTTTAATTTAATTTAAATCTAAATTTTTATTTAAACACTTTGTTTGGATGCTGCAAAGAGAAAAAAGAGTGTTATTTAAATAAATTCCTTTTTAAATAAGAGTTATTTAAGGTGGTGAAGTCAAATGAAATAAGGCTTAAGCTGGTTGTTGTGAACCCTTTTTATTTTGTTGCCCATCTGAATTCTCGTATTGGGGCCATTTCCCAATGACACAACTTCGTAAGGTCCCAACCAGAAAGCTGAAAATTTATTTTTTCTTACCGGGTTCTTTAACAGAAGCTTTTGGCCTACCTTAAACGACACGACTTTCGAACCTTTGTCGTAAAATTTCTTTGATTTTACTTTGGCCCTCTTAAGATTCTCGTTGGCTAGTTGGTGCGCTACTCCTAGTTGATACTTAAGCTGCAAAGTATAGTCGTCTGCATTGTAGAGTGGTGTTGGTTTTGTACTCTAATTCGTCGGCATTTCAAACTTGAAACCATAAAGCGCATTAAAGGGGATTGAGCTGTGTAGCAGTATGCACGGAGTTCTTATGAACATGCATAGCTTGTCTTAACCATTGATCCCAATTCCTTTCGTCTTTGGCTACAAAAGACCTCAGATAATCGGCTAAAGGCCGATGAGCTCTCTCTAACGAACCGTTTGCTTATGGGTGATACGCTGTTGTGTGAACTGTGGAAGCTTCCATATCAGGGAGGGGTGCACAATCCATGAACTTAGTGAGATCGTCTTGAAAAGTTAAAATATATCTATTCCCTGAGTGTGAAATAGGAAGTCCACATACAATATCCATATAAACCTTATCGAAAGGAAGATTTGGAGTGTCGGTTATTAACATGGGCATTTTATTGGTTGGAGAAGACTTATTCTTTTGGCACATGGGACATTTTCTGACAAAGTTTTGAACGTCTTTCGACATACCTTTCCATTTATATTGTTGTCTAATTCGTGCCAGGGTCTTTTTATAACCTTGATGGCCTCCGAGTGTTGAATTATGAAAGTCTTTTAACACAGTTTCAATCTCTTTCCGGTCTGTTAAGAATTCAGTGGATTGGGGTATGTTGTTAACATTCAGATCATTTTTAGATTTAGCTAGGTTTTTATTTTGGATAGTCGGGTTCGGGTGCGTCGGTGAGTTTAAAGTGGAATTCCTAGAAGCGGAAATCTTAGATGATTGTGCCCTAGTTATAGCCAGACAATGTTCCTCTTTGTTTATTTAAGGTATACGGCTAAGGGCATCCGCATTCGTATTCATTTTACCGGGTTTGTATTCGATTTTATAATCGTACTCCGAAAGTTTGTGATGGAACCTTATTAGACGAGCTGTGGGATCTTTCACATGGAAGACACCCTTAAGTGGTTGATGGTCCGTATATACCATGAAGGAACGACCTAACAAGTATGAACGAAAATTTTTTACCGCCCAAACAATACCTAAAAGTTCCCTTTCTATAGTGGAATACCTTTTTTCAATAGGACTTAATGAACTACTTGCATATGCTATCGGTTTATCTGACCCAACTTTTCCTTGCGACAAGACTGCGCCCAGAGCTTCGTTACTTGCATCTGTTGTTAGAATAAAAGGTTTTGAGAAATCTGGATAAATTAAAACAGGTGGTGTTGTAATGGCGTGTTTGAGTTGTTCAAAGGCGTCCTGTTGTGCATTTGTCCACTTGAAGTCCGCTTCTTTCCTTAGCAAAGAATTTATTGGGGCCGATATTTTGGCGAAATTGGGTATAAACTTTCTATAATAGTTAGCAAAACCTAGAAAAGACTGAACCTCTTTGATATTTTTCGGGACCGGAAAATTCGTTACACAACTCGTCTTAGAAGGATCAGGGGTGGCACCGGTCTCAGAGCATACATGCCCTAAATAAACAACCTCTTTACACAAAAAATTACATTTTTCGGTATTAAGTTTCAGTTTATATTCTCTTAACTTTGCAAAAATTCGCATCAATTTTTCATTGTGTTCATGCAAATTCGTGCTATAGATCACGATGTCGTCCAAGTAGACAAAACAGTCTATTCCTTGAAGACCAGTTAATATGTAATTCATAATCCTCTGGAAAGTGGCTGGTGCTCCAGTGAGACCAAAAGGCATCCTATTAAACTCGTAATGTCCCAAGCCTGTGCTAAAAGCGGTTTTCTCTTTATCTTTACAGTCAATTAGCACTTGGTGATAGCCGCTTGCCAGATCAAGTGTTGAGAAATAACGACAATTTCCTAACTGGTCAAGAATGTCTTCTATTCTTGGCAGAGGAAACGCGTCTTTTATCGTAGCCTCATTAAGTCTTCGAAAATCAACCACAACTCGCCATCTCTTTTGTCCATCAGACCCGGGTTTTGTTGGGACTACCAAAAGAGGTGAGTTCCATGGTGACTTACTAGGTGAGATTACCTTATCTTTAAGCATTTGGCTTACCTGATTATTAATTTCATCTCTAGCAACCTGTGGCAGACGATATTGTTTCTGATTTATTGGTCCTTGATCTGACTTAATTGGAATCTTATGAGCTAAAATTTCAGTATGCGTTAGTGGATCGCCTTCTAAATGAAAAATATCATTAAACTGAATGCATATGTTTTGAATTGCCCGTTTTTCGTCATTATTAAGGTCTGCACCTATTTTCAGTGTATCCAGAAGCTTAGCGAGTCTTTTATTCGGCTCCTGTTCTGTTATGCTGAAGATTGAACGATTTATCTTTTCTTGGCTTTGCACCCGAAACTTGTTGAAATTTTGAAACTTGGGAATAAAATTATCAGGTAAAAGGTAAGTTTTTTCAGTAGAATTAATGATAGAAATCAACGTATGGTTTCCTTTTACTCTGGATATAGTGTTAGCCAAATAAACTCCTGGTTTTAATTCTTGGCTTTGCACAAGAACTTCACGTAAACCAGTGTTTATCTTTAGCTTCACAATAGCTTGAGTACGGGGTTTTACTTCCCTATTTCGATAACTATTTTGTTTACCTGGGTTAATCGATGGGAATTCTGAAACCAGTTTTCTGTTGCTATCCAAAAACTTCAATGTTTTGGTAACAGAGTCAACTATAGCATGGTTCCAGAGAATATCTCGGCCTAATATACCATCGGCGGGTATGTCTGTCAGACCGTCCACAATGTGCCATTTCAAGTGAATTTTGTCCAATCTTTTATTTGATTGGACTGTACCCAACGTTGTAGTGTTTCCACCAAATGCTCCACCTAAATTTCTTGTTACTTTAGAACAAAATTTTGATGTATTTTTTAAAACGCCCTGTTTCAAAAGGCTTAAATCAGCACCTGTATCTACGAGTACGGTAACTTTCCCTTCTTCTGCCTCAGGAAATGGTAATTCTACAAAAACGTCGCTTTTATTCAACTTGTTTATTAAACAAAATCGACTTCGCTTAATGTCACAAAATCTATTGTTTGCTTTGAAGATATTCTTATATTTATGGTAAATCTCTGTTACAGATGTAAATACCCACACAAACAAATTTAAAAATTGTGCCAAAAAGCTTTTGGCTTTCTTTTGTAGCTTTTTCCCAATTAGGAATACTTTTTGAGTTTTTTTTTTTAGCTTTAGCTGTTGAAGAAGGTTTCTGAAGAACACGTTTCTTAGGTTTCTTAACAGTTTTATCTGTTTTAGACGAATTTGGGGGAGATTGCTCTTGTGGGGTTTTACTACTGTTCATAGCTTTTACTGGAAGAGCTTTATCTTCTGGGGTATTAATACTATTGATAATTTTGACTGAGGAACAGATTTTTGGGGCACAGCTCATGAGCTCTGGCTGGCCCCCGTCACGTTTCCCGACCCATGTTTTGCCAAGTAGTTCTTTTTACTAAAACATTCGTTTTCCGAATGTCCTGGCCTAGAACACTAATCGCATTTAAACCTCGGCTTTCGTGATGGTTTGGCAGGAACTGCGAATACTTGAGCTTTAGGACATGAACCAGGACCATGGCCATATGCCTTGCAGGACTCGCAGTATGGTGTGTTTTTTCTTACTCTGCACTCAGCATATGTGTGGTTTGGTTTACTGCAGAAACCACACTTGATAACATCTGCATTGTGTCCACCTGAATGTCCTTTACTTCGAGGGAAACTAGATGTAGGCCAATCTTGGTGATTGGCAGGAATGCTATTCGAAAAAGGATTATTTGAAAAAGGGTTGTTTGAAAAAGGCCTGTTTTGTAGCTCTTGTGGTACAGATTGTGGTAGCAGGGGGATATACTCAAATGATTGACGAGGCTGGAAATTTTGCGGGACAGAAGGGTTAGCAAAAGATGAATTCTGCAAATAATTACCAAAAGAATCTTGCGGATATCGGGGATGTAAGAGCTGAGACGTTTTAAGTGCCGTGTCGGCAAGAGTCTGCAGTTCATCCCCACTGACTGTTAACATAAACTGACGCAATGCAGAATCTATGAGACCTATTTTAAAACTGACTATAACTGAATTTTTGAATTCTCGCTTTAATGCCACTGATTCTGTCTCTTTATAGCTTGCGTCAATAATGTCTATCGCCTTAGTTTGGAGGGTAGTCAGACGCCTGGCAAATGCATGAACATATTCCGTCGCAAGTTGGTGGGACTGTTTTATTTCTGCAGTCACGCAGTCCAACGTTCTTACGGTCAGATATGTATTTTTTATTAACTCCTCAAACTTCTTAAGAGTATCTGGTTGGTTGCCTCTAACCAACTCAAAGGCATCCCCAATTAATCTGGTTGACAGCATTGTCACGTAAACTGGTTCGCTACCCTCGTCAATACATTTGAGACCTAAAGAGCACGCGTTAAGGAATTCATACACCTGCCCTGATAGGTTGGGTGTTCTTGCCCCGGAGAACTGTGGCACGATCTGCGCAATTATCTTTGCGATCTTTTCGTGAGATATAATTGCGACTGTTGATTTTTCTGCGGTCTCTTTGATTAAAATTGACTGCAAAGATGTAATTTTTTCCTTAAGACGTATTTTTATTCTCCGAAATTCTTCTTCTTTTGCACTGTACTCCTGTTTTAAGCTCAGAAGTTTTTGTGCTTCCTCTCCGTTCCTCTCTTGTACCGACCGGAAAGAATTTAATTCTCTTTTTAACTGGGTGTTATGTAACTGAAGCCCAACAATCTCTAAATTCAATTTTGATATTGTTTCTTCGGCTTCAGTGTTCACCCGCTCGGCCTCAAGCTGGCTGCGGTCTAAGCTAACTCTTACCTTATTGATATTGTTAAGCTCAGCCCTTAGCGCCTGGATCTCACCTTGGTGATTATCCGTAAGCCTGTTAACTGCTTCTAAATACTCTGTGAGTATAAGATCAGTTGCCTCGAGCCTGGTAAACTTACCCCACTGAGAACTTAATTGCGCATATATAAGCGCATACACTTCCCTTTTTGTTATTGCTTTTAGTTCAGACAACAAAGTATGGTTGAAATTTTTAATTTCTTGACCTTGGTCTTTTAGCTCTTTTTTCAATTGATTAATTTGTTCTATTAATTGAACTTCAGAACCTACTATATTGTCCATAAACTAAAAACAATGTTTTTTTTTTTACGATAAATAAAAAACAACAAAAACAAATTGTGGAGCCAAAACCAAACAATGTATAACAAGAACTAGAACTAGAACTTGACCTACATACAATAAATTGAAAACGTCGGTTGCAATTTTTACTAACCTACCTCAAAGAGAAATTTAATACGATAATTTAAAAAAAAAATTGAAGCCTAAAGGTCACAACAATCAAAAACAACAAGAAAGAAAATGTGCACAACAATCAAACTCTGGCAAAATTAAAAAAAAATGTATGTAATACTCGTAAAAAGTTATCGTAATACTTGCGATTTTTATATTTTTTTTAATTCCTCTTTGACGTTCGTCGTTATGTTGCTACCTGCTGACTGTTGTTGAAACTTTTTTTTTTTTATATTTTTTGGAAATTTGTCTTTTCAATATTCACTTGCACTTCAACTTTTTATTTCTTTTTTTTATCACTTTTTTTTTATATTTTTTGGAAATTTGTCTTTTCAATATTCACTTGCACTTCAACTTTTTATTTCTTTTTTTTTCACTAGTCGATGGAACACTTCAGAATGTTTTCAATCGAGGTTCGAAAACCGGCTGCGCCAAAATGTTGTAATAAATACGACCGTTCGTTTCGGTAGTAAGGTTTTGACTCACAGTTCTGGCGACCTAGCTGGGACTTCTTGGTGTCACTCACTTCCAGAATGCATTACTCAGCTTTGACCTGAAACGCATTGTGGAAGTGACCCACTATACCATTGCGTCACATTCAGTGTGACACTGCAGTTATGCATTATATGCATAATTGTTGTGCAATGGATTAAGTGGGTTGATGAGGAAATATGGAATGTGTAATATACATGAAATGTAACAGGCATAACAGAGCTAAGTCTGCTGAAACCTGCAGCATTCAATCTCCCGCCAGATCAGGTAGCTAAGGTTGGAAAAATGTCCAAAAATCTAACACTTGGAGCGCTGTACTTGGAAAACCGCCTCATCGCCGATTGGGATGATGAAATAGCAATGACTGCCGAACCTGCTCACTGGCTACAATTGGCCGACATTTATAGTTCTTTGAAAGAATACGAAGTTGTGTCGTCGATTTCTGTCGACAAACTTCGCACTGACCCAAGGTTGGCCAATGCCATTGAACTGAGAGCAAATGATCGAGCTGATGAGGCACAAGTACTTTTAGTTGAAGTTATTGGAAGGAATGTTCACACAGAACACTATTATGCATACAATTGCTATTATGAATGTTCCATTGAGCTAAGCGACTGGTCGCATGTGACTGAAGCTATCAACAATGAAATCGACAGCCTGGAAGAACTCTGGTCAGACAATTACAATTTGAATTTCCTGCTGCCGAAGCTAATGCATGCAAAAGTACAACTACTGCTCGAAGGAGAAACAGAGAGCAGGGCTTTCTTACGAACCATTACCGAATGGATGATGATACCAGATAAAGCAGAACACATGAAGAACGAATTCTGTGAAGAACTTATGATGCTTTCAATAGCCAACAAGGATTTCCGTCAATGCCGGGTGCTTTATGAGAATTATTTGAAGAAATTCTTAAGGGAATGGAGCATCACCGGGTCATATTGTGCAAAAACAAAGTTGGATAACCTACTAAGTGCCCAAAGGGTGGCGGAAATTGACTACTATGCTCAAACCTTTTTGCATGGATTCGACGATTATCGCGCAGATCAGGTTTGCAAAAGGTGGAACTCGTGCAATATTGATCCCACAGAATCGTTGCGGATGTGGAATACAGTAGTCGGTTATAGGAAGTACATTGCAGCACTTGGTTCGAAAGCATTACAGGATACACAAAGTGAGTATGCATCAAGCTTAATATTGTTCCTTTGGCGGCTTTTTGTATTTGTTTTTGTTTTTGCTTATATCTTTGCAGTCGGAGGACGGCAGCAAGAACTGAGTAAATCTGTGTACCACATGACATCGCAGCTCTTTAATGCCGCTGAACATCAGAAGAACTTTGCTCTAGCACAAAAGGTATTCGATCGTCTGATACCGAACCGGTCAGAAGTCACCGAACTGATTACCTACGAACTGAGCAGGATAAAGAATATTTTCCTACAAACTCATCGAAATAAAGAATGCGTAGCTTTCATTGACACCGCTTGGAAGGCAATCTCTAATCTATTATGTAAGTCTAGTCTTTTAAACTATCCCGAAAAGCACGTAGAGGCTTTAGATTTGAAGTCGAAAATCGCAATGGGCACAATAGAAAAGCTGGAACAGCAAATTCTTATGGAATCGGAGAAAACGACTTTAAAACAAATAACTAACAACAAATCAAGTGATTTGAAACTTGATTTTATGGAGCTTGCCCTGGAAGCCCTCAGGGAAAAGGTAACAGTAGCAAATAGCTCAACTTCCATCGCTTCGAAAACTCTAGCTGATAGTCATTTGAGTTTGGCTCAGTTTTCATACGATGCTCTGAGTAAAACTGACACAAGCAGCCACCAGAAGAAAGAATTTGAAGAAATTTTTATCAAATCTGTGCTTGAAGCAATGAAATACGGTTCAAAAGAAGGCTGTCAACTATTCCCATGTGTCCTGCAGCTTTCATCAATAGAGAACGGAGTACTTCGTGATCATTTCAAGCAGTGTTCCGATGATATTCTTGATACTCTTGGCTCAGCTAGAAAGCTTCGATAGGGACATTCGATCTCATCCAAACATGAACGATGTTCAATATTCAAAAACCTTAGAAAAACTCATCAAAGATGTGTATTGTGGGGAGACCGGTCTACAAGGAGTAGCTTATCGGAGATTGCTTAAATTTAAAGTCGAATTGGAGAGCGTGAAAAACTTATCATATACCTCGCATGAAGATCGCATCCGAAAGACCTTAATAGGCATAGTACGAGCACTTCCAAATCAGCTAAGATCCTTAGAGACAAGTTTGCGCTTAGAAACAATATGCCCATGGCTGGCTAATTACCAGTGGTGTGGCGAAGAAGAATGCATAGAGCTGCCTGGGCAGTATGCCCAAAACTCACTTGAGACCAATCAAGGAGTTAGAGAGAGCAGCATTAAGATTGTACGATTTGGCAGTAAAGTCCAAGTTCTCATATCACAGCGTTATCCCTTGCGAATTACAATTCACGGCAGCAATGGACACAGCTATATGTGTCAATTTAAACTTTGCATTAATGTTAACCGAAGTTAATTCCGAAACTAAATATTTATACGAGAAAGGTAGCTCTATATTGCCAACACCTTTGCCATCCCCACATAGTCTGCAAGTCTCCGGTGTGGATTCCATTCCTCTTTCGGATTTCTTATAAACTTTTTTAATTGGAGCTATAATACTTCCACATTTGTCACATACAAGTGAATAGGACTTGTCGGAATTGTGGAAGAGACGATCCTGCAGAAGGAAGGCACAGCCATGTGATATCAGAGCATCACGTTCCATCTCACCAAAACGAACACCTCCACCACGTTTACGACCCTTAATGGGTTGCTGTGTTATTGCATCTACGGGACCAGTTGCACGCACTTGCCACTTATCGAAAACCATGTGCCGCAATCGTTGATAATGAACAACTCCAAAAAATATATCAGCAGTCATTTCACGCCCATCGATTCCACTGTACAAACGCTCTGTTCCATAGTAATTATATCCCCCCATTTCTAGCAGCTTTCCAAAGTAATCAATAGCTGTGTGTTTTTCTGTGAATCTAAAAGGCGTTGCATCATGTACGAGTCCATGCAAAGCTGCACTTTTTCCGGCCATTGTCTCGACCATCATAGCGATTGTCATACGAGAACAAGAACTGTACTTTTGTGATTTTATAATTTATTTTATTCATCGATTATTGTTTTTTTTTTATTTAATATTTTTAAATAAAGAAATCAATTTACTTTCAAATACCAAACTTCTAAATGGGAATGAAGATTTCTCAAAATATATAAGTCTTAGAAAAAAGATTTATATATTTTCAGAATCAGGTCTCACTGAAGTAAGAAGCTGCATTTAAAGTTTTTTATTAAAAATTGAGATTAATAAAATTGTCTTTGAAAAAGTGTTTCTGTCGATAGGGTTGAACTTCTAAATGGGAATGAAGATTTCTCAAAATATATAAGTCTTAGAAAAAAGATTTATATATTTTCAGAATCAGGTCTCACTGAAGTAAGAAGCTGCATTTAAAGTTTTTTATTAAAAATTGAGATTAATAAAATTGTCTTTGAAAAAGTGTTTCTGTCGATAGGGTTGAACTTCTAAATGGGAATGAAGATTTCTCAAAATATATAAGTCTTAGAAAAAAGATTTATATATTTTCAGAATCAGGTCTCACTGAAGTAAGAAGCTGCATTTAAAGTTTTTTATTAAAAATTGAGATTAATAAAATTGTCTTTGAAAAAGTGTTTCTGTCGATAGGGTTGAACTTCTAAATGGGAATGAAGATTTCTCAAAATATATAAGTCTTAGAAAAAAGATTTATATATTTTCAGAATCAGGTCTCACTGAAGTAAGAAGCTGCATTTAAAGTTTTTTATTAAAAATTGAGATTAATAAAATTGTCTTTGAAAAAGTGTTTCTGTCGATAGGGTTGAACTTCTAAATGGGAATGAAGATTTCTCAAAATATATAAGTCTTAGAAAAAAGATTTATATATTTTCAGAATCAAGTCTCACTGAAGTAAGAAGCTGCATTTAAAGTTTTTTATTAAAAATTGAGATTAATAAAATTGTCTTTGAAAAAGTGTTTCTGTCGATAGGGTTGAACTTCTAAATGGGAATGAAGATTTCTCAAAATATATAAGTCTTAGAAAAAAGATTTATATATTTTCAGAATCAGGTCTCACTGAAGTAAGAAGCTGCATTTAAAGTTTTTTATTAAAAATTGAGATTAATAAAATTGTCTTTGAAAAAGTGTTTCTGTCGATAGGGTTGAACTTCTAAATGGGAATGAAGATTTCTAAAATTATATAGGTTGTAGAAAAAGAATCAGCTTCCACTCCTGTAAGAATATCATATCTTTTTCCTTTTCATACCATACCTATATGATATAAACTATACCATACCTAAAACAGTACTATACGCTCCTGCAACAAACAAGTGACATGATACCTATCCATAGATATATTATTGTCAACTATGCCGGTCTCAATCAAGGTATTTCCTGGGGGATCAGTATATTTTAGCTGTAAAATAGTAACATTCATATAAGTATACTAATAAAGTTTATCCTTATTGATCACACTGTCTTTTTCAAACTAAAATAAAAACCCGAAAGTTATATTTACTTTTTATTGAAATTACCTTGGACGCGTTTCGACAGAACTTGTCTATCATCATCAGCGAACACGACTGATGATTAAAAGTGTCATCTTCATCTTGAAAGGCATATAGCATTTTTGGTCCAAAATGCAAGTCATTGTTTTGATTTGGTAGAATGTATTTTCAAACCGCGACGGTGGTTTGACATCACGAACGAACGAACGGAGCAAAACAAAAAACAAAAAATGAACTTGTGCGTTTGATTTAGATGCACTTGTTGGCGAAGAGTAAAAGCTAATTTTACACCAATTGGAATAAACAAGATGTTATATTCCCATTATCCGCGTTCATTGATTTTTGGTCTTTTTGGATAAAGTAACTTTCATATGCATCTAAACGTCTCGCATCATTAACTTGTCGCACCAATTTCAAATTGTCCTTTTTAATGTTAAAGTGGTCATTCGTTAGTACGTGGTTAGCAAGGGCTGAAGGTCTACAGTTGTCTGTTTTTATGTATGTAATATGTTCTTTAAATCGCGTTTCAATGTTTCTTTTGGTTTGACCGTAGTACACTTTTTCACAATCGCCGCATTGTATTGAGTATATTCCCGATTTCTTTAAAGTTTCACTCCTATCTTTCGTTGAGCATAGGACATTCTTTAATTTGTTGTTGCTCGAAAAAACCATTTGCATGTTGTTGCGATTGAATACACTTTTTAATTTGTTTGTCAGAACTGGGTTGTATGACAAACAAACCCTTTTAGGTTCATTTTTTTTTTTAATCAATTTTTTTATTCTGTGCATATAATGTCGTTAAATTCGAGTTATTTATTTTTCTCATATGTTTTAATATGAGATCGTCGATCATTTTTTGGTTATAACCATTTAAATTGGCGATATCTTTAATATGCTCATACTCTTTTTTGTAGTCAGCAACTGATAGTGGCAATTTACATAAACGATGGATGTATGAATGGAAGGCGGCTTTTTTGTGTTGAATGGGACAATGAGAGTTACTCGGGATGCAACGTTTGGTACTTGTTGACTTGTGGTAAATAGCAAAACTTAAAATTCTTTCTTTTCTGGTTATTGTAAGATCTAAAAATGGTAGTTTGTGATCTATTTCTTCATCGACCGTGAATTTTATTTCTTCATGAAATGAATTTGAAGAACTCAGGAAAGCTACCAAGAATTTGGTTAAGGTATGTGGATGACATTTTCGCGATAGTTAAGAAAACAGAAATATCAAATTTGCTAACGCTACTCAACTCACAATATGAAGAAATAAAATTCACGGTCGAAGAAGAAATAGATCACAAACTACCATTTTTAGATCTTACAATAACCAGGAAAGAAAGAATTTTAAGTTTTGCTATTTACCACAAGTCAACAAGTACCAAACGTTGCATCCCGAGTAACTCTCATTGTCCCATTCAACACAAAAAAGCCGCCTTCCATTCATACATCCATCGTTTATGTAAATTGCCACTATCAGTTGCTGACTACAAAAAAGAGTATGAGCATATTAAAGATATCGCCAATTTAAATGGTTATAACCAAAAAATGATCGACGATCTCATATTAAAACATATGAGAAAAATAAATAACTCGAATTTAACGACATTATATGCACAGAATAAAAAAATTGATTAAAAAAAAAAAATGAACATAAAAGGGTTTGTTTGTCATACAACCCAGTTCTGACAAACAAATTAAAAAGTGTATTCAATCGCAACAACATGCAAATGGTTTTTTCGAGCAACAACAAATTAAAGAATGTCCTATGCTCAACGAAAGATAGGAGTGAAACTTTAAAGAAATCGGGAATATACTCAATACAATGCGGCGATTGTGAAAAAGTGTACTAAGTGTGTCAAACCAAAAGAAACATTGAAACGCGATTTAAAGAACATATTACATACATAAAAACAAACAACTGTAGACCTTCAGCCCTTGCTAACCACGTACTAACGAATGACCACTTTAACATTAACTGGCTGCGCACAATGGTGTAGCAGTAGCAGTAGCACGCAGCAATGTCAAAGTTAAATGTATGTAAATCGTATTGCACGGCTACAATGTGAAGTAGCAGATGCAGCAGAGAGAGAGTCGCTGAAGTACAAGTCGACTCGACTTGAACTTGACGACCTGCTGCGCTGCAAAACAACAACAAACCAAAATGGCAGACATGATTTTTGTTTGAGTTCATTGCTGCACATTGTATTCGTGTATGCTGCTTTGTGAGCTACTTTTTTTGGCATTTACTTTGACATTGCTGCGTGCTACTGCTACTGCTACACCATTGTGCGCAGCCAGTAAAAAGGACAATTTGAAATTGGTGCGACAAGTTAATGATGCGAGACGTTTAGATGCATATGAAAGTTACTTTATCCAAAAAGACCAAAAATCAATGAACGCGGATAATGGGAATATAACATCTTGTTTATTCCAATTGGTGTAAAATTAGCTTTTACTCTTCGCCAACAAGTGCATCTAAATCAAACGCACAAGTTCATTTTTTGTTTTTTGTTTTGCTCCGTTCGTTCGTTCGTGATGTCAAACCACCGTCGCGGTTTGAAAATACATTCTACCAAATCAAAATAATGACTTGCATTTTGGACCAAAAATGCTATATGCCTTTCAAGATGAAGATGACACTTTTAATCATCAGTCGTGTTCGCTGATGATGATAGACAAGTTCTATCGAAACGCGTCCAAGGTAATTTCAATAAAAAGTAAATATAACTTTCGGGTTTTTATTTTAGTTTGAAAAAGACAGTGTGATCAATAAGGATAAACTTTATTAGTATACTTATATCAATTAAGATTGCACACAGTTTACGTTACAATAATAGTAACATTCATATTCTGGCTTTTATTACAACACGAAGCACCTGTTTGTGTAGTGTTAGAAAAAATATCAAACTAAGTTGCAAGATTTTTAATGCAAAGTTTTCTAAGATAAGAGGATACGGGGGTGATAATAGATGATGAATACATGCATTCTTATTAAATAATAAGAAAATGTGAATTATGAAATTATATAAATGAATAAAACTACAAGTTTTTACACTAAAAGCGGAAAATAAAACGATAAATTATATTATGTATTGCAATACTCACGTTTCAGTGTTAGTTGCGCGAAATAAGTGGGCATAATCCTTGCACCCCATAACGCATTTATAAGTTCGCTTTTTTTCCATTTTTTTTGCACTTCACTTTGAATAGTTTTTATAAATTTATTAATATTAACACTTTTTATTTCTGAACACTTCTTATTTCAACTTGCGCTAAAATGAAAATGTAAACATTTCATATATTTGTTTGACGTTTTCGAAATTCACCTCCACCACAAAACAACCAAAACTTGTTCGAAGGGGAAATTTATGGAGAAGACACACTTAACATTTCTTAAGGAAGGGCTGCACTAGAGGGCGATTAATATCAATGGAAAACTGATCGATGTTTATTTTTTTGGTTGCTATTTCACAGCTCATCTGTTTGACAATTATGTTGAATTTTTAAAATTAATTACAATATAAACTTTTACTCTCGAAATTTAATAATGGCTGACTTACACAAATTTGAAATTTCGATATTTTAAAGGTTTACACACGGATCCCAATACGCGAATGGATAATATGATAGTTTCTTCCAATTTTCGTTACAGGTACAAAGTTGCAAGCCACACGATAGTTTCTTTATTTTCATTCAAATGCCCTAGTGGCTCATGACAAAAAAGTGTATGTTATACTTACATACATACATAATAGAATGTGCATTTGAAAGCAATTTCGATTGACTTTTTTTTGCTAATCTTAAATGTGTGTGATTTGAAGATTTTGATCAAAAAAGCACATAGATTTTTTTAATAAAAATGCTTTCAGATACAAATTACTGTATACACCAACACCTAACCCGGGTGCACGTAACTGCAAATACAAAAGAGAATTTGATGCACTAACATAATATACGAATTTACTAGCTGGTCAGTAACTTAAATATAATGACCATATGACAGGTTTAAATTTCTTTTGTTTTACTTTCATGAAGTTTTCTAACTAACTGCCTTATCACAATGGTGTAGCTGCAGCAGTAGTACGTTGCACTTACAATTTGAAGTTGCAGCTGCAGCGCAGAAAGTAGCTGAAGCACAACTCGACCGATTCATGAACGTCTGCTCTGCAAAACAACAACAAACGAAAGGGCATAAACCATTTTGCTTGAGTTCAGTGCTACATTCGTGTATACTACTTAAAGAGTGAGTTTACGCTTACAAGTAAACCGGCAACAGGTTTTAGTTTATAAGTAGTAAGGTAGTTTTATTTTCATTTTGTGGCGGGAGTCTCCAAGTTGCGTGGTTAATGTGAGAAAAAAAAAGAGGTTATGTTAATTAAAACTGAAATCAATTTATTTTGTATTTATTATAAAACTTATATCAATTCACAACTCATATAATATTTTACGTGCCTTTTCGGAAATTAAATTTTCATCTTCTGGCACTACTAGCTACCTAAAATCTATCAAGAATCTATCGATAAGAAAAAACCTACAACATAATAGCGCGAAAGTTTAATAGATTCTTGATTAATTTTAGTTAATTTTTGTCAGAAGATGGGAATTCGATTTCCGAAACGCGTAGCACGTAAAATATAATATAAATTGTGATATAAGTTTTATAATAAATAAATCTTAAATTGATTTAAGTTTTAATTAACATAATCTCTTTTATTTTTCACAGTCATATTTTTGTTTGTCTACAGTCCGTTGTTAGGTTTTTCTGATAAATGTTCAGTAGTCTCAAAAACAATGCTTTGATTTCTCTTGTTAATATAGTGTGTGACCAAAAATATAATACGTGATTAAAAAAAAAACAAAAAAATTCTTATCTCGAAATAATGTAATGCAAAACTTCGAAGTGTTATCTCAACTTAATAATTCCAGTGTGTACAATCTCGGCGGGGAAATTGGTGTGGTAGGAGGTGTGATATGGGTTTTTGTTTATGTATGCGTTTCTTACGCACACATGTTTTACAAGAAGTATCATTTGACAGCTGTAGCTTGTAGGCAAAATCAAAACAAGGCACAAGATGGGACTCTATGTATATATCCTCTTTGTTCTACTCTTACTGATTGCTGCAATTTGTATGCAAACTTTTCATGGATTCAATTCTAATGTGATTTTTTTTTGGGTCGCTTGATCAAATCTTTTTCGTGTGAAATATGATCAAACATCAAAAAGTGTTTTTCTTTTGGGCAATGATCATATCTTTTTGTGGTGTTTGATCAAATCACACCTCCCAAATGAAATCTCATTTTAAATTGAGATTTAACACACATTTGCACGCACACTACAATAATTTGACATTTCTCAAACGTCAAATTTTGTTGTTTATTTTTTTAGCATTCTGTGAATTTCATTGTGGAAAAATAATTCTTTTTAGATAAGTGATCAAAGTTTTAAAATAATAACAAATAAATACAAACGGTTGAAGTGAAAATTAATTGACAATTTAAAAATAAATAGGTATGAACTTGCAAAATTAAAATGAACAGAGTGTATAATGAATTGAATCGCTTTGAAAAGGATGCAGTGATTGAGCCCGGATTTTATTCCTACTTCATAACATAGCTGTTCCATAAGTTGGCAACGGTTGTGTCAAATTCACTAAAGATTTGTTAGGTATAGTTTTTTATAGCTTTCTATTCGATGGCCTTTCATTTTTTCCGGGGACACTTCTCCCATACAACGAGTCATTTGTAAACTTTTGTTTATTACTCTGACAATGTTCATGACGAAGTGTTTTTAATGCATCCTTTAACGAATCCTAGGTAGTTGTTATTTTATATATATGTAGACATATTTAAGGGTGTGGGAGGCCATTTAAATAAACTATCTACTTTGCGGCAGAACTAAAATTAAATAATGTCCACCCGAATCGAAATTCCGTTTACAAATTGTTTGCATTCCCTCGTGCTTGTGTGTAAAAATCTGACATTTGCTTGGTTGGGTGTGTTCAGCCAGTGAACTTTATTTAATCAATATTAAATTATGACTCAACTGCGAACAAAACTTTCCGACTTACAAAACATTAAAAAGACATTGAAGTACATTTTAACTTATGAAATAATTAATTGCCGCTACATTATTATATTAATGTCGAAATATATTACACGAAAATCTAAAAAAAAATTGCTTAAAGATTATTCCAACGAAGATAACATGACAGAAAAATCAATCTCGTTAGACATTGTCGTATAGTTAAACACGCCCCAAATTAAGAACGTCAAAAGAAACACATACACAATAACAAAAACTTATCTTAGCTATCTGCCGTTTTATTGGACAGCAAATTTGATCAAATTTTTGATCAAATTTCCTTTTCCCAAAAAAAATCCACATTATACAACTTAAAAAATTTAGCTAGACATTTAGCATTCGAGAAACTCGATTTTCCTAACTATTATTGGAATTTTATAAATGCTTGGTTGACTTGAGTTTAATATATTACAACAACGTTGATCTGTTATCTTTTAACGGGCTGTTTATCAAAGCAATAAGTACTGAGTGCATTTAAAGAATTTTTTTAGAAACATGTCCAAAAAAGACTCTTCCAAGTCTGATGACACAAAACCAACGTCTTACATGAACGATTTTCAAAATATCCTCGAAAAAGGCAAGGAGCCTGATATGACTAAAATCTATAATCCTAAGGTTGCTCAGGAATTCGAGAAATATTTGAATCCGACAACTTTGAAACGCCATGTCCTGCGGAGTGAGAAAATGCAAAAGATCATAGATGTCTATGCGAAGGCTGAGAACAGATTAAATGCCGATGTCGAACGTCAAGTTAAAGACATTCTCGATGAAATTGGCTTGGAACGTAGCACTGTTATACTTCGATGGTGTGGCATAGCTATCACTGCAATTGGCAAAAAAATCACGTCGGGAATATTTGTGAACGAAAAGAACATGAATCGGATAAAAAATGGACTTGGAAAGAATCCAGTGCTTTATTTACCCAGTCATCGTAGTTACCTAGATTTCATCTTGATGTCATACATATGTTTCCATTATGATACTGAAATACCAGGAATTGCAGCTGGAATGGGTAAGTTAGCTCTGTCTTTCCTATTTTTCTATTCCTTCTAACTAATGTCGTGCAAGATGCACTTAAAAGACCTAAAACCATGCATGGGCATATATATTTAAAATAACTTTTATTATTACAAAGTTATAACCTTGTTACGGGGGCCGAGTTCATTGTTTGTAGAATTTTGTTGCTTATTATTTTAATGACAATAGAAATGTGTTTTTGTTGATGTTTTTTGATAGATACTTTTATTATTTTGGACTTTGGACAACTAGTATTGGAAATTTGAGTATAACCGTCTAATACACATGGTTGTTACCTTGGACTTTGACTTCAACATTTTTTTTAAATTTTGATATTTATTTGGCTCAAAGGCCATTTGTTACAAAAGCAAGATTTACATTTTAAGGTATTTTTTCATTTACATTAAGTTAATAAAAGATTTTGCATATACACAAAGGGGTTTAAATTGATTTAAGACATTAATATTTCTTATTGGAAGGTAGATTGTTGTATACTTGAGGTCCCATGTAGAGTATAACAACAGAATTTTCTTCAAAAAATGTATGTATTTACTAGCTGACCCGCGAACATCGTTTCGCCAAAATTCATCAATGTATTGAAAATAATAATTCTTTCATATGTATTTAGTAAATAGCTGATATTTTACACTTTTTATTTATGTGTATAGATACGGTGTAATTTTAAGCTAATTCGGCTTATCAGCTATCCGCCAGTGAAAATCCCGTCAAAATCGGTTTAGCCGCTTCCGAGATTAGCCGGAACAAACAGACAGACAGACAAAATTGTTTTAAATTGCGTTTTTGTTATAACTACCGTATATACTTTCATACACATCTAGTAAAAAACTGATATTTTGAAATTACAAAACAGACACTTCATTTTTATTTATGTGTATAGATGTGTATAGATTATCAGCTATCTGCCTGTGAAAATCCCGTCAAAATCGGCCCATAAATAAGAATTTTTGAAAATTGCGACCGCAGCGCCACCTACAGGAGTAATAAAAATAGCCTAAGTTACTCCTTACAACATCAGCTATCCGCCAGTGAAAATCCCGTAAAAATCGGTGAAGCCGTTTCCGAGATTAGCCGGAACAAACAGACAGACAGACAGACAAAAATTTTAAAACTTGCGTTTTTGTTCTAAGTACCGTATGTATTTTCATACGCATTTAGTAAAAAACTGATATTTTGAAATTACAAACAGACACTTCATTTTTATTTATGTGTATAGATGTATAGACATGTATTTAAAAATTCCTAAAGAAGAACAATTATTAATATTGTATAAATATATTCAACTTTATATTACCTTAATCTTTTCTCGTCTATCAATTATTGAAACTCAAATTATTTACAGTTGGAAATTAAAAAACACATGGATCTCAATAAAAAAGTATCCGAATTACGTCAAAGAGAAATGTCAAAAATGTTTCCGTATGAAAACAAATACAAATTTGTGATTTTTGTATGCAAAAGCGATCGGACCTTCAAGAAAATAAACGAAAAAATATCTTGCTTTATAATTTAGGACAATTTTTTGTGAATAAACAAATAGTTTAAATAGTGCCATGCCAAAGTGTTTTAAACAATTAATCTATAAAAAAAAAAACTTGTATTGTGCGTTTAAATACGGAATAAAAGTGCGCCTTGTTTTAGCGCGATTTATTCACTTTCGGTGGATTGATTAATAATTAAAAAAAATATATTTCAATAATATTTACTGTGTTTTAATTTATCGGGACAATTGTTGAATAAACACAATAAGTTTATTTCAACAAAATAATATAGTTTTATTGATTTCGTGCTGCCAAAGTTGGACATATTTTGCCGCAATATTTTTTTTTCTTTCCTTGGCGGGATTTCACTCGCATCTTAGAAATGCGTTTCTATTTTTAAGAGGCCCAAACGATTAAAAAAGTAAAGAAATGCTCTTCTTTGTTTGCAATCGAATTGCTACTACAACCGTGTATACAGCGATTTGTCGGCATATTGTAAATGCACTTTTTTATTGTAATTTAAAGACAAATAAAATTCTTTGGAGAATCCCGCCAAGGAAAGAAAACAAAATATTGCGGCAAAATACGTCCAACTTTGTTTGTATATTTTGGCAGCATGAAATCAATAAAACTATATTATTTTGTTAAAATAAACTTAAATAAACAGTAAATATTATTGAAATATATTTTTTCATTATTAATCAATCCATCGAAAGTGAATAAATCGCCAAATCAAGTCTCACTTTTATTCCGTATTTAAACGCACAATACAAGTTTTTTTTTTATAGAATAATTGTTTACAACACTTTGGCACTATTTAAGCTATTGTTTCGTATTTTCTTGGAAGTCCGGTAGGTTTTGCATAAAAAAATCACAAATTTGTATTTGGTTTCATACGAAAAGTTTGACATTTCTGAGCCAGTGAGAGGGAAGTATATTGCCGTTTGCTTAAAAGCCCTATCAAAAATGACAATCGGTTGTCACTGGCTGTCAGATGTAAGTTTAAAAGGCATTGCCAGATCGGTCGCACCACTTCCCCCCAGTCCTCTCGTGGACCTACTTGATCTTTCGGCGATCGAACATCAAGCACAGCTATTTTTGTGACTGGTTGCTCATACACTCCAGTGACAGTTTTGACAAAGGCACTTCTTACTCTCCCGTCAGCACCGGATTTAACAGCAACCACTCCTCTCAGCCAACAAAGTCTGGGATTATTTGGATCCACGATAAAAACAATATCATCTAATTCAATTGGTTTGACTTCTTCAAACCACTTGCAACGGCGCGTTATAACGGGAAGATATTCGGTAACCCACCTCTTCCAAAAGGCATTTGCAAGTTGCTGAGTTGTGTTTCAACTTCTCCGATATGTAATGTTTTCGTTTTCATCCTCTGCTATACTCTATTCAAGTTATTTGTTCAGTACAGGGAAGATAGGACGTTTGCCTCTCAGTCTGGCTATATTGGCTGGCATACATCGGTCTCAAGTTAAAGCTCTCACAGGGTTTCCGTACTTTGCATAATTAATTGCCGCAAATCGAGTAAATTGTACATTAGGGCTACCATCTCCTGATTTAAAACAAAAAATCAAAAATTATTTATATTTTTTCCACACCACCAAGCGGTTATTCAGAAAGGATACAAAAATAAAAACAAATGACAACACCTCCCTTCAATCAAAAGCTTAAAAAGCTACAAAATCCAAATCTCAACATAGAAATGCCGTAGCGAGATCCCTTTTTTTAAATCATGGCAACACCTTTGAGGTGTGCTTTGTGCGATGACGATGAGGTTTGTTTTTGTTATACTAAGCAAAACGAAACAAAAATCAGTCTGCCTCTGCTTGTTGCAGTCAAATTGAAAGGTCATGGGTGCGGACAGATTTATAAATAAAATAAAATGCACGACTGGGTCGCACGAACTTGCTCTTATGATAAGCAATTGCGTAGTGGCTGAATATATGGATATTAAAAAAAATTAAATAATTTCGAAAATTCTTTTAAATTTTAAATTAGTTTAAGAGTTTTCTCGGAAAAACTAAGTATGCAATACAATTTCAAAGCTATACGTCAATCTGGAAAAAAAAAATATTGAAAATCGTTGGATCAGTTTTTTTTTAAAAGGTTATTTTTGAAAAAAAATTTTCAAAAAATATTTTGAAATTTATTTGAGTATGCAAATATATGGCAATCTGTAGTTTACATTTGAAAAAAAATCAATGTACCCGTTTCCAACATATTTCGAAAACCAAAATTTTTTTTGAAAAAATTATAAAAAATAAAAAAAAAAAGTTTTTGAAAATTTTGAAATGCCATATTAATAAAATTATGAATGACTTCCTGTGGCCAACATTTTATTGAAATCGAATGTATAGTTTACGAGAAAATTTGATTTGAAAATACTGGTTCTATGAGAGGTACCGTTATTAGACAAATTTTGAAAAAAAAAATTTTAAACCAAAAGATAGATTGTCTTGCAAAAATAGCATTCTGAAAGTTTTATCAAAATCGTTAGAGCCGTTTTTGAGAAAATCAATTTTTGTCTTCAAGATTGTATGGTAGGTGCTGTTATTTTTAACCTAGAGCAAAAAAAAAAAAAAATTTGTTCCGAGGGACGGCCAAATAAATCCTAAATACCAAATTTGAAGCAAATTGGCCCACCCGTTCAGCCTCCAGAGGCGCGAACAGACCGACAGACAGACGGACGGAATTTCCAGACCCATTTTTTTCGACTTCTCCATCATCGTAATGTCAGGTGTGATTGTTATCTCAAATTTTTTTTTCTGCACGAATCCATAACTTGCCTTATAGTACCTATAATCGCAAGTAAAAATACCAACAACAATTCTTGTGTAGTTCAGTGGTTTGGGTTTAATTTTAGAGCTGCCAAGCAGGAAGTGGTTAGGTGTCAGGGCTTCGTCTTCTTCGTGATGAAGCGGGATGTATGTGAGTGGTCTAAAGTTGACGATCATTTCCACCTCCATTAGCATACCTCGTAATAATTCATCGATCGGATTGCGTGATGACATTATTCTCTGAAGTACATCTTTGACGGACCGCACCAGACGCTCCCAAGCACCACCCATATGTGGTGAACTCCGTGGTATAAAACGCCACTTCATCGAAGAACTCGTAAATGCTTTGGTTATTCGGTTTTGGTCAACTAAGTTGAATACTTCACTCAACTCTCATTCTGCGCCTTTGAAATTTATTCCATTATCGCTCCAAATTTCAATGGGACTTCCACGTCTCGCGATAAAATTCCTCAAAGCTATGATGCCGGAATCTGTTGAGAGTGAGTGCGCTACCTCTATGTGAATTGCTCTCGTTGTTAAACATGTTAATAATACACCATATCTTTTTTCACTCCTACGACGCACGGAAACCAGAAGATGTCCAAAATAGTCCACTCCGACATATGAAAAGGGGCTCGAAAATGAAGCGAGGCGTACATGCGGAAGACAAGACATTTTTGGAGGAGAAGGTCTGGCATCTCGGTTCTTGCAACATTGACATTGCTTTCGTATTTTATGAAGAACAGTTCGAAGGCTTGGGATCCAAAACTTTGTCGAATTTCGTTTACAGCAGTTTCATGGTTACAGTTATAGAATTTCGAATGATAATTATCAACAATTAAATGCGTGATACGATGAGATTTTGGTAAGATAATAGGATCTTGTCTGTCTTGAAGGGTCACCCGCACTCCAAGCAGTGGCGATTCCTCTCAGTTGGCTGGGTTGGCTGTGCCAACCCAAAAATAAATACCTAAATGCAATTAATATTAAATGTATCATGAAATAATATTTTGCGACAAAATACAAATACAAACCTGATTGAGTTTTTTAAAAACCCATGTGCTTACCTTATTACAACAAAACATTTTTCATTCAAATAAAACTAACCGCAGCAATCTCGTGACTTTTTACTCCCATGCAAAATTTCTCGTCTTTCGCATGCTTTCGATTTACGATCTAGAATGGCTTTGGAAATAGCGCATTCATATTCTAATTCAAATCGTATGCAAACTCGCTTTACCCCTCGTGTCCCACTTTATTCCACCTTTAATGCATAAAATCGATGCTCAAAATCCATACTGCGAACGGTGAATGAAAGGAAAACAAATAAAAACTTAGCCAGCCATCGCATCATTGGCAAAGCACAAGCAGGGTTGAAAATGTAAACCTAGAAAAGGAAGCAGATTGCCAGGAAAATCTAAGTAGGTTCGCAAAAAGTATTAAGTACTATGTAGGGCCTATATTAAAATGAAATGCACGACTTTGTCGCACATACTTGATTTGTGGGTGCAATAGATGATTTTTGAGCAATAAAAACTACTCTTCGTTGTATAAAATACGCAAGGAAGTTCAAAATATTTGTTTAAGAAGTGTTTGTGTCGCGCATTTCGAGCATATTGACAGTGTTATAAGATACGTTAATTTTACCGTTATTTGCGTTATACAAAGACGTCTAATTGAATTAAGCTGCTGCTATACATCAGAGATCTTTTACTTGAATTCTAAGCCCAAACAAAAGAACGCAGTTAGATATCAAGAAAATTCTCCCAACAAATATATATACAAAGGGTTTACTACGATATCTAGAAAAAAAAATTTCAGCAACAAAATCTAGAAAAAAAATATTTAGAATTAGGAAAATCTAGAATTCTTAATCTCGAAAATCCAAAATCTAGAAAAAAATGTAGATTGGACATAATCTAGAATTGATATTAATACTAGATTTAGAATTCTTCTAAATAAAAAAAATGTTGAATATTTTTTTTTCTAGATACTGGATTTCCATCTATCTAGATTTTTCCATATTCTAGATTTACTTCTAGTTCTTTTCTTTCTTTATTTTTTTTTTTATAGATTTTGTCTTTTCTAAATTCTGTCACTTTGGATAACGTAGTGATCCCACCCACAAAGTACATACAAATTGCTTAATCCATTTTTAAGAAATTTGGTAAACATTTAAATTTTTGTTCTTAAAACTGAAAGGTTCGATATGTGGTAGCTACAATTAAGCAACCTTTAATCTTTAAAACATAGGTGCAATCTTGTGGGTGCTATGAAAGATATATCCTTTAGGAAGTGCGAACCATTTCGTTAATGTGGTTGTCCACTTTTGTCCAGTTTAATAAAACCTTTATAACCTGATTTCCGTTCATATCATTGGTAGCCGAAAATTAACAAAATGAAGTTTTTTTTACCTTATGTAACAAAGTTGAATAAAAATCGTTCAAGCGTTTTTTGAGCAAATTAGAAATAAAATGCACGACTGGGTCGCACGAACTTGCTCTAATGTGTGACATTGGTCTAGACTCTAGGGGATTGAGATGTTGATAAAAATAAATTTTTCGAAATTCTTAAATAAACACATAATATAAATATTTTAAGTAATTTGAGCTAAAAAAAAGTACGCCTTTTTATTTCTCGGATAATTTCAATTTATGATCTGTGGAGCGGTTTTTGAGGAAAAAAAGTTATTTTTGAAAAATGTTTGAAAATATTATTCAAAAAAAAAAAATTCAAAAACGCCAGTTAATAAACATTTAGTACCTAAATACATTTATTTCCAATTTTTGGAAAAAATTTAATGAGCAGTTTTCAAAATATTAATTTTTAAAATTAAAAAAAAATGCTTTTAAAATATTTACAAAAAATATTAAGCTAAGTGTACACGATTGCCAGGTCTGCAAATATTGCCGGATCTGTCAGTGGAAAATTTGTCTCGAATGGCTGACAATCGTGTACACACCAAATTAATTTGCAGACAAATTGTTTGGCTCCCAATTTGTAGACAAATATCTGCCAATTAATTTGTAGATATCTGGCAATCGTGTACACGCAAGCTGACAACCGTGTACACACCAAATTAACTTGCAGAAAAATTTGTTCATCAATCATTTTGAAGACAAATTAATTTGCAGATGTGGCAATCGTGTGTACACAAAATTCATTGGGAGATCACCAAATTTTTTTCATTTTCTGACGTTTCTGCAAATGTCTGGCAATGAATAAATTTGCAGGTGCAGTTTAAGGAACATTTGCAAATTTATTCATTGGCAGACAATTGCGGAAAATGAATTTGCAGATCCAAAATTAATTTGGTGTGTACACGGTTGGCAGAAAATCTACAAATGTTTGCAAATCTATTGCCAGCTATTTGGCCAAATTAGATTGTCGACATTGTCAGCCAAATATTTGGCAACAGATTTGCAGACATTTGTAGATTTCTGCAAACCGTGTACGCCCAAATTCAATTTTCAGCTCATTGTCAGCTCATTTTCACACATTGTTAGGCGTTTGCAGATCTGACAATGATTGTCAGACCTGGCAATCGTGTACACTTAGCTTTAGCTTAACAATCATCACACGGATTGCACAGGTGATCATTTTAAGTTCGGTTATTTTTGAATAGCTTAGCAACAAAGAGTTCTAGAGCCATACGGTTTTCAGTGTTTTACTAAGAACTAATAAGAACATAAATTTAAAAAAAAAATTAATATTTAATTACGTATAATTTTGAAAAAAAAATTTTGAAATTTTTGTTTTTCAAAGATTTGAGTTTGAAAATTAATTTTTCTGAAACGATGTACTAGAATAACTTTATTTGAAAATGCAATTAAAGAAAAGATTTTTGGCTTTACAAAAACGTATATAATGGCAATTTAGGAGGTGCGGTTATTTTTAAATATTTTTTTTCGAATATGTCATTTTTCCAGAAAATTGCGCCTCCCGTTTAAACGGAGGGGAGTAGCCCCCCCTCTCTTAGGATTTTTTTCTTGTTTTAACACAACCTATTCGTTCTGTTACAAAAGTACCCAAATAAGTTAATTTTTGAAATTTTGTCATACTTTGTGTCGAATTTACCCCATGTTCGTCACACCAAAATGCTGCCAGACAAACTTTTTTTTGTCTAACTAATCAAAAGCTTTCTATTGAAATGAGTTACAACATTATATATGTGACTTGACTTAACTCATTTTTGTCACACTTTTGTGTCGAATTTACCCCATGTTCGTCACACCAAAAAACTGCCAGGCAAACTTTTTCTTGTCTACCTCCCCCAACGCTTGCTATTGATATGCCTTACAACATTATATAAATGACTTGATTCATTATGTCGTTGGCTCTTAGACTAGGAGGATGACTTGCTAAAAGCAATTATGTGTCAAAATCAGATTAACGAAAGTGAGAGTCAAATTAAATGTATCAAGATATATTTATCGCATAAGACGAACAAATATAATGCAATTAAGTTAAGAAGTTGATAGTGTTACCAACAGTCATTATTATGTATATGGGAAAACTAAATATAGGTTGGGAGCGATGTCGTGTCTTTCAATATGTAAGAGTGACTAAATGTTTTAATTGTTGTGGCTATAATCACATTGCAAAAGATTGTAGCAAAAATAAAGCATGTTTAAAGTGTGCCGGTAATCATGATGTGAAAGACTGTAACAGTAACTTTAAAAAATGTGTTAATTGTACATTGAACAATGATCAAACAAATCAACAGATTGATGTAAATTATACTGCATCTGACAATAACTGCCCCTTCTTTTTGATAAAACTGAAAGCTGCCGAAGAACGTCATGCTTACTAGCAACTAGATTCAATTAAGTGCTTCTTTTAAAATATTGAGGGTCTTTCCAATAACTTTACAAGTCTACAAACAATAATAAGTGAATTTAACTGTGATATAGTCTTATTAACTGAAGCACATATGACAAAAAAACATGATATTAATGAAGTGCAATTAGATGGCTATTATATGTTTAATTGTGATAGTGAATCAAGTCACACTGGAGGTCTAAGCATCTATGTAAAAAAAATATTTAAATGTTCTATTGTACAAAAATTTACTGTGGCAATGAACTATTGGTGCCTCATTATAAAAGTGCAATATGAAAACACTGCTGTGATATACTTAAGTGCAATATACAGATCTCATCTATCGACAAAAAACGCATTCTGTGATGACCTTGAACAATGGATTGAATTCCTTCAGGGGGAAAACTCCATAATTTTTTGATCTTGGCAATACTGTGATATTTTCTGAATATATAAGCCTGATAGAAGAGTGCAATATAGAATTTAAGTTTATGTCAGTTAATGTTGATGATATTAAGCATACCCTTACTGTGATAAACAAAAAAAATGATTTCAATTTTCTTAATGTTAAAATGCTAAATGACTCTATAGACATTATTGGTCCTGTTTGTGTCTCTGGTGTGTTTCCTCAGTCATGGAAAGAGTCCCTTGTTCTTCCAAAAAAGAAAATTTTAAATTCTATTAAATGCAACGAATTTCGACCTATCAACATGCTCCCATTATATGAGACAAAACTGGAAAAAGTTGCAACGATGCAGCTCCAGAAATATTTTGATGAAAATAATATAATAAGTGTAAATCAATCTGGTTTCCGATCCAATCATTCATGTGAAACTTGGTCAACTATGTTATAAGTGACTGGAAAAGTGAAATTGATAATAAAAACTATGTAATAGCAGTCTTCCTAGACCTAAAACGAGCATTTGAAACTGTGAATCATGCAATATTACTAAATAAACTTGAAAAGCATGGCATAAAAGGAACGGAACAAAAATGGTTTATTATTATTATTATTATTTATTTTATTAAATGGTAAATAAATTACAAATTTAATAAGGTATATAAACTAGAAATTAGCTGCCAGGGCTATCTATTAATCAAGAAGGGCTTCCCACCGATCATACTGAACTAAAAAAAATCTTTGTCCGCTTTCATGAGAAACTAAATCTCACCTCGTTCGATGTGGATAATGACCTCTCTACATATGCTTCATTTGTCAGCTCCAACAGAATATCTCATCTCCAAAGGACCAGGGCGGACCACAAAAAATTTTTTCGTCCCTAATTTACCTTCTAAACTTCCTCTAACTTTTTATTATCAAAATGTTAGAGGCCTTCGCTCGAAAACCCATAAGGTCTTACAGCAATCTCACGCTCTTCCTTTCGACATCTATGTTCTAACCGAGACCAACTTAACTCCAAGCATCAACAGCCAAGAACTGTTCCCACCTTCCTTTAATGTTTTTCGCGATGACCTTAACAAAGAGCCCAATGTTTTCCCTTGTCGGGGTGTGCTAATTGCCGTTAAAAATACCCTAGATTCATCTCTTCAATCATTTTCTTCCTCATCTAATATTGATTATATATCAATAAAGATTAAACTTCCCCAAAAAACTATCTTTGTAATGTGTTGCTACATTTTACCTGGACAGCCCATTGAATCATATCAACTAGCTTTAGATGCAGTTGATCAAATCTTAATTAATAGCGACCCCCATGATGATATTCTTCTTTTTGGTGATTTCAATCTTCCACATCTAAAATGGATTGCATCTGAAGATTTATCACATTTCACTACCTCGGACCAAACTGCTTCAAAAGAATGCCTATTTATTGATCGGCTTACTGATTCAAGCCTTTTCCAAGTAAGTGGTATCACCAACTTTATGAATAGACAACTCGATTTAATCTTCTCAACAGACCCAGACAACTCTAGTGTGTCTCTTTGGAATATTCCCCTTTCAAAGATTGACAGTTATCATCCCCCTCTTTTTCTTTCTCTTTTTAAAGAGTGTCCCATCATAAACTCCGAAAATTCTACTCCTTCTTTCGACTTTCACAAAGCCAATTTTAGAGGAATAAATGAGTACCTTAGTAATGTATCCTTCAATTTCACAAATAATTCTATCAATGATGCAGCTAATACATTCTATAGAGAATTGTATAAATCTATTTCGCTCAATGTACCAACCTCAATGCGTAGAACATCACCATCGTCTCCGCCTTGGTATAATCGGAAGTTGCGTTCTTTAAGAAACAGGAGAAATAAGCTATGGGAACGTTTTCTTCGTTCTCGATCCGTCTCGGACTATTATTATTATTATTATTATATATATTTATTAGTTATAAAATAACTTTCAAATTTACAATTTTTACAAATTTAAATTTAGAAATTTAGTTAGCAAACAAATTGTTGGGATTCTTTTACAAGTTTAGTTACAAGTTTTTTAAAAGTATACAAATTTGACTCATTTTTTATATTCATTGGTAAGTTGTTAAAAAGCTGCAATCCGCGATACATCACTGAGTTTTGGGTCCTGGTAAGGTTGTATCTCTCCAGTCTAAAGTCATTTGCTGATCGTAAACTGTAAGGTTGCACTTCATGCACATACTGTATATTTTCCGACAGGTAAATGGGGAACAGGTTGTATTTGACCTTGAAAATAAAAATTAAAACTTTTAAACAAAGACGTTGTCTTACATTTAGCCACTGTAATGCCTCCAACATAAATGCGGATCTCGTGTAAATATTACATTTAAGCAAAGAGCGCATAGCACGATTCTGTAGAACTTGTAGTCTAGATTTTGTCTCTTCATTACACATGAATAATATTGAAGCACAATAGTCGAAGTGTGGAAGAATTATTGTATTATATACCATTGCAGCATTTTGAAAATTCAAACTTTTTCTTATTCGTCCGAAAAAACCTACTTTTTTACTTATTTTTGAGCAAATAAAATTAGCATGTTCTTTAAAGTCTAAACGATTGTCAATAACTACTCCCAGATACTTTATTGACATAACTTCTTTAATGTTTTCATTACCGATATTAAGTACAATGTTTTCTTGTCCCGATCTTAACACCATGAATTTTGTTTTATCAATATTTATTTTTAATTTATTCATACACAGCCATTTAAATAAACTATCTAGGTCTTCTTGTAAATTTGTTTTCATTTCCATTAAGTTTTTACCCTCAATGTACAAAAGAGTATCATCGGCAAACAGACCAACTCTACACCACTTTAAAACTTTTGCAATATCATTTATATGAAGCAGAAAAAGATCTACTCCCAAATTTGAACCTTGAGGAACGCCCAGATTAACATTTATAGCCAACGATTCTTTATCCAATATTTTGGTTTTTTGAAGTCTTCCAGAAAGATACGTCTTAAACCATGACAGCTCACGTTCAGTAACTCCATATGCTTCCAGTTTCTTTAATAGAATTTCTCTAGAAATTGTCTCGAAAGCCCTTTTAAAGTCCAGGAAGACAGCTATTATAAATTTTCCGTCATCGATTTGTTTCTTCCATTCGTTTATAGTCCATACTAACGCAGTCTCACATGAGTGGTTCTTTCTGAATCCTGATTGTTCCTTTATTATAAGATTATTTTCACTTAAGTATTGCACTAATTGTTGACTAACTACTTTCTCAATTATTTTTTCAATTATTGGTAAGGTGTTTATAGGCCTAAAGTCTTTCGGTTCATTTGAATTATCAATTTTAGGAATTGGTACAACTGTCGAAATTTTCAGTATGTCTGGAAAAACTCCATTATTCAATGACCCATTAACTTGACTATTTCGTTTCCAAGAACATCATAATTTTCAAGAATAATTTTTGTATTAAGCCCGAAAGTGTCTTTTTTATTGTTCATTGATTTGATAATATTTTTAAGCTCTAACATATTTAAACTTCTAAAATGAAAAACTGTTTCAACTTGTTGTACATTTAACACAAACGGAACATACGGTATGGACTGGTTAATCTCAACTATACTTTCAACGAAAAACACATTTAGGTGGTTAACTATTGCACTTAAATTTCGTTCAATCACTCCGTTTATCATTATTTCTGTTATGTCTTTGGTATTTGATCTTAAAACTAACTCTTTTATTGCACTCCATAGTCCCTTTTGATCACCGATTTTAGTAGATATTCTATATTGCACATATTGATTTTTGGCTTTGTTAATTTCAGTCTTATAAATATTTCTTAGAGTCCTATAATTGTTCCAGTCTTGTATGTTCTTACTTATCACAGCTCTTTGGTATAATATCACTTTTGATTTTTTCATTTCATTTAATGATGGACTGAACCAAGGATTGTGATCTTCAAGTTTTATTGTTTTCTTGTAACTTAGTTTATTCATTACATCTACAATCTTGTTATGGAAAAACTCTGTATTACAGTTAACATCAAACGAATTCGGTTGTACATAGTGATCAATCGACCAGATTCGCCTAAAAGCTTCCTGAGAATACCTTGATTTTGTTACAGTTTTAAAAGTATTAGTTTTCGTTCTCTTACATTCTATCATTATTCTTATGCTCTCATGATCAGATATATTAATTGTTTTATCGACTTTGACTTTTACTTTAATATTTGTTTTATTAGTAACAACATAATCAATCAGTGTTTGCGAGTTGTTTGTGATTCTTGTTGGTTCAGTTACTAATTGTTTATAAGATCTTTCCTCCAAAAACTTACATATCTTTGTTTTATCACTTGATGTTGTTAAAAAATCTATATTTACATCTCCAACAAAAATCACATTATCACATTCGTTTACATTGTCATCAAACCACTCATTAACATTTAAAATAAAGTCATTTACAGAAGAATTCGGAGATCTATACACAGTTATAAGTTTCCACGGAACTCCATTTATCCAAGTTTTTACCGCAATAAGCCACATTTTATAATCATCACAAAATTTTCCAATATTTTCAAATTGAATTTCTTTTTTTAAATAAATAAGGACACCACCTGTGTGTCTCGAGTTCGACTCACATTGAATAACATTATAATTCTTTAAATAATACTCACTAGTCTCAATATCTTTTGTTATACGCGTTTCACTTAGAAAGACTATTTCAGGCTTTTCTCTTATAACTAATTCTTCAATTTCTGGAAAATTACTTAAAACACTTTGAGCATTGATGTAAATGCAATTGTAATTATGTTTTAATTGCTAGTAAAATTTGTTTCTTTCTATTCTTAATTTTTTAATATAGATTTGACAGTTTTTATCTAAGGCGCTATGATCAATGTTAAGATTTAAATTATACCTTTTATTAGCAATTGAACAATTTACACATTGTGGCCCATTTCCACATTTTTTAGCTTCACATAAATTAGAACTATGTTCTTCACCACAATGAATACAGGACATTTTATTTCTACATTCAATTTTTACATGATTAAATCCTAAGCAGTTATAACATCTTTTCACAAATATAGCTTCCATCACTCTACATTTTTCCCAACCAACTCGAATAAATTCATTATCCATTATTTTTTTATAAGCTTCAAACTTAACTTCAATTATAGCACTGTATTTTTGTAAGCCTCTCAGGTTATACTCTAGCATTGTTTTTAGTTTAATATCTTCATATTTCAAAAACTCATTTTTAGCCTTGATTTGGCTTAAGATTTCATTTTCAGACCACTTTTTAGACATACCAACAATTTTTACTCTTAATTCTCTTATTTTCGGCAGTGTAATTTCATATTTGTCACCAATTTTTTCCTCTATCGCGTTTTTTAATTTTAAGGTGGATTGCTCATCATGACACGAAACGATCAATCCACCGTTATTCTGCTTTTTGATTTCAGAAACTTCTATTCCAGTTGGGTCAATCTTTTGAATTATTTCACTTTCTGTTGCAGTTGAATTTTGTTTTGACTTAGGTTTAAGAATGACTACAGGACATGGATTTTTTATTACTCTAGCAACATCAGAATATGAGGGTTTTTTTATAACAACACTGGTTGCTTCTTTTGCAACATTTTGCTCACTTTTATTTACTTTGTTTACATTATCACTAATTTCTTTTAGCTTACTGTTTTGCTTTTCAATAGAATCTCTTATCTCTTTTACACTTTCTTCAATTGCCTTTGTATTATTGGACACTGCATCTAATCTATTCTTGCATTTACTGCACATTAAATGAATAAACTCATTTTCTCTTATTAAATTAATGACGTATTCACCGCCAATGCACTTTTGATGGAACATAGAATCACATATTCCGCTACATTTTATTGACTTTTCATTTCTTCCAATTTTATTTTTACATTTTAAACACTCGGCATCCATTATTCCGATTAAATGAATGAATGAAACCGCACACAAAACTTATTTCCCGTATTCGCTAACTTTTTTTCTTTTTAAAGTACTAAAATCCCGATATTTAGTATGCTTTTGTGGAGCACACCAAAAACGTGACGTTGTTGGACGACTTTTTTCTCTCCAATTATCTTAGAATTTATCTCCAATTCAATGAACTTTTCAATATCCTTTATGTACGCTATTTAAATGAAACTCAATCCAACCTAATAAATGATCCCAAGTCATTTTTCCAGTTCGTCAACTATAAGAGAAAGTCTGATGGTTTTCCTCCCTCCCTCTACCTGGAAAGTGAAAAATCAAATGACCCCCAAGAGATATCTGACTTGTTTGCCAAATTTTTCAAACAATCCTTCACTGATGAGTCTTTTCAACCTGACGAGACTTATTTCAGGTACCTTCAAAACTTTTCCACTGGGCCTTTTTTTCCTCTTTCTATTGATGAAACTCTTATTGAAAATAAATTAAGTCAGCTGAGTGAAGAATTTTCTGTTGGGCCTGATAACATTCCAGCAATTCTTCTAAAAAGATGTTCTCAATCACTCTCCCTTCCACTTTCTCAAATCTTTAATTTATCTCTGTCTCTAGGCGAATTTCCCTTAATATGGAAAACATCATTTGTAACACCGATTCACAAAAAAGGCGCTAAGAATGATGTTAAAAATTACCGTCCCATTGCAAAGCTTTCTTATATTCCAAAAATTTTCGAATGTCTCATTTATGAAGTTATCAGCTTCCGCTGCAGGTCTCTAATATCCCCCAGGCAACATGGATTTCTCAAGTATAAATCCACGACCACCAATCTTGTTGAATTTGTGTCTTTTTCTCTCTCTGCACTTGAATCAGGAATGGAAGTTGATGTAATTACCACCGATTTTAGTAAGGCCTTTGATAAAATTTCTCATCGCCTCATACTCTTTAAATTAACAGCCCTTGGTTTTGAACCTATCTCCTTAAAATGGTTGTCCTCTTACCTAAGCCAACGCTCCTACAGAGTGCGTTTCAGGAATTCACTTTCTAACCCATTTATTGCCACTTCGGGTGTCCCACAAGGTAGTCACTTAGGCCCTCTTCTTTTCATCCTTGCCATAAATGATATTGAAATTGTCATAAAGCATTCTAACATATCATTGTATGCTGACGATACTAAGTTTTTCAAAACGATATCTTCAGCAAATCATTCAACCCAATTACAATTACAATTTGATCTAGATAATTTCTCAATTTGGTGTCAAAAAAACTGTATGGAGTTGAATGTAGGCAAATGCCAGTCCATAACCTTTTCTCGTAAGCGCTCAGTACTGCCTCCCCGTAATTATTACCTTTCCAACCAATCTATACCTATCGTAAATTCAATCAGGGATCTTGGTGTGTTGTGCGATCGAGAGCTTAACTTCCTCTCTCACATAGATGAATTAATCCATAAATCCAACTCAGCTCTTGGATTTGTTAAACGATGGTCTAAAGAATTTACTAATCCTTATGTCACCCGCTCTTTATACATAACCTTCGTTAGACCATTACTTGAATATGCTTCTCAAGTTTGGTCTCCATTTCAACGTGTCCATATCTCAAGAATTGAAAGCATTCAAAGAAGGTTCCTCCGTTTTGCCCTCCGTGGTTTACCTTGGCAAAACCCTCTCATACTTCCCCCCTATAATGATCGTCTTCAACTCATTAATCTTAACACTCTTGAAGATCGAAGAATTATTGCCGATATCCTCTTCATTCACCGACTTGTTTCTGGTTCTGTTGACTGTCCAACACTTTATAATTCCATTTCTTTTAATACTAATCCACGCAATCTCAGGAACCCACGTCTTTTCTATCTTCCCTATCACCGTACTTCCTATGGGTCAAACGAACCCCTAACCCGTATGCTTCACGAAACAAATATGAATGTTGACAGTTTCGATTTCAACTTAAGTACTTCGAATCTGAAAATTCTTCTCCTTAACCACCTAAATTCCCGCCCATAGCTATAAGTAACCTAGTTTTAAGTTAGATTAAGTTCATTTGTAGCTTGTTTTAAGCCGAATAAATGGGGGTGTTTGCCCCCACCAAAATTAAATATAGGAATTTTTTCTGTAAGAGAATATAAATAGGTAAATGTAGGTTGTTATTATAATTATTATTTTTTTTTTTAAATAGAGTTTTCAAGTTTTAAAGTTGTCATTAAATTGAATACTAAGTTTATGTTATCAATGTTGATGTTTTTTAAGAGGTGGTGCAAGTGGTGGTTGGATATTTTTGCGCAGGTTGAAGAGACTTTTGGGCAGGAAAGGAGATGAGTCATTGTGAGGGTGGGTCTATCTTCACAAAGATGGCAGAGAGGAGGTGGCTCTTTGTTGAATAGGTGTTGATGTGTGATGTATGAGTGGCCCAGTCTGAGCCTGATGTATAGCTTTAGTTTTTTAAGAGATACGTTGCTGGGATATATTGCTTTGTCGCCGTTAGGATTTATGTTTTTGTAGGCGTGGTTGTAATTTGACCACGCTTCTTTCCTTTTGTACTTCCAATTTTCTAGTAGTAAATTTGTAGTATCTTTCTTATTGTGTTGAAAGAAAGCTTTCAGTGGTTCTTTTATGGCTAATTTTGCTTCTGCGTCAGCTGCTTCGTTGCCGTTGATACCAACGTGGCCGGGAATCCAGATGATTTTTAAGGTTTCGGCGTTTAGAATGAGATGGTGCCGTATTGTTTCTATTATTTCAATAGAGTTGGAGATGTTTTGTAGCGCTTTTATAGTAGAAAGGCTGTCAGAAAATATGATGGTTTTTTTCTGCGAGTGGGTTATGTCATTGTATATAGCAAATGCTTCCGCAGTAAAAGTTGATGTGTGTGCTGATAGTAGTCCTTTCGAAACAACGGAACCGGTCTCGTCAACAACAGCAAAAGAGGTATAGGTGTCTGTTTTGGAGGCATCTGTAAATAGTAGCTTCCAACCAAGAGATTTGTAGTGTTCTGAGATGTCATGAAAGAGAGATTTGTATATGGCATCATGGGTTGAACTTTTTGGATAGTTGCAAAGTTCGCTGTTTATGGTGTAGCTTGGGAGGTTCCAAGGTGGTTGGCTGTTCTTGTCGTGATTTTTTATAGAAATTGGAATGTTTAGATCCTTTGCGAACGTGAGTGCCCTGCATAGGGTTGATTGTATTCTTTGATACCTCTTCCTGTTTAAGATTTTTTTCACTTCTGGATGGATGGATGTTTTGTATTTAGAGTTTATTTTCGTAATTATTTTGGCCGTGAGAAAGTCGATTCTGTCCGTTAGATGAGGAAGTCCAGCTTCAGTTAATATATTAACAATGGGTGTTGAGCGAATGGCTCTCATGCAGCTTCTGGTGGCGGCGTGGTAAGGTGTTGTGATAAGTCCCAGAGATGATTTAGAGCATTTTCCGTAGATTGGTAAACAATAATAAATTTTTGATAATACTATGGATTTGGTTAAATTTAAAAGAGTGTTAATGTTTGCGAGGCTATTTTTTGAAGACAAATATTTGATTATATTAACCCTGGCAATTTTAAAGAATTAACATTTTTTATCAAGCTGTTGTTTAAATTGACATCAACAAGTTTTGTACAATTGTGTTTTTTACATGTGTGAAACAGTTCGGATTTTGAACATGAAATTATCGAACCCGAGTAATTACTCCATTGAAGAAGAGCATTTATAATGGAAGAAAAAATATTTCCTAATTCCCGCAGGTCTTTAGTTTTAGAAAAAATAATTAAGTCGTCGGCATAGAGTGAGTGTTGAACTTTATGAAAGCTGTCAATTATATTGCTTACTTCATTAAAAGCTATTATAAATAAGACCACAGATAAAGGTGATCCTTGGGGGATGCCATTCTTAAGTTGGTGTAGGTTTGAATGGATGTTGCAATATTTTATTCGGAAGTTCCTGTTTGAAAGAAAAGATTGTATGTATTTGTATATTTTTGGTCCGATTTTCCATTTTAGTAGTTGATTAAGAACAACATGAGCCCCGATCCTATCAAAGGCTTTCTGAAAGTCAAGGCTGAGAATGGTGGCATGGTTTCGCTCAGACAAAGTAGACGAAATAAAATGGTCAATATGTAGAAGGGCATCTAGAGTAGATTTACCTTTTTTAAAGGCGACTTGTCGGTTGTCAACTAGTTTGTCTTTTTCTAGGAACCAAAATAAGCGCTTGGCTATGATTTTTTCCAAAATTTTTCCTGTACACGGAAGGAGCGATATGGGACGATACCCAGAGATTAATGTGAGATCCCCATTGGGCTTCGGTAGAGGAATTATATTTGCAGCTTTCCAGGCATGTGGGATTATTCCCGTGTCGAAGATGTTGTTGTACAGTTTCAGTAGGCGATTTTTTAAAGCAGGGGGGGGGAGTTTTTTAACATAACATATGAAATGCGGTCAAAACCCGGTGATTTGCCTTTTGCTGTGTGTATGCAAGAAATAAGTTCCGACAGGTTTATTTTCGATTCTATAGAGATAGCTGAAGAACAGGGGTGGGCAGATATATTAGAATTGTTAAGAATTTTGAATTTTTCGTTGATGAAAGTGGATTCGAAATTGGAGTCGTCTGAAAATTGTTCCCATGTTTGCGCAAAGTGTTCAACGATTTTTATAGGGCAAGTTAACGTCGCAGTGTCTGTTTTTATTGTTTTTATTGTGTATGGGGTATATGTGCCTGTTAGAGTTTTTAAATCGGCCCAAAGTTTTTGGGACGTTGAATTTGGATTTATGTTAGCCGTAAATTTTTCGAAACAATTCTTTTTTTCGGCTTTCACTGTTTTGCGAAATTTGGCATTTAGTTTACGGTATAAAATCAGGTTGGAATCGGTAGGCGATCTTTTGAAGATGTACCATGCTTTCTGTTTTTGTTTACGCTGGTAATTTAATTCTTTATTCCACCAGGGGACGTTACTTTTGTGTATTTTGTCGCTAGTTTGAGGAATGGATAGGTTTGCTGCAGTGCGTATTGATTTATGAATCAAAGCAGATTCTCGGTTGATGTTAGAAGAATCATTTCTTAGGAGCAACTCACTAGAGACAGAGGATCGGAATAAATCCCAGTTGGCTTTGTTAAGTAGGAAATTGTACTTGAAAATTCACCGATCTCCATTACTTTGTCCGCAAGTTTAGACAAGGCTGCAAGCTCTTCGCTAGATGCCTGTAAAATAGCCTGTACCTGAGGCGGTAGTCTCTGCAGCCATAAAGATTTTAAGAACTCTGCATTAATTTGATTTCCACTAAGATCTCGTAGTTCGTTCAAGAGTTGAGATGGCCTCTTGTCACCTAGGTCAACTTCAGAGAGAAGTTTTTTTATTTTCCGCTGCTCCGAGTTCTCAAATCTTTCGATGATTTGTGCCTTCAGATTTTCATATTTATTTTCGCTTGGTGGATTCAAAACAGCATCGGAAACCTGTTTTAGCACCTGAGATTCGATTGCTCCAACTATTGTATTGAATTTCGATGAGTCTCCTGTTATTTTCCTAGATTTAAATTGCGCTTCTATTTGTGCAAACCATATTTGCGGCTTTTCATGCCAAAACGGTGGAATGCGGATTGCAATATTAGAGACAACTTCTGAAGCAGCATTTTGGCTTGTGGCGGCGTTCTGGAAAGGAGCGGGTGGACTGCCGGTGCCGGTGTCGTCATTAGCTTGCTTTTGTTCCTGGTTGTCTTCTTCGGACATCTTCGCTTAGATGTTTCGTACACGCGTTTAATTGAATATTCAGCTTCGTTCGGGGTCACCAATTGTGGAGATGTTTAGCGAGATCTAATAAACGGCTTCGAAAATAAAAAGATCGTAATTTATCTAATAACTAAAGTCCACTTTATTATAGTATAATATTTAATAATTAAATTATAAATTCAATAGGAGTTCGACTACTTATCAAGCGTGTGTATCTAACGAAATCAGCAAAGAGAAGAAAGTTAAAAAGTAAGTTGTGGTTTTACAAAATGTCTATCGTCCTTCCGGGACTTACAATATTTTTAGTATACTTAAATTTAGTACTTATTCTTGCGTATAGTAAAAACAAAATTATTTTTAGTTTAAGAATGAGAAACTAGGGTTCGCCACAAGTAGTTGCAGTTCGTGTATGTTATTTAGGTACCCATTAAGGTTCCACTGTAGGACGGTGAGGTGTTGGTAAGCTGTTGGTGAAGCATTATTTTTATCGCAGGAATTAGAATTTGAATTAAATGAGGTATTATGATTTATTATTTTTTTATTGAGAAAATGGTTATGTTTAGATATATTGGGGTTGACAGGAATGTGTTGTTCAGAAATAAGACTCTGCAGTCCAGATGTCGAAGCGATCGCCCTCTGTGAAGAGGTCGGTCGATTCGTCATCTGTACCGCAGAGTCTGTAATTTGGTGAATAGAGTTTTTATTATAAATCGCCATCTTCGGTGTTTGAAATGTCCATGTAATAATCATTATTGTCTATTAAAGCTTTAGTGACAGCTGATATCGGGGAATGTGTTGATTGTGAGGGTTCCGTGTTAGGTTTGGATTGAATTGTTTTGTTTGTAGTTATAGAAGGTAGTGTTGAGGATTAATTAATATTGGATTGAGTGGTGTGAGTATGTGTATTTGAATTAGTGTTTAAAAGTAGTGTATCGTTTGATGTGTGCGTAATTGTTGTTGCGGAGGCAGGTGTAGAGACAAGTGAATTAGAGTTTAGGTGAGAGGGTAAAGAAGTGAGAGGTGTGGGCGGTGTTGTGGTAGAAGTGGTTGATTGAGTGGTACCATTAGTGATTGAGTGTGTTGTTGAGGGAAGAGGGGCTGTATGATGAGGTTTGTTTTGAGTTGAGTTTAATTGAGTAGATTGGTTTTGTTGAACCGGTTGTTTTGTTGTTTGTTTTATCTTATCAGCAAAGCTTGCAGTAAGAGGCGGGGTATGTGTTGTATTTTGTTGGTTGTACATTTTCTTGGCGTCTGACATTGTACACTTGTTTAAGAGGCCTTTCCCTATATTTGATGAAAATTCTTAAAAATGACTATATGGCTTGCAGTTTTGTGAAGTCATTTGAGCTTGTTTTAAAAAAATTTAAACGGCAAATGTAAGTACTATTTATTATCTTTAAAACTATGAATTTTTTTTTTTGATATTTGGAATATAACCCAAAATAATTAAATAAATGTATTGATGTATTTTCAAATTTTAGCTGAAACTGCTTATCGGTTCGCAACTTTTTACAACAACCACCTGTTGTATTTGATCAAATTTAATTTTATTTTAAAGTTAATAAAAGGATCTTTAAATTGTTGGAAAAATTATTGCAAAATACTGAAAGATTTAAGAATTACATTGATTTGAAAAACTGTAAAAATACTCAGTTTTAATTTGGATTTTCAGACATTTATTATTTGAATTTCTCTCCTGAAATAACGCATAAAAACAAATTGTTATTTCCAAATTAAAATTCAATCACTAGAATAAATCAATTTACATATATTTTATATAAAACAATACATTTTAAACAACTCAGCAGAAAACAATATTTCACAATTTTAGTTCAGACACAAATCAGTGGATTGTATTCTTTCTCAAAGTGGCCACTAGAGTGAGGAAAATAAAAAAAATCAATAGGATAGATTCAATTTGGCAGCAGACAGTACGGTAGGTATACGAAATCCATGCAATGTGGTAGATATATTAAATGTATGTAAATGGCTACTTACATGTGTTTGTGTGGTACGTGTTTTGTGACTATTTTGTTTGGTTATTTTTATGAACTGGTTCTAGGAATTGTGTGTGTTTATTTTATTTGATTGTGTTATTTTATGATTTCGGTGGTAATGTGGTTTTTCTTATTCGAAATAAGATTTCAAGTTTTGCGAAAAAAGTGTAAAATGAAATTACTTTCCCTAAATTTGGTTTGTTAGGATAAGTATTAGTTTGGTATATTATGGGTGGAAGCATTTCATACGTAGGTAAAAATTAATAAAGCTGTAAGGCCCTGTTTTGTAAAAAAAAAATACAATACATAATTCCAAACAGTACCTAAAGTTTATAAAAAATATTAAATACAAAATCCGTGGCCTGTGTGCGTTTCGCTCAAACATGAACGGTGGGCTCATCAGTTAGATACTCTTCTAAGACGCACTTTTGTTCGATAAAATCGACACTATATATAAATTTTAGTGCAAAACTACACTGCAAATTATATATTTTTAGGGAGCAACTACTTTTGTTGTTATTTTTTCTTTTAACTTTTTTTCAATTGAATATTTGTTCTTTGAATTTTTAATCAGTACTTATAGTGTTTCAAAATAAAAGGATTTCAAATTTAGGCAGAGCTTCGGCGTAAGATACTTTATTTTATACAATAAACAATTGTGAACAATTTACAAGGGTTTTTATAATTCTGTTTTGTTACTTCAGCAAAAATAAAGACATTGAACTTGAATATTTATGGGAAAAATAATGAAAGGTGATGTGAATAAAATAATCTGAAAATTACTATTTGAAGGATGGAAAATGTAATATGAGTTATGAGTTTTATGAATAAATCCTGAGTTTAACATTTTGCATGCATTTTGCATTTTTATATACAGGGTGATTCACGATTCAAAAAGCTAGAGCGTGTAGGATGGGTTGAGATAAGAAAAAATTCGTGTGGGAGGGAGGTCTATTCCCCTCCGTTTAGCCGGGAGGGGCAATTTTCTAAAAACATGACCTTAATTTGAAAAAAAATTATTTGAAAATAACGGTAACTCTTACAAACTCATGCTATACCTTTTTGTAAAGCCAAAAATTTACTTATTTATTGTAATTTTAAACAAAGTTCTTCTATTGAACCGTTTTCAAAATATTAATTTTCAAACTCAAAATTTTGAAAAAAAATTAAAAAAAATAATTTTAAAACTAATTTTTTCAAAATTTTACGTAATTAAGTATTATTTTTATTCTCAAAATTCAATGCTCCCATTAACTTTTAATCCAACACTGAAAACCGTACGGTTCTATGATTTTTTTTGCCAAGCTATTGAAAAATAACCAAACCTACTTCTTCACAAAAACACGAAAAAAATTGTCTAAAGATCACTTGTGCCATCCCGTAAGGCTAGATTTTCTTGTTTTTGTGAAGAAGTAGGGTCGGTTATTTTTGACTACAATAAAATGGTGATGATTCCTGGCTACATGAAATTTGGCCCCAATGAAAAATGGCCAAAACAAAAAATGAAAAATGGCCCCAAAAATGGGGCCTTTTTTCATAATGAAAAGTGGCCCCAATTTTAAATGGAAAAATTACCCCAAAGTTTATGAAAGAAAGCCCCAAAATTTGAAAAAAAATCGAAGTGAAAATGAAAAATGGCCCCAAAAATATATACACAAAGCAACAACAACAATTGTTTTTTATTTCGACGGTTTAGGGGGATTTTTCATACATTGGGGCGTTTTTTCATTTTAAACTTTGGGGTGATTTTTCATTATGAAAAATCACCCGATTGCTTTGTTTTTTTCTCCATCAAAATGAAAAAAAATTGGAAATATCTAAAAAATAATGAAACAAAAAAAAACAATTCGATTAGTATTTGCCACCTGTACCATTATTTATGGAAAAATCCACACGCATTTTCTAAATAAATAATCGTACAAAAAAAAGTAGCGAGATTTTCTCGTACGATTAGTAATTTAAAAATTCTTGTACGATTATTTATTTAGAAAATGCAACGAATTTCTGGACCGATTATTAATTAAAAAAATCGCGTGATTTTTTTAATTAAAAATCGTTCAAGAAACTCGTTTCATTTTCTAAATAAATAAAAAAGGCCCCAAATTTGTTGTTGCTGTTTGCATACAAATTATTGGGGCCATTTTTCATTTTCAATTTAAGAGTTTCTTATTCAACAGATTTGTTTGGGGCTTTTTTTCATTTCGTTTGGGGCTATATTTCCAATTTTAAATTGGGGCCATTTTTCATTATTTTAAGTTTGAAAATATTGGGGCCATTTTTCATTATGAAATTTGGCCCCAAAATTTTAAATGAAAAAAGGCCCCAATAATAATAAATGAAAAAATACGCCAATCCCACAAAATTTCATCGATTTTTGTTGTTTTTGTTTCCCATACAACTTTTTGGGGCCATTTTTCATTGGGGCCAAATTTCATGTAGCCATGATTCCTATTCTACCCTTTTTTATTCATAACACCTGTAAATTGACGACCTATATGAATTTTTGTTTGCTATTGTATTCGACGGCGCCGCTTCGACGGGTCCTACCTGTTTTTTAACTTAAATACAAAATATGTGTTACCTAAAGATAAATACATTACAAGAAAAGAAATTATATATCTTTAGGTAGCACACATTATTATTAATCCAGTACTTTGTTATTTTGTTGTATATACTTGTAAGTTCTTGGGTATATAAAAACAATAAAACGAAGGTTAATCCTCTTATTCTTTAAAATTGCCACAAAAACTTAAAGAAAAGTTTTTCTTAAAAAATAACTCGTATTCGTCATTTTTGATTTTCGCAAAAAGTACAAAAACAGCTGGTTTCCTGTTTTAGACTTTAAAATAATAAGAGCATTGAATTTTAGAAACAAAAAAATAGATAAGTAGGTACTTAATTACGTTACATTTTAAAAAAAAGTTTGAATTTTTTTTTTTTATAATGAGTTCACTTTTCACTGAAACAACTTTATTTAAAAATAAAATAAAAGAAGAAATGGTTTGCTTTACAAAAAGGTATATAACATGGCATTGTTACTGTTACCATTGTTTTTTAACTAAATAATTTTTAGTAAAACGCTGTCACATTTCAATAATTTTGGTTTTCACCCAAACCAATTTCAGATGTCTAATACGAAAAGTACAAAATTCTTTTATTCTGAAATTTTTCCATCTTCACATTATAAATCTCTTTAGGTACCTGCACGTGGCAGGCTGCACCCAACAACAACAACTACACTTAACCCATATCGAATACCAAACGCAACAACAATAAACGAGATACATTATTTGTATATACACAAATCCAAACAAAGGATAGATACACGGAAAGACGACAAAAAACAAGTTCTTCGATACACTAATACCTACAGCTACACTTCAAGAAAAGGGTGATTTTTTTGAGTTTTGTGGATTCCTTATTTGGAATCCACAATGGGTTGAGCCTTGGATTATGAATGGGTTCTACAAATAGTTCCCACATTCATGAAAAGGCCTCTTAAGGTTTTAATTTTTATGATTTCTTTTGCCTGTTTATACGACGGGCAGTCTTTGGATGATGCGGGATGGGGAAGTGAGCAGTTAGCACACAGACTGCGGTTGCATGGTTGAGGAGTGTGGGGAGGGAGATTACAAGAATCACATTTAGCACTACCGTTGCATCGTTTTGTTGTGTGACCTAGCAATTGGCAGTTTCGACACCGCATGGGGTTTGGGATATATTCCGTTACCTTGGCTGTATAGAAACCTATGTCTACCGACTTGGGAGGTTGGAATAAGTCGAATGTGAATAGTACCAGTCCACTTGGTTTACTTTTGCCATCTGCATCTTTCTTAATAAATTTAAATATGTCTGTGACACCTTGGGGCTTCATCTCACTGATTATTTCACTTTCGGTAACATTTATGAGACAGGGAGCGTAAGCTATGCCTTTCGATTGATTTAATCGCTCATGTAATTTGACATTTATAGGACAAATGCTCGCAAGGTCTTTAGCTTTGAGGAATGTAAGTGCAGTCTTTTGTGAATTTACGAAGACTAGGAGACTACCGTCTCTAAGTTGAGTGATAGATGTATAGTCTTTACTGATGGCATCGATGGCTTTTTTGAGTAGGAAAGGGCTAAGGTCGGTAATGGGATTTTCACTTGTTTTTGGGGAGATTACAACAAAGCGAGGATTTTTTTGAGTCGGATTCGAAGGGAGTACTGGGAAGGGGTTAATGGGGAAGGAGTTGAGCTTAGGTTTTTTACTGGGTTGCGATCGAGGATCAGGGGGATCCGGGTCAAGAAGATGGTAATAATTACCTAACGAGCTTGGCCCGTAAGCCATTTTGACACAAATTAGCGAAAGGCTCACTAACACTAGTATTTCTTATTAAGAGAGATGATAAGGAGAATAAGGTTTGAAAGGGAAAACCGGTTTGCGCACTTGGCGGAAAGAAAATCACACAATAAACTTAAGAACGATGTACACTGTTCGAGAGCTAGACTTTGACTGACAAAAATGGTTTAAATCTTATATGTGTAACAGAACACAAAGAACATCAGTTCACAACATTACTTCGAGTGCTGTTAATGTTAATATTGGAGTCCCCCAGGGATCAATTCTCGGTGTTTTCCTTTTCTTAATATATATAAATGACATGTAAAAAGTTATTAAATATTCCAAACTCGTACTTTTTTTTGCTGATGACAGTCTTCTTTATATAACGGGAAAAGATTTGCAGACGTTAACTGTGAACATACAAAAAGACTTAAGTGCAAAACATACGTGGCTTAATATGAACAAACTCATTTTAAATACTGAAAAAACTAAATTCATGCTAATAAATAACCCTTCACCCCCACATCATATAATAATTTCCATCAACAACATACCAATAGAACAAATATCTTCAACAAAATACCTCGGTATTCTTCTTGACAATAAACTATCGTTCAATGAACATATAGACCTTGTATGTAACAAAGTGTCAAAAAAACTGGGTGTTCTAAGGAGAACACGTCGTAATATATCAAAAAATAGTGCAATCAAAGTCTTTAATGCAACAATTAAGCCCCATTTTGAATATTGTGCTAGTCTCCTATATCTGTGTAACAGGACGCAAAAGGAAAGGCTTCAAAAACTTCAAAATAAAGCCATACGCATCATTCTCAATTGTGACAGATATACGCCAATAACAACTATGTTAAATACACTTAACTGGCTTAACATACACCAAAGACTATACATGATGGCAATGATTTTTGTGTTCAAAATAAAGTATAACATGTGTCCTCAATATCTACGATCCTGTGTTCCTGAATGAAGAGCTGTACCATACAACCTCCGCAATATAGAAGAGTTCAACATAATACGTACGAGAACTACACGAGCACAAGCAAGCATTTTTTATGTGGGACTACAAGCATTCAACAACTTACCTTCCTATATAAGAAATATCAATAACTTAAATTGTTTTAAAACTGAAATTAGCATAAATGCAAAATCTAATATTATATAACAAATTCCTAGTAACTACTTGAATAATCAACTTACTTATGTAAAACTAAATTTGTATCTTTTAATGGCCGTTGAGCCAAATAAACTTATAAAACTAAAAAACTAAAAGCTACAAATTGCTTATAGCGCCGGTGATCAGATCGCAACCAACAGAGTATAGTACGCGAATCAGACCAAAAAGTTTGTTAAGCGATTTTAATCGAATGTGTGGCTACAAAGTTTTTGGTCAATCTGGCTCCGATAACAGCTGCTTGCAGTTCAAGTCGTGGTACCGACATTAGCTTCAAAGGAGCCACGCGTGTTTTACAGCCCAGTAAAACACAATCTACAAATGTTCCATCAAAACATCGAAGATAGCTTACAGCGGCATAGCCGTCTTCACTAGCGTCCACGAACGTATGTATTTCAAACTGAGGAGTGCCTTCGAATTTTGTTTTAACATAACATCTTGGTATTTTCATAGAACAAACCTCTGGCAACAAACGAAGCCAGTGAAGCCACTTTGCGTATTCGTTGTCATGAATAAAGTTGTCCCAAGCACAACCAGAACGCCATATCTCTTGAAATATAACTTTAGCGCGCATTACATAGAACGCCAAGAGCCCAAATGGGTCGAAAATGGTCATCAACAAGCTGAGAACCTCTCTTTTGCTAGGTCTTTTCTCCCCAAGAAGCACACTTTCATTGTCATATCGGTTTGAAATTTTGAAAACAAAGCTGTTATCATGTGTGGACCACCACATGCCAAGCACCTTCTCGGTTCCCAGTTCTCGTTCAGAATGTAAGCGAATTGCATCAACAGATTCAACGTCTAGTTCTTCCAAAACTGTTGTAGAATTCGAAACCCAGTTGCGTATTTGAAAGCCGCCTTTGGCATGAACGAAGTGAACGTCGCGTGCTACCTGAATCACCTCTTCTTCAGTATCAACGCTATCCAACATATCATCTACGTAATGATTCTGCAGAATACCTTGCACCGCTCTCGGAAATCGGTCTTGGAACTCTCTGGCATTTAAGTTGCCCCAAAGGTCGTAACCAACATAACAAAGCGCGATGGTTCAGAAGCACCTGGTTCCAACCAAAGAAACCGCTGATATTTTTGGTCTTAATTATTACCTGGTGGTACATCTCGGCAATGTCTCCTCCAATCGCTATCCTTCTTTCACGAAATGTACGAATAGCAGACACCATCGGCGTCAACTGGTCCGGACCTTTTAGAAGCATGCTGTTATACGTTTAACCTTCGCAGCAGCGCCCCACACCAATCTTAACTTCCCGGGCTTGTTTGATTTAAGAACGGGAAATATTGGTAAATACCAACAATTCGTTTCGCTCATTTCGCTTGAATGTAACTTTCTCGCATATCCTTTGGCCAGATATTCTGCGAGTTTTGATTTTACCATGAACCCTAAGGTTGAATTTTTCGACAATTTTGTTTGAAGGCACTTAGCGCGTTTTAACGCCATGGGAAAACTGTCAGGGTGGGGCACGTCTTTCTGTTTCCAAAGCAACCCTGTCTGGAAGCGATTGCCTGTTCTTTGGGTAACATTCTGCAGTTAGTCGTACGCATCTTGATCGTTCTTTGACATTTTTAGATATTTCTCGTGATCAAGCTCCAGATTATCTAGGCAGATGTAATATTTATTTATTTTTATTTTTTATTATTTAAGGTGGCGCAGACAGTCCATTGTGGACCACGGCCTCAACCAACAATCCTCGCTAGGCCGGTCCCTAGCCAGTGGCCTCCAGTTGCGCACACCAAGTAGGTTGAGGTCGTTTTCCACTTGATCGCGCCACCTTAGATGGGGTCTTCCAGAACTGCGTCGGCCCTCCGGGTTGGAATTGAAGAATCGTAGGGCAGGAGCGTTTTCGTCCATACGCTCCACATGGCCCAGCCATCTAAGCCGCTGTATTAACAGCTTCTTAACCAAGTCAATGTCGCTGTATAGCCCGTACAGTTCGCCATTGAATCTTTTCCTCCATACTCCATTGATACATATGTAATGAAAAATATGATCTTTACCATCCCCTCCACCTGAACCAACCCGCAACGTCATCACTACCATCCATTCATGCAAATAATGACACTTAACATCATTCGAATCAAGTACACACGACACCGAATAAATGTCAAATAAAACTCGGTTACACCAACCACATACATTCGATTCGTTGTACTACTATTTTTCTTCATATTGCAAAATTTTTGTATAAGAATCACTGACCAGAGTTATTTATGAATAAATTAGAAAACCTTCACGGATAATCGTCAGTGTACGATAATAAAATCGGCAAATTTATCAGTACACTTGCATACAATATTCACTCGCCAAATTAACGAGTAAAAGTATGACATTTGGTCACACCTCTAACATGCAAGTAGAATTATTCACCACACCACTCACCAGATGTATTTTCTGAGCGCACCCATTCCATCATTTTTGTCGTGGCAAACCATTGCCAACTTCATTAGTTTTATTCCGTCAGCCATATACCAGCCACCCAAAAATATTTCTGGCGTGGCCCCCACTTAATTTTGCTGATAAAAAGATTTTTCGAGACGAAATTTCTTGTGACTGGCGGCGGAAATCGAAAGTTCTTTTCCGTCAGCCAGTCACACTAAACAGAAGTGCCCCCCAGTGGATACCTGGACAGAAAACCCCACGGCACATGGATTAACCCAATAGAAATTTTTCAACAAGGTGAGCAATGGTGTCTGTGAAATAATTTTTGTGTGGAATAATTTCGATTATTCCATCAATATATTGACTATACGCTTACGAATAGTACTCCGGTTCACTTATTTTTGCACACAGGTTGGTACATCAGGCAGTGAAGAAGATTTTTCGGCGTCACAAATCAATTTGGCTCTGGCCAACAGAAATTTTCATCGGCGTGCCTTGGGCGAGAAAAACCCAAGCCACGAACGTCGACGACAGTGCATGGACACCGACATTTGTGTCTACGACGAGGGCAACGTGGTACGCTTCACATTTCCAAGCATTAAAACCCACTTGGGAGCAAGATAAGCAAGTTTTGTGCTTACCAATAAAATTTGTATGGAAAATGTGGAAGTTTCCTTGTTTTCCTTGAAGAACCCTTTTATGGTAATTTTTCATATAAAACCCCGCGTTACCACCGATAACACTAGTGTATTCTTTAAGGTTATCCCGCCCATCGACACGCTGACAGTTTTACTAGTTTTCACTGGTTTTCATCAGTTTTTCATCAGTTTTCCGAGAATTTTCCGACACTTCTCCGGATTTATTCCATAATTGTATTCCTTTGGAACCATACTTGCTTTCCTGGAATTCTTTTTGTAAATTCCATAATAAAATTACAAAGCACAACGACAACAAATTATACACCAGCACGAGTTCCTTTTTTCTGGCGTTATTCGTTTGGTTATCTGCACATGCGTGCGTCAGACCATCCCGATTCCTGGCGGCGTTGTGGACCAACGACGGCGACGTGACATAGGTAGGTATTTTTACACAATCTCTGAGTACAAAGATCAAAAGAGATATTCTTTGCGAAACCGTATCAGATAATAATCTGCACAGTCGTAATCATTTTTTTTTTTGAGAACTGAATACATATTGAATCCTAAACAGTGGTGATTACGCATTATAACTCCGCTCGAGAGTTCGAGCCTATGAGAGAAAGAGTGATTAAATTTTCTGTAAAGCTTTAGATACAGATCTGAGTTAGTGTTAGTGTAATAAAGAGAATCAAGTTCCGCTAGTGCCAACAATTCAGCGCACGCAAGGAACCTTTACATTTTTTTTATTCGAATACAGATAATAAGATTTAATTTGGTTTGGTGACGGTTATAAATAAAGTAATCATAAGTTATGCAGGTTTCATATAAAAGTTTTTATGATTAGTGATATTAAGATTTGAATATTTTTTGAGTTTATAAAATTTGGATAAAATTATTGATATTAAATGATTTATAACGTTTTCTAAAAAAATATAGTGTTCTTATTTAAGATGATTTCGGAAATTTACATGTTAAGTTTTGAGATGTTTGAACACATCGGTATGTCTGGTTAAGTGTTTTCAGGTCAGTGGAGAGTCGGCTGGAGCCAGCAAGCAGCAGCAACCATGGGAAGTCACAGTCCGTGTTAGTGTAGTTTTTTTTTTTGAGTTTAGAGTTTGTTCTGATGTTTTGGTGATTGATAAGTTTGCGTTAAGGATTTAGTTCCTTGTTTTGTTTTTCAGATTCGGGGGATTTGCTAAGTATTTATTTAGGCCACGCGAATCCACAGGAACATATATGGACATAGTCTGTATATTGTTCATGGGCGGGTATAGACGGCCTGAGGGACGACAACATCTTGTTCCCTCCCCACCTTCTTCCAGTGTTGCCAACATCTGAGTAATATAGAAGTACACTGACGATTTTTTTGTTGTTTTTATTTCTCAGGGACCACGACCATCTATGGTTCCCACTCTCCTTCTTCGATTAAAATTTTAAACAACTACGTATATACATTAAGTTCATGTCTGAAGTGAATGATCCAACAATCCATTAAATAATTCTTACTATAGCTCCATGCATACTTCGGGCCCCAGCTCAACTATAATAACCCCCAAGGTCAAGAACACCCTGGCCGTAGATCCGCTATAAACAATGTAACACAAGCCTTTTCGTCCTGTAGCAAGAACCACTCCCCACCCGGCGAGCGTAAGCGATGGCACCCCACAGCGGATCGAAGCGACTGTGGAAGGAAAGGCACCGTCAGGATGATTGTTGCTTGGACGTGCCAGAGGGCACCTCTGGTGCTAAAAGTGATGATAGTCCTGGCGGCAGGAGGAGACATTAACATCTCTCAACGGAGGAATTCTTATCGATGAGCCATCAGTAACCCCGGATATATCCTAGGGAAGGCGAGTAACATCGGCTTTAGAGTGTTTAAAATAATTGGCGATTATAAGCAATTCTCCCACCTTGAGGTTGGCAATGGTACACATCCCGTTTGAGTTAAGATTCTGATTAGTTTTGACTTGGTATTTTGCGTTAGAGTTTGGTCATCGTAAGAGTTGTCAGTTCAACTTCCGAGTTCCGCTTTTGAATTACAGTATACTATCATGAGGATAATTTTTGGGTTTGTTTTGTTCCGGTTTAGTTTTGTGTTGATGATATGGTATGTATGAACACCTACGTGTACCAAAACCTTTAAACAATTGCACGTATCACAATGGTGTGAAGCTGACAGATAGCACATTATTCCTGGACCTGCTGAGCATAGATGTTAGGTGGAATGTGTGGGCTGTCAGTGTAGCACGATTGTGATGCGTGTGAGCTGTGATGAGAGGGAGATGAAAGTTAAGATAGAGGAGATAGGGGAATGGAAGAAAAGGTATTATATGTTTAGTAGTTTTCTTCACGTTCGCTCGCTCTTCTTTATGTTAGGGAAATTTAATAATATTTTATTATTATTTTTTTTTTATTTAATTTATTTATCATTCTTTAATTAAATTATTAAATTATAAATTCAAAGATATGATAAATAAATTATTTTTCTTCTTCGTTACAGATGGCGCCCAACGTGGGGCCCGAAGACTTAGAGCCTGTAAGATTTTTTGGATTTGTAAAATTTTTGGATAGTTTGGAATTAGCAGTTATGTTGTTTTAGGCAGAAAATTTTTTTTGTTTGCAGATTTTTTTTTGTGCCGAAGTTTATTCCGGAGGAATTCCGCAGGGTGTACCCTAGCATTTCATTGTCCGGGGGATTATTGTGACTGAGTCGTGATCCTCGTCTGTCGCTATGAGCTAATGCACTCTGGCGGAACCTCAATTTTTTTCTTAGGAACGTTTCTGTCCGGGCCGGATTTGATGTAGTTCGTCCAGTCGTCAGTTGCTGAAACGCACACTTGGAAAAATGGAATTGGAGTATAGAGTTGGCCTAGTTAACCTTTTGACCGGTAATTAGTGATTGTATTCCTGATGTACTTCTGTTGCAGAAGCAGCTAGTTTGGCTTGATTACTCCGCTTCGAAATCAAATACCCCTTTCACCTTACATAATTTTTGCAGTTTGAGATTTTCTCGATCGATTAGTAGAAGTCAAGAGATGTCTGACACATTGACCGGTGGCTGATGACGTTATCTCGGCGCACGTCTGTTGCAGTGGTAAGATTCTCTTGAGCAAGCTTCATGTTTGAGTTGTCTGTTGTCTTCAAAGAAGAAGTTAGTTTATTTCAATTAATAAAGTTTTAAAGTTTTATTTATGGACTCCGTGAAAAATGTCGCTGAAGGCGATGTTTCATGAGTCCCATTTTGCTGCTGCTGAAGACGATGGTCGACTCTCCGACCGTTTTGATAAGTTTATTTGTATTAGTATTTTTAAGTTAGTATTGAGTTAGTATTAGGATTATTTCTGATACAGTTTATTTTTGGATTTATGAATATTTTCGCAGAATTTAAGTATTGCCTAGTGGCGTTAAGTTAAGTCAGTTTATTTTAAGTTTTTTGGAATTTAGTATTTGGTTCAACGGTGGCTGATAGGTTCTGCGTGCCTGTCGATCGAAGAACTGTTAAGTTTGGTTAGTTTTGGTTTTGGGATAACGGTGGCCGATAAGTTCTGCGTGCTTATCGATCGTGAGTCCTGTAAGGTTTGGTGTGTTTAACGGTGGCTGTACGGTTCTGCGTGCCGACAGGTCGTTATAACACGTTTAGTTTAGTTGAAGCTTAAGTGCTTCTGTTTTGAAGTTTTGCCTAAGTGGCGTACGGTTTAGTTAAGTTAGTTGAGTTTAGTTTAAACTTAAGTGTTTCTGAACTATTTTGGATTTTTGAGTACTTAAGTTATATTATAGTAATTTAGTAAGTTTAGGCATCGTTAAGTTTGGAATTCGCCTCCACGGCCACCAACCGCGTCAAATGCTCACTTCCCAGGAAGGTATCCTGTATACCATAAATGGGGAATAAATTTCGACGGTAGAAATATACCGGTAGACGACTTTCTGTTTCGTTTAGAAGTTATAAGAAGTAGTTATAATGTTCCATGGGACGATATAGTCCTAAACTTCCATCACTTCGTATCAGGACCTGTAGAAACGTGGTACTGGATGTACTTGAAGAATAACCCAAATGTACCATGGACAACATTAAAGTCGGCCTTCTTAGAACAGTATAGAAGTTTAGAAACCGACAATGAGTTATCAAGGAAGATCAACGACCGTAAGCAACTGCCTGGAGAATCGTTCAATGAGTTCTATGACGCATTAATGATTCTGAACTCGAGAATGCGTGTTCCCAAACCGCCAAGCGAAATGGTGGACACGATTAAAAATAATGTTAATAGGCGTATGGGCGAATAGCTCATAACATTCAATACGAGCAGCCTTCCACAGATGGCTTATGTCTGTCGCACCATAGAGAAATTTATGGACAAGAGAGAGCCCACACGGCCAAAATACGTACCTAATAGTTGGAACATGCATCCGAAACGCGTAGTTAGTGAAGTAGAACCAGTAAGCGATTCTCAAGCAATAGCTACCCCAGCTCAAATTGAAGCCTTAAAAAGGGAATCAGCCAATGTTGTATGCTGGAAATGTAAGGGCGTGGGTCATGTCCACCGAGATTGTGTTAACCCGAGAGGAGGCTTGTTTTGTTACAAGTGCGGCTTACCAGATTTTGTAACCCAAAATTGTCCTAAATGCTCGGAAAACCGCCAGCAGAACAATCTTTCTTCCGGGGGGATTCGTTCGGGTCATCTAAACCCGGAACCATAATTCAAGAACCCCGTAAAGATATCAAAACCAATAATAATACTATAGATAATAACCCCATTTTGAATCCTATTATAATTGAAGAACATAGTACGATTTTGAAAACTAATAAGCCTATCACAATATTGAAATCAGATAAGCCTAGGTTAAGTACTGATAATAGCAATGAATTTAATAAGAAAGTAACATTTGAAATACCGCGGAAATCATTCCATACACGCCTTCGGGAGTATTATGAAGCAAGAAAGCGCATCATGAACACTCCAACAGTGTCTAGGAAGATCCGCGATACAAGAGAACGATTCCAAGCTAAGAGAAGAACGTACAGAAATATAGCAACAGCTACGATAAAGAATAAGTCAAGCGACCCGAGACCATATGTAACCGTGGAAATCTTCGGAGATGAATGGCTCGGCCTCCTCGATTCAGGAGCAAGCATAAGTTGCATCGGCACGAACAAGATTGAATATCTCAAAGCAAAGAACGTAAGCATTAAAAAAGTTTCGTCCTCAGTCTCTACAGCGGACGGGAGCAAGCAGGACATTGTTGGAGTGGTCACGACAACCGTGACGTATAAAGGATTAAGTAAGTCCATGGATTTTTACTTGGTCCCCACATTATCACAGCGCTTATATCTCGGAGTAGACTTCTGGAGCAAATTCCGATTAGCTCCCCACATAATCTCCGGAATGAGCGTGAGTCCATCACCTTATGAGAATGAAGAATATAAAAACAAATGCAAGCTTTCTCTATAGCAAGAAAAGAGGCTGAAGGAAGTCATCGACGAATTTCCTTCATTTGCGGCCAAAGGATTAGGGAGAACGAGCTTGCTTGAACACGTTTTAGATACAGGAGACGCAATGCCTATTAAGCAGAGGCATTATCCCGTCTCCCCAGCAATTCTGGCCTTTATGTATGTGGAATTGGACCGCATGCTAGAGTTAGGAGTCATAGAAGAGAGCAACAGTTCCTGGAGCTCACCGGTAGTCCTTGTTCGGAAACCGGGCAAGAACAGGCTATGCTTAGACTTCCGAAAAGTCAACTCTGTTACCAAAAAGAATGCGGGCCCAATTGTGCATATCGAGGGTCTGTTGTCGCGTCTTTCGGATACACACTATATATCCAGTGTGGACCTAAAAGACGCATTTTGTCAAATTCCGTTGGAGACGAGATCCAGGGAAAAGACAGCGTTCACCGTCCCTGGGCGTCCCCTCTACCAGATTAAAGTAATGCCGTTTGGCCTTTGTAGTGCAGCTCAATCTCTTTCCTTTCTGATGACCCGCGTGATTCCTTCAGCCCTCCGAGATCAAGTCTTCGTCTATCTGGACGACTTGTTAGTAGTTTCCAAAACGTTCGAAGAACATATAAGAATACTTAAAATTGTGAGCAACAAATTAAGAGAGGCAGGTCTTACAATAAATGTAGGCAAGTCAAAGTTTTGTTTCAGTGAATTACACTATTTAAGTTATAAGGTAGGTCAAGGATGCCTTAAGGCCGACCCAGCAAAGATAGCGGCCATCGTATACTTCCCGGTGCCAACGACACAACGCCAAGTCAGACGTTTTCTTGGAATGACAGGTTGGTACCGGAGATTCGTCAAAAACTTCTCTACGTTAGCCTCTGCGTCGACCGATACCTTAAAGAAAGGAAAAACCTTTAGCTTCAACGACGAAGCAATCAAAGCATTTGCCGACATCAAGTCAGCCCTGACTTCTGCACTAATTTTGGTATCGGATGTGTTCCCTGCCAGCGAGATGAGAATGGAGCTGAACGCCCCATCTATTATTTCTCACAGAAATTAAACGCTGCACAGAGAAACTATTCCGTTACCGAACGCGAATGCCTCGCCGCCTTCCAAGGTATAAAAAAATTTCGTGCATACGTGGAAGGGTGTAAGTTCAGAGTCATCACTGACCATTCTAGTTTGAAGTGGTTGATGACTCTGAAAGATCCTACTGGTAGACTGGCCAGGTGGAGTATGAGGCTTCAAGGCTTCGATTTTGAGGTTGAACACCGCAAGGGTACACTGAATGTGGTGCCAGACGCTCTTTCCAGAGTGTACGAAAACGAGTCGTTAAACTATCAATCTTTAGCATCCGTTTCAGCACAAGTCGACCCAGCCGAAGTCCTTCATATCGACCTGGATAGTCCCCAGTTTAAGTCTACAGAATATCTACAGCTCATCGACCACATCAACTCAAACCAAGATCGGTTTCCAGAGCTTAAAGTTTCAGATGGCTACATCTATAAACAAACAGGGCATGTAGTGGGAAATCCTCTACAAGATGACCTGACCTGGAAGCTCTGGGTACCGTCAGTGATGGCCGATGAACTGATAACCCTCGCACACAACCCACCACGAGCTGCACACGGAGGGCTAACAAAAACCTTATATCGATTGAGGAACCAATTCTATTGGCCCAATATTTTCACTCAAGTAAAAACTTTTATTAGCAAGTGCTAGACTTGTAACACAAGCAAAGCATCAAATGTTACGTTACGAGCCGAGATGGGTCAAGGATTCAACGTAGAGAGGCCATTTCAGCACCTCTACATTGACTTCCTTGGTCCCTATCCTCGCTCGAAAAACGGAAATTCTTATATAATTATCATGCTAGACCAGTTAACCAAGTTCGTTATAATAAAACCTCTGCGGAAGGCTATCGCCTTAAATGCTATGCGATTTTTACAGGAAGATGTGTTTTTAATATTTGGTGTACCAGAAAGCATCATGTCGGATAATGGTACTCGGTTTGTTGGCAAAGATTTCACCAAGCTTCTGGAAACTTATGGTGTGAAAATGTGAAGACAGCGGTCTATTCTCCGCAACCAAACGCGAGTGAGCGAGTCAATCGCTCTATATGGGCTGCAATTAGGTCGTATGTCGACCCAAAACAAACTAATTGGGAAGTTCATCTTTCGTCCATAAGTAGCGCTTTGAGAACCACCACACATTCTGCCCTTACCATGTCGCCTTATGAAGCCCTCTTCGGACAGCGCATGATTGAGCATGGGCACGATTATAAGCTGCTCAGAAAGTTAGGTGGACTAAACCAGTCAGAAATTAATTGGTTGCCAAAAGTGGCAAAAATGAACATCCTGCACAATTATCTAAAGAACACCCTAGAAAACGCGCATAAAAACTACGAGCATACGTACAACCTCCGTAGCAGAAAAATTTCTTTTTATGTAGGCGAACAGGTTTTCAAAAGAAATGTAGTGTTGAGTGACGCTGCAAAACACTTTAACGCGAAACTCAGCCCTAAATTCGTAAAAGTAGTGATACAAAAAGTAAAAGGTAACAATCTTTACGAGGTAGTTGATGAAAAAGGTTACTCATGTGTGGCACACACAAAAGACCTTAAAAGATAGAAGTTTCTTTACGTTTTTTTTAGTATTCTACCCCTGACAAGAGACGAAGTACCCCGGCGTCAGCTGTGCATGAGTCTCCAGGGGTGGGCAGTTAAGCTTTGTAATGAAAAATATGATCTTTACCATCCCCTCCACCTGAACCAACCCGCAACGTCATCACTACCATCCATTCATGCAAATAATGACACATAACATCATTCGAATCAAGTACACACGACACCGAATAAATGTCAAATAAAACTCGGTTACACCAACCACATACATTCGATACGTTGTACTACTATTTTTCTTCATATTGCTAAATTTTTTTATAAGAATCACTGACCAGAGTTATTTATGAATAAATTAGAAATCCTTCACGGATAATCGTCAGTGTACGATAATAAAATCGGCAAATCCATCAGTACACTTGCATACAGTATTCACTCGCCAAATTAACGAGTAAAAGTATGACATTTCGTCACACCTCTAACATGCAAGTAGAATTATTCACCACACCACTCACCAGATGTATTTTCTGAGCGCACCCATTCCATAATTTTTGTCGTGGCAAACCATTACCAACTTCATTAGTTTTATTCCGTCAGCCATATACCAGCCACCCAAAAATATTTCTGGCGTGGCCCCCACTTAATTTTGCTGATAAAAAGATTTTTCGAGACGAAATTTCTTGTGACTGGCGGCGGAAATCGAAAGTTCTTTTCCGTCAGCCAGTCACACTAAACAGAAGTGCTCCCCAGTGGATACCTGGACAGAAAACCCCACGGCACATGGATCAACCCAATAGGAATTTTTCAACAAGGTGAGCAATGGTGTCTGTGAAATAATTTTGGTGTGGAATAATTTCGATTATTCCATCAATATATTGACTATACGCTTACGAATAGTACTCCGGTTCACTTATTTTTGCACACAGGTTGGTACATCAAGCAGTGAAGAACGTCACAAATCAATTTGGCTCTGGCCAACAGAAATTTTCATCGGCGTGCCTTGGGCGAGAAAAACCCAAGCCACGAACGTCGACGACGGTGCATGGACACCGACATTTGTGTCTACGACGAGGGCAACGTGATACGCTTCATATTTCCAAGCATTAAAACCCACTTGGGAGCAAGATAAGCAAGTTTTGTGCTTAGCAATAAAATATGTACGGAAAATGGGAAAGTTTCCTTGTTTTCCTTGAAGCACCCCATTAAGGTAATTTTTCATATAAAACCCCGCGTTACCACCGATAACACGAGTGTATTCTTTTAGGTTATCCCGCCCATCGACACGCCGACAGTTTTACTAGTTTTTACTGGTTTTCATCAGTTTTTCATCAGTTTTCCGAGAATTTTCCGACACTTCTCCGGATTTATTCCATAACTGTATTGATTTGAAACCATCCTTGCTTTCCTGGAATTCTTTTTGTAAATTCCATAATAAAATTACAAAGCACAACGACAACAAATTATACACGAGCACGAGTTCCTTTTTTCTGGCGTTATTCGTTTGGTTATCTGCACATGCGTGCGTCTGACCATCCCGATTCCTGGCGGCGTTGTGGACCAACGACGTGACATAGGTCATTAGGTCATCTTTGTACGCATCGCCACATGGTCTTTGCAACCAAGGAAGAAAAGACAAGACGATTCAGCATCCACCATCCAGCGGCCTTATCTTTTATATCTATATATACGTATTTAAGTGATAAGTATATGTGAAATGTATTAGAGAAAGAGAATTTGAAAAATAATAAGCGTAGAAAGTAGGATAGCTTGATTTAATCTTTGTTTTAACATCATTTTCTTTCCTGCGACATTTAGCGTGTAGAACACCAAATGCATAAGCACGTTTAGGAGGTTTCAGAACATGCAGTTAGTCGTATTTGGCTAAACACACATTTTTACAGTTAAAGTAACTGTACGTTTCAATAAAGTCCACTAAAAACAAAAAAACAAAAAAACTACTTCGGTAACTGTACGAGCACAGGCGTATCAGAAAGCAAACACCCACACCACCAATAAAAATAATTCAATTCAGTGATCATAAAAGTGTAACGTAACGTAACAAATGTATCGATCTTTACCCTAGATCGAGTTGAGAGTTTTGATAAAGTAACATTTTTTTTACCTAGTTTTGTTTGAAGTAGCCAGTAAGGCTTAATTAACGTAGAGTTTCATAAAAATTCAAATTCATATCAAACACATATCATCCTATGGTGGCACCGAAACAATCAAATATATAATTACATTACATTCAGCATCTAATACAGATTATCATCAACCATCATCTTTGGAAATGGAGTGCACTTCAGAGCTAAAGCCCCATTGAGTTTGTTCCATTGTAAACTATATTGTATATATATTGTTTTAATTTACTGTGGTGATGATGAATGTGATAAACAGTTAAACCAATAGCAATTTTGAGAATTTTTCATAACGACAAACAAGGACAAGAGTAATAATTACACAATCTCTGAGTACAAAGATCAAAAGAGATATTCTTTGCGAGACCGTATCACATAATAATCTGCACAGTCGTAATAATTTTTTTTTGAGAACTGAATACATATTGAATCCTAAACAGTGGTGATTACGCATTATAACTCCGCTCGAGAGTTCGAGCGTATGAGAAAAAGAGTGATTAAATTTTCTGTAAAGCTTTAGATACAGATCTGAGTTAGTGTTAGTGTAATAAAGAGAATCAAGTTCCGCTACTGCCAACAATTCAGCGCACGCACGGAACCTTTACATTTTTTTTGATTCGAATACAGATAATAAGATTTAATTTGGTTTGGTGACGGTTATAAATAAAGTAATCATAAGTTATGCAGGTTTCATATAAAAGTTTTTATGATTAGTGATATTAAGATTTGAATATTTTTTGAGTTTATAAGATTTGGATAAAATTATTGATATTAAATGATTTATAACGTTTTCTAAAAAAAAACTTTTGCGTGTTAGTGTTCTTATTTAAGATGATTTCGGAAATTTACATGTTAAGTTTTGAGATGTTTGAAAACATCGGTATGTCTGGTTAAGTTTTTTCAGGTCAGTGGAGAGTCGGCTGGAGCCAGCAAGCAGCAGCAACCATGGGAAGTCACAGTCCGTGTTAGTGTAGTTTTTTTGAGTTTAGAGTTTGTTCTGATGTTTTGGTGATTGATAAGTTTGCGTTAAGGATTTAGTTCCTTGTTTTGTTTTTCAGATTCGGGGGATTTGCTAACTATTTATTTAGGCCACGCGAATCCACAGGAACATATATGGACATAGTCTGTATATTGTTCATGGGCGGGTATAGACGGCCTGAGGGACGACATCTTGTTCCCTCCCCACCTTCTTCCAGTGTTGCCAACATCTGAGTAATATAGAAGTACACTGAAGATTTTTGTTTTGTTTTTATTTCTCAGGGGCCACGACCATCTATGGTTCCCACTCTTCTTCTTCGATACAAATTTTAAACAACTACGTATATACATTCAGTTCATGTCTGAAGTGAATGATCCAACAATCCATTAAATAATTCTTACTATAGCTCCATGCGTACTTCGGGCCCCAGCTCAACAATAATAACCCCCAAGGTCAAGAACACCCTGGCCGTAGATCCGCTATAAACAATGTAACACAAGCCTTTTCGTCTTGTAGCAAGAACCACTCCCCACCCGGCGAGCGTAAGCGATGGCACCCCACAGCGGATCGAAGCGACTGTGGAAGGAAAGGCACCGTCAGGATGAATGTTGCTTGGACGTGCCAGAGGGTAACTATACCTCTGGTGCTAAAAGTGATGATAGTCCTGGCGGCAGGAGGAGACATTAACATCTCTCAACGGAGGAATTCTTATCGATGAGCCATCAGTAACCCCGGATATATCCTAGAGAAGGCGAGTAACATCGGCTTTAGAGTGTTTAAAATAATTGGCGATTATAAGCAATTCTCCCACCTTGAGGTTGGCAATGGTACACATCCCGTTTGAGTTAAGATTCTGATTAGTTTTGACTTGGTATTTTGCGTTAGAGTTTGGTCATCGTAAGAGTTGTCAGTTCAACTTCCGAGTTCCGCTTTTGAATTACAGTATACTATCATGAGGATAATTTTTGGGTTTGTTTTGTTCCGGTTTAGTTTTGTGTTGATGATATGGTATGTATGAACACCTACGTGTACCAAAACCTTTAAACAATTGCACGTATCACAATGGTGTGAAGCTGACAGATAGCACATTATTCCTGGACCTGCTGAGCATAGATGTTAGCTGGAATGTGTGGGCTGTCAGTGTAGCACGATTGTGATGCGTGTGAGCTGTGATGAGAGAGAGATGAAAGTTAGGATAGAGGAGATAGGGGAATGGAAGAAAAGGTATTATATGTTTAGTAGTTTTCTTCACGTTCGCTCGCTCTTCTTTATGTTAAGGAAATTTAATAATATTTTATTATAATTTTTTTTATTTAATTTATTTATCATTCTTTGATTATATTATAAATTCAAAGATATGATAATAAATTGTAACTTTGCAACATCAAACTTTCTCACAGTGGATGCTCCATTCTGCGGTCTGGTGGAGATCCACATTCGCACTTTAGCAACAAGGTAGTGGTCCGAGTCTATGTTGGCCCCTCGGAAAGTGCGGACATCCGTGACACTGGACGCATGTCTGCTTTCAATCGCAATGTGATCAATTTGGTTGACGGTATTTTGATCAGGAGACCTCTAGGTCGCCTTGTGTATATTGAGGTGTGGGAAGTATATGCTAGCTAAGATGACACTTCGCCCCGCAGCAAAGTCGATTAGCCTGTGTCCGTAACCGGAAGTGTTGTCGTGCAGGCTATGCTTTCCGACTGTCGAGCCAAAGTTACCCTCCTTTCCGATTTTGGCGTTGAAGTCACCAAGAATAATCTTAGTGTCGTACTTCGGGCATTCATCATACGTCTGCTCGAGAAGATCGTAGAATTCTGGGGGGGGCGTGGACGCAGATCAGCGAGATGTTGCTGAATTTGGATTTGACAATGCGTTCGCTTATGCCACGAAAATGATGGCTGGGTGCTGTATGAATAGGGTAGACCCTGATTGGTATCAACCTGGCGATGCCCAGCGTTGCAAATGTTTCATACACATCAATTGTGTATTACTGACTCTGGATTTCTCCAGCTCCTTTTGTCCAAGGAGAGCAGCATAGGTCCTGGTCCCCCAGGTTGGGGTTGTGCGTCGGGGTAACTTCCCTACCACTTAAAAAAATTAATAGTTCCGAAACAACCAAGCCTCGGATATGGATGACCCTACTGATGACGACCCTAGGCAGATGTAATATCTAACGATTTTAAGCAGTTCATCGTTAACCGAAATCTCAAAATCACAAGTATGGAAAACGCCCCAAGTTTATTTAGCTTTAGAAAGGGAATGGTTGCCTGATTGCATCTTTACGGTCTAACCTAAGCGGGTTTTTTCAGCCACTGGCTCGTAGTCTTCACCTTCCTTTGATGTAAGGCTTACTCCAAGTCGACAATTGTTGAGTCCAATAAGTAGTTTCGGTTCAGCATTATTGTAGGATTTCAAAGGAACACGTTTGAGATGCGCATATTAGACATAAAGCAGCTTGGCGTCTAGCGTCTGCAGCGGTAAATTGAGATTCTTCACAGTATGAACATCTTTAAGCGGAAATTTTATTGAATTACTGTATTCCGATATTTCTAGATCTAGAATCATGGAGTAATCCTCGTAACGATGGGTTTTTGATGTCCAGCGAAGGCACAGAGGTTGTGGAATACCCTTAAGGTTCAAATCATTCACTAAGTCCTCATCAATCAGAGTCAGAGATTATCCTTCGTCGAAGAAGGCAAACGTGGAAATTTTAACTCCTTTTCCATGTAGTGTTATGGGTAGGATTCGAAAAAGAATCCGGGATTGTTCTTTGGAATGCGTGTTCATGTTTGAAGGAAAGAATGTTCTTTTTATTCAGGACTCTTTGTGGAGGATGATGAAACAAGTTACATTCGTTCAAGCCACATGCGGTTCTTAAAGAACATGACGCAGAAACATGGGACTTTAAATATCTTCTGCACAGCTTGTTCTTTCTTACTAATTTTCACTTATCCGCTCTACTGAGATTCATAAATATTTTGCATTGTTCAACGTTGATGCAATCACTCTTGCAGATAACGCAGGGATTAATATCCGGTTGCTCAGTATGAGTGTTAAGCATTCCACGTCAACGCGTTCTGCTTGAAGTACTAGGAACCATAACAATGTTCGCGCCTTGGGCTAGTGTGAGCAGCCACTTGCTAAAGTCTTCTAGCGTACAATTATCCAAAGTTAGCTTGTGCATTCCCCAAAAGGGCTCAAGCAGCCAAGGGAGCTTAGAAACCAGTTCCTGCTGAAGCTCTGGGTTGCACTAATGACTCACCAAACCAGAGGCTTTCATGGTAGCGCAGATGTTTTGTACTTCAAGTACGAAATCTACTATCGTTTCTGGACGACTTTCTTTGGGAGCGGACATTTCTCTGATCTGAGACAGCAGAACATCAATTATAAGCTCCGGTCTTCCAAACTTCATACGCAATGTTGAAATTATTTGTGGCACACAAGTTTCACGCAATTACAAGTTCTTAACTGCTTTGCGCACTTCAAGTGCGAAATCTACTATCGTTTCTGGACGACTTTATTTAGGAGCGGACATTTCTCTGATCTGAGACAGCAGATCATCAATTATAAGCTCCGGTCTTCCAAACTTCATACGCAATGTTGAAATTATTTGTGGCACACAAGTTTCATGCAATAGCAAGTTCTTAACTGCTTTGTGTGCTTTCCCTTCTAAAGACTGTCTTAAACGAAGTAGATTCTCAGGATCTGAAAAGCCACATAATTCAGTGGTCTGCTCGAACGTTGCCATAAATAAGGGCCATTATTCCGGGTCTCCTTCAAACTTGGGGAGTTCTTTGCAAATTCCTTTTCGAGCCGCAAATTGTTCACGAGTTATGCGACGAACAGAATTTAGCTGTATGTTGGATCTGACTTCGTCTTTTTTTTCATTCACCGTACTAATTGCACCCGCTGGAAGCATTCCTGGAAGCCAATCAGACGTGTCCGTATTGGTTGCTTGGTAGGAAGTTTTTAGCTCCAAATTAACTAGCTTTTCTAAAATTAGCTTCAAGAGTGGGTCTTGTTGTGGAGCTTCAGCAACCACATTCAAAGCTAGAGCCATCGAAGAAAGAGGCGGAATCGCGTTCGTATTCTTTATAGGAGGTCCACTCTTATGCTTAGAACCGCCTGAGTGTGATGCGTCTAGCCACCTTGTGACTTGAATACGTGAACGACTTTCATGCTCTTCTTCTTCATCCGATGATGAAGTTTGGTTTTCCTCCTCTTCTATCATTATTTGTGCTGTGAGATCAATTTTTTTACGTAGCAATGCTTCTTTCTGTTGAATAATAAGCTCCTTCTGCTTAAGGATTAATTGTTGTTCTCGCAGAAGATCCATTTCGGAGTTGAATTGCTGAACGCTTTTCGAAGAAGTTTTTGAGCTCTGAGAACGAGGACGACGCTTCTCAGAGATAGCTGTCTCATTAAGCGTATGAGCCTTCATGTCTTCATTACGATTACCTGTTGATTTTGGAACTCCAGCATTTAAACATTCATTAGGAGAATGACCATGAGCCATCGCACCATCATTTTTTTTTTTGAAATTTATTTATTCAGTTAACAAAAATGATAATCAATATAAAGTAAGATAATAGAAGGCAAAGTAAATATTCATATTAACATTTTGAAAAAAAAGAATAAATCGGTGTCATTCTGTAGCACTTAAAAAGGCTAGAGGTGAATGATCCTTCTTAAAATTATTAACCAATTTTTGAAATAATGTGGGTGGAGTTTATAATAATGAAGGCAAAGCAGATAACAATGAGAAATGCATATGATAAAAAAGTAAAAAAAAAAAAAAAAAAATACATACAAGATCTTAAATTTTTTTGTAACTAACATAATATGTTTTGTAATCGTTTTGTATTATAGAATAGGGCAACAAATATTTTCTTTTAGGATTTTTATTATTCAATGTGTTATCTACCAATAATTATTATATCTTATGTGTAACAAAATTAACTTTGGGAAAAAAAAAGTTTGCTTTGCCTGCTGCCTGTGGTCAGCGCTAACTAAAACTAAAAACTGTCTCTCCTCTCCTTCTTCTCCTCACTCCATCACCGTCACCAGATGTTTTTTGTTCTTTTCCTCGCATTGAGGAAAGCTTTTCATGTAAGACCTTCGCCTGTGTGTGAGTATGTATATAAGCACCGTTTATTGAAGACCTTAGCTCATGTGCTTGAATATGTGCATGAGCACAGTGGAGTCGATATTTGTTCAATTCTGCGACATCCCGGCCTCCTCTGAAACATTCGTTTCTGAATTTTCTTCAGTGAGCAGGATTCAGATTTTTTGTATTGGGCGTTGCCTAGTAAACGTTCGACCCGTGATTTTGTCATAGTGTTGTGTCGTCACAACTCGAACCAGTCGGTCTTCGCCTGGATGTACCGCAGTAACTCGACCTAAGCACCAATGTGTTGGCGGTAAATTCTCTTGCTTGATTGCTACAACGTCACCCACTTTAAGATTTTATTCTGCCTTACGCCATTTACTTCTCTACTGTAGGGTCGTTAAGTATTCTTGGTGCCAACGTTGCCATATATCTTCAGTCCATCGTCGAACTAAGTTCCATTCTTTGATGCGATTCAATGGTAAGGTCATCAGTGTGGGTTCGGGTAGTGCGATGATAGGACCGAACGTAAGAAAGTCGCCTGGTGTTAATGCTAACTTGTCGTTTGGATCGTCATACAAGGCTACCAATGGTCTAGAGTTTAGACAAGCCTCGATGCTGATAAGCAAAGTGTTGAATTGTTCATAGCTCATAGTTTGACTGCCAATCACTCGTACGATATGCCTTTTCGCTGACTTTACAGCTGCCTCCCATATCCTTCCTTGGTGGGGTGCTGCTGGCGGTATAAAATGCCATGTTGTACCACGATGCGCCAATTGTTCCTTCACATGTTCGCTGTGCCATGCCTCTAAGTCCTCTTGCATACGACGATTTGCACCCTGGAAATTTGTGCCGTTGTCTGAATGAAATTGCTCGCACGGTCCTCGCCTGCTGGTGAATCTTGCAAAGGCGTTTAGAAATGCTTCAGTTGATAAGTCTGTGGCCAGTTCGATATGAACCGTTTTCGTAGCTAAACATATAAAGATTGCTACGTACGTTTTAGTGGTAGTTCTCGATCGTTTTGTGCCCAAGCGAAGCAGAAAGGGACCACAATAATCCACGCCAGTGATGAGAAATGGTCGATGTCGAGTGACACGATACTTTGGTAGATCACCCATTCGCTGTTTTGCCACTGTACCTCGTTGTAAGCGACACGTAACACATTTGTGTATATGTGATTTTACAAGTGCCCGGCCTCCTATTAGCCAATGTGTCTGTCGAATGACCTGCAGCATCAATTGTACACCACCATGTAAAGTTTTTCGATGTACTTCAGCAACAATCATATGCTAATCTGCCCTCCTTTGATAAGATAATTGGAAACCTTTGATTTGCATCCAATGTCGCCCGTTTGATCCGGCCACCAACTCGCAAGATGTTATCTTCATCTCGAAATGGATTTAGTGACCTGAGTGCACTCGTAACCGGTAAGTTCTTTGCCTGGGTGCACAGTTCTAGCTCACGTTTGTACCATTGCCTTTGTTCTAACTGTGTCAATACTTGCATTGCCTGGTGTAGTCGTTCGACGCTGCATATATCGGAACCGTATTTAAGAAACCCAATACGCTTCCCGCTGGCTACATGAAAAACGTAAAGGATATGAGTCACAATTCGTTTCAGTTTCGTGAGAGAATTCGTTCGGTCCAGGAAATTGATCACCTGACCATCTCGTCGTCTTGTCATGAGTAAACCAGTGTGTTCGATGCGTGTATGTGTCACAACTGGTAGCCTCTCTTCCTGTCGTATGTGTTGGAGATCATCTAGTGAGCATAATGGTTCGCCTGCCGTGTTGTATCGATCGCCTCTTTGTAGAAAATCGGGACCTGTCCACCAGAGTGTATGTGCCTGTAGCTGTGATGTCTTTAGTCCTCGACTGGCACAGTCTGCTGGGTTATGTGCCGTGGGAATATGATGCCATGCAGATGGTTCACTATGCTGTTGCACGTAACCCACACGATTGGCTACATATGGTTTAAATCTGACTGGAAGTTGTCGTAGCCATGCCAGAACTATTGTCGAATCAGTCCACAGGAAATATTCCACATTCCCCATTTCCATCGCTTCTCGTACCGTGTTAATTGTAGTCACCAATAATTGAGCTCCACAAAGCTCGAGCCTAGGGATTGAGATCGTCTTCACCGGTGCTACCCGTGTTTTAGCTGCTAACAACCGAACTGTGGCCTGGCTTAGCTCATCGATGGTTCTCACATATATAACTGCCGCGTAGGCATTCTGCGATGCATCACAAAACCCGTGCAGAGTTGTTTGCTGCCCTGGATGCATTCCGATGTGTCGTGGGATTGCCAGATTCACTAACTGGAACAAGTCACGACGAATAACTGACCACTCTTGAAAAAGACCATCCGGCAATTCTTCGTCCCAACCAATGCCTGCCAAACATAATCTTTGCATAATCATCTTAGCCTTGATGACAATTGGTGCTAACAATCCTGTAGGATCATAGAGTTTTGCAATATCGCTTAGACACGTACGTTTTGTTCTGGTCATGGCCTCGTCTAAGGTAATTTCGAATGACAAATTGTCAAACTCACTGTCCCATTGCAAGCCTGAAACAGACGATTCTTGTGGATTAATGAGAAGTGGGGTCTTACCTGTATCGCTTTGGCCAATGATCGCTTGTACGACCTCTCTGTTGTTAGATTGCCACTTCCGAAGATGCATGTGGCCCTGTTGTAGAACGTGATCGACATTTTTCGACCGACGAATTGCAATCGCTGGAGTGGGAGCACTACTAAGGAAGTCATTCACATAAAAATCTATCTCGATGCTGCGTCGTGCTTCATTTGCCTCTGTCGCATCCTTGATAATGGTGTAATTGTCTTGAGCGCATTGATGTAGAGTGCGCACTGCCAAATATGGCCCAGAGCGGGTGCCATATGTCACCGTCCTCAATCGATAAGTTTTCAATTGATGAGTCGGACTCTCACGCCATAATATGAACTGCCACCTTTGTTGTTTCGGATTCACCAAAACTTGGCGAAACATCTTCTCGATATCCGCAACGATTGCCACACGATAAAGCCTGAATCGAAGAATGATGTTTGCCAATTTGTCCTGTATTACAGGGCCAATGAGTTGCGTGTCATTGAGAGACACACCGTTATCTGATTTTGCCGAAGCATTGAACACAACCCGGAATTTAGTTGTGACGGTATGATGTGGAATGTAGTAGGCTGGAGTACCTTCGCCTACCTCACCTTTGTATAATGCCATGTGAGCTAGTTCCTCGTACTCACGCATAAATGCTACGTATTTCGCCAGGAGATCAGGATCAGAATGTAATCGCCTCTCATTTCGGTAAAATTGCTGCATTGCCATTCGACATGAGTCACCAAGATTTGGTCCGTCCTTGGAGAAGGGTATGCTGACTACGTACCGGCCATCTTCTTGTCGATGCACTGTTGCATTATAATGCTGCTCACATTCATCTGCATTAGCATTGGCTTCTGACGAAGCTGGTTCCTCTAAAAGCCAGAATCGTGTAAGAGCCTCCTCTAGGGTTTCATTGCCTCGGATGTACATACTCTGCGCCAAGTTGCAATGCATTAAATCGACTGGGCCTGATACCACCCAACCAAGATGTGTGTTTTGTGCATGAGGTTGATTTGCTTCGCCATTAGCTAGCCCATCCTTGATTATGAGACCCCAAACGTCAGCTCCTATCAAAAGGTCGATTCCACCTGGACTACCGAAATTTGGATCTGCCAGAGGCAAGCCTTGAATATGTTGCCATCGATTAATGCCTATACGATGGGTAGGCAGATCGGCTGCAATTTTTGTCAATACGAATGCGTTAACTTGAATGGAAAAATCTGCCTCGTGTCGTGATTTTAGCTGCAATACTGCTACCCCTCGTGTTGCTGGGCCTTGTACATCACCTGCACCAGCGATAACCATGTTGAATTTTTGCCTTTAGTATACATCGTTCTGTGATAAATGTTATTTGGGAGCCTGTGTCGCATAGTGCACGCGCCGTAATTGGATTGCCTTAAACATCGGGTATAATTGCTATTGCTGTTGCCAATAGGGTAGTGTGACCATTGTATACAAAAGATGCAACAGCTGTAGCCTTATCTACCGCACCTAGTCATGCTGAAGCCTGTTGTCGTTTTGGCACCAAAGAGGTACCAGTCGTTGAAGTCATACTGGCTGATGGGTGATTTGATGTCACGGTGCGACATAGAATTGTGTGATGCATCCCTTGACACTTCCCACATCGACGTTTAGATAGACACGCTCGTATTGCATGACCTGGAGTGAGACAATTGTAACAAAGATTAGAATCCTTTATCTTACCAAAACGTTCAGCTGGTGAAAGTGCCTCTAAATTCGGACAGCGTCCGATGTAATGGTTACCATTACAATAGTAACAATGGCCAAAATCTGCGGTTGGCAAATTCGTTCGTGTAAGTCTTGAAGTTCCACCTGAACTTGTGCTCGTGTGTGCCCTTGGGATTGATGCCGATCGTTTGTTGACATTGGTTGTGTTGAATAATGCAGGTTTTGTTCGTTCAGCCATAGCACTTCCCATGTGGTCAAGACCTCGTGCTCTGCCTTCGATGAATGCTAGTAAGTCCACCAATGTGGGAAGTTCTTTTCCCTTTTGTTGCATCTCCCAATGTATGATCGTTGCCTCTGGAAGCTTTGACACCAAAATGTGGACGAGGATGTCATCCCACTTATCCACTGGACGTTTCATGGCTGCCAATGAGCGTGTGGTTTCATTTGTAATGTCGATTACTCGACGTAAGCCTTTATTAGTCTCCTTCTCAATTGAGTCCATGTTAAGAAAAATATTTAAATATTGTGTCGGAATGAGACGGTCGTTGTCGTGTCTGGCTTTCAACGTCTGCAACGCTGATTCATAGTTATCATCAGTTGGTAGAAAACCAGCTACGACTTGCGCCGCCGAGCCTTTCAGTGATCTCATTAGTCTGGTGTATTTGGCAGCTATTGAAAGATGCTCTTTGGAATGCACCATTGCCTCAAACATATCACGGAATGCAATCCATTGGTTGAATTCTCCATTGAATTCTGGAATGGTAATTTTTTCAAGGCGTACATCGTTCAGGTCGCCTTGTTGAGCGTGAACTGAGCGCACTTTACTAACATCGGACTCCTGCTGTTCCCTCGTAGCCAAATCGATTGCACTTGTAAGAGTGGCCTTCACATGGGTGTATTTGTCTTCCACCGCCTCGAAGAGAGTTGTATGCCCTTCTGTCTCGCCATCCTGTGCAGCGCCGACCAAAGTAAAATGAGAATCCATAAATCGTGTAAAATGGCGTTCTAAGTTTTCCAAAGTGACACGCTTCATAGCTAGGTCTAGTTCCACCAATTGACCAGAGTCCAATTTCTTCGCTAACTTCGAAATGGATGTCACATAACTCATCCGCAACTTTAATTCAGCCATAGTATCTTTATTCCCTTTTTTTTTGTTAAATTTTTCCGTCACTTCGCAAATTGAAAACAGAGAAGTACCAATTGAACTGAAGACACACACAAAAAAACTATCGTCCCGTTTTTATCTGCCACCTTTTTTCACCGTTTTCCTTATGTACTTTTTGTTGCCTGTGCCGTACGTATGATTATGTATGTAATGTACATATAAACCGTATGCGCACGACCGTTTGATTTGACTGCACACCATTCGATGCCTCTTTTGCCTTCCTCTTCTTTTTTTTATGCAAACGTTCGAATGTTTTTTTTTTACGAACTTGTATTGTAAGTCGTAGGTTCGATTTAATTCAACCACCGTTGGACATTCCTCACAGGAGGCACCAAAAAATGTTTCGTAATCGTTTTGTATTATAGAATAGGGCAACAAATATTTTCTTTTAGGATTTTTATTATTCAATGTGTTAATTTTACCATTAATTATTATATCTTATTGGTAACAAAATTAACTTTGGGAAAAGAAAAGTTTGCTTTGCCTGCTGCCTGTGGTCAACGCTAACTAAAACTTAAAACTGTCTCTCCTCTCCTTCTCCTCACTCCATCACCGTCACCAGATGTTTTTTGTTCTTTTCCTCGCATTGAGGAAAGCTTTTCATGTAAGACCTTCGCCTGTGTGTGAGTATGTATATAAGCACCGTTTATTGAAGACCTTAGCTCATGTGCTTGAATATGTGCATGAGCACAGTGGAGTCGATATTTGTTCAATTCTGTGACATAATAAATATAAATATAAATTGAATTAATCGGAGCTAAACAATAATTTGACTGCAGAATTATCTAAACCAAAAAGCCAATTTCTTACTTTTCTTAAGAACAAAGTCTGAATTCTTAATATTCTTATTTCATGCGGTAATTTGTTAAAAAGCGAAGGTGCAGTTGCTGTATAGAAATTTTGAAAAGTGAGTCTTATTACAAAGCGGAATTTGAACAAGTCCCAAGGTATTTACTCTAAAATTGAATGAGTTAGAACTCCTGAGAAATGTACTGTAGCCACTACGTAGAAAAAAAACTTTGAGTACCTTAAAGATGTAAAGATGTTTTTTTGGTAGAATTCGAAGGTTACAAAAAAGGGGCCAACTTAAGGTCAACCTATTTTTATTGCATATGATCTTAATCATGTGCTTTTGTGCAGTTTTTAATACATCAATTGTGTTATTATAGGTCCCTCCCCAAGTTGCTATACCATATTCTAATTTAGAGTGCGCAAGTCCATAGTATACCATTGAAAGTATTTTACTATTGCAATGTGGTTTTAGTAAATATAATTTGCGAGTAACAGCCAACATATATTTCTTAAGCTCATCCACATGAGCTTTCCAATTAAGGTTTCTGTCTATTTGAACTCCCAGATATTTAAAACTTTCAACTCCCTCTATTTTGAAACAGCTCGGAGTGCAAGACAAGTCATCAGAATAATCTTGCCTACCACAAGTATGGGCACAAAGTGATAGTTTCTGGCAAGATGAAGAATGAAAAATTGTGTTGCAGTTAACTGGACAAGGGCCTCTCAAATTGCACACCATTAATTTAGTTTTCTCACTTATTATTAATTCATGCTTTGCAAACCATTGTCGTAGTATTTGTAAGTCCATCTGAAGACATGTGACAGATTCAAATAAATTATTATTATTACCATAAGAAAAGGCCATGTCATCAGCAAAAGCTGTGATCAAACTGTTGAAGTTTTGCTTGAATATAGAATTTATGTAGATAAGAAACAAAACTGATCCCAGAACTGAACTCTGAGGTACACAAATATTTACTGAAGTAGGATCACTATAAACACCACCAAGTCTTACACGCTGATTTCGTCCTGATAGATACGATGAAAATCAGTTATAAAATACGCCTCTAAAGCCCAATTTGTAAAGTTTACTCAGAAGTATGCTGTGATTTACCATATCAAATGCTTTGGTAATGTCTATGAACAGAGTTAAACTATCGGAATTATTGTTAAAACTGTCATAGATTTCACTGCAGAGTTTTAAAATTGCGCCTTCAGTTGATCTGCCTTCGAGAAAACCAAACTGCTCGTTACTAAAAAACTTATTTTTATCTAAAAAACACATAACACGCTTTTTTATTAACTTTTCAAATACCTTGCAAAGTGTTGGAAGTATTGAAATAGGTCTGTACTGAGTCAATAAGCTTCGGTTACCTTTTTTAAACAGAGGAATGACCTCAGCGTTTTTTAGAGATGAAGGCATGATTCCACAATAAACACTTAGATTAAACAGATGACTTAGTACATCAGCAACAAAAAAAGAGATTTGTTTAAGTAGACAGTTTGTGATGTTATCAAAAGAACTTGATTTCTTATTATCGAGTGACATAATTTGTTTATGGACTTCAAAAACAGTAAATTGGTCAAACACAAAACTATTTGTTTGGTAATGGTCATCAACAAGGTCAACCAAAAAATTACATTCACAATTAGTTTGCGAAAGAGAAGGCTTTGATTTTAACGCAATAAAAGCAACAAACCTATTGAATTGATTTGCAATTTCTAATGGTTCTGAAATTATTTCACCTTCAACTTCAATTTTTACAAATTTTTTCATTTTACTGAATACTATTTACAAATCTCCATTCATCCTTTAAGTTTCCTCTACAGTTTTGTCATTTATTGAAATAATAAGATTCCTTACTTGTTTTTACTTTTTCTTGTACTTCTTTACTTAACTTGATGAAATAGTTTTTGGGCATTTGATTATTAGGGTGGAGCTTGCATTTTTTCCTGATAATATTTTTTTTTATAAATTTTTGTCAATAAACCTTCATTCATCCATGGCCTGAGACGCTTCAAATTATTCCTACTATGAGACTCAACTTCAGTACAATTTTTGATATGAATTTGTAGAATTTTTAAAAAGATATCGTAAGCATCAGAGGGTTTATTTTCAGCATACACTGGACCCCATAATTCAAATTTTAAGCAGTTAACTAGTTTTTCATAATTAATTTTATCTGTTATCTTGTAATCAAGAACTTCAGCTGAAAATTGATGCAAGAATTTTGAGTTTAGTCTTACAAACACATGATCAATACATGTCTTATAAGATTCTGTTATACGAGTAGGTTCCCAAACTAAACCCTTTAAACCAAAAGACGACATTGAAAGAAGGTAATTGTCCGTAACAGTTATTGTTTAAAATGTCAATGTTTATGTCTCCCAAAACCAATAAATTCTTCGTCTTTACATCTTTAAGTAAGTTATTTAAATGATTTATAAAAATATATTTGTTCAGATTACGTTCATGAAAACGATATACAGGGAGTCCCAAAAGTCAACGTCAAAACGAAAAAGGGTGATAGGGTAGGTGGTGACAGTTATCAGAAAAATAATAAAAAAAATCTTTCCCATGTATTTTGTGAGTTAGAGGCATTCGAAAAAAAATCTAAAAAATGCTCACCCTCTGACGGCCTTTCAAGTGCCGTGATAACAAATCTTAATTTTTCTCAATTTTTTTTTCTGTTATGGAACCTCAAATAACCCCGCTAACAATTGCATTAAAAAATTTAAACACACCTGCATCAGTTTTGAAGAAAATGTCACTTTTTTGCCCAACTAAATACTCAAAATTTTTACATGACCCTAATTCAATTGGCTGTAGTGTAAAAAAAATGAACTACTAAATTTTGGCAAGTTACCTTAAAAGTTGGCGTGTTCAATTCTCCTTCCAAAATGGTATAAGGTTTTTTAGAATATTCTATAAATAACGGAAAAAAAATGTTTTTCTCAAATAAACAGGTTTTAAGATAATTTTTTTCATTCATTAAAAAAAAAATCTGAATGTACTCCAGGCTTTCTCGTCCAAGTTTAAGTTCGAGGAGAGTGACCGTTATTATTTAGAAGTAACTAGAAGTCTAGCAGGCCTAGACTTCCCAGGGCTATCAGATAGTGATTCATTTCTTGTCGTTTAGTAAAACTGATCCGGTCCTTGGAATATTTTTGTTGTCCTTTGGATTTAAGTGCGTTATAATCTCACTTAATAACATCACGATGCCATCTTTGTACACTGCGCAGGAATATGCGAACATGCACCTTATTTATGGAGAATGCAGAAGCAATGCTAGTGCTGTAGCTAGACTTTACCATGAGAAATATCAAATGCTGAGCGTTATCCGGGTCATCGGGTTTTTGTGAATTTGCACCAATCATTCTCAGAAGGTCGATTTCCCTACCAAAGAACTAGTGAAGGCAGGCCCCTCATGCCCTACGAGAACCAAGTGCTACAAGAAGTCAATCAAGACCCAAGTACCTCAGTACGTGGAATTCAAACAAGAACAGGAGTTCCCAAAAGTACAGCACATCGCATTTTGAAGAAAAATGAGCTCCATGCATACCATGTTCAACGAGTGCAAAGCCTACTACCCCGAGATTACCCTGGAAGAGTTGCATTTTGTCGAACAATACTACAACGGTACAGGGAAGATCCGCGATTCTTGGACAAAATTCTGTGGTCCGATGAATCAACATTTAAAAAGGATGGATACTTGAACCTTCACAATTTGCACGAGTGACATCGGTAATCGGTATGTAGAAAATCCACATTCGATACGGGAAGACAAATCGCAGTATCGGTTCAAAGTTAAAAAAAGAAGAAGAAAAAGTCTACTCAAAACCAATCCAAAATTTAGCAGAGCTGCGCCAAAAAATCACGGAGGCTGTTGCAGACATCAACTCAAGAAGATTCGCTCGTCTTATAAAACGATCTTATTTAAGAAGATGTAGATTTTGCATTGCTGTTGGAGGCAAACAATTCGAACATTTGTTATAGTTATAACTAATCGAAATAAGCTTTGATGTAATTTTTGTTGAAAAATTAAATTTTATTTCAAACTTAAACCCAAAAATAGAAATGAATCACTATCTGATAGCCCTTGGAAGTCTGGGCCTGCTCGTAGTTACTTCTAAATAATAACGGTCACTCTCCTCGAACTTAAACTTGGACGAGCAAGCCTGGAGTACATTCAAATTTTTTTTTAATGAATGCAAAAAAATTATCTTAAAACCTGTTTACTTGAGAAAAACATTTTTTTTTCCGTTATTTATAGAATATTCTAAAAAACCTTATACCATTTTGGAAGGAGAATTGAACACGCCAACTTTGAAGGTAACTTGCCAAAATTTAGTAGTAAATTTTTTTTACACTACAGCCCATTGAATTAAAATTAAGATTTGTAATCACGGCACTTGAAAGGCCGTCAGAGGGTGAGCATTTTTTCGATTTTTTTTCGAATGCCTCTAACTCACAAAATACATGGCAAAGATTTTCTTAATTATTTTTCTGATAACTGTCACCACCTACCCTACCACCCGTTTTCGTTTTGACGTTGACTTTTGGGACACCCTGTATACAAAAAATAGTAAATTTTTCATTACAAAACTCACACTCAATTTTAAGTACATCGGCACTGCTCACTCACTTTTTCAACTTTGCATTCGTAATCTTTCTTTATGAAAACAACGACACCACCAGCGCTATAAGAATTATTAGAATTGAAATAAGATTCATATCCAGGAATACAGTAATTAGATAATTCATAGTCGTACAACCATATTTCTGTTAGTACAATAAAATGGGCATCAAGATTTAAAGCATTTAAATGAGCCAATAGAGAAATAAAATTTTATCTCATACTTCTTATATTTTGCAAAATCAAAAATTTGGAATAAAGAGGAGTTGCATACTTTTTTTTTTATTATTGGCGGTGTTATTTAACATTTTTTCTTATTTAATTATATGTTATTGAGGTCTTCAAGACACCTCACTTTGATGACATTATCACCCTCATTCTTACGCAAAAAAAATTATGCAATTCCTTATCCAAAGAAACTTGAATTTTTTTCTACTTTAATCTGCTTGGCAGCGTTGAAAAGTGCACGGGTGTAAGGTGTTAAGCTGTCATTGAAGAAAATTTCGGATCCATCCTGTTCATCACCCAAAATTTTTGTTATTTTTGTTTTGTATTTCATTTTCATGATTTTTTCTTTGACAATGTGACGATTTAGACGAAGAGATAAGATGTTCACAAAAGAGGCTATGGAATTTGATGCATTTGTTCCATTCCCCTTTGTTTTTACTCTATTTACATAGCAAGAGTCTATATCGTGCTCATTTAACTCATAGCCCACACCATTGCGAACAATTGTCAACGCGGATTCAAGAGCTGTGTTGTTGTCAGCACTAGGTAGATTACATACATATTTCAATTGTGTTTCTCAAACTCGATTGTTCCAAAAAATTAATTTTTTTTTTGAGTAAACTCAGATGTTTCAGGTTCACTGTTTTCATTTTGCAACGCTGATAGTTTTGACAAGCAGTCTTGGTTAGCTATTTTTAATTCAATGAGTTCATTGAATACCATTTCAATTGTGATGCCATTTGATTTATTTTCTTTATCATGAATGTGTTTGGAATCAGCATGAATATTTTTAGCAGTGGAGAGGGGAGTATTTTCAGCACAGAGAGAACTTCTACGTACAGCAATGCACTTTGGACACCTCCAGATCTTACAGTGTTTTTTAATTGCTTCGAGATCAGCGGCATTGTATATATTAACTATAGTACTACCACTTGAAGTGCGCCATCTATCGACGAAAAACTAAGCTCTAGAATACTATGGGAAGCAACAACAACAATTAAAATGGTGGATATTGTTGTTGTTGCTTCCCATGCTATTCTAGAGCTTAGTTTTTCGTCGATAGATGGAGCACCTCAAGTGGGAATACTATAGTTTATATATGCAATGTCAGCGGCCAACACATTCACACACTTTACAGGGAAAGTAATATTGCATTCATTGCACTTGAGTTTGCTTTCATTTCGATCGATTTTTTTTCACAAAGGCAATGCATTTTAATTGTTTGTTTAGACACAGATATTTAGAAGAAATTATGTAAAATGCTATGTCTTTCTATATATTTATAAAGAGATTAAGACTTTGATATTGCTTTTAATAAAGAAAAAGATAGAGATTGCAGAAGAGTAGCCGATACGCGTGTACCCCACAACACACTTGTTCTTCGACTGAGTTAAATTTAGCCACTGTATGTTCTCCTTCTTCTTGTTGGGGCACCGAGCCGCTGACACCCGGTAAGGATTTGGAGGATTCACCAACGCGTACGTCTTATTTATTAAGAGAAGCACGACGTTCTTTAAGCATCTCATCCAATCCCTTCTCAGCTTGAGAGCCATCCAGTGTCTCATTCGCAGAACGTTGTGTCTGCTGCAATGCGTTTTATCCACTAGACGGCAGTTTGGAACAATGAAGGCATCGCCACGAACGATTAGCCACTGATGAAGTTACTCCAACACACAAGAAGTGATACCATCCATCGCAAAGATCGCAGCAAACCATTCGGAGATTATCCTCTTTGTTGCACAAAGGTCAACTAAAAGCCTTCGGCTTATTTGAATTTTTCACTATTTTAGGAGCCATAAAGAATTTTAAATGATGTTGAAAGAGAAAATAAAGCTTTGATTTTTCTTCAATAAATGTATGTATGTATATGTATTTAAAAATTCCTAAAGAAGAACAATTATTATTTATATTGTATAAATTAAATATGTATATTCAATTTTATATTAAAAACTCAAATTATTTAAAGTTCGAAATTCAAAAACGCATAGATCTGAATCAAAAATGACAATCGGTTGTCACTGGCTGTCAGATGTATGTTTAAAAGGCATTGCCAGATCGATCGCAACACTACTCTTCTTTCAGGGATACTAGATTAGAGATATTCCGGGCACAAGTTTTATTTTAAAAACAAAGATCATTGCCATCAGAAAAAAGTCTTTGGCTTATGTTCAACCATTTAAGTGAATTGTTGTGTAGTATGTTTAACCACCTCTAAAGACCACTTCCTGTCTACGCGAGGAATTTCAGAGTCAGGCCCTGGCAGCCGATTCTTTTGGGCCTAATGGCCTACTGGGGGATTTCTTACAACTCTTGCTTCGAAATCTGAAAAGAGAAAATGCTTACTTACCTTGTGGCCTATTCTGAGGAAAGTTTGCTGGTATAATCTTCTGGAAATCTTATAGCTGGATTGTTGGTATAATCTTCTGGAAATCTTATAGCTGGATTGCCGCACAGTGGCCCGAATTGACTTTTTTGGTTGCAAAAATCATATCTCTTAAACGAATAAAGATATCGCCAGAATTTTTTTTTATCTTAAAGAAAATTTCCAAGGCTATTAGGTTTGTGAATTAAAAAAAAATTGTGAAAATTGAAAATTGTTACAAGAAATAAGCTATACAACCGTTTTAAAAAACTAAACATAAAATATGTTTTGCTTCTAAATTTAAAAAAAATATTTTATTTAAAACCAACACTCATACCTGCAAAACAAAAAAATAGTATTTTCCATGATTTTTGTTTTGCACTTGACAAAAAAAAACTCTGAAAAAATTACTGACTTTTTCAAATCAAATCGCTCTAGCTCAGCTCTATGCAACTTTATGCACCTGAGTTTTTGTTTGTAAGTAAAGAGATATATAAGGATTCATTATCCGTCCAGTTTGGCTTGCCTGCGTGCGACTGCTCTTTTTCTACTCAATGTAAAGTTGAAAAAGTGTGCAAAAAGTTGTGTTCCAAAAAACATTAAATTTAGCAGTTAAAAAAATTTTTTACTTGTACTCATTTCCTAGCTTTTACACTCAAATAAAAAAAAAATTCAAAATTTTTTTTTTTCTCACCATAAATATTTGTCAACTTTGACTGGCTCTACAAGCCAAACCGTTCATCCAAATGAAATAATTTTTTCGATTTCTAAAGCTCAAAACATTTGTTAATTCAGAAAATGTAAAAGTTTTGCATTACTAACCCACCCGAAAAATGAATTTCGCAAGCACTTTTGCCTAAACGGGCCACTGTGTGCCGTCATAATCTTCGGGAATTCTTTTGGCTGGATTGCTGGTATAATCTTAAAATCTTCTGGCTCAAATACAACAAACAACTTGTCTCTTTTCTCTTTTGTAATTCACGTCACACGGTTTTTTATTTTCGAATTTGGGGCTGTGTTAATACTACAAACCCCACTCCTTAAACTTAATATTTCTGTTATTACTTTAGTTCTTAACCTACTTACAATATTCTATAATAATAACCTACTTACTATGCTTAATACTAATTCTGCAGCACACGCATTTTCCGTCTTTTCTTTTTTCGTTTACTGCCGGGTCCAACGGTCATCTTTTTTCCATCGTCATCGGTGTTGGTGGTTTTGGTAGACACTCTTCTGTGTCATAGGTCCGTTGGTCTTTTTTGGGCCTTCGCTTTGATTATCAGCATCAGGGCAGCAGTATTTTTCGTAGGTATACCCTGATACTATATTTCTTGTGTTATTCGTGTCTCCAGTTAATGTAATTTGGAATGTATACACTTGCACTGTATTAGGCCGTGCCTACAATTAATGTAATATGGAATGTATTCTCTTTAATACACTTCCACTGTGTTAGGCCGTCCTCCAATTAATGTAATGTGGAATGAATATTCTTTCTTATATTTTGTTGCATGTTCCTAGGCGCGTGTTTTTGGTGCCTATCGTGGTGATAATATTTTGCACATGACACTTCCCCCCCATCAAAAAAAGTACACATTTTTCTTTTGGAGAGACAAAAATTGTTGTGGATGTGTCTTTTCCATTTTCTTTTGTTCTTCTGGGCAAAGTTATTTTGCGATTGTCGATTTTCTTCTTTCTGATCGATGTTGAACGGAATTTTACTGTTGTGTTTTCTCCTTATGATAGTTTCACGTTCTTTGTGTTATCTGGACCATCGGATGTACAAGGCATGGTGCAAATTTTTGAATACTTAATATTTATAGTCTATATTTCATTAATTTGGAAAAGATTGTTATTTACATAAATTTGGAATGTTTTTACAACTTTTTGTATACTACTTTTAATAATTTTGTATGTATATTTATAATTTTGTACTGCTTTAAACATGTTTCCTTTTTTTTTATTAATATTTTAATTATAATATAACTTATTACATTACTAAAACTTTTAATGTGTAATTCTACATTCTTTATATTTGGTAGTTTATTTTACTGTATTTGTTAATGTATATTTTATTGTATTTCAAAACAAAATTTGTAAAAAAAAAAAATATTCTTAAAATGCATGCTTCGTATACTAATCTTTATTTTTATTAATTAATATATTTAAATTTTTTTTTCAATAATTTGGTAGATATACTATCAAAATTTGTATTTCAAAAATATACTAAGGTGACATTTAGAATTATTATTCTATATTTTTTATTATTTACTAGCTGACCCGTCAAACGTTGTTTTACCATTACATTATTTCTATTAAATATTTTTTAATTTAATAAAAAATAGCTCAAACTTTAAGTGTGGAATGTAGCGTTGTAGACAATTAAAGAATACTTTATTTAAGTTAATAAATTATTATTTATTAAAGTAACAAATATAACAAAGATTAATCTCTCAGTGCAATGGAGTGTACAATATTCTTGGTCAGTCCGTCTTTAGCAAATACAAATAAACTGGATGGTTTTCCCACCCGAGAACATGCCAAATATACTTGTCCGTGGGAAAAGCACCGTTTGGCCTTGTGACTTATTGATCGTCATTGCGAATGCCAATCTAATTGGGAATTGAATGCGTTTAAATTCAATTGGCACATCTATAGGAATCATAAGGATTCGTGAAAGCAATACATTTTCGCCCTGGAACTTGCCATTCAAAATGCTGGCTTCTATAACATTTTTCATTAATCTTCTAATGACTAATCGTGTGCCATTGCAAAACCGGGGTGGGTTCGAATTCCGAAACAAAATAATCGGAGATCCAACCTTTAATTGAATTCAAAAACTCAATTGGATAATTCACAGCTTCGTTGGCATCGCAAGCTGCATCGACAGATTTGTATGACATCAAGTCCCCTGGTAACAACTGTTGCATCTTGTAATTTAATCCACATTTTTTCTGCCAAAATCGCTCTTTCTGCCAGCCACTCTAGATTTCTATATTGTGTTTGTAAATCTGGATATATGTGGTCGATGAGAGTATTTTGGGAGTTGATGGTTGTGCAGAAATCGGTTGGCAGTTTTATGCATCCAGTATTTTCATGTACAGCAACTTTTCCATTGCCAATATCTAACAGTTGTTTTGAGAAAGTTTCGGCGGATGGATCCTGAAGCATTTGAACGCGCATGTTGACTATCAGTTGTACTTTTTCAACATTACGCCACAGTCGCGATGATTTCAAGCAAGCGTTGATTTCATCAGCGTACGTTGAACGTGGAACAACGGGAAGTGTCTGCCTAAAATCACCCGAAAGGAGTGCCGCCAAATAGTTTGTCGTTGTTTTTTATATCTTTTAATGTTCTATCCAATGCCTCAAGCGAATGTTTGTGTGCCATAGTGCATTCATCCCAAATAACAATATTACACTGTTTCAGCAACTGTGGCGTTTAATGACAGCTTAAATGCTGAATGAGCTGTTCTGCCTCCATCTTATAATGTTGCTGCAATGACGCAAGGGCCAATGCGATACCATTTTTTGATCGTATCTCGGCAAGAAGTAGCGAAATAAAGAATGTTTTGCCTGTTCCACCTGGTGCATAAAAAAAAAAAGAATCCTTGCCCTACCGAAACTGCCAGCATAATGCGGTCGTAAATTGTTTTTTGTTCATCATTTAGTAGTGGTACATTGCGAGTAACAATCGCTGTCAGTTCTACAGTATCATACTGCAATTCACAATTCATATCTATGTTGATTAAATCAGATGCGCTTCGATTTGGTGAAATCATACCGAAACTACTGATTGGTAAATTCGCAATGGCAATGCACTGATCCTCGATAGCTATCAATGCTTTATTGTACATTGCGCCACTGAATGATATCGTTAGACCGTTGCACTTTGTGCGTTGTCGGTACAATATATCATCAGTCATTAAATTTTTGTGATTATCCCACAACATTTGTGCTCGGGCCGGGAAACATGAAGTCAGAACAATAGCAAATAGTAGACGAACTTGTTTTCCTGTGCAGTTTAATGCTGGATATTGAGGTGTCTTTTTAGTTTGCAGTGCCCTGTGAGAAAGCCCGTTATAATTCTCAGGTTGTTTCTGTTTAAGTTAATGCGGGCTGTGAATCTTTCTAGGTTGTAGTTCCCCAGTAACATTTTTGCCTGTCTTAGCTTTGGGAGTTCTTTCCAATGGTTGGATCTTTTGATTTCTTCATTTGTTTTGATCTTGTTTTTGATCACATTCTCCCCAAAACCGCAGTAGGGTTCCGGTCCAATAAAGGCTGTTGTTGCCCCTATTTTCGCCGGACGGTCAGCCTCTTCATTGCCTTCAACACCAACATGGCCTGGTATCCAATGGAGAGTGACTGTGTTTTCCCTGCCCAAAGTGTTGAGTTTGTCTAGGCATTCCCATACCAGTTTGCAACTGATACTGTATGAGCTAAGGGCTTTAAGTGCTGCTTGACTGTCTGACATTATTGCAATGTTTTGCTTGCGATAGTTCCTATTTAAGTTTAGTTCAGCGCCTTTTCCTATCGCATTAACTTCTGCTTGAAAGAAGCTTGAGGACTGTCCCATTGGAACAGAGACTTTGGTTCTAGGCCCAAAGATTCCTGCACCCGTTCCTTTAATAGTTTTTGATCCATCTCCATCAGTGTACCACTTGATGGCATTTGCTTTAAAGGTGTAGTTTTCTGTTTCTCCTAGCCACTCTTTTTTGCTACTTAACTTCGTTTGGAAGTTTTTCTCGAAGTTGTCAATCTTAATCATGCTCTCTCTTGGAATATCAAGGGAGGGTATTGTTTTGGACAGGGAGTCTTTTTGTCTAAGACTTATTTGTTTACCTTTGCCGGTGCCCTCTTTTGAAAACCTCATGATTGTTCCCTCAGCTGCACTTTGTATCACAAAGTGTAATAGGGTCAGATGCAATATGACCTCCATTGCTGCCGTAGGGCAAGTTCTCATTGCTCCTGTGATGCATACGCATGCGAGCCTTTGTACTTTTTCAAGTGATTTTCTAGTCGTAGCTAGTTCGGTTCTTTAATGCCACACAACCGCACTATAGGTGATAATGGGCCTCACCATCATAGTGTACATCCATCTTATTATATTCGGTTGGCATCCCCATGATTTTCCTGCAAGTCTTCTGCATATCATGAGGGACTTTGTGGCTTTCCCGACTGTTATTTCAAGGTGTTTGTTCCAGAGGAGTTTGCTGTCTAGGGTAATTCCTAGGAATTTGACCTCCCTCTTCGTGTCGATTACTTCACCTTTTAACCGGATGGGTTTCATGTGCGGTAGAAGTCTTTTCTTTGTGAATGGTACAATTGTGGTTTTTGATGGATTGATATTTAGTCCCACTGATGTGCACCATTTGCTTATTATTGTCAAACCCCTTTTTATTATGTCACAGAGGGTTTCTTCAAACTTTCCATAGGCTGTTATAACAATGTCGTCGGCAAAGCCTAGGCATTGTATACCTTGAGAAGTAAGACATTCTAGGAGCTCATCCACAACGAGCTCGAGTCGATCACTTTCTCCAAAGTTTTCAGTAGGAAAGATGTTAGACTTATCGGCCTGAATGACTTCGGATGAGTTGTATCTTTTTTCCCCGTTTTTGGGATGAAGATAACTTTAGCTTTTCTCCACAGACTTGGTATATACCCAAGTGCAATACTGCTTCAAAGTATGCTTATTAGGTACGGCATTAATTCATCTTTGCCCTGTTGCAGTAAGGCAGGAAAGATGCCATCTATGCCGGGTGATTTAAAAGGTTGAAAGGTACTAATTGCCCATTCTAGTCTTTTTCCTGAACAGATAGCTTTTGCTATCTTCCAGTCTTCCCTATTTGGTTTGAAAGGTATTCTTTCAATTCTATCGTTCACTATGGGTGAACTACCTGGAAAGTCGGTACTCAGTAGCAAATTAGATCTTTGCTCTTCATTTTCTGTGAAGCTACCATTTGCGTTCCTAAGTGCCAATGATGTTAAAGTTTTCTCCATCGACAGTGCTTTGTGTAGTCTGGCAGCTACAGGTGTGGAGGATATGTCTTCGCAAAAAGATTTAAAGTTGTTTCTTTTGGCCTTCCTTAGTTCTTTGTTGTTTTTGGTAAGCTCTTCAGAATAATTTTGCCACTCTCCAGTTCTCTTTGCCTCATTAAAGAGTTTTCTTACCCTAGATCTTAATTTTGAAAGATTATTGCTCCACCATGGAGTTTTCTAGCAGTTTTTATAGGGCAACTGAGTTCATACGCCTCATTGATTGCCCCACTAAACTGCTTAACTATATTCTCTAGTTCAGGGTGACTATTAGTCGTACTAACTGGACCTAACTGTTCAATATTGGTTTTAAGGGTGTTTTTATAAAGTTGCCAGTTCGTATTTCTTGGGTTCCTTACAGAGAAATTCTCTGTGAGAAGGCCCTCTAATAGAAACACAATGATTCTGTGGTCAGACATTGAGGTTTCGTTGGAGACTCTCCAATCTCTTAGAGCTTGACCTAAGTTTGGTGACCCAAAGGTTAAGTCCAAGACTTCTTCTCTTGTTCTAGTTATAAAGGTAGGGGTGTTTCCTACATTGAAAATATCTAGGTTTTTTACGAGAAGGAATTCTAAAAGGTACTCACCCCTTTGGTTTATGTCGGTGCTGCCCCATGTTGTGTGGTGGGCGTTCGCGTCACAACCGATTAGTATCGGTAAGTTCCTACTGCTGCAGTAGTCCACCAGTTTTTGTACTTCCGCTGGTGAAATATTTTCGCCGTCACCTGCAAAGTAGGCCGATGCTATAACCAGAGTACTGTGGTTGCCCCCGATGGTTATATCCGCTTGGATTGGTACCAAGTCCCTCGTCATGTATTCTGAAAGACATATAAAGTTTATATTATTTCTTATCATTATACATGTTCTGGGCGAGTCTTCTCTCGTATCCCAGATTAGCTTTGAATCCTTACAATTAAGGCCTCTAACTTGTCCCCCGAATATCCAGGGTTCTTGGATCAGCGCTAGCCCCAAGTTGTCCTTCGTGAAATTCCTAGCTATCACGGCTGACGCCGCTTTAGCATGATGGATATTCACTTGGGCTGCCCTGGTGCTGATCCCGCGTCTGGTCATCTCAGCAAGCATACTGTCGCAATGATTGTCGTCTTCTAGCAAGCCTAGTGCAAGTCATGCATCTTTATACGTCGGATACTGTTGTCCATTTACTTTGCGTATATCTTGAAATGACAATGGTCCGGTGACGTTAACCAACAACAGTCGCAGATAAAAGCACTCAGTCTGCCTTGGATTGACTGTACATACACGACCCAAATTATTTGATTTGAATAAACCGGGGCATGTATCAACTGGTGTTCCTAGCTTGCGGGGCATCAATTTTTTTGATTGAGTCCATGTAAAATAGCGTGGTACTTCTGAATAGAGCAGTGTTTGTGCGAAGGCACCAGAAGCATCCGCACGATTACACAGTTCAAACAATTCGGTGAGCGTAGTTTTTGGTGGATTTATAGCGCGATCAAGTGCTGTTTAGTTCGTGAAAAATACGCGCTGGCCATTTTCAAGAGGCACCCCTAAATGGATAACTGCTGTATCACGTTCATGAATTGGAAAACCGAAGATACACCAGACGGCTTCATTGGAGCTGATATACCGGCCAATTTGGTAATTCGTTATTTCATCATTTTTATTTAAAGGAGGAGCATTTACATCAGTATTTTCAATTCTAAATACAGCCATATCAATTCCTTTATTCACATACTTGCAAATATATTTGGTGCTCTTCACCGAACTGCATAACTCAACATTAACATGAACATTGAATGTTTTGCTCAGCAGCGGTGAATATGGTACTCGTACAACCCAACGATTGTCGATGTCAATATCTGCGTTACTGATATTTTTAATGAATGATGGTCCGCCATTTTTTTTTTTTTTTTTTTTTTTTTTTTTTTTTTTTTTTTTTTTTTTTTAGAGTAAGAAGCTTATACCAAGCATTAACTTACAATCAGAGATTAGCCAACACATATTATGTGCTCACTGGCTACATCATTTAGTGCAGGTGTTAGTTGTTAGTAAGCAAAATATACAAATAGCATAACACCAGCACAAAAAATAAAAAATAAATAAACAAATACATTTATACAAAATAGATATAAAAACATTGAGAACATACAAAACATAAACTATGAGTGTGGTGCACTGGTTTTAAATGTTTTTTTTAGAGAGGATTTACTAATATTAAAATCAACAGTACTTTTATTTGAGTTGAAAAGTTTGCACATGCGGGTAAGAGGTTCATTCATGCCATAATTAGTACGGTGTTGGGGACAATGTAATAGCTCTAAATTACGAAGATGATGAGCCCCTCCGCGATAGTTAAAACCGACACATGATAGAAGATCGGGTGCGTCTAAAAATCCCGTTAAAAGTTGGTGAATAAAAATAACATAATTGTTAATACGCCTTTGTGACAAGGTTTGAATCTGTAGAAGTTGAATCCGGTGTTCGTAAGGTGGGAGGAACTTCTTCGACGATATATTGGATATCCGTCAACATGTGTGAGCGTATTGTTGGTGAAATCTTTAAGAAAACGCTTTGTACATTTTCCGTCTACCATGCAAGGCTATGAATGATTCAGATCTCCGCATGGACCATGAATCATGTTTGTAGTAACAGTTTCAAACAGTTATTGATTAGTAGACGGATGGGGAATTTCTGCAGATGTCTTCAGGACGTATTTTGTCGATGAACCAAATCAAAATGCGAGCATGAGGTAATCCTCGCTTTTGCCACTCCACCGAATACATCCAACAACGTGTGGGGCCAAATCCATGTAATTTTGTAATAAAGCTGATTAAAGACTTCAATTTTTGCTTAAAAACACGTCCTGGTAATAGCAAGGATGTAATTTCTATCCATTTTGGATTACATGTAAAAGTAATAACAAAACACGGTCGTCCATATTCGCGCACGAAAGTCAAAGCATCCTGTTTGTATTCTTGCAAGTGACGTGGACTACCGATGTACGATGATGGTAGAATGACAGTGTTACCAATTTCGGCAGTATCAGCGTTGCTCACAATAGCATCTCGCAAGTGAATGTATTCTTCCGCACGCAGCTTCTGTTGGTTATGTCGCAAGTATCGCAGTCGTTCACTCTCTATCTTCACGTACATGTCCACCATAAATTATTGTCAAAGCTCACGACAACGTAAAATGACATTGTCTCCTAGCGTCTAATCATCAAACGATACGCATAACAGTCTTTCGAGCTAGCGTTCTTGTTTGTTTCGGCTTCTGTTATCTCTACTATATATAAAAGAGTAATTTTGTTTGTGTGTCAGTTTGTCTGTATATGGCAGATAAACTGACGACACACCACTTACCTCGCAATGGAGTTTATCCAAAGATCTTCCCCCATTCACTGGCCAGGTTATAGGCTATTTAAATTAAAAAATAAATTATTTTAAATAGGTTTAATTTAATAATATTTGAACTTACCTCTTAGATATATCATGAGAAATTTTATATTTCTCAAATATTTTTGACGTTTCTCCTTTTCCTTTTTTACTTGCTCTATAGGGCAAGAATTGGTTTCGTGCAGAAAAAAAAAATTGAGTTTTTAATCAAACATGACATTACGATGATAGAGAAGCCCAAAAAAGTGGTTTTCGCCATACCGTCCGTCGGTCTGTCTGTCCGGATGTGCGGATGTGCGTATGTGCGTCTGTGCGCTTTTTCACGTCATGCTACAGTCTAAACCGCTTGACGGATTTTCTTCAAACTTGATATATAGTAGTTTGAAGAAAAACGGTTGTCGAGGTTTTTTTATTTCGTTTCAGCCCGGCTCAAACTGGTACCTTTCTAATAACGGTTTTTTTTCAATTTGGATTTTCTCGAAAACGGCTCTAACGATTTCGATTAAACTCAAAATTAAGCTTACTTTAAGCATTTCTAACAAAACTGCTTTTTTCGTTTTTGGCTCAAATAGTCCTAATGAAAATCAGGTTTTAACGGCTTTTTTTTCAAATGGCCATAAGTTCGCATTGGCTTGATTGAATTGACTCAAACTTCGTTCGGCCTCGTTCTTTATAGTGTTCTATAGGATAGCTTTATAAATTTTTCAGTGAAGCCTTTCTAAATGGTAGCTCCCATACAACGAGCCGTTGAGTTTTAGCCAACTTTTTTTGGTTTTTTCTAATTTGCTCGAAAATGGCTCTAACGATTTTGATTAAACTCTGTGTGTTATATTCTTATAGTGTTTTTAAGAGAACTGCGTTTTCAGTTTTTGGTTAAAAATGCAAATAACGGAGATCTGCTCTTAACGGCTTTTTTTTAAATGGCCATAAGTTGTCAACGGTTGCATCGAATTCACTCAAATTTTGTTTAGTATAGTTTCTTTCAGCTTCCTATCAGATGGCATTAATTTTTTTCAGTTTCTTTTTTTTTAAATGGTGGCTCCTATACAAAGACCCATTATTTTTAGGCCAATTTTTTCGCTCTTTCTAATCTACTCAAAAAAGGCTCCCCCGATTTTTATGAAACTTTGTATGTAACATATATAGAATACTTCAAAGAAAACTGCATTTTTAGTTTTTGGCTACACATGATAATAGCGGAAATTTGATTTAACAGTATTATTAATTTGGCCACAAGTGGACATTTGTATCATTTACAACACCCAAAAGATGACATCTTAATTTTAAATACTAAAGGTTTCTTAACGTTAGCTCCCGTTTTGCTTACTTCTGCCGTTGCCTTGGATTTATTTCCAAATTGTTATTTTTGTTTGTTTACTTCTGCAGTTGCCTTTTGTTTAGTTTTGCTTACTTCTGCCTTTGTCTTGGATTTATTTCCAAATTGTTGTTTTGTTTACTTCTGCAGTTGCCTTTTGTTTAGTTTTGCTTACTTCTGCCTTTGCCTTGGATTTATTTCCAAATTGTTGTTTTGTTTACTTCTGCAGTTGCCTTTTGTTTAGTTTTGCTTACTTCTGCCGTTTTCCTTTTCTGTGATTTGTGCGGTTTACACATGAATGAATAATTTATGAAAGCAAAAACCAAAAAGCATGTGTAAACATACACTTACGCGTTGGTTGGGAACATGCATGAAAGTATAATAAGAGTGTTGCTCACCAACTTTTCATGCGCCGGTAACAGTAGTTGCTAAGGTTTCGCATGTATTTAAGAAGTACTAGCCTTTACCCGCGGCTTCGCTCGCGTATTTTGAGGAGTATAGTCTATCGTCATCTAGCTTCTTCTTCTTTTATAGCTTTATAATTTAATACCTACATTTAACCGTGATAAAAAGAAACCTATGTGCTATACCAGATTATAATCTAGCTCTGTGCCAAATTTCATCCAGATCCGATCAGCAATTCTGGTGTGATTTCGAAAATTAAAACAAATCTATCCCATGGGAACCATACATTTTACCGGGAATAAAAGTAGCCAATATGCTATTCTAGACTATAATCTATCTCTGTGCTAAATTTCATTTAGATGAGTTCAGCCATTCTGGTGTAATTTCAAAAATTAAAACAAATCTATCCCACGGGAACCATACATTTTACCGGAATAAAAAGTAGCTAATATGCTATTCCAGACTATAATCTATCTCTGTGCTAAATTTCATTCAGATCTGTTAAGCCGTTCTGGTGTGATTTCAAAAATTAAAACAAATCTATCCCACGGGAACCATACATTTCACCGGGATAAAAAGTAGTCAATATTCTATTTGAGACAATAATCTATCTCTGTGCTAAATTTAATTCAGATTCATTCAGCCATTCTGGTGTGATTTCAAAAATTAAAACAAATCTATCCCACGGGAACCATACATTTTATCGGGATAAAAAGTAGCAAATATGCTATTCCAGACTGTAATCTATTTCTGTACTAAATTTCATTCAGATCCGTTTAGCCATTCTGGTGATTTCAAAAATTAAAACAAATCTATCCCACGGGAATCATACATTTAACCGGGATAAAAAGTAGCTAATATGCTATTCTAAACTATAATCTATATCTGTGCTAAATTTCATTCAGATGAGTTCAGCCAATCTGGTGTGATTTCAAAAATTAAAACAAATTTATCCCACGGGAACTATACATTTTACCGGGAATAAAAGCAGCCAATATGCTATTCCAGACTATAATCTATCTCTGTGTTAAATTTCATTCAGATGAGTTCAGCCATTCTTGTGTAATTTCAAAAACTAAAACAAATTTATCCCACGGGAACCATACATTTTACCGGTATAAAAAGTAGCCAATATGCTATTCCAGACTATAATCTATCTCTGTGCTAAATTTCATTCAGATCCGTTCATCCATTCTGGTGTAATTTTAAAAATTACACCATTTAATTTATTGGGTTAGGTGAATTTGCTGTGATTAGGGTTAAAATTTTGAGACCAAATGCGCTTTTAATGCTTAACACTTTATACCTCCGATGATATGAATCAATTCATTCTTTTGAAACATCGCACAAACCAGTGCGATGGATGTTTGCGATAGCGAAACCTGAAAACCAACAAATGATGGAGTTGACTAACAAAAGTGACTCAAAACAAAAACTAGGCCTATTGATAGTCAATTGTCAAGCTTCATCGAAATCCATCAGTTGTCGGCAGCAATTAACGGATTTTCTATAAATCGTTCGTAGTTCTTATGCAAATAGTCCTTAGGAGCGAAACCTTTGCTATACAAATTTTAGTATTATCAAGAGGAAGTAATTTCTATCACAAACGCTACATGCTAGCTGTCACAAATGCTGTGAACCAGAGGGCAACTTAGTGGTAAGTCATCATCAAAGAACCATAGATTTTGTATACAATGAATGTGGTCATTAGTGCGATATGTGAATTTTAAATACCTGCAACCACTGGTTCAACCATGGTGTCCAAATCCGAACAAAGAATCGGAATCGATAACCTTTGTCCAAAATATCATCTGCGTCAAATAATTAACAGCTTGGGCCATATTATACCGAAGACATTGTAAAATTTTAACTCTTCTGTTCTGGCCTATTTCATAAGCTCAGCCATCTTGGATATTTCGGAAATGTTATATCAACCTCGCTGCAAGTGAGTGTTACCATGCGTTAATTTTTTTCTGCAAACTTTGAGGTTCAAATTTTGCACTCCAGGATATTCTGATGCCAGCGCAATTTGAATTTCTGAATTTCTCTTCACTAAGATATTAAGAACAGCTGAAAGTCGAGAACACAATCATTTTGAAATTAGGGATGTTCGATTTCGGTTGTAACCCAATTTCATCCAAATTTGGTAGAAATGAGAAAATTTCGAAATGTGTTTTTGTATAGGAAATGATGTAATTTCGAATCTTATTCGGAAATGTGCTAGGAAATTATATCATTTACCCCAACGAAATTACAGTATAAGATTTGAAGGTACCCGAAATTAAAAAACAATAGCATCTCTGTTTTATTTACTCAACGAACATAATTTGGCAAAATAAAAATAAAAAACCCTTTTTCTTACAAAAATTATTTCTTGGTTTTTAATTTCATTTAAAAGATATTGCATGAAAAGACTTTCCTCGGGTGCCCGGGCAACGCCGGGTACTTTTTGCTAGTAATACATATTTAATTTCATTGACAATTTTGTAATGAGCCGTACTGCAAGTGGGTCAGTGGTCGTCATCCATATCTCTTCCCCCTCCTCATCCCTTTGATTAAACTTCTTTATTCCATATTCATTTTTTATTATTTTAATTCTTCAATAAAAATCTTCTAAGTTCATGTTTTTTGTTATGTATTTACAATATGCAATTTAATCAATTGAGTTTTGTTTTTATAAATTAATGATTTAAAAATTATTAAAATTAACTATTCTTATACAAAGGTAACTTAAATTAATTTTATATGCTATTCAAAAAAACGTTACGGAAAATTCGTTTGTAATCGCGTTTAATCGTCTTCGAATTATTTGCTCATTTGGGATTCTATTTCTTTTATATCCTCTTTTGTCTTTGATTTCACTTTAACACTTTAGTTCCCCGTTTAATTTCCCCCTAGTTTGGCGTGATAATATATTTTTTTGTTTAATACATATTATATATATTTATATAAAAATGGTAATCAATTATCAATATGCACTCACCTTTAAACTCCAGATGAAATGGCTACTGCATCCAGATTTATCTGAGCGTTTCTTTCTCTTATTTTTATATTTATATATAAAACTTTACGTAGCACTTTGTTGCACCCAAAATTTTATATGATAATATGTATATGTACTTGAAATAAAACTATTACCGCGTAAAAAATATTCTTTTTTTCGGTTCGTGATTTAAACCAATTGAATGCTAATTTTCGATTAACCTCAACTTATTCAAAACCGTTTCAATGCAACTATTTTTTTTCAATTAATTTGAGCTTCAACTTTTTTTTCTTTTTTTTTTATCGCAACAAAAATTAAAAGTTTATATGTAGATATAGAATTTTAGGATTGGATTTTTGGTGCAGGTATCGAACTCTCGATCTCCCGGGTCAAAATTGGTGCCTGGACAGTCGAGGCTAATCAGGCTTGTTGATTAAGGACGCTTCTTTGATCAGAAGACCTACTGATGATTTTATTTTATTTCCCGAAATTTATCTGCTTTGCAAATGACTTGGTAGTTTTGCTTCAGGCTGTTTTCAGATGATTATTTCGGTTGGGAATACCATTTAAGGTAGTGTTATATGGATTACATAAAATGAATACCGATGATCTTAAAACCGAACTGTGTACAAATCTTAAATTAGAAGTCCTTCAAATTTCTATAATGAAGATTAAAAATCCTAAATACAAAGAACAGTGTAATTACTTAGTTTACCTTAAAAATAAAAGCATGAAAAGGAATGAACTAAGAAGGCAAGCAAGGTTTGTCAATCAAGTTTCAGTTTATTGGGACTTTTATCGAAAGAATCCACATTTCGTGCCTCAGTGCCATCAATGTTTATTATTTGGGCATACAAAAGCATGCTCCCATTGCTCTGAAACCCATAACCTGGCAGAATGCACTAACAAAGAAAAACCACCTAAATGTGTTAATTGTGGAGAACAACATCCAACCACCGATGCCTCATGTAAAAAGAGGTTAGATTTCATTGAAATGCAAAATCGACTTAAGGCCAGAGATCGGAGAAGACGTTTTGGATCTGAAAATCTCATTCATAATCCTCATCCAAGCAAACATACCAGCTTTAATCTCAACACTTCTGACTTTCCTGGGTTAGTTCAGAAAAAACAACAACATTCCAGCAGCATTCGTCCCGTGTCCGCAGTCCGAAATCTTCCAGCAACATTCACCTCTAGCACTTCAGAGATGACAACAGCTCCACGACCGCCAAACCAAAACAGCAATTTATTTAGTTTTGATGAACTTATCCTTATGTAAAAGTAGACAAGATCAATTTAACGTAATAGCTGATCTTAGCATTAAATATCTTTATACTAACAATGGCCAATAAATAAAAAATGCTTTTGTGGAATGCTAAAAGTTTAAAAAACAAAGAAACTGGATACTTTCACTTTTTAATTGAAAATAAAATTGATATCGCAGTGATAACTGAACCCTGTAGTCCAGTAAATAGAGACATTTTACCCTACAAAAGGTCGGGTAGTTCTAAATTTGATATGTTATATGGTATGGCTGGTAGATGAAAATTCCAAATTTCCACAACCACGCCCCCTCCGCCCCCTTCAAAATCCTGGAAAAACCACAAAAAATCGGCACTTTTGTCAGTTTTTTACCTATAACTTTTTTTTAGTGTATTTTATCGAAAAAATAAATATGCAAATTTGTAGCTTACAAAATTTCCTATAAATATGATGCAAGAAGTATTTTTGTACAACCACTACGAAGGGCGCTATGAAGCCTCCAAAAAAGGCTAGAATTTCGAATTTTGTGAAATTTTCAGTTTCCTCCCTCTTTAAAGCGCAATAGGAGTTATTGTCGAGTTTAGGGCAATTTTTGTTTCAATCAATCTTGTAGATAATTTTATTGGCTACCGATTGCATGCAATGATTTTTATTTAGTGACTAATACAATCGGGTGAGGATTGAGATAGTGTTTTGTTAAAATATTCTCACTAACTCATTTTGTCTCTGTATGTCTGTTTGGTTGCTGAGATTTTAAACTAACTTTGAGATAAACTTGTAATAGCGTAACAAACTAAGCGATTAACCATGGTCCTCACCATATAAAGAGACCAAAAAACGTTCTCCTGCCTCTGTAATTTACTGAACCCTGGCATTTGGATCTCTGAACTTCTCTGCGGCCTCAAGTAAAAGTATGTTTTTTTAGAAAATTTGAAATTTTTTTTTTTTTTGAAAAATTTGGCAGAGCTTGGTTTTTCTAAAACCAAAGATGTTTAAATTGTTATCACATGAAGGAGAAGAACGTTCTCTGGTGGACTAAAGTCATAAGATGAGGATGCATAGAAGCTATCAGGCAAATTAGTACTCCCAGGTTTTCGGATGTAGACGTTCTCTACCCTAGGTATTGTTCCGGTTGATGTCTTCCCTAACAATAATCACTGCATCATACTGTGAAGCCATGGATTTTGCAGTGGTAACGTTTGCATCCTCCAGTTCAGTGACGAAAAGTTCTGTAAATCGCCTCTTGTTGCTCTCATTGGATCACAGCAGTGCCATAGTGCCGATGAATAAACTTAATGTAATCTGCTAAAATGCGATTCCAAACCACTTTGTGGAGAAGATATCCACCATCAACTACAACCATTCGACAATTGGCAAGTTGAAAGTCAGCTGGAAGTGGAGTGAATGCAGCATCCCATCTTCATTAAACAGGAACATGGGAAATGGAGTTCGTAAGATAGGTAATCTTTAAGATCTTCTTGAGATTATTTAGCTATGCACACTCTTCCACTTAATAAATACAAGTACCTAGGAGTAGCACTTACTTACAATATGTCGTGGACAGAACATCTCACGCAGAGACTTGCAATTTCCAAAAACTCAATAAACGCCACCTGGTCGAACTTTATGAAAAACAAAAATATACAGCACTCAGCCAAGTATAAGATATATGAAGCTGCTTCAAAATCTGTGCCCAAGTTTGGGGTTATTCTGAACATGATGAAGTCGAAAAATTACAAAGGTTCTTCATCAAAAGATGTTTCTTCCTACCAAGTAACACACCAAATTACGTGATCAACTTAGAAACAGGACTTCCAAAAGCATTCCTTGAAACACTCAAACTCCATTTCAAATACATTCAAAGAGTAAGCACCCTCCCCGAAAACAGATTACCGAGAAAACTTTCGGATATCATCATGAGAAAACAGATCTACTGGGCCAATGAATGGTCAAATCTTTTTAATGAACTCGACATTGAGTTTGACTGGTCTACAAAATCTGAGTGGAGGACATTGCACACAGACACTTGCAATAAACTCATAGAAAGACATTGGACAGAACACACAAATAGAGCGAAACAATCACGTTTCCACGACGAGTATTGTAACCTGGAATATGCAGAAGTACCAAACTACTTCGAAGACAGTTACTCACGCGAGATGATAAGTATGGTGTTAAAGTCTAGGTGCGGATTGCTCAATCTCAATGCCAGGGCATTCAGAAGAGACTCGGTAGGCATTTGCACGATCTGCAACCTTGATGCTACTGAAAATACATACCACTTTGTGTGGAGTGTGCCCTTGTTTTCGAGCACACAGGAGACAGTTCCTTGGAAGTGAAAATCTTAACCGTGACCAGTTCCTCAATATCCTCAACGGTCAAAATTACACCCAACTAAACAATTTCTTAAGAAACGCTCTTAGATATCGAAATCTTATTATAAATGAATTTTCATAAAAATATAATTCCATCGCTAAGTTTCAATAAATTTATTATAGTTAACACTTTAACCTGACAGGCAACTTAAAAAGTTATTGTCATTCAATTTAATTTTAATGAAATGAAAACCAAACTTTTATATTTTATATTTTCTGCAAATAAAATTATTTAATCTAAAAATCTTAATTAAATCTCTTCCACTTAAGTATATAGCTCTAAGACTTGGGCTTTTCAGGTACGTACTGAACACATTTTTCAAAAGCTATGTATGTATATCTATTTTTTTATAATCGTGGCTGTTGGATAAAAATTGATAAAGAAACTGGGATAATTGTATACTAATATTAATTTTTGAATGATTTTGAACCCCTTCCCCCCTGATTGTCATCCTGAGTACGGTCTTGACGGGGGTGCATAAAACGGACTAAAGAAAGGGTTGCAGGGACTGGCATGCACGCGCTTGGGTTTCTGGCTTACAGAGAAAAAATGAGTTAGTGAGAATATTTTAACAAAACACTATCTCATTCCTCACCCGATTGTATTGGTCACAAAATAAAAATACTTGCATGCAATCGGTAGCCAATAAAATTATCTACAAGATTGATTGAAACAAAAATTGCCCTAAGCTCGACGGTTTAGGAGTTATCGCGCTTTAAAGAGGGAGGAAACTGAAAATTTCACAAAATTCGAAATTTTAGCTTTTTTTGGAGGCTTCAAGCGCCCTTCGTAGTGGTTGTGCAAAAATACTTCTTGCATCATATTTATAGGAAATTTTGTAAGCTACAAATTTGCATATTTATTTTTTCGATAAAATACACTGAACAAAAGTTATAGGTAAAAAACTGACATAAGTGCCGATTTTTTGTGATTTTTCCAGGACTTTGAAGGGGGCGGAGGGGGCGTGGTTGTGAAAATTTGGAATTTTCATCTACCAGCCATACCATATAACATATCAAAAATTTAGAACTACCCGACCTTTTGTAGGGTAACCCCCCTTATTTTGTCTCTATTTACTGGACTACTGGCTTAAGCCAAATATTAGTATACATAACAAAAATTTCTATTGTTATAGATTGGTTAGATTATTGGTGGAGGAGTATGCATTTTCGTTAAAAAGTCTGTGAAACACAAATTAGTCCCAATTACTAAAACTTATTTGATAGAAGCATTATCAATTGAAGTTGAATGTAGTCCCACAAAAGTATTCAAAATAATGGCTGCCTATTTTCCTAGATGTAGTAGAGTTACTAATGAAAAAAAAAAACAAAAATTTAAGTCCGATATCTTGAATTTTATTAAAACACGAAAATTATATCTTGTGCGGTGACTTTAACTGTCGTCAAGACAGCCGTCTTCACGCAAATGCTTGGGGAAAAATGTTGTCAGACCTTAAAGTCTTTGAAAATTTCGATATTGCTTTTCCATCTGAGCCAACTTTTTATCCTTCAAATGGTAGAGGGCATCAATCAACCTTAGATCTGATACTTTCAAATACAATTGGCAATATTTTGCACCCAATTGTTATGAATGACCTTTCATATGACCACAAACCCGTTATTTTCTACCTCAATGAATCATTCACCACTGCAGCTCCAGCTGAAAATTATAATTTCAATCAGGCTAATTGGAAAAAATTTTAACGTTGCGTAAACAATTCTCTTTCTGACTTCTCAACCCTCTACCTTTACGTTAGAAGAAATTGATAATAAAGTCAATACATTTGAATTTTCCATTATTGAGGGGGTTAAGGCGTCGGTCGGTCCCTTTACTATCTCCCTTAAGCACAAAAAATTGCGGAATTTCATTGCTAATACATGAAGTACAAAGGACGATAACATTTAGGAACTTAATTCGCAGACGTTATAAAAGATCAAGAGACTTATTTCTGAAATTTCAATTGAATTTGCTTAATAAATCTTCTTCTATATACAGTGCATTCTCGATTATCGCAACTAATTAAAACAAGAGTGGTTGCAATGACCGAGGATGTTGCAATTACCGAGTAAATTTTGTTTAATCTAGATTCTAGATGCAAAGCGAAAATCGAAAAAACAGCACTTCTAAAATAAGTTAATTCATTAAGATATTATTTTTTGTTTGTGTTATGTCATATATATTTTTATTTCTCTTCCGATTCAGATACCATGAACACAATCAATGCTACGATGATAGGGGGGGACTATCTTTAGTTCTCTTTATAGCAATTATTATTTTCTTTGGAAAAAATTAAACATTTTTGTTTGGATTTTTAGATTTTTTAAAATCGCCATTTCTTGCAGTTTTTGAAGACTCAACATTTGTTCAATAGGGGCGAAGTGGTCTGGTGAAAGCTTGTATTGCAGTTTCAGTCTTTATTTTAAGAACAGGAATCTCAACCTCGGGCTTGCATATGCATATAAAAACAAAAGTTGCACTTATTGAGTGCATTATTTTTTGAAGAGTTGCGATTACTGAGTCAACAGTGATATAAATTCAGCTGTTGCGAAAATCGAGGAGTTGCGTGAATCGAGAGTTGCGTTAATCGAGAACGTACTGTATATAAAAAGTAAACTATATTTTGTTAGTCGCCGATTCACGCCTTAACCCGTCTACCAATTTCAACCAAACTTTCACACATCTTGGGTATTGGTCTATATACGAATTCGGTGAAGTTTGGTCGAAATCGGTATGTGTGTGTTGTGCGTGCATGAAAAAAAACTTAAAGCTCACTTAGCAAAACTTAAAAATCATTTATTTGAAAAAATATCAATCAGTCATTGTCGGAATTCTGTAATATTGGATTTTAGTTTTTTTTTTTGTTAGTTTTGAAGTCAAAAACAGCGTCGATACTCGATACACATAAACATTTGTTGTTGCTTTTGCTTTTTTGTAGCTGTGTATGGTTTCGCGCGGTGTATACAAATACGTCATACATCAAAGCATTATTGTGAAGCATTTATGCAAGAAATTATTGATTTTCAAAAAAAAATTAGTCGTGACGTACATTATGTACGTATGTATGTACATAGATATGTATGTATGTATATGTACATGCATACATACGTACATGTGTATATGTATAATACTTATGGTGAAGCCTGGTCGCTATGTTTTGAGTAGGTTATGGTTTGTGGGGAACTGGAAGAATTTTCTTGGTTGCCCAATAGATGTTGGATGGTTTGATTTGTATCCAAGGGATGATGGTGTTTCGATATGCTTAAGGAGTCTTTTGGTTACCTGCACATTTAATAATAAATAATGCTTCAATGGTTGTTTTTCTCTTCTTTTTTTTCATGGAATGGCAATTGTATGCGCGTAAACAATTATGATGGGATCATTACAGTTTCTAAAAACATCAAAATCACGCTTTTTGGGTGAATGGCGTATGCGCACTTTTTGTATGTTGGTTTGTAAATAAACATAATATGTACCTACATACATACATAAACATAAATAAATGGCATTTCTTTAAGTTCTCAAAGTAAAAGAATTGCTTGAAAATGTGCCAATGATATACGTAAGATTTTATAGATGCGGTAATTTTGAAGAAGCAGTGATCCTGCAGACTTTAACTCTCTGACCTTATGTTCGCGCGAAATTTCTTAACATGTGATAAAATTAAAGCCAAGCATATAGGTTAGACAAAAAAAGAACAACACCAAACATAATTTTTTAGATATACTGACGACTTTATATAGTGCGTCCCAGCCAACATGAATGTTTTTATTTGCATCTTTTATTGGTTAATGTTCCTGGAAGTACATCTTTTTTGAGTTTTAAAAGAGTGAATGGGCGTCTTTGTCACACTTATCGTCATGCATGTGAAGAACTGCATTTACTTGAAAATGATAATCATTATGGAAGCATCCTTAACAGGTTTTCTGCATCAAATAAGAACAACATTTTCAATTATTATCAAAACATGTTTTCCATCAAATCCGGTAGAATTGTGGCAAAGTTATCTATATGACTGAAGATATCTTGAATATAATGCGTCGTATTTCTAGAAATCAGGAATTAATCATTACCCTGGAAATGTATAACGAGGCATTAGTTATAATTGAGGATATTGTGCTTATAGCAATCGCAAATAAAACATTGTCACAATAAGGTTTGCCTGCTCCTAATTGACCAATACATAACGCATTAATCGAGAAATGCAACGTGAACAACAAAATGATATAAATGAAATGAACACATTTATAAATTTAAAATCTGCTCAAATTGAATCGAGAACAAAAAAATGCATATGATACCATAATTCAAGCTCTACAAAACGAAAGCGGAGGAATGTTTTTTCAGATGCGCCAGGCGGTACCGGAAAAACATTTTTGATTTCCTTGCTATTAGCGACTATAAGATCACAGAACAATATAGCATTAGCACTTGCATCATCTGGACTAGCTGCCACATTATTCGATGGTGTATGTACAGCGCACTCTGCACTTAAACTACCATTGAATATGCAATTTAATGAAAATCCAACGTGAAACATTTCTAAAAATTCTGGAATGGGAAGAGTTTTGCAAAAATGCCAATTATAATAGTGTGGGATGAATGTACAATGGCACATAAGAGATCGGTGGAAGCTTTAGATAGGACTTTGAAAGATTAACGTAATAATCAAGAAGTATTCGGCGGCGCTCTGATGTTGATTTCCGTCAAAAGCTGCCAGTGATTCCCCGTTCAACTGGAGCAGATGAATTAGAGGCATGTTTGAAGTCATCCAGTTTATGGAGAAATGTTCAAACACTCACTTTAACAACAAATGTAAGAGTACAATTACTAAATGACCCATCGGCTGACGAATTTTCTAGACAACTACTGTCGATAGGAAATGGACAAATTCCTATTGATGCTACTACTGGATTAATTACTTTGCCAGATAATTTTCGTAATTTCGTGCAAACAAAATAACAATTGGTTTCAAGTGTTTTTCTAAACATTGCGCTCAATTATCGAAATCACAATTTTTTAGCTGAAAGAGCAATACTGGCAGCCAAAAATAACTACGTCGGTCAATTAAATGCGGATATTTTAAGTGATGTACCTGGTGAGATGGTGATATATCAATCAGGTCACAAATCAAGTTGACGCTGTCAATTACCCAACGGAATTTCTGAATTTCTTTGATTTGCCTGGACTGCCATGCCGCCTCATCGTTTAAATTTGAAAGTTGGTGCACCCATTTTTCTTCTTCGGAATATAAATCCACCTCGATTGTGCAACGGAACAAAATAAGCAGTCAAAAATGTCATGAATAATCTTATTGAAGCAACTATTTTAAAAGGAAAATTTATAGGTGAAGATGTATTGATGCCGCGTATTCCAATGATTCCGCCAGATTAACCTTTTAACTTCAAACGATTGCAATTTCCAATACGTCTTTTTTCGCTATGATAATAAATAAGGCGCAAAGACAATCTTTGGAATTGTGCTTAATCGACCTGGAATATCCATGCCTCTCCCACGGACAATTGTATGTATCATGTTTACGTATAGGAAAGCCATCAGTTAAATTTATTTATACCACAACTCCGGGCAAAACAAAAAATGTAGTTTACGAAAAGACTGCGATAATAAAATAAAAAGTAGAAGAAATAAAATAAATATAAAAAAGAGGGTGTATTTAAAACGAGTGTATTTTTCATTCTAATACTAATGTGATCTGCTTAGAGAAGCAGGCACAGGGTCCGTTAACTAAATATTTTTTGCACGGCTTAGCTGCTTATAGGGTGAAATGGGCTAAAAGAAAAAAAGTGGTATACGGTTTTACAAAATCTTATTGTGTTTAAAAGGTTTAACGTACCTACTTCAATGCTTGAAGCTTGAAGGATGCTATTTTTAACAAGCTGTTATAAACAGGAGTTCTATTGAATTTTTGTTAATGTAATACACTCGAGTGTATACTTACTTTTCTCAGTTTATTAAATTTAAAAAAAAAAAAACATCCAGGTTCTCATATTTTAGACAAATTAATTTGACGGTATGAATATAATTAAGAAGTCAAACTTATGGCTTAATATTCAAAATGCTTATATCTATCATCGTTATTATCATCGCGCTATCTGCTCGGAAGGGCAGAACAACGTCTGCCGGGACAGCTAGTTAGTTATAAAAAAAAATACAGGAAATACGTAATAAAGACTGGTGTCGATTGTTATCCCAAATTGATAAACACGATCAGAAACTGGAAACTTTCAAAGATTTGAAAAAAAATAATAGAATCCCATACCTCGAATGTAATGGCCAAACTCTTCATACAAATCAAGAGAAGGCCACGGAATTCGGTAAACTTTTTCTTTCTAGTCACTCAATAACAGATGCCTTAAGTGACATTCAAAACAAACGTTTAGTTCAAAACAGTATAAATTGTATTAACCTATCTTTAATAGAAAAAAACAATATCCATATTCCAGTATCTCTTGTGAAAGGCACTATTTCTTCTATTCGCATAAAAAAAGTAGCTGGCAATGATAAAATATCAAACAGGGTCATTAAGAACATACCAAAAAATGCTGTTCAGTATATAACATCTATTTGAAAGTTGTTTGCGACACGGATATTTTCCAAAAAAAATGGAAGATTGCTGAGATCATTCCCATAGTTAAACCTACGAAACCATTGACACTGGCGTCTAGTTATCGCCCAATAAGCCTATTGAGCTGTATAGGAAAATTATTTGAAAAAATTATCTTCCTTAAGATAAATGACTTTGTAGAACTAAACAGTCTTGTTCCAATCGAACAATTCGGTTTTAGGAAAGGACACTTGACGACTCACCAACTGAAGAGAATCACAAATATAATAAGAGAATCACTTACAAATAAAAAATCCTTAGGCATAGTTTCGTTTGACATTAGGAAGGCATTTGATAGTGTTTGGCATGACGGCCAAACTCAAAATGTTCCTACTTACATTCTTAGAATTATTCAAATCTTTCTAACAGATAGGTTTATTACGTCAACATTTTGTCTGATTCATCTCCTCTTTTCCCAATAAATGCGGGCGTTCCTCAAGACTCAACCTTATCGCAACTTTTATATAACTCGTATATTGCTGATTTTCCAAAAGATTTACTATGCGAAAATGCGTTCTTTGCTGATGATACAGCTTTATTCTGTAGTTCTAATGATTGTGAAAGTATATTAACGAATTTACCAAATGCTTTATTTAACATCGAAAAGTTTTTTCACAGGTGAAAAATTAAAATAAACCCAACTAAATCACAAGCAATATTCTTCTCAAGAAAGAGAAAAGCCTCAAATCTTCCTCAATGTAATCTTTTGATCTGCAACACTCCAATTGAATTTACAACAACAATAAAATACCTAGGCATAACTCTTGATAAGACGCTTACATTTTCAAATCATATAAGTACTTCTATCAAAAAAGTTAATATTTTAACAAAAATGCTGTGTCCACTTTTAAATAAAAATTCTTATCTAAACAAAGATAAGCTTCTCCTTTATAAAGTCGTCATACTTCCTACATTAGTATATGCTTCTCCTTCTTGGTATAATTGTGCTGAATGTCACCTGAAAAAACTTCAAATTTGTCAAAACAAAACTCTTAAAGCCGAAAACAGATGTGCACGCAGCGCTGCATGCAGAGCCGAACCTAAAACAGATGTGCATACTTTTGAAATTGTAAAATGCCTAGTTCTGTCAAATCGAAGGGAGAATGTAGTGTCTGTCTGCACGCAAATTTAAAAGATTTTTTTTGCTTTACTCGTGTGGTTAACTAGTCCTCGTTAAAAATTCACGATAGAGCGTTTATAAACACTTAAATAAAATGTAATTCACATGACTTCAAGCTTTTATACTACGTTTTCATTAGGGCCGAAATAAGGTAATTTGGAAATTTGCTAAAAATTTGTTGGTTGAACACCAAACTATCTTTTTTTTTTTTACAACCTTTTCATTCTTTCTTCTTGTTTTGTTTTGTTTTGCGACTGCCGTTGCCTTGGATTTGTTTCCAATTTGGCATTTTAGAAAATATCTGTTCAATTGTTTTCAATTAACTTATACCATTATGTATGCATAATCATTTATACAATGCCTACAATAGCAATTTAAGCAGTAAATTTTAACATTATAGTTTTTATTTAATAGAAATTATCAAATCATTAATTTGTACGTGCTTTAAGCAACATTGTTTCTCTACTAAAGGTAGTTCCACACTATCCCACAGTGTAATACGACGTGTCAAAAAGGCTGCGCGCCTCAATATCCGCGGACAAAATATCCGGGTCAAAATATCCGCGACAAAATATCCGCGGACAAAATATCCGCGTCAAAATATCCGCGACGCATAATATTACGGTGTATAAGCAATGACCTATGTAAGGGGGGGCATGCTGCCCCCCTGCAACCCCCCTGCTTGGACACACTATAGGACTTGGGGTAGGTGCGAGGTTGGGTGTATGCGGATATTTTGCCCGCGGATATTTTGTCCGCGGATATTTTGTCCGCGGATATTTTGTCGCGGATATTTTGACCCGGATATTTTGTCCGCGGATATTGAGGCGTGTCACCGTCAAAAATGTGTGATGAAACAGATGTATAATAGTGTGGAAACAGAATATGACAGCGCAGATCTCATACGATTTGACATGTGTTTAGATCTGAAATATTTTTTTAGGATTGAATGTAAAACCATCACACATTCCTTCACACTTTTTTTGACATGTCGTACTACACTGTGGGATAGTGTGGAACTACCTTAAGATTGTTTTAAGTTTTCTAGCTTGAGCCAAACTCAACTTCTCAGTTCAAAAAATTCAATTGTGTCGACTCTAGCAAACCTTGCTTATTGTCTGCGAATTAACGCCGCACATCTATTCTCGGCAAAACTGTCAAAATAATGGTCAAAACAGATGTGCAGCCTTTTCCCATGCAGAGAAAATAAATAACACAGGTTCTTGTGGGAGCTGTCACTTTCCAGGGTATGCACGCAGCCTTGCGCTGCACGATGTCTCTATTCCTAAAAAGACTGGCTAGTTTCATTGCAAAAAAAAAATTAAAATAATTAGTATCTGGCATTACTTATTTTGACAGTTTTGCCGCAAAACAGATGTGCTGTGTTTATTCGCACACAATAAACAAGCTTTGCTAGAGTCGTCACAATTGAATTTTTTGAACTGAGAAGTTGAGTTTGGCCATTGTATATACATTTTTGTAGTAATTTCATGGAACATGTATTTTAGTTCTGAACTTCGTTAATGGCGGCACTAGTTGTCTTATCTAGTTTACATCAAATGTCTTCTATTGTTGTTTTTGTTTCAGATAGCAATCTAGACAAAAACCACTCCTAACTCACCAATCAAGTGTTTGTGAACTTCTTCCTCTTATTGGGAATACTATAGATTATAAATACAATCTTTTGGCTGAAAATAGAAAACTTTACATATAATCTTAATAGAAAAACAGTGTTGCTTAAAGCACGTAAAAATTAATGATTTGATAATTTCTATTATATAAAAACTATAATGTTAAAATTAAATGCTTAAATTACTACTGTAGGTAGTGCATAAATGATTATACATATAACTTATTGAAAACAATTGAACAGATATTTTCTAAAATGTCAAATTGGAAACAAAATCCAAGGTAACGGCAAAAGTAAACAAAACAAAATAACTTTTTTTTAAATAAAATCCAGGCAACGGCAGTCGTTAACATAACAAGACAAGAAGAAAGAATGAAAAGGTTGTAAAAAAGAAAGAGAAAAAAGATAGCTTGGTGTTCAACCAATACTTTTTTAGCAAATTTCCAAATTACCTTATTTCAGCCCTAATGAAAACGTAGTATAAAAGCTTAAAATCATGTGAATTACATTTTATTTAAGTGTTTATAAACGCTCTCCCGTGTATTTTGAACGAGGACTAGTTAACCACACGAGTAAAGCAAAAAAATCTTTTAAATTTGCGTGCAGACAGACACTACATTCTCTGTTCGATTTGACAGAACTAGGCATTTTACAATTTCAAAAGTATGCACATCTGTTTTAGGTTCGTCTCTGCATGCAGCGCTGCGTGCCGACCCTCTGCACATCTGTTTTCGGCTTAAGTAATGCCAGATACTAATTATTTTAATTTTTTTCGTTTGTTGTGGCTGCAATGAAACTAGACAGCCTTTTTATGAATAGAGACATCGTGCAGCGCAAGGCTGCGTGCATACCCTGGAAATTGACAGCTCCCATAAGAACCTGTGTAATTTATTTTCTCTGCATAGGAAAAGTCAGCACATCTGTTGTGACCATAATAATCAGAACAGATGTGCAGCTTTTTCCCGTGCAGTACAAATAAATTATACAGGATCTTATGGGGGCTGTGTGTTTAAAAGGCTGCCTAGTTTCATTGCAGCCACAACAACAAACGAAAAAAAAATAATTAGTATCTGGCATTACTTATTTTGACAGTTTTGCCGAAAACAGATGTTCGGCGTTTATTCGCACGCAATAAACAAGGTTTGCTATAGTCGACACAATTTAGTTTTTTGAACTGAGAAGTCGAGTTTGGCTCAAGCTAGACAACTTAACACAATCTGAGTAGAGAAACGATGTTGCCGAAAACAGATGTTCGGCGTAAAGCACGTACAAATTAATGATTTGATAATTTCTATTAAATAAAAACTAAAATTTTAAAATTAAATGCTAAGCTTGCTATTGCAGGTAGCGTATAAATGATTAAACATACATAATGTATAAGTTAATTGAGTCAATTGAACAGATATTTTCTAAAATGTCAAATTGGAAACAAATCCAAGGCAACGGCAAAAGTAAACAAAACAAAATACAAGGCAATGAAAGAAGTAATCAAAACAAAATAACTGTTTTTAAATAAAATCCAGGGCAACGGCAGTCGTAAACATAACAAAACAAGAAGAAAGAATGAAAAGGTTGTAAAAAAGAAAGAAAAAAAGATAGCTTGGTGTTCGACCAATAAATTTTTAGCAAATTTCCAAATTACCTTATTTCGGCCCTAATGAAAACGTAGTATAAAAGCTTAAAATCATGTGAATTACATTTTATTTAAGTGTTTATAAACGCTCTCCCGTGTATTTTGAACGAGGACTAGTTAACCACACGAGTGAAGCAAAAAAATCTTTTAAATTTGCGTGCACTCAGACACTACATTCTCCCTTCGATTCGACAGAACTAGGCATTTTACAATTTCAAAAGTATGCACATCTGTTTTAGGTTCGGCTCTGCATGCAGCGCTGCGTGCAGACCCTCTGCACATCTGTTTTCGGCTTAAAATGATAATGCATCTTCCTTGGCATTTTTCCACACTAGCACTTCATGACATCACTAAAATTGCAACAATCAAATCTAAAATTACAACACTGTCAAATAATTTTGGGATAAAATGTTTAAGTCATGAAAATGTAATAATAAACTCACTTGTACAATCATACTTATTTAGTTTAAGTTAATATTTAGTTAGTTTTTAAGATTATTTTACTCATAGTTAAATTCTTGCATCCATTGAGTTTTTTGTCTAAATTTTTCTCATTATAATCTCCACTTTCATATGAACCCCCTTTATTAAAAAATCTTTAGTTGCTAAGAATCATTAGGGGTATTCACGATCTTGTGCAAACAAGTATTCTAAAAGTGCGAATTTTTTTGCATTTCTTGCAGATCGTGAATTCACTTCTTCCAATCTGTAGCAAAACTCACACAAATGTCAAAATCAGGTTGACACAAATGTCAAAATCAAAAGTACAAACTTTGCACCGTTGTATTTTCCTGTTGCAATGGGGTTGAGGTATAGATAAAATGCAAAAGTGTAACAAATGACATCCAGTATATTTTGTTGTTGTATTGCAAGAAAACGTAGCACTTCTACACTTTTACAATGATGCAAGACAAGTTACACCAGATCGTGAATACCCCTATTGTGTTTTAATCTCTATATGGTAAAAATCTTACTATGTTACAAAATTTAAGAAGAAATAAAAATTCGAATTTGAATTTGAATACTGTTTTGTGAAATCAGAATTGTCCAATACAATTGACTGATTTAAGGTTCTCTTACTGTCCAATACAGTGAGAACGATGATTGCGCCACAAATGTTTTGTGAAATCAGAATTGTCCAATACAATTGACTGATTTAAGGTTCTCTTACTGTCCAATACAGTGAGAACGATGATTGCGACGTATCTTACTGTGCATAAACAATAAGATTGATGATGATTCAAGATCCAAGCACTTGAACTTGTTCTTGTGGAATGAAGATTCGTAAAATGATAACAATAGTACACTACTGGTTGTTAATGAACGAATGAATTTATTATAGACATTGTGTCTCTTTTATACTTAAATAACAAACAATTGATTACAAACAATTCATTACAAATCAAATATAAATTAGGTCAAACAATTTGTTTACAATAACATTTAATATATTGAATATGTCAACATAAAATAAAAACAATAAAAACAAAATAGAATGCGCTGGTCATTGCCTCCTGCTGTGTCATCAGTATTTTGTTGTAGGTCGTGAAGGCAATGAACATTGCTTGTGTCGTCAACATTTTGTTGTATGTAGGTCGTGAAGGCAATGAACATTCTTCCCCGCGTTGAATGGGTACTCATTCAATAATTATACCTCTGAGACGTTGTATTGAGTTTTGCGCGGTAAAGGAAGGGGAATTTCGTTTGACGTTTCTTGCTTCCGAGCTCTGAACAGAAATATGATCCCAAGACAGACTGCTATGATTAAAGCCAGATAGCTGATTGAGTAATAGTGAATGTTGTCCGTAAATATTTTTTCATTGAGATTTGCGAGATTCGGATTTTGCAATGTTGACAGCTGAGTTTGGAGTGTTGTTAGTGAATCAATATGAGTGTTGTTGAAAATTGGGATTAGATCTAAAGCTGCGTGAACATCACTAGGCTTCGCTATTGCTGATAAGTTTCCAAAACTTATGAAGGATGAATGTACATTGCTTATCGTCATCTGGGTTCCTTGAATTGTAACCAGATTGTTCCGTATTCTGCAATCGCTCTCGATTGAGAGAAGTCCAGCTCCATATAGTTCCATTTGAAGGGTTTCGGTTTTGCATACAGCTGTAAGTTGAATATTTTGAAGTGCTCCAAATATCCATTGATTTCTATTGTTCAATTGGGTCCATAGAATGTTGTTGATGGATTTAACAATTTCACATGATGTTGCGGTGTCATTGATAAAAAGAGAGAATTTACAGTTAAACGCTTGTGAACCGGAGTGATATTTTGCCTTTCGGTTTGAGCAGAAAAATTGCATTTCCTTTCCTTTGTTGCATTCCTTGAATTCTGATAAAGTCATTGGAAAATATTGGTCTCTATGACGGTTTATGGCCAGGATTTCTATGGCTGGATTAATTTTCAGAAGCGTATTGTTAAGTATTAAAGGAACAGGTGTTATTTGGAATAATTCAAATGCTTCTTGTTCAACGAGAGGAATGGTGATTACGAAAATTAAGTGTTTTCCTGCGGGGCCACCCTTCGTTGTTGATATTTTGTAGAATTGGAGCAAATCTTCTTGCTCGAATGGTAGTTTTTGTGACAGTGGTAAGTGATTTTTTATGTTTATGATTTCAGCCTTAAGTTGAGTAGGTGAAAGCAGTAGAGGGTTGATGTTGCCATAGTGTACATCCGTTAATGTATTAAGAATCGTGCCTTCGACCCTTTGAAGATTAGATGCCATCATCATTAGTTGCATTGCGAGTGTAGTGAAAATTTGAAATACTCTAAACTGGTCAGTTGCATTTCCGATTCTTCCAATGATCTCGTTGGCTTGGTTTTGAAGCATGTTTATGCGATTTCGAACCTCAAGCTGATCATGCTTTATTATGTTGATGGTTGAGTCGATGACAGACGTCTGATTTTTTAACATCGATAATAAAAGAGCCTCATTATTGTTTATATGGTCGATTGTTTTAGACAACTCTTCTGCATAGTCGGAGTCCAGTAGCCCGAATAAAGAATGAGCTATGTTTCCGACAACGTTTATTGCTGCTCTAGTACTCCGATGTCTTGAGATTAAGTTGGTGTCTCCTTGGAGTGATATCTTCATATTTGTTAGGTAGGTAACCATCGCATTACATGTTGTTCTAAGTTGTAGTTGATTACATAAGTGTTGGAGAGCCATTGTTCCGTTGTTGAATGCCTCAAGCTCAGCTCGGATGGGTGCTAGGTCATAATATGTGACTAGGTTCCATTCGTTTGCAATCAGGTTAGTGGAGCCAAGATTTTCGAAGTATAGTCCAGGATTGTTTTTGAATCTTGTAATGCTTATCGGTGATGCGATAACCATTGGAAGCAAGAATAATGATAGAATTACCGTTGTGATTAGTGAAGTATTGCATGTTTTCCGTCGTTTTGGTGATGTTTCTGCTTGTGTGTCCTCATCTTCCTGTTTCTGGTTGACATCTTCGCTATCTTCAAGGAGTGGAGCTAGACGATGAATAGGTCGTTTTAGTATTCCTGACTGCGTTTTTACGTTAACCACTCGAACTACGTCATCCTGTCCCTTAAAGATGTCGACAATTCTTCCCAACGGCCATTTGAGGGTTGGAATGTTATCTTCCTTGATGATGACTAGGTCGCCGATTCTTATATTTTGTTGGCTCTTGTTCCACTTGTTTCTTTGTTGGAGTTGATTGAGGTACTCTGTTGACCATCGTTTCCAAAATTCGTGTTTAAGGTAGCAGATGGTGCTCCACCGATTTCTTAGATTTTTGTTCTCTGGAACTATATCGGGGTCGATTTGTGCAGTAAGAGGTTCTCCTATTAAGAAATGTCCAGGTGTAAGTGCGGCAAGATCATTTGGGTTAGTTGACAGTGGAGTTAGTGGCCTTGAATTCAGAATTGCTTCTATTTCGATGACTACAGTTTCTAATTCCTCATGGGTTAATGAGGCTGTAGATACTGTTCGGAGTAAAAGGTGTTTCGCTGATTTGACTGCTGCTTCCCATAATCCGCCGAAGTGGGGGGCTCTTGGTGGAATGAACTTAAAGGTTATTCCCTTATCGCTGCTGGCTTTGATGATGGCTTCTCTTGCTTCTTGCGACGAAATTGGTTGCATTGTCACAATATAGCGTCTGGATTCTTCCTCTTCTACTAATGAATCTTTTCACGGCCCCGATAAAAGCTTCAGTGGTTAAATCTGTTACTATTTCCAAGTGCACTGCCTTAGTTGAGAAGCAGCAAAACACTGCTAAGTACACCTTATGTGGTTTCTTACCTCTGATTTTGAAGTGTACCTACAGAGGTCCACAGAAATCTACACCGCAGATAAAGAATGGTCTATTTGGCGTAACTCGGTCGGCAGGAAGATTACCCATTATTTGAGTCATTAGGTGTGGTCTGGTTCTTGTACATCTAATGCAGTTATGAACTGTGTGTCGGGCTGTGATTTTCCCCTTAATTGGCCAAAACCTTTGTCTAAGAATGGATAATAAGGTTTGCGGTCCACAGTGATTGTGTGAGTCATGTTTAAGTTTGAAAAGCAACTTTGTAATTGATTCGTTGTATGGGAGTAATATTGGATGTTTTGCATCAAATGATATTGATGCAGCTTCTAGTCGTCCTCCTACTCGAAGAACGTTGTTGTCGTCTAAAAATGGTGCCAGAGTTATAAGTGCACTAGATTTGCATAAGCCCTTATTTCTTTTAAGATCTTGAATTTCGCCTTTGAATTCAGAGGATTGTATCTGCCTTATGATTGTCATGAGAGATTCGTTAAGCTCCTTGGGTGAAAGTGCCTTCTGTCCCTCAGGATTCACCTTGAGTTTCCTGGCCCTTTTGATGAATCGCAGCATATAGCCAATGGTATTTTGTAAAAACTTGAATGAATTTCGATGTTGTATCTTGTAGATGAATTGACTTGGAGGATCGTCTTGTAGTGCTATAGCAACAATGTGTTTTCTTTTTCGTTCAAGATCTGAATGAGGTTCTTGTTCCCTTGGAGATGTTTGTGGCCAAGCTGATTCATTTCCATGTAAAAATAAAGGTCCATAAAGCCACATGTGACAGGACATGAAGTTTCGTGCAGATATCCCTCGAGAGAGCAAGTCTGCGGGATTTTCCTTTGATGGCACATGACGCCACAGTGCTCCCCATGAGTGTTCTTGTATTTTTGCGATTCGATTTGCTACGAAGGTGTGATATGAAGATGACGTTGAGTTTATCCAGGAAAGAACAATTTGGGAATCTGTCCAAAGAAATACTGGTGCTTCTGGGAGTCGTACATCTTCTCGTACTCTGCTGGTGAGTTCAGCTCCTAATACTGCAGCGCATAGTTCGAGTCGAGGAAGCGTTTGTTGTTTTATTGGGGCTACACGCGATTTTGCACATAGTAGCCTGTTGATAGTTGTTCGATCTTGGTATGTTGAACGTAAATATACCGCAGCTCCATAGGCTTGTTCTGAAGCATCCACGAAAGTATGAATCTGTATAGACGTAGGGTTTCCCTTGAAAACGTGTCTGGGAATTTTCGCTTGGTCGAGATCAGCTATGTCCTTTCTGAAGCTGAACCATTCTTCCTTGAGGTGTTGTGGAAGCTCGTCATCCCAAGCAAGTTTTGAATGCCAAAGTTTTTGCATGAAGATTTTGGCTTGAACTACAACAGGGCCAAATAGTCCCAATGGGTCGAAAATTCGTGCAAGTTCGGAACTTACCACACGTTTGGTGATTGAGGAAGTATCATTTACCTTAGGCCTCCCACATAATTCGTCTGATTTAGGTTGCCAAACGAGTCCAAGTGTTTTTATTGTGCAGTGGCTGGCATCAGTGAAGTCAAGACAGATTTCCTGATCTTCAGGGCGAATGTCATTTGACAATTGGGGATGGTTTGCACACCATTTTCGAAGTTTAAATCCGGCATTGTCCAGGATTGACCTTAGTTGTTTTTGAGCTTCCTTTGCCTGAGTGATGCTGTTGGATCCGCTAATGCAATCGTCTACATAGAAGTCTTCTAACAGAATTTGGCTTCCTATTGGATGCGTTATTTTGCTTTGAGAGGCTAAAAACTGCAGGCATTTGGTTGCCAAATAGGGGGCGGCCGAGGTTCCGTATGAGACGGTTTTGAGCTTGTAGTATTTTATGTCTTCTGATGGCTGCGTTCTCCACACTATGAGTTGATAATTCTGATCCTCTTCATGAACCAGAATTGGTCTGTACATTTTTTCGATATCGGCTGTAAACACAAATTTATGCATTCGAAATCGGAGTAGGATCGAGAAGAGTTCACTTTGAACTGTGGGTCCAGTATGGAGTATATCATTGAGAGATAAACCCGTGGAGGTTTTAGCCGATGCGTCGAAAACAACACGTAGTTTTGTTGTGCTGCTATCAGGTTTAAGTTCACAGTGATGAGGGATGAAGAAGTGGTGTTTTGGAATATTGGTTGGATTGATTTGTTCCATGTGTCCAAATGCTTCATATTCTTCCATAAATTTAACATAATCCCTCCTCAATGATGGGTTCTTGTTTAGTCGTCTTTCTAATGACATAAAACGGTTGAGTGCTACTTGCTTTGAGTCACCCAAGGCTTCACCATTTTCTCGGAATGGCAGTCGAACTTCAAAGCGGCCAGTATTAGACCTGGTTACTGTTTGAGTGAAATGTGTTTCACAAAATTTCTCAGCTGTCGTCATCGATTTTGGTGAGTCTTCGAAGTCATCCAGCTTCCAGAACCTTTCGATGAGGTCATTCGTAGAATCGTCTTCGCAGAAGATTGCACAAGTAGCATTGTTATAGGCTACGTTTTCAATTTTTCCTGTCACAACCCAACCAAGGAGAGTGTTCTGTAATAATGGCATCTTGTCACCAATTCGTATTTGTTCTGGACGTATGAGTTGATGATACAATTCTGCTCCAAGAAGAATATCAATTTTGTCGGATTGATGAAAGTTTGGGTCTGCTAGATTAATGTTTTCAGGAATGGACCAGGTTGTTGTATCCAGATTCTGCGTAGGTTGAGGTGACACAATGCTTGGAAGGATGAATGCTTCCACTCTGCAGTTGAACTTTCCAATTGACGATTGGAGTTTGATGTTGACTCGTTTTGTGGAGCTTCGTGTTCTTCGTCCGATGCCTTCGATACATAGAGATGATGGTTTGGGTGATAAAGATAGGCGTTTGATAAGCCTCTTTGATACCAGATTGATCTGCGAACCTGAGTCTAGAATCGCTCTGACCACACAAGATTGCCCATTGTTTGCGGCGATGGTAACTCTTGCCGTAGCCAGCAGCACGTAGTCCTGGTTGTAATTAAGGTTTTGAATCGTTGCTACAGTCATTGGTGTCGAAGCCTCAGTCTTCGTAATGCTAGGTTTAGCGGTTGTAGTCTCTGAAGTAGTTGCGCCAGTTGGTGCGTTGGATGGTCGTGGAATTTTCGGAACCAAGTGCAACAGTGTGTTGTGCTTGCCTGTGCATTTGGAGCAACTTCGTGACACACACGTTTTTGCCGTGTGATCGGCCTTGAAACAGTTCACGCATAATCGTTGTCTTTGCGTCCATCTTAATCTTTCAGCGGCTGACATCTTCAAGAACTTTTCGCAATAAAAAATTGGGTGGTTCGTATTTCCACATACCTTGCAGTTACCAATGTTGGAGGAAGCAATGTTGGACACCACCTTGGTTCGGTCCTTTCCCCCAACAGCTTCTAGGGCCTCAAAACGGTTCTTCAAGAATTTGAGAAATTCTTCCATTGTTGGAAGTTCTCGAGGGTTTTTGACGGATTGCTCATATAGTAGATGGCTTTGTCGGTCTAATTTCTTCGTTAACAGATGAATGAGTAGAGGAGCCCACGAGTCTGTATCAATGCTAAGAGCCCTCAAAGCTGCTAAAGATTCATGAATTGTATCATGAAACTCTCTCATAGTTTTTACTTCGGAGTTTTGCTGCGGCAAGCCCAAAATTTTTTGAATAAGGGACAACGTCTGGGCTCTTTTGTTGCTGAATCGATCCTGAAGAGTCTTCCATGCAATCGGATAGTTTTCCTCCGTCAGCTCTAAGTGTCTTAGCAGGCGTTCTGCATCACCAGATACATTTGTTTTTAAATACCACATTTTTTGTACTAATGGTAGATCTTGGTTATGTATCATCTTGGTGAAGATGTCGGAAAAGGTTTGCCATTTTAGGTAATCGCCGTCAAACTTCGGGATTGTCATCTTTGGAAGCTGTACTGACAGATGATCATTTTTTGAATTATTGGCAGATCCCTTAAGTGAGGATCGGTTCTTCAGAATTTTGATTTCAAACTCTGAATAAGAGTTCATGTCATAACCCTCTGTAAGTGGATTTTCGCACTTCTCCCAAATTGAATAATGTAGTTCTTCGATTTGGCTCCAGAGTTTATTCATTGCCTCTAGACATTGTATGGGGACTTCTTCCTTAACTCGACCGTCAATGAGCCGGGCTAAAGAGTTCATTAATGCCTTTTGCCGTCGCATGAGAGTAAGCACCTCATGCGATGTTTGTTTTTCTCCCTCAGATGTTTTTACTTTTTCCTCGGGCGATTCAGGTGTCTTCTTAATTTCGCTGGAATCTATTTCAGTTAGCGGCTCCTTGCTTTGGCTGGTCTCTACTTTAGTAAGCGAATCCTTGAATATTTTCCTGTACTTTTGAGTTATCTCTTTAATTTTATCGAAATAACACGAGGTGAAATATTCGTCATCGACTTTTAGATTTTATGACCGAATTTCTTCGTCTCTGGCTTCAAAATCTTTCCAAATAGCTTCGATTCGGTTTAACCGTGAAGCAAAGTATTCCTTCGTTGTTTTTCGCGTAGCCGAGTCCTTGTTGAAGTTCCGGATGATGGTTTGTATGTCCTCTCCGGCCTGACGTTGTTCAGTTGTCCAGTTTTCCATTGTGAGCCTTCTTGACAAATTTTGATGCTTAGTTTCAGCTGTTGATTCCAGTAAGACGTAATGTGTCGCTGACCAAACCCTTAGGTTGACGATTTGTAGTCGGGGTCACCAAATGTTTTGTGAAATCAGAATTGTCCAATACAATTGACTGATTTAAGGTTCTCTTACTGTCCAATACAGTGAGAACGATGATTGCGCCACAAATGTTTTGTGAAATCAGAATTGTCCAATACAATTGACTGATTTAAGGTTCTCTTACTGTCCAATACAGTGAGAACGATGATTGCGACGTATCTTACTCTGCATAAACAATAAGATTGATGATGATTCAAGATCCAAGCACTTGAACTTGTTCTTGTGGAATGAAGATTCGTAAAATGATAACAATAGTACACTACTGGTTGTTAATGAACGAATGAATTTATTATAGACATTATGTCTCTTTTATACTTAAATAACAAACAATTGATTACAAACAATTCATTACAAATCAAATATAAATTAGGTCAAACAATTTGTTTACAATAACATTTAATATATTGAATATGTCAACATAAAATAAAAACAATAAAAACAAAATAGAATGCGCTGGTCATTGCCTCCTGCTGTGTCATCAGTATTTTGTTGTAGGTCGTGAAGGCAATGAACATTGCTTGTGTCGTCAACATTTTGTTGTATGTAGGTCGTGAAGGCAATGAACAAATACCAAAATGTCGTCTCTCAGTAATTAATGTTCTGACACGATGAAATTACAATTTTATTTTTATTGTAAGTGTTAAGGGCTAACCATAATTGAAGAATGGTACATACGTTGACTTACGAAACAGTAGAAATACATGTGATTTGTATACCCAACCCGAAATGACTTTTTGTTCAGTTTCGGCAAGTTTCGTTCACTTGCGTTTTCGTACGTAATGTACGCTTTGAGTCGTACATTACGTACGAAAATCTGACATTCCTTTTTTTTCTAAAGGGTATTCTTCTTCTTTCTTTCTTCTTATTTTTAAAGGCTATTATGGGCAACTGATGTATTTTACAAATCGAAAGGAAACTTTTCGTTCGGTTTTAAAACTTGCTTACTTTTTCTTTCGCGTATTATGGTTGGGCCTTTAAACTAAAATTAAAATTCACTATAGTTTCAGTAGTTTTAGTGTCAAAATTAATATCTCTTACCGCAGTGCCTTTAATTTTATTCTAAAGGCGAAAACAGTAAGTAAAATAAGTTATTCATGGGCCTTTCTTTTGTCGCCACTGGAAATCCTGCATAAAGCTTACCCTACTATATATTTTAACGATTATTGACCTATTTGAGTGAAAGTTTTTTTTGTATTTTTAATTCGAATATCAAATCCTCCAACCAATTCGTAAAAGTTCGTATTCCAATTCATTTTGCAAATGAAAATTTGAATTGAACTTGTACTTTTTGTTGAAAAAGAAATTTATTATTTTTCTTTTATAAGTATAATAGAAAAACAAATGAATACATTTTTAACAAAAAGTATTTGTTCAATTAAAATTACTATGAACAAAAAGCATTCTCTGAATTGACTGCCGTCGATCAGTGTAGCATTTGCCTTAAGAATCGAATCAGGACATACCAAATTTTCCATCTGAAAATTTTTTCAGTTTGGTTTTCCGTATCGCTATAATTGGCCCCTTACTTAAGGGTAGGTTTCCCGACAAAAAATTGATTGGTGCTTTGCGCTAAGCTTTGTAGCGTTCTTGATAGAACTTCCAAAATATAAGATTAAGCGAAGTCAAGTTAACTTTTTTTCAAAGCCAAAGAATATGTGCAGTTATTTGAATTTTTTTAAATTTTTTTTTATGTTTACAATAATTTTTTATACAAAGAATCAAAAAACATTATTTTTTTCAATACTTTGCCAGCTGCCCTGCTGGGGCTGGAAAGTAGTTTGTTGTATTGCTTGTAAATAGTTTTTAAATCAAAGCACCATATATCCTTTGTAAGCTATCGGTTTAAAAAAAAAAATCTTTACATATTTAAAAAAGCATTTGAATGTTAGAACATTTGTAGTTCCGTTGTGAGGAATGTGGAGCCAATACATTGCTAACATATTTTTTGTATTTTTTTTTGTATTTTGTGTATTAGTTGCAATTAAAATAAATATAATATTTCTTACTTTGTTTTTAATTTTACTTTTTGAAAAGTTGTCTATTTCACGTTTTTGACCAGTAAAATTCCTGCACCACGCACACATAGACATTGGTAGTTCAAAAGAATACTTACTTACTTAAAGTGGCGCAGACAGTCCATTGTGGACCACGGCCTCAACCAACAATCCTCGCCAGCTAGGCCGGTCCCTAGCCAGTGGCCTCTAGTTGCGCACACCAAGTTGGTTGAGGTCGTTTACCACTTGATGACCCAGCCATCTAAGCCGCTGAATTTTCAGCTTCATAACCAAGTCAATGTCAAAAAAAAAAAAAGAATAAATTGCATCTCTCAAACTATACTAGAGTGTTCTCTTAACATTTTAACTATTTCACCAATATAAGTGATATCGTGTTATGAAATACGTTGCATACTTAAAGGTGTCGTTGGTTTGTTTTGTAATAAATATTTCCTCAGATTGGTTTGTGTATTGGGTAATAGAAAAATTATAGGGTGGTTATTAAGAAAATAATTTTAATTTTCACTTATTGCTGTTTAATATCAAAGTTAAATTTTTAAAATAAACTTGTTTCGAAATTAAACATTAAAATACAAAATGGATCAAAATACCACTGATACACTTATGTCACTTGTTGTTTCCGTGCAATACAAAAATGATCATTTAACTGACGCCGCACACTGGGACTCACTGTATAAGAGAAGCGCCCAAAACTTAATAAATAAAATGAAGACAGTTATTATTATTTTTGTATTATTCCGTTAGTTTAGGTTCTCTCGCTCCTATCTGTAAGCTTAACATCATTATAAAAGTATTGACACTGGACAAGTAAGGTCTTCAAAGTTGTCGTTTCCGTATTTTGAGTGCATACAAGTGACTTTTCTTTATCTTGGAGTTGTTTTATAAGTTGTGTTTTGTTATTTTTAATAAAATCAAAAATTGTTGGCTATGGACCAAGGTAAGACGAGTTTTTTTAACTTTTTTTCAAAATCATAATTGACCTTTTTTGAGGGTTATTTACAGTTGACGTAATCGGTGACTTGTGATAAGAAATATATTTTTTTTTTTAAATTGCGCATTGTTCTTCCAAAATTGACTACGTACATTAATACATAAGATCCTCTCTTATATGGAACTAAAGTCAAAAGTAAAAATAAGATGCGCGAATTTTTTTAATATTTTTTTTTCTTCAATATGTCTAACACGCGTTTTCGCAATTTTTCCAGAAACCGATCCCAGATTAAAAATCAAGCGAGAAACAATGTTCAAAGTGTTCTATAACAGTAATAAGAAGAGATTCGACTGCAAGTTTGTTGATATAATTGACTTTGTTGCTGCCAAAACTAACTGTTCTACCCCAATGCGAAGAAGATTATTAATTAAGCTTTGCAATTTTAAAACTCAATTAAAAGCAAAATGGCTCAAGCATGGTAGGCATAGAGAAAGGTTTTTAAGTAGCGAAAGGTCGTGGTTAAATGAAAGTGTTGAATTTACTTTTTACCTGTCGAAAAAAGGCGTTAGGCCTTCGCTTCCCTTTGATGACCAAAGTAGCGAAAATTCGAAGCGTAGGAAAACGGCAGATATTCGTTCAGAGTTTAATGCAGATTTATTGACATATGCAGAGCAAATGAGCTTGAGGGCTAAAGGTAAGACTGCTGCAGCTGATATAATTAAAAAAGTTGCTAGCATTCCCTCCTATGCAAAAGATTGCATGGATATTAATTCCTGTGTTAAAATAATGAAAATTTCGCCCCGAGAAGCACTATCCATTATTATTGAGGCTAAACTTAGTAGAAACCAATACAACGTTATTAGAAATTATACAAAGGATATTTTCCCATCATACAAACTGGTACAGGCAGAAAAACAAAACTCATACCCTAAAGACATGAAAGCCACAGAATCTGAAGCCGAAGTCCCTTTGCAATCACTGTTAGACCACACGGCAATTCGCTTGTTACATAGCCAAAAACCGGTAATTCAGTCAAAAGCTATTGATAGCTCTGATAAAATGGTTTTGTTTTCCAAATGGGGGTTCGATGGCAGTTCGAGTCATACCCAATATAAACAAAAGTTCTTGTCTGAAGTGGCAGATGACAAGTACATGTTTATGACTTGTATTGTTCCGTTACGTCTAACTGCCAAAAAAAACGGTGACACTTTAGTTTTGTGGCAAAACCCTAAACCATCTTCATCCAGGTTTTGCAGACCAATATCTCTTCAATATCAGAAAGAAACCGTTGAATTAGCAATTTCTAAAAAAGAGAATATAGATAGCCAAATCGAAGTGTTGACCCCCACGGAAGGGACTTTAGATGGCCAAAAATGTTTCGTTGTTCACCAACCCATGTTTACAATGGTAGATGGGAAAATATGTAACTCGCTTTCTGACACTAAATCTACTATGAAATGTTACCTATGCGATGCCACATCCAAAGATTTTAACGATCTTGAAAGTGTTTGCCAAAGACCTATAAAGGCCAATTATGTTTCTTTTGGCATTTCAGTGTTACATGCGTGGATAAGATTGTTCGAATCATTGCTGCATATGAGCTATAAGCTTCCAACTTGTTCTTGGCGCTTAGCAAACAAAAACAGAGATTTGGTTAAGCAAACGAAAAAAAACATTCAGCAACAATTTAAAAGCCAGTTAGCCCTTATTGTGGATAAACCTAAACCGGGCTTTGGTAACTCTAATGACAGCAATGTAGCTCGAAAGTTTTTCCAAAACTATACGATTTCATCATCTTTTACAAATATTGATCCAGAACTCATCAAAAGAATTTATATAATTCTGCAAACTATTTCAAGCGGATTTAAGATAAATCCACACAAATTTGAACAATATTGTTTTGAGACGGCTTCTTTATATGTAAGGCTTTACCCTTGGATGCCTATGACTCCAACCCTCCATAAAATATTGATTCATGGCTCTGTCATAGTTCGCGAGGCCTTATTGCCGATCGGTATGCTCAGTGAAGAGGCTCAAGAATCCCGGAATAAGGATTTTAAGTGGTACAGGGAGTTTTTCGCAAGGAAAACATCCAGACTTGATAACATCACTGATATCATGAATCGGTTATTAATTTCATCAGACCCATTTTTAAGCCTTATGCGAATTTTACCCAAAAATGAAAAAAAAAAATTTGATAATGAAGTAATAAAACATGTTTGAAGAAGAAATCAGACACATTCTTTTATTAGTTTTGGGCATCGCTTTCCTTACATCGGCCCCAGTGTGCGCCGTTGCCAATGTTAATGAGCAACTTACAAGAGTAATTTCAATCAACATTCCATCAGTGGAAACACCAAAATCTAATAAATTGAAAAACATTCCGAGTAACCAGACACCAAAAAACCATTTAACGCGGTCAGTATCCTTAAAAAGACCTTGCGAAATTTTGTCCCCCTTAACCCAAAAAGTAAAAAGTCTACAGGCTCCCGAGCAATAAAAACTAAAACTCTCACAAAACCTTTTGTGTTTACAACAGGATCTTTAACATCATCAACTTCAACATTAACCACATCTTCATCAACCGCAACAACATCCTCTAAATCATCATCCTCAACTTCATCATCTTTATCTTCATCATCTTCAACCTTATCAATGAATCCTGAAACTCCATCTGATTCAACTAATTCAACAGCACATATTCCTTTATCTTCCATCATGCCTTCACCATCCGAAAAAACATTAATAACTTCATCATTGGGTCCACCAATTGCACCATCTACACCTATAACTTCAACACTACATCACACTTCGATATCAACTTCATCTTCAGCAACTATAACTTTAACCACATCTTCTAACTCATCATCCTCGAATTCGTCCTCCTATATGTCGTCAATAAATTCCGAAGCTCCATGTACTTTGAACTCGAAATCAACCTCATCCACATCAACAAATTCAGAACCTCTCTTCAATTCCCAAATAATGCCATCGCCCCCTTCTTTGTCTGCGGTGTGTCCAAATACATTTTCTACGACCTCCTTCATCCAACCGTCGTCATTGTCTGCAGAAGCACCTAAGGATAACGTAATGCATACAGTAACGTTGAGAGCAGCTGAAAGATACAAATGCATTTTTTTATCAAATTTTGAAGCTAACACTAAGTGCAACGATATATCTGCATATATTGAATCACATTTCAAAAGTACCAATTTCAAAATTGAGCAGTTACCAACGAAAGGAATTGATTACTCGTCTTTCAAGTTATTTGTTCCACATGAAACATTTACTCGATTATTGGATAAGCATTTCTGGCCGAAAAACATAATCATCCACGAATTCGTTAAACGAAATACTATGAATAACCCTTTTCGGAAGAATTTGACAAGACCAACAAACCTTCGTTGCAACAAATTGATATACTTTATCAAAACGTAAGAGGCTTACGGACAAAGACCAATTTGGTTTACTTTAATACCTCGAACTTTTCCTACGATGTCATATCTTTGACGGAAACATGGCTATTTAGTGGAATAAAGGACTCAGAACTTTTTGATTCTTCGTTTAATGTTTATAGACGTGATAGATACTCCGATCCGAGTATTACTACTGTTGGTGGTGGTATCCTTATTGCCGTTAAATCTTGTTTTGTGACTTCACTGGTCAGTGTTCCTGTTTGTTTGAACGAAGAGTTTTTATGTGTGAAGATGGATCTTCAAGGAAAACATATCTATTTCGTCACTATGTACATTGTTCCTGGAAGCTCAGTTAATACCTACAACGAAGCCTTCACCTTTTTAAATTACATATTTAATCTGATGAACTACAATGACGACATAATATGCCTTGGAGATTTTAATTTAACCAATGTGTCTTGGAAACGATGTCCTGATACCAACACTATGGTGCCAACAGGAAACCTTTCAGTAGATGACTCGCAGACTCTGGATAATATTACGTCGCTTGGTCTGCATCAGATAAATAACATACCAAACTCAAATGCTAAGATCCTTGACTTGATTTTCACAACAATTGATGCCGACATTTCACTGGACAAAACGACTGACCCTCTGGTAAAAGAGGACTCTCATCATCCAGCACTCATCATAATTGTTCAAAACTTTTTAAGGAGTAGTAATCAAGATTCTGACAATGTTTTTAAATTTAACTTTAAAAAAACAGATTACACTAAATTGAATAGTTTGCTTTCTTTAATTGATTGGTCTTGCCTTTATTCTTGTTCAGATATTAATTCTATGGTTTTAAAATTGTATGACAAAATATTTGATTGTTTTTTGGCATCTGTTCCCCTTATATCTAAAAAATCAAAATCACTTGCTCCAAGTTAGTATGATAGTGAAGTGCGGAGATTAAAAAACTACAGAAATAAGTTATGGTTTAAATACAAACAAACTGGCTTAGATTCCGATTTTATTAGTTACTGTGAGGCCAGAAATATTTTCAACAGAGAGTCAAGTATTAAGTATCTTAATTACATACAAAACGTTCAGAGCAATTTAAAAATGGATCCTAAATCCTTTTGCAATTTTATTAATAGCAAACGTAAATGTACTCCATATCCGTCCGTTTTTAAACATAACAATATTTCAGTCCACGATCCACATATCATTACACAACTATTTTCTGACTTCAAAGCGCATTCATCTGTGATTCTTCCAACTGTGATAACTATTCGAACTGTGATAATCTAAACTGTGATAATCTTGACGAAAATGATCAACTATTTATCATTTGAAATCGTATTCGCACTTGACTGATATAAATGTTCATATAACTGGCGGCGATATTTCGAAATTTATATCTAATTTAGAAGATAATGACACATCTGGCCCTGATGGAGTGCCAGCTTCAGTTCTAAAAAAGTGTGTTAGTCATTTGACCTTTCCACTTGCTGTTCTCTTCAACTGTTCACTGTCTACGTGTAAGTTTCCTCATGCATGGAAGCAATCTTTTATTATTCCTCTACATAAAAAAGGTAAAAAGGATCAAATTAGAAACTATCGACGAATAGCTAAACTGTCTGCTATTCCGAAACTTTTTGAAGCAATAGTCTGCAAAACATTGAGTTTTTACACAAAATCAATAATTGTTCTTAACCAACATGGTTTTTCAAAAGGCCGTTCGACTGTCACTCTTCTCATGGAGTTAGCGGAGTTCTGTATTGATTCTTTCAAAAATAAGAAGCAAAATGGATTGTGTTCTTACTGATTTCAGCAAGGCATTCGACAAGCTTTCACATACAGTTCTGCTTCAGAAAATGAGCAAGCTGGGCTTTAGCATGAACTTCATTGCTTGGCTTAAATCCTATTTACTTGATAGGTCCTATACTGTGAATTTTAACGGCTACCATTCAAAATCTTTTGTGGTTAATTCTGGAGTACCCCAGTTTAGCCATTTGGGTCCAGTTCTTTTTATATTATTTATAAATGACCTCCCTCATATATGCCGACGATGTTAACATTTTTAAAACTATTTCTTGTAAACTTGACTGTGATAAGCTTCAAACGGATTTGAATACTTTCTACAATTGGTGTGTACGAAATTGTTAGTTGTTAAATATCGACAAGTGTAAGATTATAAATTTTACTAGAAAACTATCTGTTTTGTCTTTTGAGTACAGTTTCAATGGCGTAAATCTGTTAAATGTAAGTGAGGTATCTATCCTTGGTGTCTTGTTTGATAAAAAACTCGAATTTACGCAACATATTAATGCCACATGCATTAAGGCAAATTCAGTATTAGGTTGGATTAAAAGGGAATCACGTCAGTTTTCTGACCCTTATGTCATCAAACAATTGTTTACCTCATTTGTCAGACCTATTATAGAGTATGCTTGCCAGGTATGGACCCCTTATTACAGTTGCCACAAAATACGAATAGAACGAATACAAAAAAGGTTCTTAAAATTTGCCCTCAGAGGCCTAGGCTGGCAGAGCCCATTAAATCTTCCTTCTTACATTAGCCGTCTAAAACTGATAGACCTACCCAGCCTGGAGAGCAGACGTTCTTATTTATGTTTTGCTTTTATTGTTAATCTTATCAATGGTAATATTGATGCTTTGAATCTTCTGTCTCGCGTTAGTTTTAATGTTCCCAACCGTAATCTAAGTGGTCTACCTGACCCAATTTATATAACAGTACCAACTACGAAAGGTCTTCGCCCTTAAATAATATGTTCAGTTTATATAACGTAAATAATAACTTATTAATTCATTTTCCCGATGTAACAAATATTGGTTTTAAACGATTATTTTATAACTTATAATATGATAAAATTACTGTACGCTAGACATTTAGCTTGCTTTCAATAAATAAATGTCGCTGTATAGCCCGTATAGTTCGTCATTGAATCTTCTCCTCCATACTCCATTGATACATACAGGCCCGAATATCACCCGGAAAATCTTTCTCTCAAAGCACCCCAGCCTGTATTCATCCGATTGTGTCAGTGTCAACGCTTCTGCCCCATACAGCAGGACTGGGATGATAAGGGTCTTGTATAGTGTCTCCTTGGTAGTTTGAGAGAGGGCTTTACTACTAAGATGCCTTCTTAGCCCGAAGAAACAGCGATTGGCAAGAGTGATTCTTCGACTGATCTCTTCACTGATGTTGTTCTGAGAGGTTGTAGTGGAACCCAAATAGACAAAGTCCTTGACAACCTCAAAGATATATATGTCCATTGTGACGTTATGTCCGAGCCTACGGTGATGATCTACTTCTACCGAGGACAGAATATACTCTGTTTTATCTGCATTTACAGCCAGACCCATTCGAGCCGCTTCCACTTCAATACTTGCGAATGCTCCACTGACAGCGCGCTTCGTTCTTCCAATAATGTCAATATCATCAGCATAGCCAAGTAATTGAACGGATCAAAAAAAAAATCGTACTGCTGGTGTTGACATGCGAGTTGCGTACGATTGCCTCAAGAATGATGTTGAAGAGGTTACATGACAGCGCGTCACCCTGTCGTAAGCCTTTCTCGACATTAAATTAGTCGGTGGTGTTCTTACCAACCTTGACGGAGCAGCGCGAGTTCTCCATAGGCATCCTGCACAATCGAACGAGTTTGGCAGGGATGCCAAGAAGTGACATGGCTCTGTATAGCTCGTTCCTGCTTACGCTGTCATAGGCGACTTTAAAATCGATAAAGAGGTGGTGAGTATTGATCTGGAATTCTTGGGTCTTTTCCAAAATCTGCCGAAGTGTGAAAATTTTGGTCAACGGTTGACTTACCGGGCCTGAAATCACACTGATAAGGGCCAATCAGCTCTCGTGCGAAAGTGTTCAGACGTTCACACAGAATGGCCGACAAGATTTTATAGGCAACATTTAGGAGACTTATACCTCTGTAGTTGGCGCAGCTTAGAGTATCTCCTTATTTTGTGGATAGGGCACACAATGCTGAGGTTCCATTCGTCAGGCATACTTTCATCCGACCAGATTGTACAGATGAGTTGGTGTATGCTCCTCACTAAGTCATCTCCCGCTGCTTTGAAGAGTTCAGCCGTAAGGCCATCAGCTCCAGCAGCCTTGTTTGATTTTAGTTTAGATATTGCTATCCGAACTTCTTCTTGGTCGGGAGGACGGAAATTTTGTTCATCATCATCCAAATCGACAGCGATTAGTTGATTGTCTTCGCCGTTTAACAGTCTGCAGAAGTGTTCTTTCCGAATTCTCAGCACCGACTGTGTATCTACAACGACATTCCCACCCTCATCTCTACATGCTTCCGCTCGGGCTTTGTAACCCTTAGACGAATGCTTTACCCTTTGGTAGAACTTTCGAACATTGCTTCTGCCGTTCCATTCGTTTTTCCAGTTCTCTTTTTTTTCTTCTGAAAAGCCGATGTTCCTCTTTCCTCTTTTGCTGGTAAACCGCACGGGAAGCGCTCTTGGCAGCTCTAGTTCTGGCATTCAGAACTGCATGATAGGCTTCGTCTTTGGCCAAGTGTGCGAGCCTGCACTCATCATCGAAACAGGTGTTTCGTTGTGGTCGCCTAATGAAACCCAAAACATCCGTGGCAGCGGTTTTGATGGCCATTTTGCAATGTTGCCACTGGGCCTCTTGGTTTGGCGCAGGCGCCGGGCTTGTCAAAAGATAAGAAAAGACATGATTGGCAAAGGTTGTGGCGGTCTCTTGCGATTGTAACTTCGCAACATCAATCTTTCTCACAGTGGATGTTCGATTCTGCGGTCTGGTGGAGATCCGCATTCGCAATTGAGCTACAACAAGGTAGTGGTCCGAGTCTATGTTGGCCCCTCGGAAAGTGCGGACATTCATGACACTGGACGCATGTCTGCTATCAATCGCAATGTGATCAATTTGGTTGACGGTATTTTGATCAGGAGACCGCCAGGTCCCCTTGTGTATATTGAGGTGTGGGAAGTATGTGCTAGCTAAGATGACACTTCGCCCCGCAGCAAAGTCGATTAGCCTGTTTCTGTTACCGGAAGTGTTGTCGTGCAGGCTATGCTTTCCGGCTGTCGAGCCAAAGCTACCCTCTTTTCCGATTTTGGCGTTGAAGTCACCAAGAATAAACTTAGTGTCGTACTTAGGTCATTCATCATACGTCTTCTCGAGAAGATCGTAGAATTCTTCTTTGGTCGTGTCATCTTTTTCCTCCGTGGGGGCGTGGATGCAGATCAGCGAGATGTTGCTGAATTTGGATTTAATGCGGATTGTGAAAATGCGTTCGCTTATGCCACGAAACCCCAAGACTTCTTGCCTAAGCCTTCCTCTTATCACAAATCCAAATAGCCGCTGGTTTCTTGTCCTGTAGCACTTGCCGTAGTAGATGTCACAGTTTTTCATCCTCCTTGTGCCTTCACCATCCCATCGCACTTCTTGGATGGCTGTGATGTCGGCTTTGACACCATCTAGGGCTTCCACTAATTGTTCGGCTGCACGTGGTCTGTTAAGGGTCCGGACATTCCACGTGCAGAACCGAAATTCGTTGTCCTTGTTTCGTTTGCTAGGGTCCTCATCAGTAGGGTCATCCATATCCGAGGCAATTGGTTGTTTCGGAACTATTGGTTTTTTTACGTGGTAGGGAAGTTACCCTGCACTAGGGGTCGATTAATATCAATGGAAAAGTGATCGATGTTTATTCTTTAGATTGCTATTTCAAAGCTCATCTGTTTCAAAATTAAGGATGAATTTTTAAAATTGGTTAGATTATAAACTTTTATTCTCGAAATTCAATAATGGCGGGCTTACACATTTAGGAATAGACCGCACGCTAATATCTGTATAAGTTGAAATTTCGTGATTGTGAAGGTTTACACACGGATCCCAATTCTCCATGCTTAATTCCAATACGCGAATGAAAAATATGAAAGTTTCTACCAATTTTCGTTACCGGTGCAAGAAAAGTTGCAAGCCACTCGATAGTTTTTTTTATTTGCATTCAAATGCCCAACTGGCTCATGAAGAATAGTTTCCTAAACAGCTTGTTTTACTTACATTCATAACAGTTTGTGCGTTTGAAAGCAATTCTGATTGACTTTTATTTGCTAATTTCAACAATTGACCCCTAATTTTCAATGTGAGTGATTTGAAGACCTTGATAAAAATCACATAGATTTTTTTTTAAATAAAAAATGCTTTCAGATATAAATTACTGTACACCAACATCCAACTCGACTGCCTCATGAGCAGCTTCTGGCAAGCAAGGCGCGTAACGGCAAATGCAAAAGAGAATTCGATAAATTAACATAATATACGAATTTACTTGCTAGTCAGTAACTTTAATATAATGACCATATGGCAGGTTTAAGTTTTTTTTGTTATACTTTCATGAAGTTTTCTAAATAACTGCCTTAGCACAATGGTGTAGCTGCAGCAGTAGTACGTTGCACTTACAATTTGAAGTTGCAGCTGCAGCACAGAAAGTAGGTGAAGTACAAGTCGACTCGACTCCATTTTCATGAACGTGCTGCGCTACAAAACAACAACAAACGAAATGGCATAAACGATTTTTGTTTGAGTTCAGTGTTACATTCGTTTTAGTTTGTAAGTAAATAGACAGTCATATTTTTTTATTTTGGGGTTAATTAAAACTTAAATCAATTTAGTTTGTATTCATTATAAAACTTATTTCACAACTTATATTATATTTTACGTCCTACGAGTTTCAGAAGTAAAATTTCCATCTTCTGGCACTAAATAACTAAAATTAATCAAGAATCTATCGATAAGAAAAAACCTACAACATAATAGCGCGAAAGTTTAATAGATTCTTGATTGATTTTAGTTAATTAGTGCCAGAAGATGTAAATGTAATTTCCGAAACGCGTAGCACGTAAAATATAATATAAATTGTGATATAAGTTTTATGATAAATAAATAATAAATTGATGTAAGTTTTAATTAACACAACGTCTTTTATTTCACACAATCATATTTTTGTTTGTCTACAGTCCCTTGTTAGGTTTTTCTGATAAACTTTCAGTAGTCTCAAAAACTATTTTTTGATTTCTCTTGTTAATATAGTGTGTAAACAAAAATATAATATAATAAAATATAATAATTACAAAAAATAAAATTATCTCGAAATATTGTAATACAATACTTCGAAGTGTTATCTCAACTTAATAATTCCAGTGTGTACAGTCTTGGAGGGGAAGTTGGTATGGTAGGAGATGTGAATCGGATTTTTGTTTATGTATGCGTTTTTTACGCATACATGTTTAACAAAAAGACACCGATGACAGCTGTAGCTTGTAGGCAAAATCAAAAGAAGGCACAAGATTGGCCTCTTTATATAGTATTTTCTCTATGGATGAAACCAACTGGAAAAGTAAGAGAATATGTATATCAATTATCATGGAACTAATAAGTATGGACTGCTAGGAGCTAACTTCACGTTGGTTCCAAAAAAGCGCTCCTTGCTCACGACGTCAAATATGGAAACAAAACCATCTTGACAGATGAAAAACAGCTGACTGCGGAATTGCGCTTTTTTATTTTTTTTTATTAAAAAAACATTGATCAAGGAGTGCGAAAAACATATTCAGACAAAATTAATTAAAAAAAATTATTAAAAAAGAAAAAAGAAAAAATGAAGTGCTTAGTCAGTGGATGCGAAGCAAAAAAAATGGGTGATGGGGCTATTTCGTTTTTCCGCTCCGGAGTTGACGACACAAGATGGTAGCTATAGAAAATAAAACTTACGTAGTAGGTAAGCAAAATATCGAATCCCTTAAATCCTTCCTTCGCATAGCGTATTCGCATCCTTCACGTTTCATCTTTATTTCCATAATACTTCTCCACAACTAAAATGGAGCACCATTCATCGAACTCTGGTTGCAATGATAGTTGTCATTATTAATGGCACAAAATCTGCAACCTCTTGGTGAACTGCGTTTTTGTAAATTTTTATAAATTAATACAACTACGATGGGTAATTCCTGCAATACTCTCAGTGAAATAAATAAAAACACGTTTAAGGAAATTAAAAAAAAAAAATTTGTCTGTCAAACAATGAAAACAATTTTCTTGTAGGGAAATATTTCACATATTGAGCAAACAGCGGTAGTGTCGTTGGCGACACGATTTTCACAGATATTGTATGGAAACGAAAACCAACTAGCAGTCCATACTTATTAGGTCCATGTCAATTATGAAAATAAAAATGAATTACGGTGATCTGTCGGAAGGGGGGATGCGGGAGGGGAGGGGAGGCGGGTTTTAAAGGAAAAAACGGTTGTAGGTAATTAAAGGATCTACAACTTTCGTTAATACACTTTTTTCACATAACCTCAAAATGTGTTTCAAAAATTCAAATAACAAAATGTTTGGTTTTTTATTTTTATATTTTAAAGAAAACACTTTTATTTCACGACATTTGGTGAAAACTTGTGGTTTTATGCTTCAAACACACTGCTATTTTTTTGATTAGAAATACACCCTAATTTTCAATCGAAAAATCTCACGTCAACATATTTGCTTTTTTCAAAAATAAGGTGTGCTTTTTATTTCTTAAGATGTTAAGAAAATAAACGTTACCATGGTAAATTTTCTCAGAAAATGCAAAAATACCAACAACATGATCTCGAATCCGAAATTTTTTTTAACCATTATGTAAAATGTTGAGCTATTTATACTTTTTTTTTATTTTTTTTATATTTTCTTTACATAATTCAAAAGAAGAGATTTCAAAGAATAAAAACACACCGTATTTTTAAAAAAAGCTAATATTTTGACATGAGATTTTTCGATTGACAGTTAGGGTGTTTTTTCGTTATTAAGTCAAAATTTTGAGAACAAATTAATATTTTTAATCAAAAAAATTGCAGAGTTTGAAGCATAAGTACTTCGTGTGCGGTCGCGTTGCTTCTGTGCGCGTGTGTCACCCAAAAAATAATATAACAAAAAAAATAAACCAAACCAAATTTACATACCATAAATGCACTATAAATCTAAAGCCATAAATTAAATTCAGCCCAAAACTCGAAAAAAATAAATAGAATCAGTGCCAATTAAAAAGAAAAAAAAAATACACCGAATACCTCGCTCGCATTCGCAGCACAGCATCCAACAATACCTATCCTCTCCACCCGCGCAACCCATAACTTTTGCTTTCTATGCAGTGCAGGCCTCTTGTGAGGCTTATCGCAAGAGGTTTTGCACTGGATAGGTGAGTAGCATTTGATGTATATTTCAATCGTGTTTTTTGTCTATATTAATTCCCGTTTGCAAATTGTTTTATGGGCATAACACCTAGGACAGTTTGTTTATAATTGGAATTAATATGGGCCTATACTGCACGGCTGAAATTAGTTTCGTCAAAGTTGAATTTTTTGTGTTTAGTTTTTCAAAATGGTAAGTGATTTTTGTGTTGTATATTCAAATGTTCGTGGGCTAAGAAAGAATTTCTTTTCTGTGTACGCCCATACTGTGCAATACAGGCCAGCTGTTTTGGCATTAAGTGAATCCCACGTTATACAGAATACTGATTTATCAGAATTTTGTTTGTTTGGATATAACTTAGTGCCATTACTTTTTTCCCACCATGGTCTTGTCGTTTATGTTAGGAATGATATTGCTTGCCAGAGCCTTCCCCAATATGGGCATTGTTCTAATACGAACTTTAATTTCCTGTGGCTCAAATTCACTGTCCGCAAGCATATCATTCATTACTGTTTTCTTTACAGGAGTCCGAATCTTGACAGCATGTCTACTTGTGATGAGTTAGATGTTTTGTCAGATTCAATTTCCCGAATTGTTTCCCATTGTCCTCACACTGAAGTCGTGATTACGGGCGACTTCAATGTATACAATTCAAGTTGGCTCCGCTATTCTGGCCAGACAACACCGAGATCTTTGCTGAGTATAACCATCTTACCCAGCTTGTCGATGAGCCTACTCGTATACCGGATGTTGATGGGCATTCCGCCCATACTCTTACCTTGTTCCTTACTTCCCATTCTGATAAATATACTACTAAAGTAACTTCTCCATTTGGCACCTCAGACCATTGTGTCATTTCAGCTAATTTCTCGATCTCTAACCATCCAGTTAAAGAAAAAATTCCCACTAGGACCGTTTGGCAATACGAGAAAGCCAACTGGGACGGTCTGAATAATTTCTTTCGCAACTTTAACTGGTCATTATGCTTCCTCGATAATGACATTGATGCCAGTGCTGAAATGATTACAGAAGTGATTTTTCTTGGAATGAGAACTTTTGTCCCTCACAGAACAAAATGTATCAAACCAAAAGAAAAGTCTTGGTTTACCGAAGAGTGTAAAGAAGCTATCAGGTTGAAAGAAGTAAGCTTCCGATCCTACAAAGCCAACCCAACTAAGGAAAATCGGACGAAACACAAACAAGTTAGGAACTCGTGCAACTCCGTTATACACAACAAAATTTTTACATGACCAGAAGTTACGGCAAAAAATTCTGCAATGTCCCAAAGGCAGTAAAAACTTCTGGTCATTTGTAAAAAAAGTCAAGAACTCAACGTCATCATCAGTTCCAACGCTCATTTTTTTTGCACTATTAGTTCTCGAGAGTAAGAAGCTTATATCAAGCATTACCTTACAATCAGAGATTAGCCAACACATATTATGTGTTCACTGGCTACATCATTTAGTGCAGGTGTTAGTTGTTAGTAAGCAAAATATACAAATAGCATAACACAAGCAGAAAAAATTCAAAATAAATAAACAAATACATTTATACAAAATAGATACAAAAACATTGAGAACATACAAAACATAAACTATGAGCGTGGTGCACTGGTTTTAAATGTTTTTTCTTAGACAGGATTTACTAATATTAAAATCAACAATACTTTTATTTGAGTTAAAAAGCTTGCACATGCGGGTAAGAGGTTCATTCATGCCATAATTAGTACGGTGTTGGGGACAATGTAATAGCTCTAAATTACGAAGATGATGAGCCCCTCCGCGATAGTTAAAACATACACATGATAGAAGATCGGGTGCGTCTAAAAATCCCGTTAAAAGTTGGTGAATAAAAATAATATCATTGTTAATACGCCTTTGGGACAAAGTTTGAATCTGTAGAAGTTGAATCCGGTGTTCGTACGGTGGGAGGTTGTATGGATCTGCCCAGGAGAGACCTTTTAAAGCAAATCGAATAAAATTACGCTGAACTGCCTCTATCCTAGACTTATGAGCTTCGTAGAAAGGAGACCATACCTGTGATGCATATTCTAGATGGGGGCGAACATGGCAGTTATATAAAGCTTGGGTTACATAAGGATTTTGAAATTCCTTTGACCATCTTTTAACAAATCCCAACATGGAATTAACTTTTTTAACAATAAAGTTGATGTGCTCCGTGAAACTCAAATCTGGGCTAAAGTTTACTCCCAGATCTTTAAAACTAAAAACGCGATGCAAAACTTGTTGTGAAATGTAATAGCCGTGTGTACTTGGTACCCGTTTCCTTGAAAATGTCATTGTCTGACATTTCGCTGGATTCAGGCTTAAACAATTCTTGCTACACCAGATAGCAAATCTGTCGATGTCGGCTTGCAATTCTACGCGGTCATTAGCTGAGTTAATAGATTTGAAAATTTTCATATCATCAGCGAAAACAAGGATCTCACTTGAATGAATACACGAAGTTACGTCATTTATAGCTAGCATAAACAGTAACGGACCAAGATGGCTGCCTTGTGGGACTCCTGATTTTTCTGGGAAAGGGTAAGAAAACGAATTTCTGAACTTAACTATATATGATCTGTTTCGGAGATATGAATATATCCAATTAACAAATCCTACAGGGAAACCTAAAGCTTTCAATTTGAAAATGATGATTTAATGTGAGAGTTGGTCAAAAGCTTTTGAGAAATCTGTGTAGATACAATCCAGCTCATGGCAACTCTCTAATGCCCTTGAGCACTTGTTCATAAAGGTTAATAAGTTTGTGACAGTAGACCGCTTCTGCATGAAGCCGTGTTGTTGATGGCAGATTAAATGTTTGCAGAAAAACGTTATGCTATCACAAACTACTTGTTGGAAAAGCTTTGGAATAGAAGACAGTTTAGAAATCGGTGTGTAGTTGGTGATATCGGAGTTATTACCCTTTTTGAAGACGGGAGTAATGAATGAATCTTTCCATACTTGAGGAAATTTACCGGACTTAAGGGATAGCTTGAAAAGGAATTGCAAGGGAGAAGCTAAAACGGAGGAACATTTTTTTAATATTATAGGAGGAATGCCATCAGGACCGGGAGAGTAATCATCTTTCAGCAATGAAAGATAATGCAAAACTTTATCATTATCAATTTGGATGTTGTTAAAAGTGGCTTGGGGGAAATCACGGGAGTAGTCAAAGAAATCAAAGTCTATATTGCCAGGATTTTCAATAAAGGACTTACTGAAATGCTTTGCAAACGCATTGCATATCTCAGATGAGCTTGTGAAAGCGGAATCTTTGTAAACAAAGTTCACTGGGAAACTTTTTGGATCAATCTTCAACGAAATTTCCATTTCCTTCACATATGCTGCATATAGGTTTCTGGAAAGTAAATTAAACTCTTCAAAAAGTGCAAGGAACACATTTTGATCAGAAATTGAAAGACTTTTAATGTAAGACTTCCAAGCCTTATTCCGTTTGTTGCGTAGAGATTTAAGCTCTTTCGTGTACCACGGATGGCTGGAGTTGATATTTTTAGATATCTTAAGAGGAATTGAATTAATCAAGCAGCTATTGAAAATTTCGTAGAATTGAGTAACTGCGTCGTCAATGTTAGAGCAAAGATGAATATTCGAAATATTAGAAGCACTCAAATTGTCGTAAAGTAATGGAAAGTCAGCTTTACGGAAATCAAGTGAATAAGAAGAGTCTTCAGCATTACTGTTATTAAGTAAATTGCAACTCATATCAAAAAATATATCCAATGGAGGATGGTAGGAGTCTACGTTAGAAATGGCAGAGGTAGATTCTACCACTACCGTACTAACAGCGTCAGAAGAAAAGACTAAATCGAGTATTCGGTTTCTACAATTATTAATACAGCTTACTTGCTGTAAGTCAGTAGAGGTTATGCTGTCCAAAAGAAGAAGTTCCTGTTGCGAGGAAGTTAAGGAAGCTTCTGAATAGGACTCGTCTTCTGAAGGGGTCCACGTAATGTTAGGTAAATTAAAGTCACCCAACAGTAAAATGTTGCTATTTAAACTGGCAATATCAATCAAATGATCAAGAATTAAATATAGCTCGGCAAAAACTAACGCAGAACTTTTCGGTGGAATATAAACATTAATAATAAAAAGATCCCCCTATTCTTCTGAAGAAGTGTTCTTCATATCTGGCAAAACCACTGAGTAAGCTTTTTCATCGCTCCTATCGTTCAGGAATCTTTCCTAGTAGATGGAAAACAGCAATTGTCCAGCCCGTCCCAAAAAAAGGTGACTCCTCCTCCCCCTCCTCCTACCGACCAATTGCACTTACGTCCCTTCTTTCCAAGGTCATGGAAACGCTGATAAATCGTCAGCTCAAGAAATATCTCGAAGATCGGGAGCTTTTAAATGACCGGCAATACGGCTTTCGCAGCAATCGTTCCACTGGTGATCTGATGGCATATCTCACCGAACAGTGGAACAAATCTGTGCATCGCTTTGGAGAAAGAAAAATTATTGCACTTGATATTTCAAAGGCATTTGATAGGGTTTGGCATGAAGCTCTTTTATCGAAAATGCGTGCATTTGGTATCGATGATACTCTTATTCGTTGGATTAGAAGCTATCTTCTGGACCGTTCAATACAAGTTGTATTAGACGGTTTCAAGTCTAATCTCCACAAAATAAATGCTGGTGTGCCCCAGGGCTCCGTTCTGTCTCCGACTCTCTTTCTCATTTTTATAAATGATCTCTCGTCTGTGACTTCTAATCCATTAAATTATTTTGCTGACGACTCAACTCTCAGCTTTTCGTATACGTTTGATAATTCACGGCCTTCGCCTTCGGACGTGTTATTACAACGAAATCGTATGATAAGCTCATTAAACTCCGATTTAAACAGCATTGTGAATTGGGGTACTAGAAATCGTGTGGAGTTTAATGCGTCGAAAACTCAATGCTGTCTTTTGTCGTTGAAGCTAAACATACCCCCTATGCCATTATCCATGAATGGTACTTGCATCGAGGAGGCCGAAAAGCTATCAGTACTCGGTATGTGTATCAGTGACAATCTTCGTTGGAATGATCATATACTTGAGATTGCCAACAGTGCTGCAAGATGCTTAGGCTTTTTTAATAGATGCAAGAAGTTTTTCACCCCTTCTGATCTGGCTACAATTTACAAAGCGTTTATACGCCCTAAACTCGAGTATAACTCCCATCCCTGGGCAGGTGCTTCTCAAACTTTTCTCCAACTGCTCGACAGAGTCCAGAAAAAAGCGTTAAAATTAATAGGAGAGAGTGTAACGATACGTTACAGATTCGCCTATCATCTTAATAATACCCGCTACCCACCAGGAAAATATTAGTAATAAACATAGTTACACACATGAAAACCTGGAACACCTGATCGACCGCACTGAGTTTTTCATACAAAAGCAAAAACATCCATAAACACGGCAACAAGACAACAGCAAAGATTGATGCCAACGGATCTTATCATTATCAGTAACTGATTAGAAGATGACCAGAAGAATAATTCCACCACGTATTCCAGCAGCCAATCACATCAAAGTACAACGAAGTGAAAATCAACCACGATCGTTTATTTTAAATCGAAGCTCACCACCGAGCTCATTGATCGTGTCAACTTAAGGCATAGTTGGTGAGTTCCGAGAAAATCTATTTTACATCTGCCACCTCCCCTCCCCTTGTGCACCACGACTCCAATCAATACGAATGGCATGTGTAATCATGGACAGGTTAGTTCAGTGGTAAAAATGTAAACCAGAATTATATGAAACCGCCGTCCGACCGAAACCCCCCTTACCTCAATCAAAGCAACTAAATCACACTTGATGGTTACAGCACGGTGGGGCTACGTTGAACTCATAGCTAAGAGACAATAGTGAAAAGGGTGCCATATGGGAACAAAGGGCTAGCTAAAGCGCGGGGTAGCTAACTACGATTTTAACTTCACACATAAAAGTCACATTTTCTCTGTGCCGGTTTATTGAATAAAAGAAGGCCAAATGGGCGACCGAAACCAAGTTGAAACCAAGTTGAAACCAAGTTGAAACCAAGGTGAAACCAAGTTGAAACCAAAGTGAAACCGAGTTGAGATCGAGTTAAGATCGGAATTTAGAAAAGCAGAAATACCTAGAAATAAAGGGTTTAAGTCAGCAGTTAAAGGGAAGCTGACGTCAAACCAGACCGTAACCAGGAACCAGAAACAATAAGAAGTAAAAACAAACAAGGCTTCCCCCCACCAATGGTAAGGGGTCTTGATCTAAATTGAAATTCTAAAGCCGGGTAACACCGTTCATAAGCCAGTGTATACGTACACTGTTAATTTCCAGAGTATACGTACTCTGTTGATAAGCCAGCTTATACGTACGACTGTTGATGAGCCAGTGTATACGTCCACTGTTGATAGCCAGAGTATACGTACTCTGTTGATAAACCAGCGTATACGTACGACTGTTGATAAGCCGGTGTATACGTACACTGTTGATAGCCAGAGTATACGTACTCTGTTGATAAGCCAGCGTATACGTACGACTGTGGATAAACCAGTGTATACGTACACTGTTGATAGCCGGAGTATACGTACTCCGTTCATAAGCCAGCGTATACGTACGACTGTTGATGAACCAGTGTATACGTACACTGTTGACAGCCAGAGTATACGTACTCCGTTGATAGCCAGAGTATACGTACTCTGTTGATAGCCAGAGTATACGTACTCTGTTGATAAGCCAGAGTATACGTACTCTGTTGATAAGCCGGTGTACACGTACACTGTTGATAGCCAGGGAACCATAGAAGACAACTAGCTTACAAAGACGATTGGAGGAAGGGCTAGATTACGAGGCCAAGCAGAAACTCAAACTACGACTACGCCGGACCTGTAACAACGGAAGACCGGATATCAAGCAAATGTTACCATAAATATAAATTTTGTGAAATTATCGTATTAATAAATATAAACTAGACCCATAACCAAAGTTTAGTGCTTTATTTGGTACGACCCTGGGATTCCGGCGAGCTTACCTCAGCCTTTGAAATCAAAGCACATAACAAATTGGCCCGAGCAGGGACTTTTTGGGTCCAAAATACACAATAAAATACGAAAAACAAGAGTAACAAGAGATGGTATAACCGAAGCATTATAACCGCAACCAGACGAGACCGACCAGACCCGGAATACCAATATATTTCAAGTAGAAATATATCCAGATCTACCGAGCCGAAATATAAAGTCCAAAAGGACCCGAATATATACCAGGATAAAACCAGCCCCGATAACCACAACCAGACCAGACCGACCAGACCCGGAATACCAATATATTTCAAGTAGAAATATATCCAGATCTACCGAGCCGAAATATAAAGTCCAAAAGGACCCGAATAAATACCAGGATAAAACCAGCCCTATCTTTTTATATAATAGAAACCAGACCGGTCCCGATACAATTTTAATTAGCCCACCCTGATTTACCAGACCAGACTGAAAATAAAGGGACTCCCCAAAGAGAGATGGACCCAGAAGATCAAAACAGTAACGGCGGAGACCCGCCAGAAGAAAATATGTCCGACAACGAAGAATTCGATGTGTTTGCAAGTATTGGGACAATTTACCTCCTAAACAAACGAGAACTCATAGGGCGCATGGAAAAATTAGGCTTAAACGCCGGCCGATGGAAAGTTTCACGAGCTCCGCTCCGATTTTAGCGCTTATATAAAGAAAGCCAGACTAAGGCAATCCACTCAGAATCTCTGCGAAGAGTTGGAAAGCCTAGTTTCTGACCGGGAGTATAAAGAGGAAACAAGGAACCCGAATACCGAAAAGGGAGAAACATCGGCAAGCAGTTATGACAAAGCAACTGGAAAGCCAGTAGACCTGAACTCGCGTTGCACCGTGTCCTACGCCCGGAACCCTTTACCGATAATCCAATTGCACGATACTCCAGGTACCTCAGCCACTGCCAAGTTCGAGAAAATGACTCACCAACCAGCATACAAAAACTTTTATTATCCCGTACCAAACGCATACTCGTACCCAAAGCCAGATACACTAAGCCAGTTGCAACCTGTTCAGGCGATGCCGTCAACGATTCCTACACAACAGTATAGAACCGATTTACCACCTCCGACCGACCATACAGCCCCACGCGGAAGTTCGAGCCGCCCTGACGATAGATCCCTACCAAGCCGGGAGGCAGAAGTAATGAATACGGTAAGAAAATGGGGACTGAGATTCGATTCTTCTGGAAACGCTCTGGAATTCATTAAACGTATCGAAGAGCTTATCGAATGTTATAACATCCAAGCAAACAAGGTGCTGAGAACCTTTCCGGAGATATTCAAAGGCCCGGCCTTGGAATGGTATCGCATTAACCGCGAAGGTTTCAGAACTTGGGAGGAGTCCCACCAAGCGTTCCTAGCACACTTTCTGTCCGCTCGGTTCATTAACAGACAAGAAGACGAAATCGCCCGCAAGAGGCAGGGCCCCCGCGAAAAGGCAAAGGATTTTATCAGAGCCACGCAGTATCTCATCCATCAGCACCCAGGGATGAACGTCGGCGACAGTATCGATCGTATCTACGATAAAATCCGACCAGAGTATCATCTATACATCCGACGTAGAGATTTCCAGACTTTGGGAGAATTGATGGAGCTGGCAGAAGAATACGAGTATATCCAAGCAGAAGGACGTCACACAGTCACGAATGTACAAAATCGTCCGCCTACAAAGAATAAACCAATCGCCAGGCAGTTTCCACCACGAGAAGCTGTTCCTGCTCCAGGGCCGTACGGCAGACTAACTCACTGCTGGAACTGCAAACAAAGGAGTCATACTAAATCCAACTGCCGACGACCGTTCCGCATGTTTTGCTCATTTGGCGGAGAGGACGGACATTTAACGAGGGATTGCTCATGCTATACTCACCAAGCTTCCATACTGAACAGTCGTAATATTACTAGCCGACGCTCCGCTCGGGAAACGACCCCGGTAATCGAAAGCCCAAAGGAAACCGAACTCGATTTATCGTCCGCCAACGAGGCTGTAAATATCAAGCCGGGCAGTCCAGAAACCCCAGTGATAGAAACTCCACGCAATCCTTTCCGCCGCGAGCCCCAGGTTTCGACGTTAAGCCCTCATAGGACAACGGACTCCGAAGCATGGGCGGATCCGCGATGTTTTCTACCCGTCACATACAACAGCCATGTATTCGAAGCTCTCATAGACACGGGGGCTACTAAATCATTATAAATTTTGACATAAGGCAGCTGTTCCGCAAGTTAAAGGTACCAGTGCGGTATCAGCCCCACTCTATACAGCTAGCCAATGGAAGTCCGATAATAAGTAGAGAACACTACTCAGTAACATTGTACCTAGCGGAACAGCCTGTGCAGGGAGAGGTGACCTATTTAAAACAATTGGCCGAAGAAGCTGTCATCGGTATGGACCTACTCCGAAAATTTAATTTCACAATGTCAATAGACGGGCAAGAGCTTAAAGCCTTTACAAACCAAATACCCCACGCAGTTAGGCGTGACCTAATATGCGTACTCGGTGGAAAGCCATTAGACCTCAAGCAACAAGGCCAGTTAACCGATTTGCTAGACCGTGAACTCCCAAAATTTGAAAAGTTGCCAAGCACAACTAATGCCGCCGTACATTATATACGTTTGAAGAACGATCAACCGTTTAAACAGAGGTACTATCCTCGCAATCCTGCTATGCAGAAAGTGATCGATGAAGAGGTCAACGAGCTTCTACGTGACGGAAAAATAGAGCCATCAAATAGCCCATACAGCTCACCAATCGTCCTAGTTAAAAAGAAAAATGGGACCTGGAGGGTTTGTGTAGATTACCGCCAACTTAACGAAGTTTATGGACGCTTATCCCTTGACACAGATATTTGCAATCCTAGACAAGTTACCACAGGCAAATTTTATTTCGACGATTGATTTAAAAGAAGGCTACTGGCAAATACCCCTAGACCCAGCATCCCAACCCGCTACCGCCTTCACCGTCCCAGGACTCGGTCTCTACCAATGGAATTTACTCCCGTGCGGTTTAAATTCATCTGCCGCCACTTTTCAGCGTATGCTAGATTCCGTCTTAGGCCCCGAAATGGACCCACATGCTTTCGCTTATCTCGACGATATAATCGTCTTTAGTAAGACCTTCGAAGAACACCTGACACATCTGAAGGAAGTATTCAAACGTCTACAAGCCGCCCATCTACGGATCAACAAAGAAAAGTGCGAGTTCTGCAAAAGCGAATTAAAATACTTAGGTCATGTGGTAAGTGACCAAGGCATTGGTACCGATCCAGACAAAATCGCTGCAGTACAAGAATTGAATGCTCCGTGGAGTGTCCAAGAACTCCGGCGGGTATTAGGTATCGCATCCTGGTACAGAAAGAAAAAAAAAGGAAAAAAAAACCAAGAGGGATGATAAAAGTTAAAAGACGAGAAGGTTTCCGTCTCCGAGGAAAGGGTGGATTGTAACGATACGTTACAGATTCGCCTATCATCTTAATAATACCCGCTACCCACCAGGAAAATATTAGTAATAAACATAGTTACACATATGAAAACCTGGAACCCCGGATCGACCGCACTGTCGCAACAAGCGACATACGGTCCTCCTAGCACCATGGCGGCAGCAAAGATTGATGCCAACTGATCTTATCATTATCATTAACTGATTAGAAGATGACCAGAAGAATAATTCCACCACGTATTCCAGCAGCCAATCACATCAAAGTACAACGAGGTGAAAATCAACCACGATCGTTTATTTTAAATCGAAGCCCACACAGGGTAAGGCATAGTTGACACGATCAATGAGCTCGGTGGTGAGTTCCGAGAAAATCTATTTTACATCTGCCACCTCCCCTCCCCTTGTGCACCACGACTCCAATCAATACGAATGGCATGTGTAATCATGGACAGATTAGTTCAGCGGTAAAAATGTAAACCAGAATTATATGAAACCGCCGTCCGACCGAAACCCCCCTTACCTAAATCAAAGCAACTAAATCACACTTGATGGTTACAGCACGGTGGGGCTACGTTGAACTAATAGCTAAGAGACGATAGTGAAAAGGGTGCCATATGGGAACAAAGGGCTAGCTAAAGCGCGGGGTAGCTAACTAAGAAAATTTAACTTCACACATAAAAGTCACATTTTCTCTGTGCCGGTTTATTGAATAAAAGAAGGCCGAAATCGAAACCAAGTTGAAACCAAGTTGAAACCAAGTTGAAACCGAGTTGAAACCAAAGTGAGTTGAGTTGAGATCGAGTTAAGATCGGAATTTAGAAAACCAGAAATACCTAGAAATAAAGGATTTAAGTCAGCAGTTAAAGGGAAGCTTACGTCAAACCAGACCGTAACCATTAACCAGAAACAATAAGAGGTAAAAACAAACAAGGCTTCCCCCCACCAGTGGTAAGGGGTCTTGATCTACATTGAAATTCTAAAGCCGGGTAACACCGTTGATAAGCCAGTGTATACGTACACTGTTGATTTCCAGAGTATACGTACTCTGTTGATAATCCAGCGTATACGTACGACTGTTTTTTTTTTTTTTTTTAGAAGAAATTTTTATTATTCAAAATTCATTTACAATTTCATATATTCCTGCGAAGCCAAGGCTTTTCTGCAGAAGATTGTTTATTTAAGTAATAATAATAAAGTGAGCTTAGTTTAATTTTTAATTTTTAAAGTTTTAAAAAGATCCCCATTTCAAAGTAAGATATAAATTTCAAATAACATTATACAAAATTTTCAATTTTCATTTAGGAAAAAATGTTTTAATTGTTTTTTTCTTGTTTTATAATTCTGTATTTGTTTAAGTTGTTGAGGTAAAGAATTTATTATTGATGGAACAACGTACTGCAGCTGTCTCTTACCATACGTGTTGTAGTTTCTAGGTATTTGAAGCATACCTTGTGCGCGTTGCCTGGTGTTGAATGGATGTTGTATAGGTCGAATAAAACGGTTGTTGTCTTGGTATTCCAAAACTGTCGTCATCTTGAATATTTGCTCGACTTTAAGTACCCGAAATCTGTTTTCAGTTTGTTGCCTGTTACTATTTTGAATTATTTTTAGAGCTGAATTTTGTAGTCTTTGGAGCTAATTGATATGAGTTGTTGCTGCATTTCCCCATGCAAGTACACCATACATTAGCTTTGACTCTAGTAAAGCATAATAGACCTGTCTCAAAACGTCCTCAGAAGCATGATACCGCAAGTGTGAGAGTGCATAAAGGCCCTTTTTCAAATCCGTGCGTAGTTTGTCTATATGTTTGTTCCAGAGGAAATGACAATCAATAACAACTCCAAGATATTTGTAGCTTTCAACAACTTCGATGCATTCGTTGATCGTGTTTGGACAGAGATCATTCCTGAAGTATATTTGCTTGTCGGTTTTTTTGAAATTTTTTGAAATGTGGACTACGGATATGCATAAGTTTTGTTTTGGAAGCGTTTATTACCAATCCGTTGTCGTGACACCATCGTACAGCTGCGTCAAATTCCTTTTGCATTACCATTGTCGCCGAATCCTGAGACTTATGGCGAACGACAATTGCAGTGTCGTCAGCAAAAGCGAATGGAATGCTTAGCTTAAAAACCCGAAGAAGCTCGTTGGTATAAAGGATGAAAAGAAGTGGTCCCAAATTAGATCCTTGTGGAACTCCATAGGTAACATTCCTTGCTTCACTGTAAACATCCTTTATCTTGACGCAAAACCTTCGGTTTTGAAGATAGTCTGCCATCCAATCAGCCATCACACCTCGAATCCCGATTCTTTCTAACGTTTCTAACAGTTTTGAATGATTAAGTGTATCAAAAGCCTTGCTGAAGTCCATAAACATCACAAGTACATGATGACCTTTATTTAAACTCTCGTTCACACAGTTAGCAAATTCACCTAGCAGTTGTCCTGTATTTTTGTTCTTTTGAAATCCGTACTGGCTTTTGTTTATAAGTGAGTGTTTTTCAATGAAGCTTTGTAATCTACTAACTATTATTCCTTCTAGGCACTTTTCAAAGACTGGAAGTATTGAAATTGGTCTGTTATTAGTCAGTTGATTCTTAACTCCACCTTTATAAATTGGTCTTACAACAGCAGTCTTAAGTTGTTTTGGTATTGTTGCTTCTGTTAGGCTTAGATTAATTATTTTGCACAAGATTGGAGCAAACAAATCTGCATGCTTTTTTATGTCCACTGCTCTGATGCAATCGATTCCAGGTGACTTATTCTCCCCAAGTGACTTAATAATCATGTTGACCTCCATAACACTTGTAGGATATGTGAAGATTGTATTTTCAATATGAATATTTGTGTGATGTGACGTTTTCAAATTACATTGGTGTATTATATTTGCAGTTTGTGATGAGAAAACTTCAGCAAAATCGTTGGAAAGTGAATTGAATCCTGTTTTGAAGTTGCTTACCATTGTTTCATCAATACTCGATTTCTTCCTTCCTAGTATTTCATTTATTAATCCCCAAGTCTTACGCGGATTTGTTTTGAACTCAACAAACTGGTTTTTATAGTAATTGGATTTTTGAATTATTATATCTTTATTGATTTTGTTTCGTAAGATCTTGTATTCAGTTTCATAACTTTTGTTTCTTTTATTATTTTTCCACTTCTTGTATAATGTGTCTCTTTTTTTACAATCTGCAATGAGGTTTGGCGTTATCCAGGGGTTGTTTTTCCGTATTTTTGAATCTTTTTTATTGACTGTTGATGAGCCAGTGTATACGTACACTGTTGATAGCCAGAGTATACGTACTTTGTTGATAAACCAGCGTATACGTACGACTGTTGATAAGCCGGTGTATACGTACACTGTTGATAGCCAGAGTATACGCACTCTGTTGATAAGCCAGCGTATACGTACGACTGTGGATAAACCAGTGTATACGTACACTGTTGATAGCCGGAGTATACGTACTCCGTTGATAAGCCAGCGTATACGTACGACTGTTGATGAGCCAGTGTATACGTACACTGTTGATAGCCAGAGAATACGTACTCCGTTGATAGCCAGAGTATACGTACTCTGTTGATAGCCAGAGTATACGTACTCTGTTGATAATCCAGCGTATACGTACTCTGTTGATAAGCCGGTGTACACGTACACTGTTGATAGCCAGGGAACCATAGAAAACAACCAGCTTACAAAGACGATTGGAGGAAGGGCTAGATTACGAGGCCAAGCAGAAACTCAAACTACGACTACGCCGGACCTGTAACAACGGAAGACCGGATATCAAGCAAATGTTACCATAAATATAAATTTTGTGAAATTATCGTATTAATAAATATAAATTAGACCCATAACAAAAGTTTAGTGCTTTATTTGGTACGACCCTGGGACTCCGGCGAGGTTAACTCAGCCTTTGAAATCAAAGCACATCACAAGAGAAACATTATGGAAACATTTCCGTCACTCGAACATCGTCGAAATGTCTCATGTCTTTCCTTATTTTACAAATTCTTTTACAAAAAATGCTCACTCGAGGTAGCCAGCTGCGTTCCACCCCTTAAACATTTAAACATTTATCCCGTAATACTCGTCTTGCTAGGAACGCTCATCAGTTTACACTTGATCCCAATTCCGGACGTACCGTCAAATATAGAAATTCTTTCTTTAGCCGTACAACACGATTGTGGAATGGATTGCCTGGCACAATTTTTCCTTGCCATTTTGATTTTCAAACATTCAAGATCAATGTTCATCGACACCTCCTTTCCCTTCCTTCCTAACTTCCTATCGCTCGCGCTGTGACTTATCATTAAAAGGGCTATAACAAACCCCTTGAGCGCGTGTGCATTATAAAAAAAAAAAAAAAAACCTAATGTTTACATCGAATTTCGTTCAATAAAAATTTTTTTGTAAAAGATAAAAATAAGAAACCAAAAATTTTGTTATTTAAATTTTTGACATATATTTTAAGGAAATAGTAACAAATAAAATTAAAATAAAAATGAATTGAATTTTTTTAGCTGGTTTGGTTTTGGCAACACTGGTTTTGACAGCTGACGTGTGAGTACCTTGTGTCACTGTCAAACAGCTTCAGTTTGGTTTGCAATTTAACCATGGATCGTCTTACAAATGAACAACGCTTGCAAATTATTGAATTTTACTATCAAAATTCGTGCTCGGTTCGAAATGTTCATCGCGCGCTGCTTCCATTTTATGGTCGGCATTCTCGACCTTCTGAGCAGTCTATTCGGAAGATTGTGACCAAATTTCGCACCAAATTTACTTTGTTGGACATTAAACCACCAACACGTTTACGTACTGTGCGTAGTGAAGAAAATATTGCGGCCGTATCAGCTAGTGTGACAGAAGACCGCGAAATGTCGATTCGGCGCCGTTCCCAGCAGTTAGGCCTTTGTTACAGCACTACGTGGAAAATTTTGCGGAAGGATTTGGGCGTAAAGCCTTTTAAGATACAGCCGGTGCAAGAACTAAAGCCAGCCGACCTACCACAACGCCGAATTTTTGGTGAATGGGCTCTTGGAAAGCTGGCCGAGGGTCCGCTTTTTTATCGAAAAATTGTGTTCAGCGATGAGGCTCATTTTTGGTTGAATGGGTACGTAAATAAGCAAAATTGCCGCATTTGGAGTGAAGATCAGACAGAAGCATTGCAACAGCTACCAATGCATCCCGAAAAAGCCACTGTTTGGTGCGGTTTATGGGCCGGCGGCATTATTGGGCCATATTTCTTCAAAGATGATGCGAATCGCAGCGTTACTGTCAATGGTGAACGCTACCGAGCTATGATAACAAACTTTTTTTTGCCCGAAATGGAAGTTCTTGACTTGCATGATATGTGGTTTCAACAAGACGGTGCCACATGCCACACAGCACGCGAAACAATGGCGCAATTGCGATGCGAGTTTGGTGAACAGTTAATTTCACGTTTCGGGCCGGTCAATTGGCCGCCTAGATCGTGCGATTTGACGCCATTAGACTATTTTTTGTGGGGGTATGTCAAGGCTAATGTCTATAGGGACAAGCCCGCTTCGATTGACGCACTGGAAGCCAACATCCATGCATTCATTCGTGAGATACCGGCCGATATGTCTGAAAGAGTATGCCAAAATTGGACTCAGCGGATGGGCTACCTGAGACGCAGCCGCGGTCAACATTTGCATGAAATTATCTTTAAACATTAAATTGCAAGGTTCAAACTATCGATTCAAATAAATATTTCATTAATTTTTTCGAATTTCTTGTGTTTTTTTTTAAAAAAAAGTTCTAAACCTCTTAAAAAATCACCCTCAAACGGTCGTAACGAAAATCATGTTTAACGGCTTTTTTTCAAACAGCCATAAGTTCACAATGGCTTGATTGAATCGACGCAAGTTTCGTTTGACATAGTTTTTCATCGTTTTTTATAGGATGGTTTAATAAATTTTTCCCTGAAGCCCTTCTAAACGGTGGCTTCCATACAACGATCCGTTTTGGCCAACTTTTTTTGGTTTTTTCTAATTTGCTCGAAAATGGCTCTAACGGTTTTGATTAAACTTTGTGTGTTATATTCTTTTAGTGTTTTTAAGAGAACTGCGTTTTCAGTTTTTGGCTAAAAATGCAAATAACGGAGATCTGCTCGTAACGGCTTTTTTTCAAATGGCCATAAGTTGTCAACGGTTGCATCGAATTCACTTAAACTTTGTTTGGTATAGTTTCTTTCAGCTTCCTATCAGATGGCATTGATTTTTTTTTCATTTTCTATGTTTTAAATGGTGCCTCCTATACAAAGAGCCATTCAATTTTGACCAATTTTTTCGTTTTTCTAATTTACTCAAAAAAGGCTCTCCCCATTTTTATGAAACTTTTTATATAACATATACAGAATACTTCAAAGTAAACTGCATTTTAAGTTTTTGGCTACACATGATAATAGCGAAAATTGGTAATATCAGTTTTATTAATTTGGCCATAAGCGGAAATTTATATCATTTATATCACCCAAAAGACGACATCTAAATTTGATATACTAAAGGTTACTTAACGTTAGCTCCCGTATATCGAGTTTTCCAGTTTTAGCCATTTTTTTTAGTTTTTACCAAATTTTTCAAAAATGAGTTGTTCTTATTGATCGAAAAGTTTGTTTTCGTCGTACTTTTGCACCCACAGAGCAAGTACGTGCGACACAGTCGTGCATTTTATTATTTCTGCAATTGGTTAAATCGTGATGCAATAGCACATCTAAGAACTTGAAAAAATTGTCTCGCTTAGGAAGCTTCGTAGATAGTATGCTATCGAATCATTCCAAGTATGCTATCGAATCCCTGCAAGGAGCTGCCAGTCCTATATACAAAGCTTTATTGAACGATATTTTCTCGCGCCCTTCCTATATTTAAAAGGAGGAATGGTTTTTAGAAGTATATTTTAATGCGTTGAAAGAATAGCTTAACGATTGGGAAGGGGAAGTGCGTGCAGCCTGGAGAGGTGGAGGCCTGTCCTCGAGGGTGGCCGTTGACGCGGGCGATGCGGGTGGACGGCGAAGCGGGCGAAACTCTGCAAACAATAAAAAAATTGCGCGATTTTGATGACTCTTTGAAGATGGTTCATTTTTCAGAAAATAAATAATTTTTAGCTTTGCTGCTGCTGAGAAAAGTTAGCATGTATAAAGTTGAATTAAATTTTATTTCCTTTCGTTTAAGCACAAAACAAAGTCTGGGAGACTAATAGTTCAGTAACCATCTTGAAAAAACATAAAAATGAATTTTTGAAGAACTGAGACAAAGCTCTTTAAACACCTATTTGTGTGCTTAGTACAAAAGGAAGTGGCATAAGACCGTGTAAAAATGTTAACTATTTTTTAATTTACAGGTAAGGTTAATTAATTAGTTGTTATTACATGTTTATTTAGAATTAATGTTTAAAAACCAATCACTCGTGGTTTTTTTTTTTTTGCTGAGGTTCAGGTTCACGTTTTCTGCAGGATTTTCGGGACCTTCATCAATTATGGCAGATTTTTTCTTAGGTTGGTCATATTAATCAGGTTCATCCAATTTTTCAGATTCTGGTTCAACCTCAGCTTCCACTGGATCTTCCTCGTCTCCGTCTATCGAAATTAAGACGACTATATCACATGATTTCCCAGTAAGACGAGCAATTGAAAGAGCATTTCAAATTTGAATTGGCTCCTTACCCTATGGCGTTGTTTAATGAAGAGTGAATCCGAAAGGGGACCAAATCAAGTCGGAGCTTTCACCTCAGACTCTGAGTTCTTACCTACTACATACTGTGATCTGGCATCGAAACTCGTCTATACGAAATTGTTCTTTACTATTCCGCCATCATAACAGTACCCCAGGAGAAGATGCCGTCAAATGACCGAAACAAAGAACGCCTCATTCAATATCTATGCACTGCATTCTCTCTCGAAGGCATTGAAACTCAGACAGTGACTGAAGACGCCGACCGCGATATCGTTCTGATAACATTGGAGAAAATTAAGAATAATATAAACAAGAATAATAAAATAAGATCATGTGACTGTGGTTGGAGAGGACGTGGACCTCCTTGTTCTCCTCTGTGGCTTTTGTTCTACCATCCACAACTTGCGCTTTCAGAAACGTGGACGTGGCAGAGGTGAGGAAAAGTACATTCAGTATACCACGAGTGCGTTCAACAGAAGGGAAGTTGAAGTGCCCTGTGAGTTTGAACTGTTTCTTTACGCTTTTACTGGATACGACACCACCCCTGCCTTTTTCTGGCATAGAAAAATTAAATTGTGCCATTTTCAGAACCGGAAGGACCTACTAGAGATGGTTGCCATCTCCCTACGAACAGATGCAACTCATGAGAGTATTGCAGAAGCTGATGAAAAGTGTCTATTAATTCCTTACGGAGGTTCAGAGACTGCACGACCTCAGGTTCCACCTTTTCGTGAAGTCAGCGGCGAGTCCAATTTCCATGCGTTCCGCACCTACCATCAATCGCAAATGTGGCTCTGAATGGGGAAATAAGCTATTGTGGCATCATCCCAATAGCAACAAAAAACGAGCCAGCTGTTGAATAATTCTATACGCAGGATCTTATAGTTCTTCTCACAAAATAAGAACCTGCTACAGGAGAGGAACCCAACAAAAAAAAATCCAATAAGTCTACCGGTAAAGATAAAACAGCGCATACCTAAATGATATTTTTCTGTCTCCTTTTTTTCCCTTTGACATGATATACACATAAATCTAGACATAATACTAACCAAATTGCTAACCAAAGAAAATAAAAGTCAATAGGAACATTGTATTGTACTATATTTATTGAGTCTTGATTTTAACAGTAATGATATGGAATACTTAACAATTTGTCAATAAGAGTTAAATAAATAAATTTGCGGCTATAATGTATTGCCAGCTCCTCCGTTGCTTTGACAGAATGCCTCTTGGCTGTCAGTTGTGTTTTAAAAAAGTTTTCATGCTCTTGCTCATGAGCGGATTCAGCGCTTGCTTGGTGACGTATTGTCCAGAGAGGATATATGAAAGAGAGTTAAATGTAGGCTGGAAATGGGATTTTGCCTACAAGCTGATTTGACAGATAAATCATACCATCTGCGAATGTGTGCGTAAAAACTCGCATACACGCACAGTTGGTATGATATGATTTTGTTTTGTTGTTCTTGCATTTATTCACAGACACGATTTCAAATAATAAAAAAAAAACCGGAAATGGGTGTCGTAGGGTGATACGTACGAAAGATTTCACTTTCCTTTAGGTCCTATGTGGTATTGTCCCGGATTCAGATTAAGATAAGGAGTGATAGAGATAGATGGATAGGAAGTTAAGGTAAATAAATAATTAAAGTAATGTACAGTTATTCATCTTAGCCTAGTATATATACAGAAAATTATTTGATATTATTTGTTTGCGATTGCGCTAAGTATGAACAGAAATGTAAATGGAATGCAGAAGTGTAAGTAAATTAACATGAGATTTTTATTTTTTTTTTGTTTTATATAGATTTTATAACTAGAAAACATTGCAATGTGTGTGATTTTATTTCTTTTATGAATGTACATCTATGAAATCAAGCGAGTTCTTGAAGAATTTTTGATAAGATTATAATTTACATTATTGTTTCCCTTTTAATATTTTTATACTTTAAAAGGTTAATTAAAGTAACGAGTCGTTATTCGTGGTTTTGATAATATAAACGAAAGAATTGTATAATGAATTATGTACAGGCAATTATACGAGAGTTATGTTGTTCTATTAAGAGTAATTATGGTATAATTAATATTAGTAAATAGTGTCTAAAAAAAACATTTAAAACCAGTGCACCACGCTCATAGTTTATGTTTAGTATGTTCTCGTTTTTGTATCTATCTCTACTATATATAAAAGAGTAATTTTGTTTGTGTGTCAGTTTGTCCGTATATGGCAGATAAACTGACGACACACCACTTACCTCGCAATACAGTGGATTCTAAAATCTTGCCCCATTCCCTGGCCAGGTTATAGGCTATTTAAATTAAAAAATAAATTATTTTAAATAGGTTTAATCTAATAATATTTGAACTTACCTCTTAAATTTATTATGAGAAATTTTATATTTCTCAAATATTTTTGACGTTTCTCCTTTTCCTTTTTTTCTTATTCCCTGTTTGTTTAGTGTGTTTTTGTTTACTTCTGCCGTTGCCTTGGATTTATTTCCAAATTGTTGTTTATATTTCTCAAATATTTTTGACGTTTCTCCTTTTCCTTTTTTTCTTATTCCCTGTTTGTTTAGTGTGTTTTTGTTTACTTCTGCCGTTGCCTTGGATTTATTTCCAAATTGTTGTTTTGGTTTGTTTACTTCTGCAGTTGCCTTTTGTTTAGTTTTGTTTACTTCTGCCTTTGCCTTGGATTTATTTCCAAATTGTTGTTTTGTTTACTTCTGCAGTTGCCTTTTGCTTAGTTTTGCTTACTTCTGCCGTTGCCTTGGATTTATTTCCAAACTGTTGTTTTGGTTTGTTTACTTCTGCAGTTGCCTTTTGTTTAGTTTTGTTTACTTCTGCCTTTGCCTTGGATTTATTTCCAAATTGTTGTTTTGTTTACTTCTGCAGTTTAGTTTTGCTTACTTCTGCCGTGTTCCTTTTCTGTGATTTGACATGAATGAATAATTTATGAAAGCAAAAAGCAAAAAGCATGTGTAAACAAACACTTACGCGTTGGTTGGGAACATGCATGAAAGTATAATAAGAGTCTGTTGCTCATCAACTTTTCATGCACCGGTAACAGCAGTTGCTTACGTTTCGCATGTATTTAAGAAGTATGCATTTTTTCATGCACACATGGAAAGTTTGTAAGGAAAATTAAGTTTCGTGTGTAGGCTTTTTCAATTGCGAAAATTTTGTACTCTCACGGTTACAGGCGCTCGCCGGTAAATTTATGCATGTGTAAGCCCGCCATTATTCCTTGCATTTCAGCTGAAGGTGCGTGTTTGGCATATGTTAGAAATAAATAGTTTGTTGAGAGTTTTGAAATGAACCTATTGGAAAACTTACAACAAGCGCCAGTGGATGGCAAAAGTAAAAATGAACTTGCAAGTGTAAGCTCATGAAAAACTGAAACAAAGTTGGGTGGTTCCCAACTTTTCATCCGACTGCTATAAGAGTTGGTAGGATTTTACATTTAACTGTCATCTTTTTTATTCGCACATGTTAGGTTAGCAAGGAAAATCGAGTTTGCTATGCAAGCTTTCACAGTTAAGCAATTTGTACTTTCAAAGCTATTGTCGCCGATAGGCTAAAAACAAATTATGTGCGTTGAATAAAAAAGCAAACAGAGATGATATCGTTGGCCATTTCGGGAACCTTCAAATCTTTTTGGAAATAGTCATAAGGTCCATGAACGAAATAGACATAATGTCCATTGACCTTATGGCGAAATCGAAAATTTAGACATGTTTAATTAGTAAATTTTGAAGTAGACATAATGTCAAGGTAATGGAAACGCCAAACACTCTACTCTGTTTTGAGTAATTGTTTGTCCGTAGTCAAATTTCTTTAGTTGACCCATTCAATCGGTAGCGTCAAGTTAAGAAGAAAAATGCCATCGGAATCAGAGGCCCATTATACAAAATAGACCTAAACAAAAGCATTTGATATATATAAATAATTTCCATAAATAAAACTAGACTTGAAGTTCAAAATTTCAATATAGACATTATGTCCACTTTAAAATAGGCATAATGTTCATGGACCTTATGACTATTGCCTAATTGTTCAAAATGTCCATGGAAATTGTGCCTATTTAAAGCAGACATATTAATAAGGTCAGTGGAACTTATGTCACACCCGTTTTGAATTACCAGACTTTCTTTTCTTTTACTGCCAGTTAGCCGGCATGTTTATAAAGTTTGTGTGTGTGAATGGAAAATATGCGTGGGTTGCAATTTTCGTGCCAGTAGCTGGCTGTGGGCAACGCTATATTGTATTCCTGCCCTAAACGCAGCCGCTGTATCGAAGAACAAATACGAAAAAGAAATTCGCTAAAATAGTGTTTTTGTTTACTTTTGCCGTTGCCTTGGATTTATTTCAAATTGGTGTTTTGGTTTGTTTACTTCTGCAGTTGCCTTTTGTTTAGTTTTGCTTACTTCTGCCTTTGCCTTGGATTTATTTCCAAATTGTTGTTTTGTTTACTTCTGCAGTTGACTTTTGTTTAGTTTTGCTTAGTTCTGCCGTTGCCTTGGATTTATTTCCAAATTGTTGTTTTGGTTTGTTTACTTCTGCAGTTGCCTTTTGTTTAGTTTTGCTTACTTCTGCCTTTGCCTTGGATTTATTTCCAAATTGTTGTTTTGTTTACTTCTGCAGTTGACTTTTGTTTAGTTTTGCTTAGTTCTGCCGTTGCCTTGGATTTATTTCCAAATTGTTGTTTTGGTTTGTTTACTTCTGCAGTTGCCTTTTGTTTAGTTTTGCTTACTTCTGCCTTTGCTTTGGATTTATTTCCAAATTGTTGTTTTGTTTACTTCTGCAGTTGCCTTTTGCTTAGTTTTGCTTACTTCTGCCGTTGCCTTGGATTTATTTCCAAATTGTTGTTTTGGTTTGTTTACTTCTGCAGTTGCCTTTTGTTTAGTTTTGCTTACTTCTGCCTTTGCCTTGGATTTATTTCCAAATTGTTGTTTTGTTTACTTCTGCAGTTGACTTTTGTTCAGTTTTGCTTACTTCTGCCGTTGCCTTGGATTTATTTCCAAATTGTTGTTTTGGTTTGTTTACTTCTGCAGTTGCCTTTTGTTTAGTTTTGTTTACAATGAATGTACTCATTAGTGCGATATGTAAATTTTAAATACCTGCAACCCCTGGTTCAACCATGGTGTCCAAATCCGAATAAAGAAACGGAATCGATAACCTTTGTCCAAAATATCATCTGCGTCAAATAATTAACAGCTTGGGCCATACCGAAGACATTGTAAAATTTTAACTCTTCTGTTCTGGCCTATTTCATAAGCTCAACCATCTTGGATATTTCGGAAATATTATATCAACCTCGGTGCAAGTGAGTGTTACCATGCGTTAATTTTTTTCTGCAAATTTTGAGGTTCAAAATTTGCAATCCAGGATATTCTGATGCCAGCGCAATTTGAATTTCTGAATTTCTCTTCACTAAGATATTAAGAACAGCTGAAAGTCGAGAACACAATCATTTTGAAATTAGGGATGTTCGATTTCGGTTGTAACCCAATTTCATCCAAATTTGGTGGAAATGAGAAAATTTCGAAATGTGTTTTTGTATAGGAAATGATGTAATTTCGAATCTTATTCGGAAATCTGCTAGGAAATTACATCATTTACCCCAACGAAATTACAGCATAAGATTTGAAGGTACCCGATATTAAAAAACAATAGCATCTTAATTTGGCAAAATAAAAATAAAAAACCCTTTTTCTTGGTTTTTAATTTCATTTAAAAGATATTGTATGAAAAAATTTTCCTCGGGTGCCCGGGCAACGCCGGGTACTTTTTGCTAGTTATGTATAAATGTATTTGTTTATTTATTTTTTTTATTTTGTGTTATGCTATTTGCATATTTTGCTTACTAACAACTAACACCTGCACTATATGATGTAGCCAGTGAGCACATAATATGTGTTGGCTAATCTCTGATTGTAAGTTAATGCTTGATATAAGCTCCTTACACTCGAGAACTGATAGTGCAGAAAAAAAAAAAAAAACATAATCATGTTTTGAATTTGTTCAAGTTGTAATCTTTATTTTTTTTTCTTTCTTTTCCAAAATATTTTGTTACTATATTTTTCGGTTTCATGTTATGGGGCATGAGTTCCACCTCAAAATCATTTTGAAAGGCGGTTTTCTTTTTCTTTTAACCACGATTGTGTCCTGGGATGGCTTTACGATAAAACAATGGTGGGGTGGCATTTGTAGTTGATTCCAGCTCTATATAGGATACGCCGAATGGGGATAGATAGTAGTATTCGTCCCAAGATGTACCATCTTGTGACGAGACCACACCTCTTATTAGGTCGTTGCTTGAAAATTGTAGGTTATAGATTGCTATTTTAAGCATTATAAGAATATATCTAGTCAGTGGAGTAATGTTAGTATAATTGTAAATATAAGAGTTAGAAAACCTTTTGGTTTTGGATTCGAAATTCTTGGAAGCGCAGCAGCGCAGGATTTTCCTTTCAAGTAATTCCACTTCAAGCGCGACAGAGGGGGAGATATTAAACCATATACGGAGGGCGTACATCATGATGGGTCTAATTGATGTCTTGTAGAAGAGTAGTTTTGACTTAATATTAAGGATCTTGTGTCTCAGAAATGGTGTTAGCATATTAGTACCTCTGCGGGATTTAGTTAGGGAGGTTCTAGCATGAAAGTTGAATTAAAGTAGATTGTTGAAATGGATACCCAGATATTTCAGGTTGTTTTTAGCCTGGACTAAGCAATTATCAATCCTTAGATAGAGATTTTTGCTTTCGGAGACTACCCCCGTAGGACCTTTGCCACTGACATTGCGGAAGCAAATTACTTCCGATTTGTTGGAATTGATATTAATTCCCCAGGTTTTGTAGTAGGTGTTAATTATTTGGATGTGTTTTTCCAGGTAACGAAGGGCAATGAGAGGGGACTCATGACTGGAGTAAGCAAGTGGAGACCATGTTGTTCTCGGCGAAACAATGTTGGAAATCGTGTAGGAAGATATTGTATAGTTGGGGACCAAGAATCGAACCTTGGGGGACACTACTTTCACAGGGACAGACGGTAGATTTAGAGCCTTGAATTTGAATGTAGAATTGTCTGTTTTTAAGGAAACTGTAAATAGCCCAGTCATTTTAAACCCCAATCTGCGGAAAAATTCCAATCAAGCTGAATTTTGGTACACGCCTTTATTACGGCGTTGTAATAAAGATGTGAAAAATCGACATTGATATCGTGCCGGCAAAAAAAGTTATGAAGGTCAAAAGGTCACGAAAACCTAAAAAAAAAAACAGTTTTTCACAAATATCTCGGTTTCTATAGTAGAACGTAAGCAAAAAAAGTTATAGAGCGAAAACCGGAGCGAACTCGAAAAGTTTGCAGTTTCTCCTCCTCCTCTTTTTCAACAGGGCCGGTGAGGTCCAAAACTTCGTCAAATGTTAATTCAATATTCCTAAACAACATCTCAAAGTTTGATTAACTTCCGACCTTTTTCTACCTGCCCACTGTACTAAGAACAAAGTAATATATAAAAATTACGGCAGAATGACAATAGTAATGGGCATGGCCTGGTACCTGTTGGGCAAGCGGAGATCGTTGGGGGGTGTAAGAAGTTGGTGATTTTAACAAGGAGCCATAAAAACAGCAACATTTCATGATTTCTCGGGTATATACGAAGGAATAAGGTGTAATTCTTCTTTTTTTTTGCATTTTTTGGCGAATTTTAAAAAATTACCTGTTTTTCGAAGTGCCATATCTCGGTAACTAATCGACAAACAAAATTGATTGTACTAACTAAATTGTAGCAAATTTTATGTTCTACAATTTTGTCATACACGTTATAATCATTGAAGCTATAGAAACCGAGATATTTGTGAAAAACTGTTTTATTTTTTAGATTTTCGTGACCTTTTGACCTTCATAACTTTTTTTGCCGGCACGATATCAACGTCGATTTTTCACATCTTCATTACAACCCGTAATAAAGGTGTATACCAAAATTCAGCTTGATTGGAATTTTTCCGCAGATAAAACCTAAAATTACTGGGCTAAAATTAGGTTGACTATTTGGGGTGGGAAGTTGAGCGTAGCGATTTTTGAAATGAGACCATCTCTCCAGACACTATCAAAAGCCTTTTCTATGTCAAGTGAACATGCAACGGTGCATCTTTTTTCCATTAGGTTGAGGGTGATATCGTTGTGGAATTTAAGTAGGGCGTAGGTGGTAGAGTGTCCCCTTCGAAAACCAAATTAGTGGCCGGGAATCGATTCGATGGTGGTGGGGGTCTCTCTAAAATGTTTCCAAGGTTGGTAAGAAGTTATATGGGTCTGAAATTGTTAATCTCATGACAGTCTGGTTTTTTTTCGATTGGTATGATGCGGGCTATTTTCCTGGAGTCTGGGAAATATCCGTTGTTAATACAATTATTAAGTATTATGGTTAGGAAGGATATAGCATTGGGTGGAATTTTTTTAAGAATGAGGTTCGAAATCCCGTCTGGTCCGGATGATTTTTGGGTCGCAGTGCGTTTATGATAATTGCTACACAGGCTCTATTGGTGAAAATGTGTTGAGCTATTGGGTTAAGGGTGGTGTTAGGGTTAGGGTTGTAAGCTGTGTGTGGAGTCGTTTTTATTTCCTCCGTTAGAGTTGGATTATAGGAAGGTTTTTTTTTCGGTGTAGGTATCTGCAAAGTGGTTTTTAAAGGCATTCACGATATTTGATTCGGTTGTAAGGGTTACATTATTCACTATGAGCTTGACACGGTAGGTATTTTTCTTTTTGCCTATAATTTTGAATGTCTCTTTAAAAGCATAACGGTCTGGTTTTATTTTTGAAATCCTGTCGTTAAATTGGTTGCTGAGCCAAATTCCGACTTTGTCAGAGATAATTTTGTTAAGAAGGGAGATCTTTGTGGAAAGGTCATGGTAAGGTGAATTGACCCTGTTAAAGGAGTTGTGAAAGATATATTTCAGGTTTTTTTGCCACTGGTGTTTTAGATTGAAAAGATTTTCAATTTCACGGGTGAGGTTGCTACATTTTCTGAAGCTAGGTCTAGTTTGTGTGGAGTGGAGATCAAGAGAGTCGTGTAGGGCTTCGTTGAAAGAGCAGATTTTTTGTCAATGTCTGGGTTTGAGAGACTACTGGTATGAGGGGGCTTTTGGTAGAAAGAAATAGTTCTAAATGGTCTTTGAAGCTAGTCCAATTCGTTTTCATGGGAGGATTATTGGAAGAACTTGGATCTTGAAGGCAGATGTTTGCGTCTCTCAGGTTTAATTCCAATAGTACTGGGCAATGCTCAGTGAATGTGGGTAGAGTAAATATTGAGAAAGATGGTTTGAAAGCAGAAAGTGGTCTAAGAAGGAGGAGCTTCGTGGGAACGTGGGGATAGATGATGTGATATTAGAAATTGATGGATTATGAGTTTGGAGCCAGTTCTTCAGGGTTTTTTCATTAAGGTTGTGCCAAGCGTCTCCCCAGTTGATGCTTCTGGCATTGAGGTCTCCACCCAAGATGGCCCCGTAGAAGTTATTTGTCAATGAGTCAATTCTAATTAGTTAGTTCGTGAGGGAGGATGAAGGGCAATTAGAAGGGAAGTAAATTGACCCTATTAGGAGCTTTTTATTTAATTTATTACATGAAACGTTAAAAGAGGTAAATAGGCCCGGAAAAAGTGAAGATTGCCATTCTATTTGGTAGGCTATGTTTTTTTTAATTGCGATGGCCACGCCTTGATGTTGGTAATTTTTAAATACATGGAATGAGTTTAGGAAAATTGTATGTTTGGTGTTAAAGTGGGTTTCTTGGATGCAGGCAATGGAGATATTGTTGGCTAGGAGTATTTTGTTGAGTTCAATTCTTCTAGCCTGGTTAATAAGGGATGAAATGTTGAAGGTGAGGAATTTAACTAGCATGATAGGGTGTTAGTCATGAGTTGATTAACTAGGTCAAGGTACGCTAGCTTCTTTTGCATTGGTGAGTTAATTGTTCTTACATTTGCCATAAAATATTCAATTTTGCCTGCAAGGGAGTTGAAATCCAAACCAAAAAGTTCATTGGGCATCTCCGTAAATTGCTGGATTGGACTAGAGTTGAGCCTAGGAATATGGGAGCTTTCAGGTGGAAGGGAAACATGTTTGGGTTCAAATGAGGAGCTTATAAGCTTATTGAATAGGCTTGCGTAGGAAGTGCCAGAGGCAGTGAGGTTTCCGTTGGAAATGAGGTTAGTGAGAACACGGGTATTATTTCTTTTTACAAGAGCTTCCTGTGTGATTTTTTTCGTTTGTCCTGTTATTCCTTATAGATTTTGCAGCCTTTGAAGTTTGCCGTGTGGTTTTCGCCACAATTGGTGCAAGAAACCTTGCTGCCGGGCTCATTTGAGACTTGACATTGCCCGGGGTCATGTTTGTTAGTGCATTTTACACACTTATATGGGTTAGCGCAGTTTTTTGCCAGGTGGCCAAACTGCTGGCATCTTCTACATTGGAGGGGACCAGTGTTGCCTCTAGGCTTCTCCAAGTGTACTCGGGTATTAAAAAGATATTTAATTTTGAGGATTTTGTTGGCACTTGTGCCAGGGAGAAGTCTGACCAAAAATAAGTTGTAAAATATGTTCTCTTTTTTTGAACGCAGTGTTTCGAATCTCGAGACTAAACTTACCCCTGCTATTATGCTGTTGAGCTTCTGAATCCGCGCTGTTTCTGTTGGAGGAGCCGCCGGCAGGTATGGTGTTTTCTCCTTTGTTTATCGGCTTATCTTCAGATGTTTTTGTGTTGCTGTTTCGATCAGTGCTGGTGTTCTGCGTGATGTTTATTGGGTGAAATCTAGTGCTGGAACTGGGTTGCTCCTGTGATGTGCGATCGGTGTGTGTGGTGTTTGATGATGGGTATATTTTAATATTACCCAGTATGTGGAATCTGTTGGGGTTGTTGTGTGAAGTTGCAGGTAGTGGTGGCGTCCGGGTGGTGGTGTGATGTATTCTTGCAGTATGTTTTTTTTGTAAGTAGCCGCCAATCAAGATGGTCACGTGTTGGGCTTAGTTGCTGAGGTGTACCGTTGTCCATTTGGTTGGCTGATGTGTTCTTTGATGTGTGGTCTGGTAAATTCGCTGCTGTGTTGCTTAATGGAACTACTGATGTATTGCTGGTGGAAGCGATATTGGATAGGGAAGCAGTTTGAGCTTCCTTAGTCAGGTTAGGTTTAGCGCGATTGTTCTGGCTTAATTGCAGTAGTTGTTGGGCGGCGGAGAGTTTTTTTAAGCAAATGTTGATTCTATGCTGCCTTTTTTCCCTGGGGATATGCTTAAAATTTCTTCAAGGTCCTTTTCTCTAGCTTTGTTCTTAGAGTGTCCCATTTTGTTGGTATAGTGCACAAGTGTGCGGAGCAAATAGGTGTGGTAGGTGTGGCGGTGTGGCGATGATGTGAGACCAATGGGGGAATATAGAAAATTTAAGAAATGATGAGATTTTCTTTATTGTAATAATTAATTTAATTTAATGCAATAAAATTATTATTTTTAATTGGCCTCAAGATGTTTAACGGTTAGGAAATAAATGCTTCACGATCTCCTGTACGAGGTTATCCAAAAAATGGCGTCGGAATATATATTTTCTATGTGATTTACGCTGATCGATGCGAGAGAAGATCCAAAGATTATCCAAAGACTATCGCTTTGGTTCTTGGCATCCGTCTTTTAAAAATCGTGCTGATCCAATAGGAAATTATATTGGATTGGTTTTTGCCATTATTTATTTGTTGAAATAAAATTATGAGATTAAAATTTAATTATTAATTAATTTCCACGCGTCTTTACTTCTCGAGGGTTTCTCTCAGCCGTCAATAGGAAAAAAATGTGAGAGCTCTGCTCATGTAGGTAGGTACAAGACAAAGAGGATATTATATAAAGAGTCCAATCTTTCCTACGTTCCATCCTCCACTAGCCTCGTTTTATGTGGTCTCTTTTGTATTGTATTCATTAGCCGTGTGAAACAACAACGAGTAGGATTTTTCCATCCACATCTTCTGAAAATGAAGGGGCAACAAAAAAAATTCAGAAATCGTGTTTGAAGAGGCTACTTAATGGAGAAGACACACTACTTAACATTTTTTAAGGAAGGAATGCACTAGAAAGCAATGGAAAAGTGATCGATGTTTATTCTTTAGATTACTATTTCACAGCTCATCTGTTTCAAAGGATTAAGGATGACTTTTTAAAATTGGTTAGAATATAAACTTTTATTCTCGAAATTCAATAAAGGCGGGCTTACACATTATTTATGAATAGACCGCACGACTTAAGATTCTTGTGAGAATCTAAAAAAAAATTAAATAAAGAAGACAGTTTCCAATTTAGTGATATGAAAAATATAACTTTATTACTCGGCTGACAACGAAGAACTGATTTTATTGTCTATCTTTTTAATACAAAATGTAATCTCATATAACAATGCAGTTTCAGGCAATTTACTTTCTCACCATTTTCGTTTGCAATCCATGCATTTTTATGAGCTTGTGCAAAAATGTAATTTAAGTAGTTTAATAAAAGATAAAAGAATTTACATTTATGGATTCTACTTTAGGTTGAGCAAATGCAAATAATGTAATTCAAGCAGTTTAATAAAAGGTAAAAGGAATTTGCATGTATGGATTTTACTTTAGGTTATAATGTAATTTAAGTAGTAAATTTAATATAAAACAAAAGAATTTGCAATTATATGCAATTTGTTTGTTGGTTTCATAACTCCTCCCCTTTTGGTGAAGCGACTGCCAAAGGACGTTTGTCCTTGAAGGAGCGATTGGTTTGTTGGTTTGTGGTTTTGGTTCTTCGTTGGTTCCTACATCTGTGTTGATAATTTTTGGTGCTTGGTGTTTTTGTTTGTAGAAGTAAATAGCGGTAGCCGTCAGTACAAGGAGTAGCATCATTGATATTATGATATAAATGTTGTAAGTGGATTTGGTGGTCAAGAGTGTTATTTCCTCTCTATTCTGCAGTTGTTCTGATAGTAAGTTTTCCAGTGTTAGGTTGTATGTTGTTACCGTGGGTTTTATTTCTCTACGTGTTGGAGGATGAATCACAATTTGGTCAAAAAAGTTGTTTACTCTGGAATCATAGATAATGTTATTTATTGTTATGGTACAATCTGAAAAATGAATAAGAGCTGTTCCGTAAACTATATAATTTTGGATGCTGCATGTTGTGTTCAATGTGACATTGTGGGCATTGATGAGAAGTATGTAGTTTGGCTCAGGCTGGAGTGTAGAAGGGATATCTGAGTTGTTTGTCATTTTACAGCTAGCTGGTAGATTTTTGATGATTTGTGGTACGCAATTCGGGTAATCCGTCTGGTAACTATTTTGCCTTTTACAGTAGAAGGTTCCTTCTAGTTGACTGCATTCTTTGTTGTAGTATTGTGCCTCAAGTTCGTTAAGAGCGATATATGGGTAGGTGGAGATAGTAAGAGTTTTGTTAATGGGTATAGGAATTAGATGGAAAAAGGAAAATAGATTGTTAGAAACAACTGGTATACCAATGCTAAATATAATATTTGTGTTGTTGTAGTAAGCTTTTAAACTTAAAAATTCGTATATCTGTTCATCCGATGTTAGATGAACGAGTTGATTTTCAAAGAAGTACCTTATTTCTCTTAGTTCAGATTTACTAAGTATTTGTTTGGATATAATATTTAGACGGGCTAAAGTAATAGCTTCCGCAATATCATTTAAGTGATTTTGGAGTAGGTCAATGTTAAAGTTTATTCTGTTAATATATTGGAGTTGAATGAGAGCTGCTTGTGCTGTTGTGATTGAGTTATTTAAATTTTTCTGTTGGAGACTTAAAAATGTTTTGATCAAATTTTGTTGCTTATTGGCATGACGAGTGATATTTTCAAATCTTTCTATCATCCTTTGATTAATGCCTATTTGTTTGTTAGATTCGGCTTTAAGAATATCTTGATTAAATTCTATCGCTTCTAGTTCTTGATTTAGTTGTAATGCGTTGGCGTCCATATTTCCCGTAATAGTTCTTATAAGTGTACCCAAACCATTGATTATACCTCGTTTATGTCGGTGAAGGGGCAAAAGAGTTTCTAGTTTGAGTTCTAACTCATTTAGTTTTATTTCTGTTATGTCCATTGATTCATTATTTAGGTCCTGTTTGTTAAGGATTGTTATTGACTTTTTGATTTCGTTAACGCTTTCGACGTAATTTAGTAAGTTAACTATGTGTACATAATTTTTTTCAGTTTCAATAACTCTGGCTGTTCCCAGTCTGAGTGGCAAGAGTCCATAGCTATCAGTTAAATTATGGATCTCCAGGTGGTGTGCTTGTGCACCCATTAAGAGGATTGTTGTCGATATCCTGAAATATACGTTTATTTTTAATACGGCTTTTATGCAATTTCTTATTGTCATTAGTGATGACTGTCAATCTATTGTTAGTTTGGACTGTTTGTTTTTTGAATCGAGGAGTAATCTTATTTCTTCTACATTCTTTTCGATATATATTTTCTCCTACCTCAAGATGTTTAGGGTCTTCTCTATTTTTGTTTATTTTCTTAATGTTTTTGTCTCTTATATCTTCTAGTAGTTTCTTGATGGACTCGAAAAGTTCTTTTTGAAAGGCATTGAGTTTTTGTAGGTAATCGTGCTTGTCACTGTATGACAGGGTTTGATTGAAGTCGTATGTTCGACCGTAGAAAAGCTCGTATGGTGTATAGTTCGTCGAAGAGTGAATAGCATTATTGTAGGTAATAATGGTTTCGAAAAGTATATCTTCATGATCTTTGTCTTTATGCTTTTCTTTAATAATTCTATAAATCTCAGTTAGTGTTGAGTGCATCCTTTCTACAGGAGCATTGCTTGTGGTTTGTTGGAAAGATGTAACATGAGCTTCTATATTGAATTGCTTGCAGAAATATTGAAAAATATTTGATGTAAATTCCGATCCTTGATCACATACAATTTTCCTTGGTATGCCGTGAAGGCTTATAAAATGTTGAATTTGTTTAACTATGTTCACGCTATTTCGGGTTGTTAAGGTATAAGCTGCACCAAATTTGGAAAATGTATCTATGAGAGTGAGGACACTTTTATTGTTAATGGTATATACGTCTGTGTGTACTATATCAAGCGGCTTTAGGGGAATTTCTGTTTTTCCAAAGGTTATTATGGGAGGTCGTCTTTCATATTTTTGTGTCTGACAAGTGGTGCAATTATTAATTGTCCTCGTTATTTTGTCCTTCATATAAGGAAAATAATAATCTAGTTGTAGGTGTTGATATGTCTCCGAAATACCCCTATGATTGGATTTCACATGGTAGTCAGAAATTATTCGGTCTTGTTCATCACTTTCAGTGATGTCAAGCAAAAGCTTTTTACATCTTAATAAGCGGAAGGTTTTGCTTCTAGCAAAATATTTTGAATAAACCTGTTGTATCAACTTGAATGTTTCATCATCTGCCATTACTGAAACGAGTTTATTTGTAGGAAAGTATTCTTTAATAAATGAAATAATATCGTTTTCTGAAAATGATTCTCGTTTAAAAATTCGTCTTAGTTTATTTCTAAAGATAACTTTTAATAGATTTTGAGGTTGGTTATCTGATGATTTTTGTAATATTACTTGAAAACTAAATTCATTAAGGGCCTTTTCTGCTATAGATATGCCTTCGTCAAGATTTTCTTCAGCTGAATGTATCGTGGCAGCTGTTGAATCGTTAAGGTTCAATTCTATTTTATCAGGTAGTTTGATGCGACTGAGTGCATCGGCATTGGAATTTAAAATTCCTTTTTTATATATGACCTCATAATCATATTCTTCTAATTTCAGTCTCCAACGCACAAGTTTGGAGTGTGGATCTTTTAAGCTCATGAGCCACTGAAGAGGTTTGTGATCCGTGACGATTTTAAATTTATTACCGAAAAGGTACGGCCGGAAATAATTTGTCGACCAGACAATAGCAAGTAATTCCTTTTCTATCGTCGAATAGTTTAGTTCTGACGTCGTTAGGGTCCTACTCGCAAAGCAGATTGGCTTATCGCTTCCAACGGGTCCTTGAGATAAGACGGCACCCAGCGCAATATTGCTGGCATCTGTAGTTAGCACGAATGGCTTAGAAAAATCTGGGTATTGCAAGAGGGGGTCATTTGATAAAATATCTATACATAGTTCGAAGGTTTTTCTATATTCGTCATCAAGAACTATCTCTGCACCTTTTTTAAGACATTTAGTTAATGGTTTGGTTAGCTTGGCGAAATCGGGAATAAATTTCCGATAATAACCCATTAATCCAAGAAAGGATTTAATTTCTTTTGTTGTTTTTGGTATTGGGAACTCTCTTATAGCTCTAATTTTGTCGGGGTTTGGTTTTACGCCGTCCCTTGTGATTACGTGTCCAAGGAAAGCTGTTTCTTTGCGTAAAAACTCGGATTTACTCAACTGTATTTTAAGGTTTGCTTTCCTTAATTTTTCGAATATTTTTTGAAGGCTCTCTATGTGTTCTTGAAGTGATGTAGAATAAACGACTATGTCGTCTAAATAAACGAGACAAGTTTTTCCGATAAACTCTCTGAGTACGTTATCCATTACTCGTTGGAACGTGGATGGGGCATTTTTCAGCCCAAAAGGCATTCTTACGAACTCATAGTGACCACTTTCGACCGTAAAAGCCGTTTTTTGAATATCTCGGGTATCCATTTCGATTTGGTGGAAGCCACTAGCCAAGTCGAGAGTCGTAAAATAATGACATTTGCCTAATTTGTCTAAGATTTCGTTAATGTTGGGTAGAGGGTATTTGTCATCTATCGTTTTGTCGTTAAGACGGCGCACAGTGGTTCCGTTTGTATGGGAGAGGTGGTCAAAACCCTATAAAATCTGAACTACTAAACGGATTTAAATGAAATTTGGTACAGATGTTAAAATTGTACTTTTACATATTTGCTGAAAATTTGGTAAGCAAAACATGATAAAAAAAAAAGTTATTGACATTTTTCAAAATTTTCTGGATTTTTATATTTGAAGTTTTTTCAATGAAATCTGTATTATTGAACGAATTTTGATAAAATTTGGCACATAGATTGAGATTAGTTTTATGCATATCAATTTATAATAAGGCTAAGAAAAAATTATTAGAAAAGAACTTATTGACATTCTTTTATAGTTTTTGAGGAGAACGGACAAAAAACCCAAATTTGCATTTCGAATGATTGAAAATAAAAGAAAAACACTACTAAAATCTTTTTTTTTTATTTTTATTAAATTTAATCAATTTATTGCAATAAATTTAAAACATCTGTCGGCAATTTTAATTTTTCATTTTTTTTCAAATTTCTTTCGTTAGAAAGCAACGGATCTGATGTTAACAGCAATCTATTAAACAAATCGGTATTTGTTAAGACTCTAGATGTTTTTCGTGTATTGTGTGATCTGAAAAATTTGACATCCTTGTTTTTTGCCTCTGCTGCCCCTTCCGTTAATTGGCCTATAGGCAAAATTGCATGTTTTGCAATTTGTCCTCCATGAATGAGAACTTTATGTACAGAAGCTGGCATTGGATACCACGGATATTCTTGGACAATTTCACGTGCAGTATCTTGGGCATATTTTTCGAAAACCTCCGGATTTATTGAAAAACAACTAGCCAAAGTTTTTAAAATGACTGCACATCTTTCTATTATTGATTTTTTCACACCCGTTATTTGGGAAGATACAGTAGGATTAGCAAAAAATCTACGCGCAGTATTTCCGTCATTAGAATTTCCACCTCCTTGTTTTGGTTTATCAACTATCAGTCCAATTTTTCTGAATTCTTCTTGAATTCTTTTTTTTTGAACTGCAAGAAGAGGTTTCTCACTTTTTCCAGTGCGCCATTTTTTGAAATCTAGTCGGTATGCTAGATGGATGAAGAATTCGAAAAACCTTATCCACGCATGCAGTGGAGATATGCCAAAATCCAAACAGTCTTCGTTAATACTTTTTTGTAAGGATCCTTCAATATCATTCATATTTGTTGGCTTTGCTCCACAAATGTAGCACACCTGTTGCGAAGCAGTGTGTGTCAAAGCATTGCACACCTTCCCGTCAACCATTGTTAACTTGAGGACATGTTTAATGTTTAAAGTATGGTTAGTTATTTTAACTAAACTTTCAGATAAATCATTAATCTGGTTCTCAATGTAGCTCTGCTCAGCTCTACTCGACTCTGCCGTTTCCTTTTTTAATTGAAACCGTATTGGGCGACAATATCGAGTCGATCCTGGACGAGGATTTTGCCATAAAATTTGTTTTTCAGAGTCAGAGCTTTTTTGTGAAAATAGTTGGATTGGAACATATGAAGTAATAAACATGTCAGCATCACTGAATCCCTCAGAAATTTGTTGTTTATATTCTCCTTGTCCACTGCTACCATCAAAACCCCATTTTCCAATAAGGGTAAGATTACCTAAATCAAAAATGTATTTTATTTAGTCACACTAAATTAAAGTTTTCAATTACATAACTCGTATCTCGTACATTACATTTATTCTACTCCCCCTGTGCTGTTAAATTCAGACTAGACATTGTATCACTGGCTACTTTATTTAGGTTATCTGCTGTAAAACGAACACGATACACAATTACCATACCTACAGACATCACAGAAAGGACAAGTATTACAATGAAACAGAAAGCTTTGTTGGTAAAAGATTCTTATTTGATGGTATTACCTAAATCAAGCTCCAAACTTTCAAAAACTTCCTTTTGGGATTCTACGATTCTTTGGGCTGTATGGTTTAGAAGACCTTGAAGGGAAACTTCAGCCGATGTATCGGATATTGATATTTTTTCAGGCTCCGGGTAACAATCTTTTTTCGCTTTTATTACCTTAACATAACTTGGAAAAACATCAACTTCGGTCTTTTCGTTTACCAAGTTCCTAATGAATTGGTACTGGTGTTTTGTTAACTTTGCCTCAACCAAAATTTTCAAAGCATCATTTGAATTCAATTGCTTGGCTTTAAGATTATCTGTTGACTGGCAATGCTTCAAAGCACAAGCAATGTCTTCATCTATTGCAGCAATTGTGGCAATTCGTCTGCGCTTAGTTCGAGAAGAGCTATCTGAAAATGACTTCTTTGGCCTACCTCCTACATTATCTGGTGAATTAATTAATTCTTCTTCTTCTTGGTAAGGCCCGAAGTCTTCGACGACGCAATCAAGCCAAGCACTATATTTAGATAAAAAGGCATCATCTCTTCGAGAACATAAATTCCATTTTTTTAGGAAGAGTTTGCATAACAAAACAATCTTTTTTCGTGCATGTAAGCTTTCAATGTTATATTTTTCTTTAAAAAGTACCCATGTTTCATCAATTTTTCCAGCATTGCGACCTTTCTTCGCCTTCCGCCACAAATGAAAAATATCAATGCGCTTGATCATATCACTTGAATCTAGAAAAAAAGGGAAATAGGGTTTCACTTAGGCTCAAAATTTTAATATTTCCACAAATTTCCGCAAAAAAAACCGTATATACCCTTAAACAGGGAAGATAAGCCTACGTTAATCCATTAAAATTATTGAGTGCAAATGGGTGCCCTAAAAGTTCTGGCTTATCAAAAAAACACAAAATTTTAAAAATCACAAAAATTCATTTCTTTCAACAGCAGTTTTAATAAAATAATAATATGTAAAATATATATATATATATATATATATAATAATCATCTTTATAAATTGTTCTATTATGTTTACCACTTTTTTCCAGAAAAAAACCTTAAAAACACACACAAAATAGCTAAAATGCTTCAAACTAACGTTTTTTAAGAAATTGCGAAAAACATTAAACTTTGCCACGTGCCTGACTGTCAAAAACTACATTTAGAAAAAAAAAATAGTCCCACGTAGTTGCCCCGTTATCATAGATAATAACTGCATTAAAAAAAATTACTTTTATTACTTGAGGTTTTGGCCTATGGGCGGAACCACTGTGCGGCGGTAATCAATGACTACCCTCCATTTTTGTTTACCTGTGGAATCTAATTTTTTGGGTACAACCCAAACTGGGGAACTCCATGGAGAGAAACTTGGTCTTATAATACCTTGATTTAACATATCTGATATCTGGTTTTGAACCTCTATTTTATGAGTATATGGATACCTGTAGGTCTTGGTATAGATTGGTATATCGTCTTTGGTTTTAATTTGATGTTTTATTATATTTGAAAATGTTAAGTGGTCTCCTTCGTTATAGAAGATATCAGAGTAATTCCGACAAAGCTTCGAAATGGATTTTTTTTCTTCGGAATTTAAATGTTCTGATCGAATTTCAGAGGCAATATCACTACAATTTTGTATGTCTTGGTCTTTAACTTGAATCTCCAAATTATTTAATTCTCTCATTTCAAATTTTGAAAGAGATTGTACTTTCAGTGGGTGTTGTAAGAAAAGGATCTGATCTTTTGATGTATTATTTTGAACTTCGATTTCGGAGTGCCAATTTTCTGCGGAATAAATACCTTCAAAAATTTCTATATTGCGTTCAACTATCGTTTTAGGGACGAGGATGTCACCGGTTTAAATATCTACAGGAAGTTTTACGATTTCGCTGGAATTTGCTGGTATTCTAAAATTCTGTGACATAAAATTGGGCTTAAATAAGAGAGGGATATGTGTATTTGCTGTTATTAGTGTTTTATTAGGTAAATCAATGCTAGCTTTAAGGGTGTTAAGAGCATCAAGTCCTAAAAGTCCATCGAAATAGCCATGGAATTTATAGATAAGAAACTTTTGATTACCGGTTTGTCGAAATTCTAGGAAAATAGGAAGTGTTACTTGTTTGTCTATACTATGGTTTTTTGAAATTGTAGCGATTGTTGTGGGTTGAGTTATTTTAACATCATCCGGGTGCACGTATTCTGGGTTAATAAACGAGGCGGAAGCTCCTGTGTCTATCAAAAATTTTAAAGTTTTACCGAAAGGCGAGGAAATATTTATATATGGGAGGAATTGACCGTGTTTGTTAATGTCTAAGTAAATGGGGGTCTTGGGGCTAAAGAATGAAAATTTATTTCGTCTTCATACTCAGAATTATCATTGAAAGGATATTCATTTGGACTGTCGTAGTAGTTGTCCAATTGTGGATAATAGTTCTGGAGAGAACTGGGTTCTATGGGTTCTTGTGGGACATAGTTAATTTGATTATCTAGGGTTTCTATTTTGTTGTTTATTTCAGATGTGTCTAGCTCGTCAATGTTATGAATTTGAGCATTTTGTCTGAACGTATTATTTTGTCCAGAGGGTGGTTTTTTTACTAAAGATTGAGCGGAAAGTGTATCCATCGGTTCTGGTTTAGGAACAGGTGGCTTTGTTTGGGTATTTAGTCCTGGAAAATAAGGTTGTTGTTGGAAGAATGGTTGTTTCTGATAACTAACTTGTTGGTAGGGTACATATTGCTGTGGTCTCTGGTAGTTGATTTGTTGTTGAGGTCTATGTAGTTGTTGGGAAGGAGGTGGTCTTAAGGTTAATTGACTAGGTTTTATGTTTTGGGATGAATGAATGGGACCAAAATGCGGTTGTCTAAATGGTAGCCCTTTTATTTGGGGGTTAGGATTTATCAATGGTTTTGGTAAAGGTTTATTTTCGTATCGAATATAAGATGTATTTTGCTCTTTAATGCGGAAAGAAAATGCTTCAGCTAATGATTTAGATTTCATTGATCTAATCGTAGAACCTAAAGGTTCTCTTAATCCAGTTAAAAAAATATTAAGGCACATTTCAACATAGAGATCACTTTTTGATTTAATGATGTTAGCATCTTTGTTGTGAATTTGAATGTGATTTTTTATTGTGGAAAAAATTTCTACGACCTCACTATAAAATTGTTCGGTTGTCTTGCTACCTTGACGAAGATTATGTAGGTCTTTAATTAACGATGTCTCATTACGTTTATCCGCGTAATGGAGTATAAGGTTCTCTTTTATTTTTGACCATTCTAGTGGTGTCCCGTACATATTAGACCTGGGTCAATCGTTCATTTCAAAAGATCGAATCAATCAAATATGGGTCATTTGAAAGATTCGGTCTTTTCAATCAATCATTCATTCAATCAAAAATGAAATGTTTCGGTTAAGAACTGTGTTGTTCATTTTCAAAGATACAATCGTTCAACATTCATTCATTTCATTATATCATTCTTTTTCAATCATTTCACTTCCAGCCCATACCGGTTACGGAAATTATGTGAATAAAACATTTTGTGTCTTTGCATTTGTATCTTTGCAAGCCAGAGAACATTCAATACATGTACACTACACAGTACATATCTCTCTCTCTCCTTAGTCGCTAGTGCCTTTTAATTGCATGTACCTATACATTTACAATAATTACTATGGTTTCGCTGTGTTTCATTTCAGTCCAATTTCATTTCACTCTAGGTTCGTTTCGTTCGCTCATTTCGATTGTACATACATGATACATTACTAACACCACTCATTGGATCGAATGAATCAATGAATGAGAGTGAGAGTGAGTGAGTTGTGTCGTTCATTTAAAAGTATTGAATCTGATTGATCGGATCATTTCCATTTGTGTGATTGCAATCACCAATACTTTTAAATGAACGGGTCGCAAAGACCGAATCAATCACGATTGACACAGCTCTAGTACATATTAAGGACCTCATTAGCTGGCCCATCTATTTTGTTTCTGATGGCTCTGAGCAATAGTTTCCCATAGGTTACGTCAGGAACTAACGTTACCAGCAAAAGAATTTCTTCGACATTGGTCAAGAATTCGTAAAGAAGCCGTGGATTGCCGTCAAATCGTGGAAGGTCTTTGATGGCATCCGGTATTCTCAATGAATTGAATAATTCATTAACAGAAATAGTTGTTGCGTTAGTTTGGGTTGTTTGCTTAGTCATATTTGATTCAATTGCTAAATTATTACTAATCGAAAGATTCTCTATTTCACTCGTAATATCAATTCCACTGATGGTTTCTAATTCACTTGGGACAAAATTTAACTTTACCTTTTCCAAATCACTGTTATTTTGAGTGCTATCTTACTAATATTATAAATGTGAAAGTTACGATGTTTGGATGTTTGGATGTTTGTTGCTAACTCACGCAAGAACGGCTAAACGGATCTGGATAAAATTTGGCACAGAGATAGCTTATAGTCTGGAATAGCAGATAGGCTATTTTTTATCCCGGTAAAATGTATGATTCCCGTAGGATAGATTTGTTTTAATTTTTGAAATTACACCAGAATGGGTGAACGGATCTGAATGAAATTTAGCACAGAGATAGAAAATAGTCTGGAATAGCATATTGGCTACTTTTTATCCCGGTAAAATGTATGGTTCTCGTGTGATAGATTGGTTTTAATTTTTGAAATCACACCAGAATGGTTGAACGGATCTGAATGAGCACAGAGCTAGATTATAATCTGGTATATCTTATAGGTTTCTTTTTATCACGGTTTAATGTAGGTATTAAATTATAAAGCTATAAAAGGAGAAGAAGCTAGATTACGATAGACTATACTCCTCAAGGTACAGTCTACTTCTTGATCAGCTGAAACGCGAGCGAAGCCGCGGGTAAAGGCTATATATGTATATATAAAAATGGATGTGTGTATATATGTATGTTGCGTATGGACTCCAATGGATCTTTATGAAATTTTCGGGGTAAATATAGTTTAGTCCAGGGATGGTTCCTGTGAAGGTTTCGTGCCGATCGGGTGGAAGGAAAACAAATGCATGCTTTTAACAATTTTGGTTCAGTTTTTTTTAATTCTTTTATGGTTTTTTTCATAAATTTTTAAGCGGAATGCCCGGGTGGAAGACAGAAAAATGCGGGCTTTTGGCAAAATTTTTTTTTCAACTTATTTATAAAAATTTATTCCTTTCGTTGAATAAAAGCATCATATTTATGGAACTGAGTCGAAAAAATCAAACTCTCAACGAACGTGCGTGTGCATTTGGTGCAAGAATCGTCCACCCAAACATTTTCCAAACAACTTTTGAACATCGGAAAAGGAATTGAATCGCACAACAAATGACATTCTATTTTCCCAAATTTTTTTCAAATGCAGCAAAATATTCAAGCCACAATTTATCAATGTTATCATGTTCAGTTTAACAATCAAATTAACTGCACTTTGTGTGTATGCCAACAAATTTGTATATTTATACACCAACCAAAACGACCAAAAATATTGCTTATCCGCTAGCATGGAGATAAAATATATAAATAAATTTAATTTCACATTAAATACACATAAGTGTTTTTTTGGGGGTAGCAACGCGCGCCGGGTACCGCTAGTTATTTAATAAATCTATTCTATCATAAGGTCTGGGTCTTAATCTATGTATATATTTATTTGGCATTAGTTATAAGTTATAGTAGAGATTAGGAGGAATGAAAGGAAAATAAAAGGAAAACAACGAACTTGACTTACAATAGTTCCATTTGTTCGATGGACTCGGTATTCTGCCGGATTTTTTTTTTATGATGGGGTTTTATTCAATAAACTCGGTATTCTGCCGTATTATTTCTATGGTGAGTTTCTCTGTTGCCGACACGTAGATTTTCCAGAACCAAAGAGTTGTAACTCAGCCAAACTTATTGTTCGTGTTCCTTACGCTATTTTATTTAATTATGGTATCTTCGTCACTTTATATCAATAAGCCGTTGATATTGAATTGTTTATTCGAACCGATATTTAAAAACATTCACGACGTTTATCAATTATATACGCTACTATTATCAGTTAACCACTGATATTGAATTGTTTTTTTTTTAACACCGATCTTTGAAACATTCACGACGTTCAAGATACAAACTCGATTTTTGCAATCCTACCGACTGCGCCACTTAAGATTCTTGTCAGAATATAAAAAAAAATTAAATAAAGAAGACAGTTTCCAATTTAGTGATATGAAATATATAACTTTATTACTCGGCTGACAACGAAGAACTGATTTTATTGTCTATCTTTTTAATACAAAATGTATAATCTCATATAACAATGCAGTTTCAGGCAATTTACTTTCTCACCATTTTCGTTTGCAATCCATGCATTTTCTTGAGCTTGTGCAAAAATGTAATTTAAGTAGTTTAATTTACATTTATGGATTCTTCTTTAGGTTGAGCAAATGCAAATAATGTAATTCAAGCAGTTTAATAAAAGGTAAAAGGAATTTGCATGTATGGATTTTACTTTAGGTTATAATGTAATTTAAGTAGTAAATTTAATATAAAACAAAAGAATTTGCAATTATGCAATTCGTTTGTTGGTTTCATAACTCACGCCAATATCTGTATAAGTTGAAATTTCCTGATTGTGAAGGTTTACACACGGAATTCAATTCTTGATGCTAAATTTCCATTCGCGTTACCAAGTTTCACTTGCATGAAGTTTTCTAAATAACTGCCTTAGCACAATGGTGTAGCTGCAGCAGTATAACGTTGCACTTACAATTTGAAAATGCAGCTGCAGCACAGAAAGTAGCTGAAGTAAAAGTCGACTCGACTCCAACTTCATGAACGTGCTGCGCTGCAAAACAAACAAAATGGCAACAACACACCATTATTCTGCTTACTCAGTAACGCATAAAGAGTGAGTTTACACTTACAAGTAAAACGACAACATGTTATAGTTTGTAAGTAGTAAGGCAGTCGAATTTTTCATTTTGTGTTGGGAGTCTCCAAGTTGCGTGTTTAAATGTGAGAAATAAAAGAGATTATGTTAATTAAAACTTAAATTAATTTATTTTGTAGTCATATTTTTGTTTGTCTACAGTCCGTTGTTTCCGATAAATTTTCAGTAGTCGCAAAAACAATTTATTGATTTCTCTTGTTAATATAGATTGTGAAAAAAAATAACATACATCATTTAAAAAAAAACATCTCGAAATAATATAATGCAATACTTCGAAGTGTTATGTCAACTTAATAATTCCAGTGTGTACAATCTTGGCGGGGAAATTGAGCTGAATCGGATTTTTGTTTACGTATGCGGTTTTTACGCATACATGGTTAAGAAAAAGACATCGATGACAGCTGTAGCTTGTAGGCAAAATCAAAAGAAGGCACAAGATGGGCCTCTTAATAGTACTTTCTCTATGCCCTTAACAGTCACTGCTAGTGAAAACAAAATACTTTTCTTACGTATATATTCCATTTATTATTTCCTGATTGACTCACAAAATGGGCGAAACTGTATAGAGAATGAGAAAAAGGACGCCGGCTTCGTTCTCATCCTGCAAACCAAACGGCAGTAGGTTTCCTGAAAACACTTCTACAAACACAAATATTTTGTGAAGGCATGAGTTTATTTTTGTATCTAGTTTCACTGTTTTGCAAATGCCACCCAAAAAATAGAACCTCATCAATCAAACTAGCCGTCATGCACGACATGCAATGCAAACTTATAAATAATGTCTGAAGAAATGACACAAATAAACTTTAACGTAACAGTAACGTCGTTACTGCTGTCGTTGCTGCTGTCATTTTTGCTGTCGTTGTTGATGTCGTTGCTGCTGTTGCAGATTCGACAGCTTCAAACTCTTCCAATTCTTCACTAAATATTAGAAAAGCTTCTCTCGCTTCGTCCTCACTTTTTATTTGCGAATATAGGTACTATAAGGCAAGTTATGCATTTATAAAAAAAAAATTTTTTTGGACAATCAAACATAACATCGGCAGAACGGCTGGACCGATTTGCTTCAAACTTGGTACATAGTATTATTATGACGTCCTACAGAGGGGTTTTGGAATTAGCATTCTAGCTCCAAAACTAACGGTACCTGCCATATGATTTTTAATTAAAAACTCATTTATCTCAAAAACGGCTCCTACGATTTTGATAAAACTTTCTGAATTGTATTTTTTAAGTTAACTTTATGTTTTGGCCTTAACAGATTTTTCAGTAAAAGTCTTATAACGGTACCTCCCATAGGACCGCTTTTTTGAACCAGATTTTCTCGTAAACCACTTGTCGGATTTCGATGAAATTTTTAATTTAGAACTCTTTTTATAAACGAAATGATAATTCTTGAATTTTTCAAAAAAAAGTTTTTTTGAGTTTTTAAAAAGTTTTAAATTTTTTTTTTGTTTTTTCCAAAAACGGATTAATCAATTTTCTTTAAATTTTATTTTTCTGATGAAAACTACAAAGCTCTAGAAGTTGGCATACTCAACAAAAATTTGGAATGTTTTCGAAAAGTTCTTCAAAAAAACCGTTTTTTGAAAAAACTGGTCGAACGATTTTGAAAAAAAATTTCCTTAAATTTTAAAAAAGCAAAAGAAATCTGATGGCTTACTTCATTGTCTCCAAAAAACGTTTTAACTATTGATTTTGAAGTGATTAATAAAATTTCATATGATTTTTGCAATGCTTTTTTCCGAAAATCTCAATCCCCAAGACCATTTTAACACATAAGAGCAAGTTTGTACGACATGGTCGTGCACTTTATGTTTTCTATTAGGACACCCTGAAATCAAAAAAAAAGTATTAGCAAGTTAATATATTAAAATAATATCGGTTGTTTAATTCATTGCTAAAAATTAGAGATGCTGCTCTCGCTCTGTCTTTGCTTCTTTTTCTTTTAGAACACCCTGCAATCAAAAAAAATATTAGCAAATTAATATATTTACATATTATTGGTTGGTTTTTCTTACCAGCATCTTCCTCGTCCTCATCCAACGTCAAAATGTATATTTTGGGCATTAATGCAATCCTTTTTATGTTTTTTTTTCATTACAGTGAGAAATATTTTCCTCAAATGTGCAACTTTAGCTTGTAACTCCTTGGAATTAATAATGAATACTGGCAACGCTGCCGTGAAAGTGTAAAGTTGTATACAATTATCGCTCCCGTCTTTTTGCGTTTAAAATATCAGTTTAATATCAAAAGTCTTTTAAAAAGAATATTTTTTTTTATTTTTTTTAATCAATATACAATCCTTTTATTTGAATAAAGTATTCAGAGTTTTCGAAAACAGGTAATAAAATTATAAAATCGCTTAAAATAAGCATAAGTCCGAGATCTAAGTCACATGAGCGACAACAACAAACGTAAGAGCTGTCAAACTTCGCCGGACGGCAACCATCAAATGTAACGTTAAAAAGTCAGAGGTACTTAACTCTCAACTGCATGAACCTAAACACACAAACAGAGCTATAGCGCACGTATCCGTGCCCTCACATTGATCGCCATCTGTAACGAAGAATAATCCTTATCCGCACAAACGGGGCCTGTGGAACATGACGCGTCATCTGTAGCGCTAAGATCATCGGAAAATCCAAAGAAACATTGATTCAAGCTAACCTTAAAACCGACTAAAAACAATACCGAAATGTTCGTGGAGTCAGGGACCTGGTATAACTTATACCACCACCAATACAGCCACTAGGTGCGCAGCAACAAGCAACCGCCAGCCCCCATAACAACCCCTCTCCAATACACCTTGCTGTTCTATGTATCCATACTCACTATTATTGTAACTCAAAAACCGAAGGAAAGTAGACATTCTCAAAACAAGCCGTAGTCCATGAAGAACCACATTCCTCATGCCTACCCGTGTCACGGATCGGAAGAGGCAAGGTCACTGGTCTTGACTTGACCCACTAGAACGTACTGAAGAGGAAGACCTACTGTTCTCCTCCAAGCCCAAGTTCGAAACCCATGGACCATATTCTACGACCTTGCTGTCCCTCCGCACACGACTCCCCCTAACAACCAAAACCTTAGAATTCCTCCCCTAACTCATTTGCCCTGCCTATCCCGCTCAACTCAGTATCTATTCTGGTAGTAGCCTCCCCAGTACAAATACCACAAGGTGCAGGACGGTGACAGGGTGTCGTCGATCGAGCACTGCGGCTGGCCTGCGCTCCCTCCCTTCTATGCTCAGTCCAAGGGTGGATCCTTGCTGTGCGATCACGACGTGTTACATTATTTGATATCGCAGACCATCTGGCTCTGTTGGTCTGAGCCTCCTCTACTTCTGAAAAGCTGGGCTGCCCGCCTTACCAAGCTTCGGTTGACTTCTTAGAATAGCACCCCGTTAAGTTCGTTTAATTTTGCACCCATCTCTACAGGTCCATTATCAGCTACCATTGCGTTGTTCCGGTGTTACACAACGAGTACTAAAAATTTATCTTACTTCCTATTCGTACTAATTATTGAGGAAGTTCTCATGCAACCGGGTGACTAAACTAGTCCATGAGAAGTGTGGGGTATACTAAGGTGGAAGCGCATACCCACAAGGTCTCAAAACCCACCCATACTGCCAGCGTGAAGGCTACTCCAACCCTACACACTCACAGAACCATGGTTCCAGGTACGACCTATAAATAAAATTGTATGGAACCCCTTAACCAAAAAGTCGGTCCTCAAAGGACCGATGAACTAAACTCCAAAAAAAAATAACCTAAGTCATCTTACTCAATACGTCAACACTGGCAACTCAAAAACCTAAACTTAACTAAACTTCAAAACTAAACTGTACTCCCAGCTGCTACTCCAACTAATATCCGTTTCACCATTGTTTTCAGGAAGGGTGTCCGCCTTCCCCGAAGAAATTCTTTAAACTAACATTATCTGTAATTAATAATCCTGAAGCGAAAACAAATTACCAACGATGTAACCTGAAATGTCATCAATTAAAAAAAAAAAGAAAAGGATTTTCGTTAAACGTTATAATCTATATAACCTTATTCAAAAATTGCCGTCGTTTGACGCGGCGGTGAAAGGTACGCTACGGGCTCACCGCACAGTGCCTTTGTATTTGTTCAGTTCCACAGAACAATCGTCATAAAGTATAAAATTCATATTCAAATATTTTTTCTTTCTTTACATAATGTAATGATTTTTGCATTTTCATAATATTCAATTGTAGTGCCTTCTGCATTTTCAGCATTAATTTAGGTTTCAACCAATAATGTAACAAAACACCTTGCACACTTTAATTATTTTTAAATTCACTTTTTTGTTAATTCGGCATTATTTGTCACACCAACCAAATTGTAAATAAATATAGACTAAGCATATTTTTAAGTATAAATATCGGTAGGAAATAAAATTGATTTCAGATAGCAACGAAACAGTACCCAAGACTTTTATTTACTTCAAGTGAGTCTGCTTGAAGCTGTTTGTGTCATCTCAAGGAGTTATAGTGCTGCACTATATACTCCACCCCAGTCACAGTACAAGAACTGTGATCTGGACAGCATAAGACGATAGAACAATCGTTTACATTTGGTGACCCCGACGTGATAGTTGCTTCCCCCCACCAGAGGTAAGGGGTAACTATCAAGGTACTTAAGCGTTATCAGGGCTTTAACACTGATAAAAAATCTAAAACAAAGAATTGCTTCCCCCCATCAGAAGTAAGGGGCAATTTTCATCGTAAAGTAAGCGTGACCAGGGCTTAGACACTGGAATACCTTCAAACATACTACAATCAAGGGGATACATCAACAACGTACATCGAAGACGTCAAATATGGATGAGAAAGCTGCAAAACAACAGGAGACTGGAGGCAACATCCAGCGTTTACTATCGAACTATAAGAAGGATGGGCCAGACAGGAAGACACTCCCGTATTTCCAAAAGCTGACAGCCAAACTGGACGAACTATGGGAAAAATTCGAGTCCATGAACACAGCGATTCAAGAAGAGCATCCGACTGAGTTGTTACATGCATACCACGTCAACATGTATTTCGACTCAGTCAAAAGGGTGTATAGCTCATATAGAGAAGAATTCTCTGCCAAAATGAAGGAATTAGAAAAACAGAATAAGGTCGACACCGCCAAAATTCCACTACAAGAGGAAGAACTCAATACTGGTGGCGACAGCACCAAATCCGAAGGCCAGGCTATTTTACACTCAAGCCAGAGTGAAGATATGCAAAGGCTTTCTCGCAAACAAGAAACAATAATCTCTTCACTGCGAAGGGCCTTGAACAATGCAAAACACACAGGGAAGTCAAAACAATTTTATGACCTCCAAGAAAAAACGATCCAAAGACATTGGATGCAAATCGAAGAAATTCACAATTCGATTGGAGGATCAACGGAAGCTCCAGAAAAAATTGGATACAACCAAGGCAGATTCATAGAGCTGGAAGAAGAGGTGCATAACGTCCTCATTTCATTAGCACAGCAGCTTGAAACCAGCCTGCTACCCCATCAACCGGGTACTACTACCCCAAAGATGAATCTGCCAAAAATAACGCTACCAAAATTCGACGGGGATTACCTAAAATGGCCTCAATTTCACGATTTGTTTACACAGATGCTAGACAAACAAAAGATGTCAAGCTGCGAAAAAATGTTCTACCTCAAAACTAACCTTACAGGAGAAGCAGAACGGGTCATAAGACATGTGGCTCTATCGGAGGAAAATTACTCAGCAGCTTGGAAGTTGCTCCAAGCAAGATACAGCAATCCCAGACTACAAGTATCCGCACTACTCAACCGACTCTTGGGTCAACCGTCTCGGTCGTCAGACGCAGCATCCGCTGCGGCATTAAAAGACCTTCATGATACAACACAAGAATGTATGCATGGCCTCACCAACCTTGGATTAGATATTGCTGAATGGGATCCAATACTGCTTCACATACTCACAAAGAAGCTAGATAAGTCCACTCATACACTATATGAACAAACCTTGACAAACCCCAAGGAACTGCAGCCGCTAGATAAATTTCTCAAATTTCTAGAAACTCGTTTCCAGTCATTGGAGGCACTTAGTGTAAAGGGCAACAGAAGGGACATCGAAGAAGGAAGGCGAAGGTACCCAAAGGCAACGAGCTCCATTACCATCCAGAATAAAAATTGTACGTTGTGCAAGAGTCAGCATCAATTATACTCTTGCCGTACATTCTTGAACCTAACGCCTTTGGAACGATTAAACCATGTGAGAAAAAATAATTTGTGCGTGAATTGTCTCCAGGATGGACATACCTCCTTCAACTGTCGACTGCGAGGCTGTTTAAAATGTGCTAAAAAACACAATTCCTTAGTGCACTTGCCCAAATTCACCCAACCGAAATCGAGTGCATCAATTTCGAATTCCGGTACTAAAGACGTGGCACCACCAGATCCAGAACCATCCACTACATCCGAAGTTAATAATGCGATACTAGCAGCGTTAAGCACAAACAAGAAAGAGGGTTACGTATTCCTCAGCACCGTTATCATACATTTGATAGATCAAGATGGCTCACTGATCAACTGTCGCGCTATTTTGGATTCCGGCTCACAAATCAACATCGTCACAGAAAGAATGATTCGCAAACTAAACATACCATTATCTTCCCGCCCCATGATCATACAAGGAATAGGAAATTCCAAAAGGGATTCAAATAAAAGAGCCAACATATGTTTAAAATCGACTACTACAAATTTCACCACCAGGCTCGAAGCAATCGTATTGCCTCAGATTGTATCCCCTCAGCCAACACACACAGTTGATATATCTACGTGGAAATTCCCAAGGAATGTCGTACTAGCTGACCCGCAGTTCAACCAAAGAAATAATATTGATCTGCTCATCGGAGCCGAATTTTACCATCAGTTACTCTGCGTTGGTCAGATTAAACTTGGCACCGAATTACCCCTACTCCAAAATACGCTGTTAGGGTGGATAGTCACTGGAAAGATGAACGAAGATTCATCTAGAAATACAGTTTGTGGAATAGCTACCGAGGAATCATCCCTCGAGCAAACAATCAGCAAGTTTTGGCAAACCGAAGAACTTTTGTATCCAACATCAAGTCGTACCATCGCAGAAGAAAAATGTGAAGAACATTTCTATCAATCGACGTCAAGAGACGCAACGGGAAGATACGTTGTCAGTCTACCCTTTGCTGAGGACGCAAATAAACTAGGGTCATCTAGCGACATTGCCCTCAGTCGATTTCATGCGTTGGAACGCAGATTAGACCGAAGGCCAGAATTATATAACCAGTACCGAAAATTCATGGATGAGTACATTCAACTGGGACACATGACAGAGATTGATTTTAAATCAATTCCAACACCACACTACTTTCTGCCTCATCATTGCGTGCTCAAGCCAGAAAGTAGTAGTACAAAGTTACGAGTAGTCTTTGATGCCTCTGCAAAGACGTCAACTAACCTGTCGTTGAACGACTTACTCTATTCTGGACCAACAATTCAAGACGAATTGTTTTCAATATTATTGCGTTTTAGACTGCCAAAATTTGTTATTAAGGCCGACATTCAAAAAATGTATAGGCAAATACTCATAAGAGAAGAAGACCAACAATTTCAGCTGATATGGTGGCGACCCAATCGAACTGAGCCTATAAAATGTTATAAACTTCATACCGTGACTTACGGAACCACTTCAGCTCCATATCTCGCAACAAAATGCCTTCAGGTCTTAGCTACAGAATATTCTGCAAAATATCCATTAGGCTCGCAAGTTTTGCTCAAAGACTTCTACGTTGACGACGTTATGGCAGGTGCAGACAGCATTGTAGCAGCAAAAGACATCCAGTCACAATTGTCATTGTTGCTGCGGGAGGGAGGGCTCCAGTTAAAAAAGTGGTGTTCAAACCACCAACAATTACTTGATAACATTCCATTAGAAGATCAGGAGATACCTCTCACCGACGACAATAACGAAGGCGCTGTCAAGACCCTTGGTCTAATATGGAGACCCAAGTCAGACGTCTTCTGCATAAAAACAAATTATAGAACGTCAAAAAGATTCACAAAGCGATCTGTAGCCTCAGATATAGCACGTCTTTTTGATCCACTCGGAATAGTCGCTCCAGTAGTAATCGTCGCAAAGCTCTTTCTGCAAGAATTGTGGGAACTTAAGTACGACTGGGATGCTTCCCTACCAGAAGAAATGTACACCAGGTGGAACAATTACTACCAAGGCCTCCAAGAATTAGACAAATTCCAAATTCCTAGACACGTTTTTGGCCATTACATCACTTCATCAATGCAAATGCATACCTTTGCAGATGCGTCAGAGAAGGCCTACGGGGCTGCTGTATATATCAGATCAGTTAACAAGGATGGTACAATCGTAGTACGACTGCTGTGCTCCAAATCTCGAGTTGCACCAACTACTAAAACGGCATCAGGAATGAGATCGATGACAATTCCACGTCTAGAACTATGTGCAGCATTACTAGCTGCCGAACTCTCAAAACGAGTCAAGAGTGACCTTAAATTGGACAACACCAATAGTTTTCTGTGGTCTGACTCCCAAATTGTATTGAGTTGGATTAATTCAAATTCAGAATCCTTCCAGACATTTGTTGGACGTCGAATTGCCAACATCCAATCTCTAACCAGCACTAATCAATGGCGATATGTGAAATCAGCTGAAAATCCAGCTGATGTTTTATCCAGAGGCATATCCCCAGAGAAACTGCAGGATCATACACTATGGAAGTATGGTCCGAGATTTTTGCATGGATCGGAATCAATTTGGCCACCCCCTTACAAACTCAGCAAAATTTGGACAGATGAAAGGAAGGAAGTTGCGTTATTGACCACTAATGACGACGATCATGTACAAAGTATGTTGGAAGGAATAAAGCATTCCAACTCATTCAACAAACTTAATGTAATCCTAGCCTACTGTTTTCGATTTGTCCATTTATGCAAGTCAGGTAAACTCAAGGATGCACTTAAATCCGTCAGACAACCCCCAAAAAAAGGCGACAGAACGGCATGGTCATTATCAACCTCGGAACTAGAAATATCCATGCAGTTTATTATCAAGGAAGTCCAAAATCACGGTTTCCATAAAGACATACGCTTCCTGAAGGCACACAAAGAACTAGATAAGGAAAGTCCATTGAAGGGACTCGCTGTATTTTTAGACCAAGATGATCTTCTGCGTGTCGGAGGCAGACTTCAAGCATCAAATTTACCATACGACAGCAAGCATCCAATGCTGTTGCCATATTCTCACCCACTCGTAAAAATGCTCATGACGGATCTTCACTTCAATAATAATCATATTGGACCCCAAGGCCTATTGGCAATCACGAGGCAGCGATTTTGGCCAATCAAAGGCAAGAACATTTCCCGCTCTATTGTCCAGCACTGCATATTTTGCGTCAAAGCGAAACCGAAAATGTACTCGCAAATAATGGGAAATTTGCCAGCGCCAAGAGTGCAACCATCACGTCCATTCATCAACACAGGAGTGGACTTCTGCGGTCCATTATGGGTTCATTACCGAACGAGAGGGAGTCGAGCTCAAAAATGTTACTTATCAATATTTTGCTGCTTCGCCACAAAGGCGGTTCACATCGAAGTCGTCAGTGATTTAACTACAGATGCATTCCTTGGAGCCCTGCGAAGATTTATGAGCCGACGTGGCCACATTAAAAATCTGTATTGCGATAATGCCACCAATTTTGTCGGAGCCAAAAATCAACTGGAAGAGCTCAAAACAAGCATATATTCAAAGCAAGCACAAAATAAAGTCATTAATTCATGCAGTTCGAAGGGAATTGATTTCCATTTTATTCCACCACGAGCTCCACATTTTGGAGGATTGTGGGAAGCAGCAGTCAAATCCGCAAAACATTTGCTACTATGCAAAACAGCCACAGCATCATTAACCTACGAGGAGATTTGTACTATCACTACAGAAATAGAAGCAATTTTAAATTCGAGAACAAAATCAGGCGTTTTTCGGCGTCCAATACACAAACTTGCACCTTTGTTAGAAAATAATGAAGCTGCACCTGAACCTCAAACAAACGTGCCATCATCCGAACGGAAGCGAAGAAATGATAAGTCTGATCCTAGTGAATTATCGTCATCAAAGGCAGCAAGAAAAACAACAACTCAAACTAGGGCAGACTCAACAAACCCAAACTTCTTCACTACACTATTGTTAATTGGTCTAATTCTTCCAATTGTAATTGCAAGTGACATAGAGGTTATAAAATTCAACAATGCTTCCCCTGGAATTCATTTTCAACGACATGGAACAATAAGTCTGATTCATCACAGATGGAACCTTGTAGTGTACTATAATCTCGAGCCATACATGAAGGAATTCCAAGCATTAGACAACAGTACTACAATATTGGATCATATTTGCAATAAACTTTCCTCCAAAGAACTCTGCTCCCAAGTTATACAACAGCTGCGGCTTATAACACACGAATTAGATGAAGATAATATTATTCCATCAAACAAGTCCTCTGTAAGAATTAAACGAGGTGCCATCGACGTTGTCGGAAACATAGCTAATTCACTCTTCGGAGTGCTTGACTCCAAATACGCTAATGAAATGTCGCAACGTTTAGAAAGCATCCAATCAAACGAGGATCAACTTATGAACCTGTTAAAAAATCACACTTCCATTCTAGACTCGACAGTCAACATCATGAAATTAAGCCAAGACGATATGTCAAAAAGACAACATGCGCTTGATAATCAACTGAGTCAATTGTTCAATCGTGTAAACAATGTCACTGAAGAACTATACCAATCCAAACTGAAAGAATTATTTCTGTCTTGGTGCACCCACGCTACCCTTATAATCATTAACATTCAAAGAATGCAGACATCCATAACAGATGTTTTGGCAGATACTCACCAAGGACGAGTAAATCATCTTTTGATCACCTATCAACAACTTAAAATTGAAGTAGGTAAAATAAGAAGTCATCTTCCACCAGGTCTTCGGATTCCAGTAGAACCTGACCAAATCCTACAACTCTATAAGCTAATGAATGTCGAGGGACACGTTAGCTCAAATCATATCGTATTCAACATTGAACTGCCGTTACTCGGGTTAGAAGAATTCATAGCATACAAGCTAATTCCCATCCCAGCAGCAATTAATAACAGCTACATAACCATACAATTGTCAACAGACGTCCTAGCTGTAAGTGCTCACCATGATCAATATTATCCCATAACCGAAGATGAACTTTCTAGATGTACCACTACTAACGGAGATCATCATTTATGTAGACAAACCCATCCGGTATATCAAGCTGGAACTAATTTGAGTTTGTGCGAAATCAGCTTGCTTAACAATAAATCAGATCTGTCAACATGCGAACTAAAAATGATCAAGGCTAATTCAGTGTGGACCAAGCTTCCTGAATTAAATCAATGGATATTTGCAGTTAACGAAGAAACTATGCTTAATGTCGTTTGCAAGCAACAAACATCATTTATAGCATTAGAAGGAAATGGTTTGCTGAAACTTCAACCGTATTGTGTGGCAAAAAATAAGCATTTGACACTTCAAGGCCAACAAATTTATTCATCTAAGGTTCAAGCTTCATACACCAGATTAATTCAAGATGTTCCGTTTCAAAGGGCGATTCAGTTAGCCACACTTCACTACAACATGTCAAATACCAGCTCTTTAAATCAAGAGTTGAATGAACTGCGAGATCAGATCAGACGTCAGCAGCTGGAATTACCCAATCATATCCGGTATCATAACATTCCCCACAGCATCGTGAGTTCACTTGGACTACTCATCACCATTGCAATAGTGGGATTCTTAGTTTACAAGAGATACTGTCAGAAACACCCTCCGCCTATTCCGGCCCCACGGAGAACACGTTCATCAAGCTACACCATAAGTATCTAAGATATCATCCTGATGAACCCACAGATCATCAGCGCGGGGCAGGATGTTCAGTTCCACAGAACAATCGTCATAAAGTATAAAATTCATATTCAAATATTTTTTCTTTCTTTACATAATGTAATGATTTTTGCATTTTCATAATATTCAATTGTAGTGCCTTCTGCATTTTCAGCATTAATTTAGGTTTCAACCAATAATGTAACAAAACACCTTGCACACTTTAATTATTTTTAAATTCACTTTTTTGTTAATTCGGCATTATTTGTCACACCAACCAAATTGTAAATAAATATAGACTAAGCATATTTTTAAGTATAAATATCGGTAGGAAATAAAATTGATTTCAGATAGCAACGAAACAGTACCCAAGACTTTTATTTACTTCAAGTGAGTCTGCTTGAAGCTGTTTGTGTCATCTCAAGGAGTTATAGTGCTGCACTATATACTCCACCCCAGTCACAGTACAAGAACTGTGATCTGGACAGCATAAGACGATAGAACAATCGTTTACAGTATTGTTCCTAATTTTTTTGTTTTCCTGGCCGGGTTCCTCTTTTTATTTTCGGGGTGGCTTCCTTGCCCTCCTTCAACATTCATGATTTCTGTAAAATAAAAGAAAATATATTAGTTTAAGTTTTAATGAAATTCCTAAAAAGAAAATTTGAAAAAGAGCAGATTTCGGTGTTTTGAAAATTTCCATATGCAAGCACAGGAATTTTTCAGATCCACCGTCTAATCTGTATTTGAGATATATTCCCAGGATTATTGCTGAAAAATGTTCTCAATACTTTAAAGAACAGATTTCAGTAATAATATTAGAAATATAGATAACTTAAAGCACTAAATTTCAAGAATAATTACTCACCTTGTTCAATTTTCTGCATCCCTCGTTGTTTATGTTTTGTTATTTTTTGATAGTTCTTATTTTATTTGTTTGACTCTATTGTTTACCTCTTCAGGTGCGCATGCGAAAGTAGATATCTTTCTTCCTCGCACCTGAAGGAAAGGGGGTCAGGTAAACTGAAAGTGAATTCGCTGAGTTTCAAATTAAAATCAAAATGAACTGTAGCATTGCCAGATGTGGTGATAGTAATAGGAATTGTATTATTTATGTGTAGACTTTTTAAATGTGAGGAAGTTATGTAGTTTTGTTTGTAATATGTATTAAGTTTATGTTTAGTTAAGTAATGATGGAAAACGTCATAATTAGTGCAATAATGTAGGTATATAAGTTAAATTTTAAGAAGATAGGCCAGGGGTAATTGCAATTTAATGATAAGGATAGTAGATGCTAACTATTTTTTTTTTATATTTAATTTGATTGTCGAGCAGGAGGGATAAGTGGAAGCCGCAAAGAACCACCCCCATTTCCGTCGAGCATAGCCGTGCAACGACAAGCGTGCCGCCGCCCTTCTACTTTCCCAAAGTAAGTCCTCCGTGGAACCCTGACTCGCAACACTTAGTTATAAAAAAAAAAATTATATCTAAATACTCTACAAATTGTCAGATATTTTAAAAATCTGGCGGTTATTTTTGAAAGTTCAAGAGTTGTTATGGGTATGTTCAAAGGTTATGCATTTTTCTATTATGCCCCTTTCACATATGGTTATGATTTTGAAATATTTTTATAGATATAATCGATTTGTAACATAAGACTGTATAGCATAATATATGGTAATAGCTGATTTGTAACATGATCAAATAATTAAAACGTTTGATAGAAGAATTTATGTTTTAGATTGTTCTTTAATTAATTTAATTTAATTTAAGAAGTGAGAAGAATTATAATTTGTTAATCTGCTATAAAAGTGTTTTCATCTAGGTTTGCGCATTTGGTTTGACACTTCTTCTACCTTCCTTCTTATTCTTTATACGACCTTTTCCATTTTGTTTCTTGTTTTATTTTGTTTGTTTGATTTTATTTCAAAATTGTTACAGTAATTAACGCTTATAAGAAACACGCTTATAAGAAACGCACGCTTACCTATAAGAAACCTGAACAAAAGCACCAAGTACAATCCTATTTACATGAATGTACAAAAAAATATGACTTATGAAAAACACGCTTATAAGAAACACACTGATATATTGACATTTTTAACAACCCCCATTCTTTATATGCCTGTAAAATTGGATGTAAAAACACACCCTTAGAAAAACATGTACATGCATTTTCATGATATATAATAGTTTTTTTTTCTGGAAGAATATTTTTATAAGAAAGTTCTGTTTCTTATATCCGTTCTTTTTATTAGAAATTTTTTTCTTGTATCCGTGTTCTTCTTCTAAGAAAATCGTTTCATACATCCGTGGTTCCGATATAAGAAACACACGCCAATAAGAAACAAAATTTTTGACTTTTCGGAGTTTCTTATAACCGTCAATAACTGTATTTTGTTTTGTTTACAAATTGACATTTTAGAAAATATTTCTGTTCAATTGCTTTCATTTTGCGTTTGATTTTTTACATAATTTCGCCCAAATGAAAAAATTTCGAAATTTGATTTTGTATGGGAAATGAAATCGGTGACGAATAACATACATATAAATAAGTTTATTAAAGAAAACTTTGGTTTGAAAATGTATTTTTTGCATACAACTAATAATAAGATTTTGCTGACGAAAACACATTTTAGGGGCCGGTTATAGCAATTAATAAAACGCATTAGTAAAAATTTTCCTTTACAATATTTCATAAGTTTGGATGTGCTTTTAAACAAATAATATATGCAAATCGATGACGAACGACATAAATTAATTTATTTTTTAAGAAAATATTGATTCGGACATGTTTTTTCGGAAACCTAATAATTATTTTACTGACGAATAATCACTTTACTTATCAGCTGATTGTCATGTCACCCAAAATGAACCAATTCATTCCACCTGATTGCGGTCTAGTTTCATACTGTTCCGTTCACCCGGAAAAATTTACTGATGCATTTTCAACCAGAAAGAAGAAGAAAAAGACAGGATGTGTTGTTATTAATATTTTTTTACTGACATAATCCCATCAGCAAAAAACTCCTTATGCATTCGTTTCCAATTTTCACTGATGAATTGTACGGATCGCTATAACTGACCCCTTAACGGGGTTATTACATATTGTTCAGTTCTTTCAAAATGATTGTAACAACCTAATACTTATTCTCATTATCATATTACTTACTATCTATTTATTATTATCTATTATATGTATTAAATTTTGTTAAAAGATTTGCTTTAAAAAAATCAAATAGCTGCAAGTGTAGTCGCAGCTTTGTTTATTTCCTGAACGTATCCCTGTTTCTAAAATCCACCTAATTAGATGCGAAAAACTCCCAACAGTTCATGAAATGTCAACAAGATTTAATTGAACAACAAATCTTTATTAAACCAAAACAAAAAAACTTTTATGTAATTTTAAATTTATACGTGAAAAAGATGTTATTCCCAAATCAATTTTAAAGAATATTATAGAATGAAATCAGGTTAATAAAATAAAATATTTTTAAAGTTTATATCGTATAAAAATGAATCATTTTTAGGTATGAAACTACCATAGATGCTCGCTATTTTAAATCTGGTTCTTGGATTATCAATTTCTTGACAAATGAAGTGCACTAGCTATGTTCTCGTGGAAAGCTTCGTCATTGTACAAGGAATGTTTGTTCTTTTTGATATATTTGTATATTATTTCAAGGAGTCGCAGTGGTCCTTGAGGAATAATGGTTGTTCGTGAGGGAGGTCCATTTAAGTCTCAAAGAAATGGTCACATACAATGAGAGTTAAACAAATCATCATCCGCGGAGAAATGCGTTTTGTTCAGACCGTGATTGATAAGCTTTTCAGATACACAACAGCTCTTGTTGTCATAGATCTGGCTTTGTTGTCTTCTGTGATCGTCTGAAGTGTGTACTGCTTTTGCCATGCAATATGCAAACATTTGTATGTGCGAGGAGTGTGCCGGGTTTAAGTTATAAACTTACTGAATGTGTTGTGTATTTTTTTTTTAATCAAAATAAAAAAAAGAAATATTTATTGAGTGTTAAATTAAAATATTGAAAAAAGAATAAAATACACTTTGTCTAAATGTTTGTCTGTTTTCTTTTAATTTTGTTCAATCCGCAATGATAAGTTTTGGGTTGGCTTCTGGTTTCTGCTCATCCTCTTCTTTTCCACGGAACTTTCATAAGCAGGATAAATTTATATGTTTGTGAGAATGTCCACGTCCTGAAGATATCTAAAAACAAAAGTACTGAGATGTTTATATACCTGTTTAATAAAGGATGTTAGCATGATCTCAGAACCAGTGCTGCAGCCTGAAGCAATCTGGTTGAGCTTTTGTTTTTTGACCTAACCACATCCCGAACGTAGAAAACAATTGTTGGGAAACCAGTTGCAATAGCTTCGGTTATAATTGTTCCTGGAGCAAATCATGTTAACACTTCAATTTGCACTGTGGTATTAATGATACACCCTTTATGTTCCTGCTCACCAGCACTTTTAGTTAATTGGAAATCCTTTGGCAAATACATTTAAAGAAGTGAAAAATTTCACCATTTGGTCCTATTTTGTATATCGTCCTTCCTTTAGTTAAAGTTGACCCTTAATTCTATGTTTGGATAGTAGAGCCTAAGGATTCTCCCGGCAGTCTGGCTGTTAGTATTTTCAGTCCATGGAGTATTGCCATAAGTAATTGTGAAGTATCTGTAATCAAAAAGCATAGGTTAATAATTATAAAAAAATGATTTCTTGACAAAACATAGCTAAGTAATTTCTAAAATTGTTTACTCACATCTGTCATATAAAAATAAAAAACTGAAATGTCAAAACAAACAAAACTCACCTCTTCGTTTTGTGGTGTTGGTTTTTACAGTTATTCACAGACACGATTTCAAATAACTAAAAAAAATTACCGGAAATGGGTGTCGGAGGGTGATACGTACGAAAGATTTCACTCTCCTTTAGGTCCTCTGTAACTCTAACTTCCATATAATACTATCAACAAGATATGATTCGTATTATTTCTTAAATTCTAATAATCTTTTCTCAAGTCTTTTACAAAAAACTAATTATATTGAGTACAATACCGCCTGTACTATTTCCAAAACTTAAAATTGACCGTTACTTACATGATCCAAGGAAAATTAAATACTTACTCCCGTGGAGCGTTTTCCAAAATACTTTACGTTAAAATTTATTCAAACAACAACAAATGAAAACTAAAACCGACCAAAGAAATTTAATCTTCACACTTTTTACTAAAAAAAAAAACTAGAGCACCAATCCATGTAGTAATGTACCCATGAAAACCTAAAAACTAAATTTGTGAACAATTCGCTCACGGGTTATACTGTTAGGATTCAATAGTATCACCAGTTCGGCGATAAACTACTCAGATTCAAAAGGGAATGGGAAAAAGGTATGTAAATATATTTTATGTAAGCAAACCCAAACTGGTATTCGCATTCGTCGATACCGCTGGCTTTGCAATGAGTGTCCTAAATTTAAAAAAAATTGTTAAATTCAGTTAAAGCACTACCATTTTAACTTTTCGTCTTAGGTTAGTTTAATAAAGTTTTTGTTTTATTTTAATACATTTTTATTAGTTTTTAAGAGTTTGAAATTTGAAATTTTTAGTTTATAGTTATTTTCACTGAGTTGGAGAGCTCAATTTTTTTTTATGAAAATTCATAAAATAAAAGTTTATAAAGTTGTTTGAAAGGTTTGCGTTATGAGTTGCAATTTTTTTTTTTTAGCTAAAGGTGTGTGAAGGCGGACAAAGCCGTCCCTATGCAGAATTTCCGGTAGTATGACATGACCAACTAACTGTACTCTACAGACAGTTTGCGACTGGTTGGTCATTTTAGGGGTTATTTCCGAGCATCGGCCATGGAAATAACGTTCAGGAAGTATCTTTCAGATACTTGGGTGGGTTGGCCAGGCCTTCGTCAATACCATCAGACGAGCGCTTGCAATTCGGTAGTACGGTATCTGAGGGAAATAGAAAAGTAAAGTGCTTTAGTTTTAGGGTTTAGATTAAGGTAGTTTTAAGAGATTATACAAGTTCAAATTCATACAAACGAATTTGACTTTTGTGGAGGTGATTTAATTTGTTTTATCTAGTGAAGGGAACTCATTTTTTTATATTTTTGGTGATGGGAAATTTAATTTGTTTTTTATTATTTTGAATTTTAGGTAGGTTTAGTAAGGTTAGTTTATTTTCAAAAGCACTATACTTACATGTTCCTTCAGGTAGCGTCAAAGTCCTTCGATTTGTGGTAACGTTTCAAACCTCTTTGAGTAGAGTCATTCCTTTTCCAAACTCCTCTTCCTTTCCTGTAACTTTCTTCTTTTCTGGCACGATAATTTGATTGTCGAGCAGGAGGGATAAGTGGAAGCGACAAAGAACCACCCCCATTTCCGCCGAGCATAGCCGTGCAACGACAAGCGTGCCGCCGCCCTTCTACTTTCTCAAAGTAAGTCCTCCTTGGAATACTGACATAATCCCATCAGCAAAAAACTCCTTATGCATTCGTTTCCAATTTTCACTGATGAATTGTACGGATCGCTATAACTGACCCCTTAACGGGGTTATTACATATTGTTCAGTTCTTTCAAAATGATTGTAACAACCTAATACTTATTCTCATTATCATATTACTTACTATCTATTTATTATTATCTATTATATGTATTAAATTTTGTTAAAAGATTTGCTTTAAAAAAATCAAATAGCTGCAAGTGTAGTCGCAGCTTTGTTTATTTCCTGAACGTATCCCTGTTTCTAAAATCCACCTAATTAGATGCGAAAAACTCCCAACAGTTCATGAAATGTCAACAAGATTTAATTGAACAACAAATCTTTATTAAACCAAAACAAAAAAACTTTTATGTAATTTTAAATTTATACGTGAAAAAGATGTTATTCCCAAATCAATTTTAAAGAATATTATAGAATGAAATCAGGTTAATAAAATAAAATATTTTTAAAGTTTATATCGTATAAAAATGAATCATTTTTAGGTATGAAACTACCATAGATGCTCGCTATTTTAAATCTGGTTCTTGGATTATCAATTTCTTGACAAATGAAGTGCACTAGCTATGTTCTCGTGGAAAGCTTCGTCATTGTACAAGGAATGTTTGTTCTTTTTGATATATTTGTATATTATTTCAAGGAGTCGCAGTGGTCCTTGAGGAATAATGGTTGTTCGTGAGGGAGGTCCATTTAAGTCTCAAAGAAATGGTCACATACAATGAGAGTTAAACAAATCATCATCCGCGGAGAAATGCGTTTTGTTCAGACCGTGATTGATAAGCTTTTCAGATACACAACAGCTCTTGTTGTCATAGATCTGGCTTTGTTGTCTTCTGTGATCGTCTGAAGTGTGTACTGCTTTTGCCATGCAATATGCAAACATTTGTATGTGCGAGGAGTGTGCCGGGTTTAAGTTATAAACTTACTGAATGTGTTGTGTATTTTTTTTTTAATCAAAATAAAAAAAAGAAATATTTATTGAGTGTTAAATTAAAATATTGAAAAAAGAATAAAATACACTTTGTCTAAATGTTTGTCTGTTTTCTTTTAATTTTGTTCAATCCGCAATGATAAGTTTTGGGTTGGCTTCTGGTTTCTGCTCATCCTCTTCTTTTCCACGGAACTTTCATAAGCAGGATAAATTTATATGTTTGTGAGAATGTCCACGTCCTGAAGATATCTAAAAACAAAAGTACTGAGATGTTTATATACCTGTTTAATAAAGGATGTTAGCATGATCTCAGAACCAGTGCTGCAGCCTGAAGCAATCTGGTTGAGCTTTTGTTTTTTGACCTAACCACATCCCGAACGTAGAAAACAATTGTTGGGAAACCAGTTGCAATAGCTTCGGTTATAATTGTTCCTGGAGCAAATCATGTTAACACTTCAATTTGCACTGTGGTATTAATGATACACCCTTTATGTTCCTGCTCACCAGCACTTTTAGTTAATTGGAAATCCTTTGGCAAATACATTTAAAGAAGTGAAAAATTTCACCATTTGGTCCTATTTTGTATATCGTCCTTCCTTTAGTTAAAGTTGACCCTTAATTCTATGTTTGGATAGTAGAGCCTAAGGATTCTCCCGGCAGTCTGGCTGTTAGTATTTTCAGTCCATGGAGTATTGCCATAAGTAATTGTGAAGTATCTGTAATCAAAAAGCATAGGTTAATAATTATAAAAAAATGATTTCTTGACAAAACATAGCTAAGTAATTTCTAAAATTGTTTACTCACATCTGTCATATAAAAATAAAAAACTGAAATGTCAAAACAAACAAAACTCACCTCTTCGTTTTGTGGTGTTGGTTTTTACAGTTATTCACAGACACGATTTCAAATAACTAAAAAAAATTACCGGAAATGGGTGTCGGAGGGTGATACGTACGAAAGATTTCACTCTCCTTTAGGTCCTCTGTAACTCTAACTTCCATATAATACTATCAACAAGATATGATTCGTATTATTTCTTAAATTCTAATAATCTTTTCTCAAGTCTTTTACAAAAAACTAATTATATTGAGTACAATACCGCCTGTACTATTTCCAAAACTTAAAATTGACCGTTACTTACATGATCCAAGGAAAATTAAATACTTACTGCCGTGGAGCGTTTTCCAAAATACTTTACGTTAAAATTTATTCAAACAACAACAAATGAAAACTAAAACCGACCAAAGAAATTTAATCTTCACACTTTTTACTAAAAAAAAAAACTAGAGCACCAATCCATGTAGTAATGTACCCATGAAAACCTAAAAACTAAATTTGTGAACAATTCGCTCACGGGTTATACTGTTAGGATTCAATAGTATCACCAGTTCGGCGATAAACTACTCAGATTCAAAAGGGAATGGGAAAAAGGTATGTAAATATATTTTATGTAAGCAAACCCAAACTGGTATTCGCATTCGTCGATACCGCTGGCTTTGCAATGAGTGTCCTAAATTTAAAAAAAATTGTTAAATTCAGTTAAAGCACTACCATTTTAACTTTTCGTCTTAGGTTAGTTTAATAAAGTTTTTGTTTTATTTTAATACATTTTTATTAGTTTTTAAGAGTTTGAAATTTGAAATTTTTAGTTTATAGTTATTTTCACTGAGTTGGAGAGCTCAATTTTTTTTTATGAAAATTCATAAAATAAAAGTTTATAAAGTTGTTTGAAAGGTTTGCGTTATGAGTTGCAATTTTTTTTTTTTAGCTAAAGGTGTGTGAAGGCGGACAAAGCCGTCCCTATGCAGAATTTCCGGTAGTATGACATGACCAACTAACTGTACTCTACAGACAGTTTGCGACTGGTTGGTCATTTTAGGGGTTATTTCCGAGCATCGGCCATGGAAATAACGTTCAGGAAGTATCTTTCAGATACTTGGGTGGGTTGGCCAGGCCTTCGTCAATACCATCAGACGAGCGCTTGCAATTCGGTAGTACGGTATCTGAGGGAAATAGAAAAGTAAAGTGCTTTAGTTTTAGGGTTTAGATTAAGGTAGTTTTAAGAGATTATACAAGTTCAAATTCATACAAACGAATTTGACTTTTGTGGAGGTGATTTAATTTGTTTTATCTAGTGAAGGGAACTCATTTTTTTATATTTTTGGTGATGGGAAATTTAATTTGTTTTTTATTATTTTGAATTTTAGGTAGGTTTAGTAAGGTTAGTTTATTTTCAAAAGCACTATACTTACATGTTCCTTCAGGTAGCGTCAAAGTCCTTCGATTTGTGGTAACGTTTCAAACCTCTTTGAGTAGAGTCATTCCTTTTCCAAACTCCTCTTCCTTTCCTGTAACTTTCTTCTTTTCTGGCACGATAATTTGATTGTCGAGCAGGAGGGATAAGTGGAAGCGACAAAGAACCACCCCCATTTCCGCCGAGCATAGCCGTGCAACGACAAGCGTGCCGCCGCCCTTCTACTTTCTCAAAGTAAGTCCTCCTTGGAACCCTGACTCGCAACACTTACTTATACAAAAAAAAAATCATATCTAAATACTCTACAAATTCCAAAAATTATTTATCTTAGATAAAAAAAAGATACTCTAACTTCCATATGATACTATCAAGAAGATATGATTCGTATTATTTCTTAAATTCTAATAATCTTTTCTCAAGTCTTTTACAAAAAACTAATTATATTGAGTACAACACCGCCTGTACTATTTCCAAAACTTAAAATTAACCGTTACTTAAATGATCCAAGGAAAATTAAATACTTACTTCAGAGTCTTCGTCCACGGACCTATCAGAACCATGACCGACTGGAATTATTTCCTATGCGGGCGCATTATCATCCCTCCTATCGGATGGTAAAGGTGGCGATGAAATAATCACGTCCATTTGCTGACTGCGCGCCGGCGGCAATTTGCTTTTTATTCGGTGGTCGAACCATCTCAACTGTGCTTTACGACTCTGATACTTAATATATAAAAGAAAATTTGTAAGAACCTCAACAAAAAAAGATTAATTACCAAAATGTATCTTGGACTTAACTAACTACTTATTAACTGCTAATAGCTTCCTAAATCAATACTTCAAATATACCTAAAGAAAACTCAAACTCAATATCTTAAAACTCTAAGCTTAACTTCAAAAACATTTCTCAAATACTTAAACTAAAAAGAAAACTTATACTAAAAAATCGAAATATAATACTATGCCTCAACCAAAACTTAACTCTATAATCAAAAAGGAAACTCAAAAACTTAATTATACTTATATTATCTTGACCTTAAACTTCAAAAAAACTCAAAACTTAACTGACTGAAATATAGTGGACTCCATCCCAAAATCTGGACTCAAAACTTAAATGCGGGCACTATCCCAAATCTGAACTAAAAAAAAACTTAATGCGGGCGCCCAAACCTGAAAACTGAATACCTTAAATCTCAAAAATACTAACTCAAAATCTTAAAATCTCAAAAATTCATCAAAAATACCAGGGGGACGGACACTCCCCTAAACAACTTTAATGGAACGGATGACTAGGGCAACCACCTAGCCAAAAAAAATTTAAATGTGGACGTCTTCACTAAATAGTACCGAAATACTTTACTCAAAACATTTGACTTCATTGGACCGAGGAATAGCTCATTATGCTACTGCAGACGTGCGTCAGGTAAACGTCCCTAACCACCGGATAGCACTTCATGAAACTACTCAACTTCCAACAACTCAAAAACTTGATCAAACTAAATCAAAAAAAATCCCAAATATGAACTAAAAAAAAACTTAATGCGGGCTCTATCCCAAACCTGAAAACTGAATACCTTATCTGTACTTAAATCTCAAAAATACTAACTCCAAATCTTAAAATCTCAAAAATTCATCAAAAATATCAGGGGGACGGACACTCCCCTAAACAAGTTTAATGGAACGGATGACTAGGGCAACCACCTAGCCAAAAAAAATTTAAATGTGTACGTCTTCACTAAATAGGACCGAAATACTTTACTCAAAATATTTGACTTCATTGGACCGAGGAATAGCTCATTGTGGTACTGCTGACGTGCGTCAGGTAAACGTCCCTAACCACCGGATAGTACTTCATGAAACTACTCAACTTCCAACAACTCAAAAACTTGATCAAACTAAATAAAAAAAAAATTATGTAAATAATGGATTCTTGTATTACAGGAGTAATAAAAATACTTCACAACTGAAGAATTGAACTTGAAATAGGAGTAAGGGATTGACGAAGGCGGTGTATAGTCTTCGCAACAGACGTGCGTCAGGAAAATATCACCAACCACCGGTCGAACAACAAATACCCATACCTCCATACAAAACCTTTTTCCTGCTAACGACTCGATACTCACAAACCTAGCAACTGACACTCTAACGCGAACGCGTCTAAACCTGGACAAGGTATGTGAAGCACCTACTCCAGAGGCTGAGAAACTGAGAGTGGATCCAGTGCAACAGACAAAGATCAGGATTAATGTCACCAATCTTCCGGACAAAATAGCATCCTTTCTTCAGCCTTCGATGATCTACCTCTAGCAAAGAAAATCAAATGAATTCAACATAACAATCTCCAAAAATTCAACGAGCAAAAAAAACTGTACTCAAACACGATAAACGCAAAAACGGAACTTGAAATTTAACCTCTTCGAAACATCAACCTAGACTTGTCGGATTTCAAAACTGAAACCTTTAGGTAGACAGCCCCACGTTGGGCACCATCTGTAACGTTAAAAAGTCAGAGGTTTATACTTAACTGTCAACTGCATAAACCTAAACACACAAACAGAGCTATACGTGCCCTCACATTGATCGCCATCTGTAACGAAGAATAATCCTTATCCGCACAAACGGGGCCAGTGGAACATGACGCGTCATCTGTAGCGCTAAAATCATCAGAAAATCCAAAGATACATTGATTCAAGCTAACCTTAAAACCGACTAAAAGCAAAACCGAAATGTTCGGGGAGTCAGGGACCTGGTATCACTTGTACCACCACCAATACAGCCACTAGGTGCGCAGCAACAAGCAACCGCCAGCCCCCATAACAACCCCTCTCCAATACACCTTGCTGTTCTATGTATCCATACTCACTATTATTGTAACTCAAAAACCGAAGGAAACTAGAAATTCTCAAAACTAATTTGCCCTGCCTATCCCGCTCAACTCAGTATTTATCCTGGTAGTAGCCTTCCCAGTACAGATACCACGAGGTGCATGACGGTGACAGGGTGTCGTCGATCGAGCACCGCGGCTGACCTGCGCTCCCTCCCTTCTATGCTCAGTCCAAGGGTGGATCCTTGCTGTGCGATCACGACGTGTTACATTATTTAATATCGCAGACCATCTGGCTCTGTTGGTCTGAGCCTCCTTTACTTCTGAAAAGCTGGGCTGCCCGCCTTACCAAGCTTCGGTTGACTTCTTAGAATAGCACCCCTTTAACTTCGTTCAATTTTGCACCCATCTCTACAGGTCAATTATCAGCTACCATTGCGTTGTTCCGGTGTTACACAACGAGTACTAAAAATTTATATTACTTCCTATTCGTACTAATTATTGAGGAAGTTCTCATGCAACCGGGTGACTAAACTAGTCCATGAGAAGTGTGGCGTATACTAAGGTGGAAGCGCATACCCACAAGGTCTCTAAACCCACCCATACTGCCAGCGTGAGGGCTACTCCAACCCTACACACTCACAGAACCATGGTTCCATGTACGACCTAAAAAAAAAATTTGATGGAACCCCTTAACCAAAAAGTCGGTCCTCAAAGGACCGATGAACTAAACTCCAATACGCCAACACTGGCAACTCAAAAACCTCAACTTAACTAAACTTTAAACTCCAACTAATATCCGTTCCACCATTGTTATCAGGAAGGGTGTCCGCCTCCCCCGAAGAAATTCCTTAAACTAACATTATCTGTTATTAATAATCCTGAAGCGAAGACAAATTACCAACGATGTAACATTCAATTCAAAAAAAAAGAAAAGGATTTTCGTTAAACGTTATAACCTATATAACCGTATTAAAAATCTTTATTACTTATCAAGGAATTAAACTTATCTTATGCTATCTTAGTTATACAAAAAAAATCATATCTAAATACTCTACAAATTCCAAAAATTATTTATCTTAGGTAAACAAAAAGATACTCTAACTTCCATATGATACTATCAACAAGATATGATTCGTATTATTTCTTAAATTCTAAAAATCTTTTCTCAAGTCTTTTACAAAAAACTAATTATATTGAGTACAATACCGCCTGTACTATTTCCAAAACTTTAAATTGACCGTTACTTAAATGATCCAAGGAAAATTAAATACTTACTCCCGTGGAGCGTTTTCAAAAATACTTTACGTTAAAATTTATTCAAACAACAACAAATGAAAACTAAAACCGACCAAAGAAATTTAATCTTCAAACTTTTTACTCAAAAAAAAAAACTAGATCACCAATTAGGCATGGGTCAATACTAATATTTTGTGATATTACGTAATACTAATATATTCGTTTAGAAATATTATAATATCTAAACCGATATAAAAATATCACTAATATTTTTCTGATGTAAGTGTTTTCCGGAGTGAAGTTGTGATTTTGACATTTTGAACCTGAAATTATTGTACAGCGTGTACTCATACCACCAAAACGATTAAGGTGTCTATAAATAGAAAAAATGCAGTATCTCCATTATATATTAGAGCTCAAATTAATAACTTGCCCTATTGCTTAGTAATACTAACATGACTTTATGAGCAAAAAAAGCTAAAACAACAAAGCGAATGTACCTACAGTGCAAAGCCCATATTAAAGCCATTTTTGTGAAATTTTTAAATTGTATATTTAAGCTGTAAAACTGCTGGAGAAAACTATAATTTTTTTGTTAACAACAATAACAAGCATTGTAATACGATGAAATGAAAGTAAAAAACTTCAATTTTATATTTTTATATTATTGTGTCATTCAATATTAAAATTTTTATAAATAATTTTCCTATATACCTACCTATTCATATTCATTCATTGACAACAGTAAACCGTTATCTACAATCTACTTCCCCTGTATGTAACTATAATCTATAAACTATAACTAACAAAAACAATATTAGTATTGCCACTCCACACGTAAATTCCCAAGAGCAATAAACGTTTAAAAAAAGTTAACAGCTTTTCATACAAAAATTCAATTTTCATATCATCAGAAACCAAACCATTAAATGGCAGGACTGAAAATGAAAAATACATAGCAGTAGCAGGTAGCACAAACTTAAATGTTAAATCCAAATGAAACCACATAAAAAACAATAACAAATTACATTGCATCTTTTTCCTTGGTTCATATTCTTTCCTATCTTCCTTCGCTCACCAAACAGAAGCACTTCAGTTTAAAGCGGCATATACACGCATCAAAATCTCATCAAGCATGTAAGAGTGTGTTTGTGAAATTGAAACACGTATAGAATGTGTGTATGCTTGACGCGAAATCAAAATGTTTTGATTTTTCTTCAATCAGGGGTCTATGCTTGACAAGTGCTTGAAAAGTGTGTATTCGTGATTGATTGCTTGATCAAGCATCATTCTTGTTTTTGCGTTGCTAGTGTCAAGACAGCATTCGGAAGGATTTTTTTTAATGTGCATGTGATTATAGGTACTATAAGGCAAGTTATGCATTCGTGGAAAAAAAAAGTTTTGAGATAACAATCAAACATGACATTACGATGATAGCGAAGACGAAAAAAGATGGAAGTATTTATTTAAGAATTTTGAAAATTTTATTTTTATCAAAATCTCAAGCCCCTAAACCACTGTCACACATTCGAGCAAGTTCGTGCGACCCAGTCGTGCATTTTAAATGTGCAGATACGTTTTTTCCGCAAATTTTTCCTCTTCATTTTTAACGCCAGCGCTATGCTTGATGACTCATGCTTGATGTGTGTATATTCAACGCGAAAAAGAATTTACAAACACACTCTCACATGCTTGATGAGATTTTGACGCGTGTATATTCTGCTTAAATATCATTTCACGCTTCTTTCTCATTCCTTTTCATATTTCAAAAAAATATATCAGATGCGCCCGATACTGATACTAATATCTAGTATGATACAAAAATATTAGCTTCGGCCGACAATGATACTAATACAAATATTATGAATACAAAAATATTAGCTTCGAAGCTAATATTTTTGTATCAAAGTATCTTCGTATCATTTCAGTGTCGCTGATATTGATATGTATCAGTATCATATTCCTAATATTCGGGTGGCAATGGTACAGTGGATGTAGTGCTTGGTTGCTCAACCTGAGAGCTGTGCGTTCAAACCCAGCCGAGGGCAGCAATTTTTATTTATTTCCCAAGTTTCAACTGGATGCCACCCGTGGAATTTCCATGAGATAATTATCACCTAAAATCTCAAACCACTGTACCACCTTTCGTTCCTATCTTTCTATTTCTTCTCTTTCCTCGCTCGCACATGTTAATTCATTATGAAGGTATTAATATCCCTTTGAGTGCGAGTGCATTATAAAAAAAAAAAAAAGGTAAGAAAGGGATATGAGAACAAGAGAGTAGAAATATTTTTTTAAAGTATTGTCTGTGTCTCTTTGGTCTTCTGCCTTGTTTGTTGTTTGTTATGTGGTGTGTTTGTGTAGAGAGTAGAGTGCAAATGAATGAAATGGAAATCGTTGCTCTTGCCTCTTGCGTTTAGGCCTCTTGCCAATGAAGGGAGAAGCTAATATTTTTGTATAGGGAGAAGTTAATATTTTTGCTGGGTTCTAATATGAATATCTTAATATTATGATACCTATGATATTAGTATTAGTGATATTGAAGACTTTCAAATATTAGTAATATCTTAGTGAATACTAATATATCAGACACATCCCTACCACCAATCCATGTAGTAATATACCCATGAAAACCCAAAAACAAAATTTGTGAACAATTCGCTCACGGGTTATACTGTTAGGATTCAGTAGTATCTCCAGTTCGGCGATAAACCACTGAGATTCAAAAGGGAATGGGAAAAAAGGTATGTAAATATATGTTATGCAAGCAATATATAAAAAAAAGAAAAATGTAAAAATGTTACTGTATGTAAATACCATCCATCCGAATGTAGTGCACTGCAGCTCTGGTGACGATATCTATATGCTGTGAAGTTAATGTTACCGTTACGTTATGAAATATGGGAAATGAAATGTAAAGGTTATTGTTAAAAATGAATGAGGGGGGTTACTGATGGATTCGTCGTTTGTCGGTGTCGTCGTGTAATCAAATGACCTTAACTTTAAACAACCACAATAGTATTCTAAAAGTTGTGCATCAAAAATCGTTTATGAATTCGCTTGAGATACGTTTCGTATTTACGTATGTGTGACTTGTTATTTACTTTGTATTTGACCCTCTAAAATTATCTATAATAACTTAATTACTACGTCGACAACTCTTTCGAGAATTTTTGGTGTTATGTGCCGGAGACGAAGTATCCTTTCCACACTATTGATTGCAGCCTTAGAAACCCAAACTGGTGTTCGCATTCGTCGATACCGCTGGCTTTGCAATGAGTGTGCGGATGTATGTATTCGCTGATGTTTATTATAGACAACGTATGTTGTGTTGTCGTAGGTCATGCATAAGCACAACCGTTCGGGCGAAGAGTACGCAAGAATATGATGCGTATGTGCTTCAACAAAAAAAAAATCAAATCTGTACCAGCGTTTAGGTACTTTAATTTTCTTATTGTTGATTCATTAAGCGTAGATGCGTAGATGTGATGTATAGATGCGTATATGTGATGTCGTGTATGTTTTGGTATGTAGAATTGCAGAATTTGGACACTGGTACGTGTCTGTGTCTGTCAGATCCGAGTTCCAATAAAAAATAAAATGCACGACTGGGTCGCACGAACTTGCTCTAATGAGTGACAGTGGTTTAGGGGCTTGAGATTTTGATAAAAATAAAAATTTCAAAATTCTTAAATAAATACTTAAACTAATTTGAGCTGAAAAAAAAGTAAGCCATTTTATTTCTTGGAAAACTATGAATTTATGAGAAAAAATTTATAAAAATCTGTGGAGCGGTTTTTGAGGAAAAAAGTTTTTTTTGAACAACTTTTTGAAAAAAAATTTCAAAAAAAATTAAAAAACGCCAGTTCATAGGTATTCAGCAAATACATTTATTTAAAATTTTTAGAAAAAAATTTAATGAGCCGTTTTCAAAATATTAATTTTTTAAATTTTTTTTAAAAAAATGCTTTTAAAAATACAAAAAAATATTTTTCAAAAATATTGGTATGCAATACAAATTGCGCTACCTACAGCTATATGTGTGTGAAATTTCGAAAGAATCGGTTGAGTCGTTTTCGAGATAGTCGAAAGCAAAAAAAACGGTCCTATGGAAAGTACCGTTCTTAGCCATTTTTTAAAACTTTTTTTTCAGTCATATTATTGGTCGTACCTAAAAAGCAACACTGATTTTTTTAAATTGAAATCGTTAGAGCCGTTTTTGAGAAAAATAAGCTTTAACGTAACGGTTGTATGGCAGGTACCGTTATTTTTTGAGCTAAAAAAAAAATTTCAATTTCCCCTCTGTACAATACCTAAAAAAGTCTATATACCAAGTTTGAAGCAATTCGGCCCACCCGTTTGGGCTGTAGGTGTCTATACATACAGACAGACAGACAGACAGACAGACAGACAGACAGACAGACAGACAGACATACAGACGGACAGAATTTTTTGACCATCTTTTTTCGTCTTCGCTATCATCGTAATGTCATGTTTGATTGTTATCTCAAAACTTTTTTTTTCGACGAATGCATAACTTGCCTTATAGTACCTATAATCGCAAGTAAAAAGGATGTACACAAAGATTTCAAATACTCACTGAAGATTAAATGTACGGCAGAATGTAGGTGCATTTATGCGTCGGATTATTCGGCATATGTAAACCCATATGCAATATAAAGCGAGGATGTTGTGTCGTCGAGCGGTTGGGCGTGACGTTACCCGTCGGCCGTTCTCCAAATGGATGCTTGCACTTTATTCTCTCTTTCAGATAAATCTTCTAGACTGAAAATATTTGGTCGGAGCAAAATGAGGAAATGCGTAGATTCGCCGTGGTAGGTATGCACATGTGTTTCATAAGAAAGAAAAAACACAAATTTCTCTTGTTGGTAGGAGCATGGAATACGCACGAAAATGAAGCGTATTATCACACAAGGGGTGTGTAAAAATCGGATTCGATGTAGCACACTATTTTTGTTCGGTTGGCACTTTCAGGAGTTGTTGGTTCTTGTTTTATCTTATATCTTTCTTTTGGTTCGCCTCTCAGGGCGGCGAAGCACTAGATAGGTATATATATATAAAAGATAAAATTACAAAGGTTACCTGGATATCGCCGATATAATTATACTTTTATTATAACACAGTTGGTGTAGTACATAAGGTACACAATCCTGGCTGAATGTTGTTGTAATGATGATCATTCTCCTGGGCGGAGAAATTCCTCGATGATGGAAATCAAAATGGTGCTCCCTCGTTGGTACATAAAAATTACTGTACTGATGTGGTGCTCCCTCGTTGGTACATTATATGCACGTACTATGAATCTCTGGAAGTATTTGGTCCCGCGTTGGCTCGCATGGTCTTTAATTAATGCTGGTGGACCACGAGCATTGTGCTCCTCATGCATCTCCAGTTTACTTGTGGTAATTGTGGCTCGTCTTCCTGAATTTCGTTAGGAGCTCACAAATCCTCAAGTCCTACAACATAAATTTAAGCTTTTGTAAAAAAAGGACGAAAAAATCACTAAACAAATTAGGAAAAACTACCTAAAACCTAACTTTCACAGTTGGTACAGAAAAACTCAATTTTCTGGACAAACCTGAAGAAAATCTTAAAAATTTATTTACCAGACGAAAGGAAATTATTCTTTTCTTACCTTGGGCTATTTTAACCAGCAAAAGGGCTACGGATTCCTTAGAAAATCAGGGATTATATTTCTCTGCTCGCGGTCCCGAATTGCCTCAAGAAATCTAACACTTCAAAACTACAAAAAAAAGTGTGGCCTACGACGATTTAAAATATTGCTTGTTGTCTGGTTGGCGGTTGAATAGAAAAGACGAACGATGACTACATTCTACTAGACAAGAAGTCGATTTTCTCAATTTGTGGATTGTGGATACCAGCTGATTGCTACAGTTTGAGAAGGAGTTCAGCGCTCATTCAACTGTCAATTCGTAGCAACATTTTTTTAAGGTGTATACCTACTAGTCCGATTTATTCGTTCTTCTTATAAGTCTGGCGATGGAAAAATGATTAAATCTGGATGCAAGTTCTTTTATCTCTTGTCGTGGTGTATCAATATTTGACGTTTATACATATGAAACTGCCTGTGTTCAAAATGTTTTCCTTACACAACTTATGGTTTTGACATGAGCCTTGCTCATGACAAAGACATAAGAAAACGAAAACTGACATCTAGTCAAAACAAAAACTACGCCAACATTTTACGTCGTATACGTTCATTCTGGTTTATACTTAATATTACCTTAACCTACTTAAACTACTTGGAAACAGTCTCATGCACAGCTGAGCGCCAGGCATAAATTCATCTGTTACTATCACAAAATATCATCTCTTCAAATCTTTCGTATGGGACGTTGTCCTATACCCTTTATTGTCCTCGACTTCGAATAAATTGTTCCCAATTACTTGTGTTACTTTGACTTTGACGAACTTTGGTCGCAACTTCGCATTAAAATGCTTAGTGGCATCGCTCAACACGATATTTCTTTTATAGAAAATATCTACCACCTTAAAATCGAACTTGCGACTGCGAAGATTGTAAGTCTTCTCATAGGCGTCATGAGTCTTTTCGAGTGCGGTTTTTAAGTAAGTATGTAAAATATTCATCTTGGCCACTTTTGGCAACCAATCTAGTTCGGAGTTGTTCAACCCACCCAAATCTTTTAACAGGCGATAATCCGCACCATGCTCTATCATTTTTTGGCCGAATAGAGCCTCATATGGGGACATTGTTAGTGTCGAATGGACGGTGGTTCTTAACGCGCTGCTAATCGACGACAAATGGGCATCCCAATTAGGCTGTCGTGTGTCAACGTATGCTCTAATCGCAGCCAAAATTGAGCGGTTTACCCTCTCGCTGGCGTTAGATTGTGAAGCATAGATGGCAGTTCGATAATGATTTACTCAAAATTTATTCAACAATTCTTTGAACTCGTGGCTCAAAAACTGCGAACCATTGTCCGAGAGTATACTCTTCGGTACTCCATAGTCTAGGAAAATTTCATCTCGGAGGAAATTGATGACATTTACAGCGGTAGCCTTACGAAGAGGTTTTATAAAAACAAATTTCGTAAGCTGGTCTACAACTATGACGATATGTGCGTTACCGCTTCTTGATCTCGGATAGGGGCCGAGGAAATCCACGTAGAGGTGTTGGAATGGACGTTCTACCTTAAAGCTCTCCCCCATCTCCGTACGCAGAGTCATATTGGAGGCTTTCGTTGTTTTGCACGTTTCGCATTGGTCCACAAACTGCTTAACCTGCGAGTATAAACCTGCCCAATAAAACTGTTGCCTAAGCCTGTAAATGGTCTTAACTTCTCCCCCGTGTGAAGCCCTTGGTGGGCGATGTGCCAGGGAAATCAAGGATTCCGTCAAAATGGTCGGAATCCATTACTTCCATGAAAGATTGTCCAACAATGGATTTCCCACTGAATGTTTAGTTCGTTTATAAATGAAACCTTCTGAAATTTTTAGATCTGGTAATCGCTCCTACTCCTCCTTGATACGGTTGATGAGCTGATGGTACTTCTCACACATCCGATACCGGATGCATCGCATAAAATGACAAATTCTTTATTAAAATCAGAATTGGTCAACACAGGTGCTGACGTTAGAGCCTGTTTGATAATATTGAAAGCCGCCTTTGCATCGTCGTTGAGAACGAAAGTTTTGCCTTTCTTCAGCGTATCGGTTAAGGGTGCGGCTAAGGTGGAGAAGTCCATGACGAATCGCCGGTACCAACCTGCCATTCCTAAGAATCGCCTCACCTGGCGAGTGGTTGTTGGCACAGGGAAGTCAACGATGGCGGTGACTTTGTCTGGATCCGCCTTCAGACAACCTTGTCCTAAAAAAATTTTATAATATTACAATGATTAATGTCCGCGAGAAGAAAAGTTTAAAATTTCATAACCTTGTCCTACCTTATAGCCGAGATACTGAAGCTCGCTAAAGCAAAACTTCGATTTCTCAACGTTGATGGTGAGTCCTGCATGACTCAAACGTCGACTAACAATATCCAAAACTCTAAAGTGATCGTCGAATGTCTTCGACACTACCAAAAGGTCGTCTAGGTAGAAGAAAACCTGGTCTCGCAACTCCGATGGAACTACCAAGTTCATCAGGTAAGTTAAACTTTGCGGAGCGTTGCAGAGACCAAATGGCATCACCTTAAACTGATACAGGAGACGCCCCGGTACCGTGAAAGCAGTCTTCTCCCGATAACTCCTCTCCAGCGGTATTTGCCAAAACGCGTCCTTCAGATCCATGCTTCAAATAAAGCGTGTTTCCGAAAGGCGCGCCAGCAACTCCTTTATATGCGCAATTGGCCTCGCATCTTTCTTGGTTACACTATTCACCTTGCGAAAAATCAAAGCACAGGCGGTTCTTACCGGGTTTGCGAACCAGCACAACCGGAGGACTCCACGCGCTTGTTCTTTCCTTGATTACTCCCAAAGAATCCAATTCCGCATACATTAAGGTTTGAATCGCCGGAGAGACAGGATAATACCGCTGTTTGATAGGAGTGGCATCGCCTGTATCTATAAAATGTTCAAGCAAACTCGTCTTACCCAACCCTTTGGCAGTGAACGAAGGAAAACTTCGAATCACTTGATCGAGTTTGGCGAACTCATCACTAGTCAGCTTAACCTGGTTGACTAGTCTATCATTTAATTTACCTGTCACGTCTAGTGACAATCCCGAAATGATGTTCGGTGCAATCTTAAATTTCTGCCAGAAATCTACGCCTAGGTACAGTCTCTGTGCCAATGTCGGAACGACATAAAAATTCATTTTGTGAATGACACCCTTGCACTTAACATCAGTCGTAATCATTTAGCAGATCTTTTGCTTCTTGCTATCCGCGGTAGACACACTTGATTTCATCGTTTTGAGCGAAACGCCTTTGGCGGATATATATTCCAAGGCATCGTTGCCTATGCAACTAACACTGGCCCCGGAATCTAGTAGACCTAATACTTTGTCCCCCAAAAGTTCGACGTTGACATAGGGACGTGGATCACCAGAATCGCCCAATGTCGTCGTAGCTATATTACGATATAAAGTTCTCTTCCCAATAAAACGATCTCTTGTGCGCCTAATGCGATTGTATAACTCCGGAAACGTCACTATGCGTTTTCGGACTTCATAATAGTTTTGTAACCTTTCATGGAAAGGTTTCCTTAATATTTCAATATTTGGCTTATTCGAATTCATAAAATGTGTTGTTGTAACATTTACAACGGGTAATTTATTCTTATCAGGTCTTAAAATGGATAAAGGAGTTTTAGATGACGGTTCGTCCGCTCTTAAAACTCCGGTTCGATCTTCACGGAACGAATCCCCCCGGATGGTGGATTGTTCCGGTATGCGTTTCCCGCACACCTAGGCAATCTGGACTGTAGACATCTGCGAGTCCACATCGGAAACAGAAAATCTTGTCTTTATCTCGAGGTTTCCTGCAATTACGGAAACCATGACCCACGCCCTGGCAATTCCAGCACTTATTTTGGCTCGGATCCCGTTTGAGCGCTTCAATCTGAGTTGGAGTGGCAACAGCCAATCTGAATTTGAATTTGACAGCTGTGTAACTGAGAAGAAGTTTATTTTTTGCTCTCCGTATTTTAATAGTTATTTAATTTATTAAATTATTTTTTTTGAAGAAAATTTTTACAAAACTAAACAAAAAAAACGCGCTTAATAATAGCTTAACTACAATTAGCTACTTCACGCAATTTTAAGTCACATAAATAATATCACTATCACTTTCGTCATTCATCGATTTTCACGTACTATACATAACCTACCTACATAACCTTTTTTACATGAACAATAAAAGAAAGGTAGGCGAAATATCAGCTGAACATTTATCTGCAAGTAAAAAAGGACCATCTGAAAATAAATCCGTCCAAATGGCTATGGGTAATATGTCAATCGAGGATTTAAAAAACCTTCTTGAAGAATGTGTAACCAACAAACTCGAAGACATCGCATCAAAGCAAGAAGCCGTTTCATCCGAGATCCAGTTATTGCGATCACAAAACACTTGTCTTCTTAACAGAGTCTCTGCAATGGAAAACTATTGCCAACTTCTTGAACGTCAGATTGAAAATTTCTTACGTAAACAAAATGAAGATTCTGTGGTGATACGTTTCGAATCGAAAAGGTCTGCAGATAAAACTGATTTCGCAAAACAGACTTGTAAAAGTCTTCTTAAGATACAAGATAATGCACCGCTCCCGATCAAAAATGCAAAAGAATTCACAAATTCCAACAATAACCAAACCACCGTCGTACTTGACTTCCTCCCAGGTAACACTGTAAACAAGCTCATTGCCGCTGCAACACATTTAAAAGGCTCAGGCATTGTTATTCATCGCGAGCAGTCAATGATTAATCGAGAAAAACGTAAATCTCTCTATCAAATAAAAACCAAATTATTAACGCTGGCACCGAACAAGAAAATATTTATCAAAGGCATTAAATTACAAATAGAGAATTTCTTATTTGCATACGACTTTCCTCGAGGGCTTATTCCAAACTCGGAGCAGGATTTGACGTTTGTAAGATCTACCTTCGGTGATGAAGCATTGCAATATTTCGACGGCATCATGAAACAACAGCAACAACATCCTCGACGAATTGAACCCTTTAATCAACGTAGGAGCGAGCAAGCTAGTGGCAGTAATTTAGCACAAAATAATAATAATATATAGGATGGGGTTGCCGTCTGTCATTATCTTGTAAGTTTTAATATTTTATGCTATAATATTACTGGTCTGAAAAACAAAATAAGTTGTCCTGATTTTTTTAATTTCATCCAACAATTCGATGTAATTATATTAATTGAAACATTTATTGAAGAAGGTAATGAAACCGAATTATTAAAATATTTTAAAAATTTTACTGTTAAATGTATTCCGGCCACAAGATACAATCAATTTGGTACAGCCAGTGAGGCAGAAACAGTGTAAATGAAAAATGGTACTGTAATGGTGAGAGCATTGAAATAGTTATTGAATTTATATACCTCGGAATATACTTTACGAGATATTATGGAGAAACATTTAAAGGAAGAACTTAAAAAGGCTAAAAATGCAATTGGTGCAACTTGGAAAAGATGCTTATGTAATGAAAGTATTGCTCACAGTAGTAAATTTCGGGTATTCGAAACGGTATCAGAATCAGTATTGTTTTATGCGGCTCAAACCTGGGGCTCGAGACAATTTGAAACTGTAGAAAAACTCTTACGACTATATAAAACGAATTTTTAGGCTACCGCCTAATACTCCCAATTATGTTTTAATGTTGGAAACGGGTTTATCACCACGCTTTATTAGAACGCTTAAAATGCAAATCGATTATATTCTTAGAGTAATGAAGATAGAGAATCATCGACTTCCGAAGATAGCGGCCCTTCAATGCATTCGAAACAAGACAAGCTGGTTTGGGGAATAGATGGATCAGGCGACGGACTGTGAGATGAACCTCAATCTAAACGATGAAAACTACGAGCATTGGAAAGGGATACTCTACCAGCTTATTTCATCAATGGATTTGAAATTTAGAGAGAGATTTGTAAACAGTGCCTGTGGATCGCTCCACAGAACAATCTACTGCAGACTAAATTATAACTTGAAAGAAAAGAACTATTTTCGCGATGAGCACAGCGTTAACGAAATTTCGATGATGTAAAGTAACGAGCTGAACTGATCCACCTGAACTTCACGCCGCATAGAGATGATTTACCTATCATATGTTCCTTGTGTAACTTGGAAGAGATGGAAGATACTCTGCATTTCTTAGGGAAATGTCCGATTCTGAGCGAGAGTAGAAGACACGTTTTTGGGAAGGCCGGGGCCTTTAACTTACACTCTCAACCATTACTGTGTGTGCGTTGATATGTAATGGAAGGGACCAACAATTTACCGCCAAATCCGAATGGCTAACAGAGAAGCGCTTTCCATGACATTAATTACTCTTGGAGGATTTGTCACTTACTCGCAAGAGGCAGTACCCCGGAAAAGAATTTAGGTGGATTAGTCAGGAATCGGCGTGGCTGTCCGATACACTAACCACTACGCCACGGGCTACCACCTGAAATTGATTTGCTTATAAAACATTTTTTAACTTTAAATATCATAAACAAACGATTTCGTGGTCAAATACACTTTGATAGTTCCCTAGTCACCCACCCACCTTGCTAACTTTATATATAAAAGAGAGTGTCGTACGTGTGTTCGCTTATAAGTCGAGAACAGATAGATGGTTTAATTTTGAAGTTTTAAGGCTTGATGAATAAGTATTCGCTTAAGGATTGCCATAGGATAAGCAAATGGCAGAAAATTTCGTTATGAATTTTTAATGCATCATGTCAAATTAATAACAAATCTTATGCAAGGATCTTTTGAGGATGGCTACAAAGTTGACAGAAATGCATTTTTAGTGCATTTTGTCACGAATCGCAAAAGTTGTTAGCCATTGTAATATAAAGTTTTAGCCTATACAACATACATTTCATAGACTTTACTGGATTGACATGCACATTACTTATTTTCATTTTAAATCTAAATGAAGGACAACATTTTGTTTAACCCTTTTATATATACAATACATACATAAGTAAATAAAGCAAACCTTCCAGAGTTTCTGCGCTCTTCGTCCAAAACTAAATACATACAAATCGAATTCATTTTTTTAAAGGACCGAAATATTTGAATTAATTATTGATTTGATAGCTGTCAGATGAAAACTTTTTCATTCAGCAATAAATTCAGCATACTTTTCCATAAACGTAACGAGAATCAGCTTTCTGAGTAAAATGAAAACGTACAATGAAAAGTATCGTGAAAAAAAGTTTATCATTTAATTTTTTCACAGAACTGGAATAGGGGCCCTGATGGCCAAATTATAACACTTCTCAACGATATGGAAATCAAAAAATTATGCCTGTACTGTAAATTAGCTTTGGCATTTAGGAGTCGAATAATTAAAGAATGTTTCTAAATATGTATTTTGTTTTGGTTTTCTTTTGCTGGTATCAATTATGATGAATTATCTAGGTATTAGCATTTATTTATTTGTTTTGTCAATCAGGCAGACGGCAAATAGCCATGATTTTTGTAAATGATGTACCAAATTTTTTCAAGAGAAAATAAAATCTTTATCTAATCTAATCTATCTGAGTTCCAGGCTGGTTTCAGAAAAAAACTATTCTATGGTTGACCAAATCTTCTCTCTGACATCGATTGTCAAGGCATACCAAACTAGGAATAAAAAGGTGTACGCGTTGTTTGTCGATTTCAAAGCAGCGTTTGATTTGATAAATCGGAATGCTCTAATATACAAACTTACACAGCTAGGTGTCTCAACCAAATTTCTACATGTCGTCAAAAATATGTACGCAGACACAAAAGCTAACGTGTGGGATGGTTCGCATTTCTCTGAATGGTTCTCAACAGATTCTGGAGTCAAACAGGGATGTCCGCTCAGTGCACTTTTATTTGCAATGTTTATAAATGACATTGTTAACCACCTTCCTGGAAAAATTATAATGGCAGGAATCCAAATCAATGTGTTGGTTACAGGCACGTAGCCAGAGGGGGGGCTAGAGGGGCTCAAGCCCCTCCCGAAATGATTTAAAAGAAAATATTAGAATTAAGTTCACCTAATTTTTATATTTTGATTATTTTAATATAAATATAAACATTTATTAAAGTAACATGTATTCAGAACAATATAAAAGTAGTGAGGCACTAATAAATGAATTTGTGTAGTTAGTATAAATAATAATAAGCAAGCTCAAATTTTGTTAAAAAATAACTCTTAGGACCGGTTGTACAATCGTGGTTCATTATAGGATCAAAATTTAAAAAGGATTTACCTCGATCCCTGTTTGCAAAATCAAAGTTTAGACTGTTGTCCAAGAGTGGTTTATGAGTTAACCCACCGATTTCCGCAGATCAAATATAGTTGATCCACGTATCAAGAATTTAAAAACGAGGTCCAGCGCTGAACCACTATTGAACAACTTGTTACAATATGGAAACTATTTAGGTACTATCTATATCTATACTCTTTTATAAAGACGTAACAATTATGTTGTTTGTTACGCAGTATCTTAGAAAGTACTCGACTGATTTATTCGAAACAAATTTTGTAATATTCTTTATTATTAGAAAATTGTTAACGGCAACTTTTTTTTTAATAATTTGTTTTTAAAACTTGAATAGACATAATATAAAATATTTTTTTCGTATTGCCTATTTTTGTTTAGGTTGTCTTACTAATGTTTTTTCATCTATTTGATGGGTACTTTAGAAAGATGAAAATTGTTTTATCAAGTCAATGGAATAGCATAAATTTAAAGATATAAATCGTATTCTTAGGGAAATTCTAACACAAATGGTTATTCTATTCGAGTTTTGACCGTAAGATTTACAGTTAAAAAGTTATAGCAATTCAAAGAATAGTACTAATCGGACTAATTTTATGGACTACTTTGACCCCAACAATTTTAATGAAATTAACCGTTTTTGAGTGAATTAAAAAAAAAAAAAATTTCGTGATCTTTGACCTTGAATAATCTACGGCACATGCGCGAGATTTTATGTGACTTTTGAGACAACTTTTGGAACACCAAAACAAAGGCGTGTACCAATTTTCAGCTTATTATCTCTCATTCCTAATTTGACTGGGCTATCATAATTCAATCAAAGTTGAGTTTTTTGACTTAAAAAAAATTCAAAAACAATGAAACGGCAAAGCTCGATTGCCCTAAAAAAAAGTGACCAATTTAAGTTAGTAACTTTTTATGTTTATACAAGGTGTCTCAAAGAAAAGTTTTTATTTAACTTTTCTTTTCAACATAAAGTAGAACCCCGTCGAGTATTGGTTAGCGTGTCGAACTGCCGCACCAAAGGTTCTGGATTCAATCCCTGACTCCACCTTAGTTCTTTTCCGGGGTACTGCATCTTGCGAGGAAGTGACAAATCTTCCAAGAGTAGGTAATTAACGTCATGGAAAGTGTAGCCGTTCGGATTCGGTGGTAAATTGTAGTTCCCTTCCATTCCTGCAGAATATCAGAATATTTTCTGTTGATATTAAGCTATTTTGTTTATATAAAATCGTAAATAACATTGTGTGATGTCTTGATTTTGATAGATGCACGTATTCTTAATAAACGTATTCTTGGAAAAAATAAATTGTGTGGTTTTATGAAACCACGATGCAAGTGAAACTTTGTTTCGGATCATTGACATTTCGCTCTATTCTTGGTTTTCCCTTGTTTACCAGTTTATTTGACTCACTAGCTGTATCGTTGTCCATCATGATCAACGATCAAGTAAATATTGTTACATTAATACAATGATCAAAGCACATACATACCGCAATGCACGTGAACGAATGAGTGAGAATACATGCTACACGGTCAGCTGATGTGAGCCATCTGCGCTGCCATATTGAAAAAAGTTTCACTTTAACAAAAAATATAGAACCAAAAATTAAACATTCAATATAGATTGTTAAAATGTTTGTAAATGTACAGAATTACTTCTTCGAAATTGGACAAGCCCCTCCCGAAACAAAATCCTGGCTACGGGCCTGGTTGGTTATATTATCAGAATCGAAAGAAAACTTACAATTGATGATAAACCGGCTGTCTTCATACTGCGAAAAGTGGGGACTTGAAATAAACACTGACAAATCAATATAGGTACCTTGGAGTGGACCTAAACTCAACACTGAATTTTAGTGAGCACCTCTCTGAAAAAGCAAAGGCCGCTCAAAGACTTATAAACCTAACATGGAAAAAGATTTTTTCAAACAGATATACAGTTGTCTACCAAATACCAAATCTTTATTTCAGTTGTGAAGTTGACCCTGTGTTATGCAGCTCAAGTTTGGGGAATGGAAGAGTATGAGGAAATTGAGAAACTTCATCAGAAAAATTTTCAATCTGCCAAATAAACACACCGAAATATGCGATTTACTTAGAAACCGGCTTACCAAAGATATTTACCAGCACCCTTAAACTACAAGCGGATTATATAATAAAAGCCTTAGGTCTTCAAGCTGAGCGATTGAGTAAGAAAATGCTGCTATACGAAGTAAGGAACAAGGACTGGTGGTTTGAAAAATGGCAACGGATCGCCACTTCTTTAGGTAAGAAAATACAAATTGATCCAAACAACATTCTTGGTGTAAAGGAAAAGCCTTACAGAATTATTCAGCTCAATGAAGACTCAGTCCGGAATCTACTTGTAGAAACAGCTACTGAATCAGAAAGTCGTATATTATACAGTCAGCTAAAATTTAAATTGGGTAACAATAATTATTTTCACGATTCTTTAAGCACCAGAGACACTTTGGAAGTTCTAATAGAAGTTTTTTATTGGCGGGAAAGTCAGTTGATGTATGTTTTGCTGGGTTAGAAAGAATAGTGCCTTCACTTGAATTCTCATATACAGAAGATATGTAACTGAGTTTTTTCCCATGCGCCTATCCCTTTTCACACAAAGTACTTCTCTAACCCTGACGACACACATGCCAAATATTGGCAAGCAAGTTACTACATGTATTAATTGTGTTCCAGTTGGCTGGAAGTTTGTCGCTGTAAGGGGAAAATGTGAGTGCATTGGAACTATCTTGTCAGTAGCTGGCATGTGTGGCGTCCGGGTAACGTACATATTTCATTGGTTATTTCCGTACTTCTACGTTTGCAGGGTACTCCGTGATGTTTGCAGAATATTGGGCATTATCTTTTGTATTGACGTTTCCCTTTTCCTATTTTTTTGAGTATAGCATCGCGGAATATAAATTTTTGTTTGTTTTGCAAATGCCACCCAAAAATCGAATCTCAACAATCAAAGTAGCCATCATGCACGATTGCTTGTCAAATTACCATACTTTGCACGTAGTTAATAAGAGTAAAGAGCACCAATAAAGACTTTGTACTAAATAAAATTAATAAAGTGTGAAGTGAAGGGACACCCTAAAGGTGTATGTTGTATGTATTTCTCAATGCTAAAAAAATAAAAATAAAAACCATGGTTGTTTGTAAAGTCGGTCTACGGACGATAATTTTACGTGATAACCAGTTCGAAAAACAGGTTATGTGTAGGTTGTATCTCTCCAACCACCAACTACCCACCCCACCGTTTTTGACAATTTTTGAAAAATTTTGCCTTACCACCACTAACCACCCACACCACACAACACCACAAACTAACCACCCACTATTTTTGACAATTCCCTCCCAAACACCAAATCCTCCCCCCAAATCCAACCACCCACTTCACCTACAACCACCTGGTACTCACATACCATATTTGACAATTTTTTCCTCACCCACCCTCCACACCGAACCCCCCCCCCCTTCACAACCCCTTCACCAACCACCACCGCCAACCACCCATCCCAACAATTTTTGACCATTCCCCCACCACACCACACCCCCCAATAACCCAAATCCAGCCACCTACTCTACCTACAACCACCAGCCACTCGCCCACCATTTTTTACACTTTTGGCCTCCTCCCAACACCAAATCACCCCCACCCCCACATCACCGTCAACTACTCATCCCACCTACTGCAACCAACCAACCATCTTCCATTTTTGACAATTTTTTCCTCATCCCCTCCCAGCACCAAATCCAACCACCCACCCCACCTACGACCACCTTCCATGCATTTTTGACAATTTTTTCATCGCCCCAATCAAATCAACCATCCCCACCACCTTAACCGCCAACCACCCAACCCATCTACATCCTACAACCGCCAATTAACCACCCACCATATTTGACAATTCCCCACCAAACCCCACGCAACACCAAACACCCAGCCCACCTACAGCCACCGACGAATCACCCACTATTTTTTACAATTTTTGCCTCACCACCCACACCAACTATAACCACCAACCAACCAATTTTTCCTCTGCCGGACACTACCCCCCCCCACACACACACACAACAACAACCACCACCACCACTTACAATCATCAACCACCCAACACCCTCCCACTTTACCGACTTTCTAGGCTATCAAAGCAGCTATATAACGTGACTGTGACACTTTTTCGTGCGTGCTGCCCATATATTCCGATTTATTAGAAGTTATCACGTCAAAATAAAAAAATTCAAAAAATTGGGGGGAGGGGCACCCTTAAGGGGTATGTTCTCTGTATTTTTCAATGCTAAATCATATCAAAATAAAAATTAAAAAAATTGTCAATAAAATAAAAAAAATAAATAGTCGCCGATTCTCAGACTACAAAATATGCACACAAAATTTCATACAAATCGGTCCAGTTGTTTCGGAGGAATATGGTAACTAACACTGTGACACGAGAATTGTATATATTAGATATTTAAATTATATGCACATAATATGTTGTGTAATGTATTTTACTTTTTTAAGAACTGTTTTTGTGTGATATTTGTGGGGAACTTCCCCCCCCTTTTTTATAGTTTTTTTTTGATTTTTATATATTTTTGTTTTATGTGTGGGGTTTTTTTTCCCTCTTTTTTTATACTATTATATTTTGTTTGTGTTTTTTGTAGCTGGGGATTTATTTCCCTCTTTTCGTTTTATTCTTTTTTTTATATGATAGGGTATTCATCTCCCTCTTTACTTATTTCTTTTTTTTTCATTCTTATTTATTATTTTTTTTTCAAAAGATTTTATTGGTTTGGTACTTTCGTATGTTTGTTGAATAATTTTCAAGTACCATGATCATTGTTTCAAACATGAATTGCTTAGTTTCTTTACCCGAAATTCCGTTTACATGTCTAACCAAATATCGCTATAATTTATTATATGTACTCGTACTACGTTTTCCTTAGGGCCGAAATTAGGGTATTTGAGAATTTGCTAAAAAAAATGTTTTCACTCGGAAGTTCATATATTTATTGAACTCAATTATTTCAATTTCTCATAAAAAAAAATGTGTGTGTGTTTAAGTATTCTTCTTTTTTTCGTTGGCTCAACAATTTTCGCTCGCCCGGTGTTGAATTGTTTTTATTTCAAATCGCTTCTCAACAACAAAAAAAAATGTAATATGATACTACTCTGCATCTGTACCTGAATTGATTACTGGGGTAGGTTACATCTTCGTAAATGAATATATATGTCGTTTTTATTTTAGGTAATATTTGGTTCAATTTTTAAATGCGGTAATAAAAATTAATTGCAAGGTCAAGGTGTGTGATTTCTATATGTAGTCCAGGAAAAATAGACAAAAAAATGCCAAAGAAAGGAAAAAATTAGATCCTGGCTGAAAATTGGCACGATCATTGGTAATGGGGCTCTTAATATAATGAGAGAGTTCCTCACCGCTACGTAAGTTATTCAAGGTCAAAGGTCATGAAAATGGGTTTTTTCAAATTTACTCAAAAACGGTTAGTTTTAGAGAAAAAATTTGTTCTACAAACATGTTGCTGAAGCAATTTCCAACAAAAATGGTTATTATAATTTTGTCCCTAGCGTGTACCGTTAAAAAGTTATAGCACTTTAAAGAATCGTAAGTATCGCCCTATTTCGCATTTTCTCCCACATTACTGATAATTACTTAAAACCAGTTTGTTTTAGAGAAAAATTTTGTAGAACAAACTTGTAGATGAAGAATTTTTTCACAAAAACGGTTGTGGTATCTTGTTCGTAGCATGTACCGTTAAAAAGTTAGAGCAATTTAAAGAACCGTAAGTATTGCAAAAAGTAGCCCTATTTTGCAATTTCTTCCACACCACCTCAGAGGTCAAGTGACAGGCGCGTTTTTTTTTATGTGGTATCCCCCGTAGGCCTATTCCACTGTGTTTAGCAAACAAAATTTAGTTTAAATTATGAATTAACATCTGGCATAGGCATGTTAAGTAATGATTCGTCATTATCGTCCTCTGCATATGGATCAATTTGGACTGAGTTTGTACACGACTTTCCATGACATTGACCACAAACTAAAGAACAACTTAATCCCGCTTTTCGACAACCACAATTAGAACCGCAACCCTTACTACAATTACAAAATATTGTTGTAAGAAGTTCATCAGGTGCTGGTTGAAGCAGAGTGGTTATAGGCTCCAAAACATTATTTCGTAATGCCCAACCAAGCTTGAACTTGATAGTACACTCTAAAAAGGTGTTGTTGAGCAGCAGCAGATGTTGGAGGAAGTGAAGATAATTGTACAGCCTTGTTGAGCCTAGTCAGTCGGACAAATGTAGAATATCTTAATGCATCGTTATTATCTTCTTTTGAATGTGCTTTGTAAGATGCTAGAAGAAGACGTATACCATTTTCAAAAATAATATTTGGAGGACAATCGGCTCTGGCAAACACTTCGGCACATTTTATCAGATCGTCACTATTTTCGAAAAGCTTGAAAATTTTTAATTTGCATTTGTTGTAGAGAGCAGAAGTTGAATCACAACCGGTAAATGCGTGCAAAAATAAGATGTGGGCTTGACATTTTGGGTAAGCGGCTAAACTGTGAGTACAGTATAATTTATTTTCCATTTTAGCTTTACCTGGTTTTCGAAAATAAATCTTTTTGTCTTGAGGAGCGCGTGCTATCAGTATTGCTAGTAGGTCGACATCCTCCCCTACAACAATACTCGTGCGTTTCTCAGCTTTCTCTATGGCTGTTTCGATTATTAAAACATCTGCATCATTTTTGGCTTGCCTCACTAGGATGTTTACAGCCTTAAACTTCTCAGAAAACATAGCAATGAATCAACTTTTGTTGTTTGCATTAGCAAGAAATTGTTGTTGGGAAGTAGGGACTTTCATTGATGCATCGAACAAAATGTCAGCTGATGACGAACCTGAAGCACACCGACGACGCTGCTCTGAAGCTTTTATATTGTTACCTTGATCTTTATAACCATCGAAAACAATGGTGACATCTTTGCCAAAATGCTTTTGTACATAGTAAATGTAGCTATCAAAAATTGCATGAAATGTGTTCTCTCGATTCCATAAAACACGGTGCAGTAAAAATCCTCCATCGATGATGTATGTTACATTATTATAATCGATGTTATCTTCAACTGGCTCTAACAATTCATAAAGGGAAGATTTTTTATTTTTTCGCATACCAACCTCATCAAAAAGTGACAATGGATAAGGAGCCAACTCGTATGTTAAAAATGTCTGCAGTTGGTCTTCAAATTGTTTAGTTATGCTTATTCGTTGAAAAAGTAACAGAGGATCAATTGCAACTTTTTCACCATGCACTTTTATCGAACTGTTGACAGTTAAAAGGGAAGCTACTCTGTTTGATCTTTTCAATTTAATATTACTAAATGTTAGGTTTTTCATACTCTCCATAGAAATAAGACCAATTTCATAAGCTCTGTAACAGTTGATACTGTCATCACCGATGATTCCATTCGATATAGACATTATGTGAGAAAGTTTAGGGAAAGGGTCATGACATGAAAACCATATGAAATTATGCTGCATTTTCGGGTGTAGTTTTTACGACACTGACGATGGACTATAACAGAGGTTCTGTCTTTCAAAAAATCTACTTTGTTATCACCTCTTTCAATACTCGACTCAATTAACGTTTTGATTCCACGGTCAACAGTTAAAATTTCACCTTCAGACAACGAATCACTGCAAATAAAACAATTTTCATCCATTTTACCTGTTTTTTTTTTATATTTCCGAATAAAGTTTTAAATAATGCTAAAAAGAACACGTGCGTGCATTACCAAAAGATTATTTAAACTGATTACCAAAAAATACCGGTTTTGGGTTAAATTTTCTCATCAAATTTTGTGACTGGTTACAAATATTTGGGCCCCAAAAATTAAATTCATTTTATGGTCCGTGTATTCATTAAAATACTATAACTTTTTAACGGTACATGCTACGAACAAGATACTAAAACCGTTTTTGTGAAAAAATTCTTCATCTTCAAGTTTGTACTACAAAATTTTTCTCTAAAACAAACTGGTTTTAAGTAATTATCAGTAATGTGGGAGAAAATGCGAAATAGGGCGATACTTACGATTCTTTAAAGTGCTATAACTTTTTAACGGTACACGCTAGGGACAAAATTATGATAACCATTTTTGTTGGAAATTGCTTCAGCAACATGTTTGTAGAACAAATTTTTTCTCTAAAACTAACCGTTTTGAGTAAATTTGAAAAAACCCATTTTCATGACCTTTGACCTTGAATAACTTACGTAGCGGTCATCGGATCGGTGAGGAACTCTCTCATTATATTAAGAGCCCCATTACCAATGATCGTGTCAATTTTCAGCCGGGATCTAATTTTTTCCTTGCAAAAAGCTATTTTTCCTGGACTAATATGGCTTACAGGTGTTTTACTACTTGTTAAATAAGAAATTTGAAATATTCGAGTCAATGAATTTTAAGATTGTGATTATTTGCAAATCTATTAAGTGTGTGAATTTATTTGTGTTAGTAAGAGGCAATAAATCATGACTGTTGATGTTTCAGAAACGTGAGGGGTTTAATTACTCAAAGTAATGTTTGAGACGATTATTATGTATTGTAACTATACTACTTTCGGTGTTGGGTATCTGTACTATGGTAAATGGACCTGTCCATACTTCTGACAATTTGTGTTATCTATTTTCGTTCTTAATCATTCCCAACATCAAAAGTGTTTGGTTTAACCCCTTGGTCATAATAATTCTTTGAATTCTTTTTACTACTTATAAGATTCTGTCTAGCTATAGCATATGTTTTCTGGAGTTTATGCCTTAGGATATAATAAAAATTTTCGTCGTCATTATATAGGTTCTGGTTCCCGTTTTAAGTTTGATGGTATGTTTGTCTATCTATAGCAGCTTACATACTTGTTTGAATAATTTGCTGAGGAAGTTCGTGCCCTGATCAGTTACTAATTGCTTAGATATTCTATACCTTGTGATTATTTGTTCAAAGACTATATGTGCAACTGTTTCGGCATGGCTGTGAACTTTCTTCCAAGTAAGTAGTATCTGTAATTTTTGGCCGCCCAGACGATTGCTAGTAGTTCTTTTTCTGTAGTTGAATAATTGTGTTCACCTTTATTCAATGTCCTACTTGCATACGCAGCTGGGTGGTCTTTACCTACTTCTCCTTGAGAAAGTACTGCTCCGATTGCTTCACAGAGAACAGGGGGTGAAACTAATAGATCTTTAACTTTTTAGAAAGCTTCCTGGCACTTATCAGTCCAAGTAAATTTCACGTCTTAACGCAAAAGATTTGTTAAAGGTCGAATAATTTGAGAACATTGGGGAATAAACTTGCGATAGCAGTTAGCAAGTCCCAAAAAGGATTGAACTTGGCGAACGGTCCGTGTTACGGGTAATGTCTGTTCACAACTAGTTTTGCTAGGATCGGGTTGTGCTTCTTCCGCTGAACATTTGTGCCCTAAATAGACAACTTCTCTTCGGAGGAAGTCAACTTATTGCAATTTTAGTTGATGTTCCCTCAGGCTGGGTGCTGTATGAATAGCATAGACCCTGATTGGTATCATCCTGGCGATGACCAACGTTGAAACTGTCTCATACGTAGTGGGTAGTGGTAGCGGGTTACTGACTGGATTTCTCCAGCTCCTTTTGTCCAAGGAGAGCAGCATAGGGCCTGGTCCCCCAGGTTGAGGGTTGTGCGTCGGGGTAACTTCCCTACCACGTAAAAAAACTAAGAGTTCTGAAACAACCAATTGCCTCGGATATGAATGACCCTACTGATGACGACTCTAGCAAACGAAACAAGGACAACGAATTTCGGTTTTGCACGTGGAATGTCCGGACCCTTAACAGACCACGTGTAGCCGAACAATTAGTGGAAGCCCTAGATGGTGTCAAAGCCGACATCACAGTAGTGCTATGGGATATTGAAGGCACAAGGAGGTTGAAAAACTGTGACATCTACTACGGCAAGTGCTACAAGACAAGAAATCAGCGGCTATTTGGATGCGGATTTGTGATAAGAGGAAGGCTTAGGCAAGAAGTTCTGGGGTTTTCGTGGCATAAGCGAACGCATTGTCACAATCCGCATTAAATCCAAATTCACCAACATCTCGTTGATCTGCGTCCACGCCCCCACGGAGGAAAAAGATGACACGACCAAAGAAGAATTCTACGATCTTCTGGAGAAGACGAATGATGATGAATGCCCGAAGTACGACACTAAGTTTATTCTTGGTGACTTCAACGCCAAAATCGGAAAGGAGGGTAACTTTCCCTCGACAGTCGGAAAGCAAAGCCTGCACGACAACACTTCCGGTAACGGGCACAGGCTAATCGACTTTGCTGCGGGGCGAAGTGTCATCTTAGCTAGCACATACTTTCCACACCTCAATATACACAAGGGGACCTGGAGGTCTCCTGATCAAAATACCATCAACCAAATTGATCACATTGCGATTGATAGCAGACATGCCTCCAGTGTCAGGGATGTCCGCACCTTCCGAGGGGCCAACATAGACTCGGATCACTACCTTGTTGTAGCTAAAGTGCGAATGCGGATCTCCACCAGACCGCAGAATCGAGCATCCACTGCGAGAAAGTTTGATGTTGCGAAGTTACAATCGCAAGAGACCGCCACAACCTTTGCCAACCATGTCTCCTCTTATCTCTTGACAAGCCCGGCGCATGCGCCATATCCAGAGGCCCAGTGGCAACATTGCAAAATGGCCATCAAAACCGCTGCCATGGATGTTTTGGGTTTCATTAGGCGACCACAACGAAACACCCGGTTTGATGATGAGTGCAGGCTCGCACACTTGGCCAAGGAAGAAGCCTATCATGCAGTTCTGAATGCCAGAACCAGAGCTGCCAAGAGCGTTTCCCGTGCGGTATACCAGCAAAAGGGGAAGGAGGAACATCGGCTTTTCAAATGGAAAAAGAGAGAACTGGAAAAACGAATTGTTGAATCTATTGAGGGGTCCTACGGCAGAAGCAATGTTCGAAAGTTCTACCAAAGGGTAAAACATTCGTCCAAGGGTTACAAAGCCCGAGCGAAAGCATGTAGAGACGAGGGTTTGAATGTCGTAGTAGATACACAGTCGGTGCTGAGAATTTTTAAAGAACACTTCTGCAGACTATTAAACGGTGAAGACGCCCAACTAATCGCTGTCAGGCAGAATAATCCATTCGATTTGGATGATGATGAATAGCAGCAATATCAAAACTAAAGTCCAACAAGGCTGCTGGAGCGGATGGCTTTACGGCTGAACTCTTCAAAGCAGCGGGAGATGACTTGGTGAGGAGCATACACCAACTCATCTGTACAATCTGGTCGGATGAAAGTATGCCTGACGAATGGAAAGTATATGCTGTCCTCGGGTGAAGTAGATCATCACCGTAGGCTCGGACAAAACGTCACAATGGACAGATATAACTTTGAGGTTCCACTATAACCTCTCAGAACAACATCAGTGAAGAGATCAGTCGAAGAATCACTCTTGCCAATCGCTGTTTCTTCGGGCTAAGAAGGTATCTTAGTAGTAAAGCCCTCTCTCAAAGGACCAAGGAGACACTATACAAGACCCTTATCATCCCAGTCCTGCTGTATGAGACAGAAGCGTGGACACTGACAATCGGATGAATACAGGTTGGCTTGCTTTGAGAGAAAGATTCTTCGGGTGATATTTGGGCCTGTATGTATCAATGGAGTATGGAGGAGAAGATTCAATGACGAACTGTACGGGCTATACAGCGACATTGACTTGGTTAAGAAGCTGAAAATTCAGCGGCTTAGATGGCTTGGTCATATTAAGCGTATGGACGAAAACGCTCCTGCCCGACGAGTCTTCAATTCCAACCCAGAGGGCCGACGCAGTTCTGGAAGACCCCATCTAAGGTGGCGCGATCAAGTGGTAAACGACCTCAACCAACTTGGTGTGCGCAACTTGAGGCTACTGGCTAGGGACCGGCTTAGCTGGCGAGGATTGTTGGTTGAGGCTGCGCCACCTTAAGTAAGTAAGTAAGTTCCCTTAGTTTGTCAAAAACCAATTTAAGTTTTGGGGTATGCTCTTAGAGATTCTTGCCATAAATGACGACATCATCCAAGTATACAAAGCATTCCAAACCTTGCAGGCCTGTCAAGATATAATTCATCAACCGCTGGAATGTAGCTGGTGCTCCTTTCAATCCGAATGGCATTCGTTTGAACTCGTAATGTCCAAAGGCAGTGCTTAATGTTGTCTTGGCTCTATCTTTTGGGTGCACTAATACCTGATGGTATCTGCTTGCTAAATCCAGTCGTATATCTAGCATGACCTAATTGGTGCAGAATGTCTTCAATCCTTGGTAGAGGAAAAGCATCGCCCATCGTAGCTTCATTTAGTTTCCTAAAGTCGACTACGACTCCAACGTTCTTTTTCGTCAGAACCCGCTTTCTTGGGAACTACAAGAAGAGGTGAGTTCCAAGGGCTTTTACTGGGTTGGACGATGTAATTTTCTAGCATCTCGTGTAGTTATTCGTTGATGATGTCCCGTTGCTTTTCTGGTAGTCTATACATTTTTGTGTTAATGGATGTTTGGTTTGCCTAATAGGTATTTTGTGTATGATTGTTGATGTGTGAGTAACTTGGTCACCGGGTAAAAAGAGTATGTCTTCGTTTAAGTTTTCGTCCAAGCTAAGTTGTTTTTCTAAATGTTGTAGTCTTTCGTTGTTCTGGTTTTATTGATTAGTGGTGTGGAAAATTGTGGAATATGTGATTTTTCGGGGTATTATCTTGCTGCCCAAGCTGGGGCTCGAACCCGCAACGCTTAGGTTAGCAACCAACACTTCATCCACTGTACCATTGCCACCCGCGATGATGTTCCAGACCGCTACGGGTTGGTATATATTTGTTTGTTGTTTTCAATCCGCTGTGGGATGTAATTTGTATTAAATTTGTTTATTTGTGTAATTTGTTTCTAAACCGCGATGGGTTGGTATGTATTCATTTGCTATATTAAGTCCGCTGTGGAATTGTAGTTGCTTTATGTTTTTATTTTTTAAACCTCTATGGGTTGGTATTCGTTTACTTATTATTTTTGTATCTTCTTTAATAACAGTTCTAATGGTTTGATTTGCATAAAGGTTGTGTTAACCATTTCTGAAAATGTACCCTTGTTTTTGTTCGTTTTCATTTAAAGTCAAGCCGGGGGTTTCACGGTCAACTAGGAGACGTTTACCGAATTCTTGTTATCCAATCTACGTTTCAGACTACATTGATCCAATATGTATGAGAATTTCTCCCACAGAATTCACATTCTGGTCCCACCTGGAAAACTCTAGCTCTCGGATTGAGAACAGGCCCTGCTCTATTTGAGAGGTTAGGGTTATTATCCCTAATTGGATTGGGTCTGTTTGTAGGTTTCCCCTCTGATATGTTTGAGGTCTGTCCCTACCACAATCGTTTTGGTTATTGTTACCAAAAGATTGATTGTTCCTGGGCAGAATGAAGTTGTTTTGGGAATTCCTCCTATAAAAATTTTGTGGAGGGTTCCTGTTAAAATTTTGTTGACTTTCTTTTGATTTCCGTACCTATTATTAGTACGAGTTTGGTCGTTATACCGTTTTGGACATGTTGCAGCTTCGTGGCCACAATTGTTGCACATTTGGCAGACTGGAGTATTTTGTCGTTTTAGACATTGACTGTAAGTGTGTCCTTTGATACTGCAGACTATTCTTGATTTAGCGTTTTCATGAGCATTATCCTGAATAGTGAGTCTTTTCCGTTCCACTATTAGTGGGGCCATTCGACTGCGTGAAATTGCAGGACGTTTGCGTAAACGGTGCGGTCTCCACCCTTTGTACATGTTTTTCCAAACTAAGATATCTTGATAAGTTCTTCAAAACTTTTTGTACCATTGGTAAACAAATATTATCCTAATTGTTTGTTAGAAACACCGGAAGCAAGAGCTGATTTAGTAAAATCTTCTAACTGACTTTTTACAATGTGAGTGTTTATGGTCGAAAACTCCTTTGAATTCGACTTTGATTCAACCTTTTTAAAGTTGTCGTTGTAAATATTTGGTATCCCAACTTATTTGGTGGACTGAATTAAAATTGCTCCTTAAAAAACAGTATGACGATTTGACTTCTGGGTGAAAAGTGATTTTATTCTTAAATTGTATGCTTATTTATACTAAATTACATAAATGCATGTCAGCAATTATTTACAATGTGGGAAAATAATACTACGATTTGGTGAGAATATAATTGTAATAGGATAGATATTTTATATCGAGCACCTGAATAAAGTGCTGAAGTTACATTTTGGTGTGAATTATGGAATTGGGAATTTAATGTGTATTTGGTTGGGAATTAGGGTGTTCTAGATTTAGATAGGTTGTTTTCGAATAATTTGTTATATATAGTTGTGGTTTAAACATTCTCCCCGGCTTTGAGATCTTTGAGCTCAAAACCTATATCGTTTGGAGATAGTGCTGTCTTCTTCTGCCTTCGGTGAAGTAGAAATACGGCGCCTAGGATCAAACCAGTTAAGTGTGACAGATACCCAATAGCATATTGATGGATATCGTGATGAGAGATTTTGTTAGTCAATGTCTCCTGTGTTTTTTGATAGGATATTCGCTTCTTAAGTAATGCTAAGTCATCTACTCCTCGAATGATAATTTCTTTTTTCTTCTGGAATTCGTATTGTAGTGGTTCGATGGGAAATGTCTCGAAAAATAGACTTAAGTTATGTGTCGGCAAAAACGGCATAGTTGACTTTGACGTATAGAAATTATGAGCATTGATAGTCATGGTTGGTTGTTTAATGACACAGTCGGTTGCCAGCTTCATAAGTCCTACCCCTTGTAGTTTTGTAGTTTTTATCTCAGAACCGCATACTATCGAAAGTATTTCTTCATGATGAAAGGCGAAAATCCAGTAATTAGGATTATGAAGTTGAATCCACATCCTGTCAACATTAGTAGACCTTAGTTCGCAATATGATGAGAGCTGTTTATTATGATTGAGCATGTGAATTTCGCATTGGTTTTCGACTGAGTGTGTATTGAATATTGGATGTCGTTGTTTACATAGATATTTTTTGTTGTCGATATGTATACAGTCCTGATATTCCGCTTGTGAAAGTGCGAAATGCTGATCTCTGTATTGAGTCACCGCTAAGAACGCTGTTGATGGCTGGATGAAGATGAACGATATATTTTGCTGAATCGGTAATGGAATTAGTTTGAATAGCTGGAACATCTGTCTATTTATTAAAGGTAATTTTACAAGAAATACAATTGCTGATTTTGTAACTCGTGCCTTGACCCGAAGAAGTTCGTACAATTTTGGAAGATTATGTTCATCGTATCCTGGAAGAGTTAATGAACTTGGTATCATTGTACGAATTTTATCCAATTCTATCAAAAGTTGTCTTGGAGAAAGAAGTAAAGCATTAAGTCTTCCTTGATGAGTGTCTGAAATAGCTTCGAGGATTGCTATTTGAGTTCGTTGAAAACTATCAATTATTTGAGTGACACAGATTGTTACGTAGTTGAGAACTTCTGTTCTCTGTACAGTTTTATTAAGAATGTCAATGGAATCATATCATTAGCGATTGTTAATTGCTCTTTCACCTCACTTAACTGTTCCTTTATTGAGGATAATGACTTGTTGAAAATATTTGTTGTTGATTCAATTATAGATGTTTGATTTTTGTTGTTCATTATTTTGGGCCATCCTGATGTTATCTTCAATATATTGCGCATATTCTTGGTCAAGTACCCCAAATAATTTGTTTGCGACGGTGCCTATGATGTCAAATGGAGATCTTCTCTTTCTTATTGCGATACCATTTCGGTAGTTTAGGATGTTATTTAAGTTTTCTGATTCCAGGAGACGCATTTCTAGGTGATTTATGGCCTTGCAGAGATTATTCGGCTTCTGAATCCGTCGTTCTTCGCATCTGGCCTTTAGTTGGGCGACGCCCTTTTGTAGTCCTTGGAACTCATTCCAATAACTTGTCATATTGAAGTAAATAAAGAGGTTCCATTCATCAGTTATGAGTCTTGCTTCTCCAATATCTTCAAAATATAATCCAGGGCTATTGTCAAAGTGCTCAACCTCTACTGCACTTCGTTTGGTTGTTTGTGCTAATGCGGTGGCAAGAAAAAAAAGCAAACCAGTAATGTTTTGATTGGACTTGTTTTCAATTTTTGAGATGGCACAGAAGATGGCTCTTGACTTCTTCGTTTTCGATTGCAGCGTTCTTGTATTGAAATGAAACGACCTTTAAGTGGGTGTTCAACCTTAATTTTGATTTTTAGACGAGACGGCCAACTAGTTGCTTCAGGAAGTGCTGTTAGTTGAACACTAATAGATGCTAGAGCTGTTTTCTTTATTTGGTCTCTTTTGTCGGGTTGGACCTCAGTAGGAAGAGGACACACCTTAGCAATGGATCGTCTTAGTTCCCCTGAAGCAGTTTTAATATCTACTACTCTTGTGTATTTGTCTGGTCCAGGAATGGTTCTTAAGACTTTTCCCATTAACCATTTAAGAGGTGGCAAATTGTCTTCTTTAATGAGAACTAGGGTGCCTGGTTGGATATCCGCTTGAGGTTTTTTCCATTTATACCTCTGTTGAAGTTCTTGTAAATATTCGCTTGTCCATCTGCGCAAGAACTCCCGATGAATAGAAGTTACTAGATTCCATCTAGCAACATGAGTAAGCTAGTGCGTCAAAAATATAAGCAGTGTCGGATAGTATAGATCTTTTTGAAATCTTCGTTATTTCATTCCAATTTGTTTTGATGAGAAATTGGTCTGATGCTGGTAGCCAGGTCTGTCCTAATGTTTTTATGGAACCTTCTTCTTGGTCGTGAAGGAGCGTTTCAGTTTCACAATCTTCTTGTGAGATTCCTTTCAAGAGTGAAGGTATGTTGGAGCACCATTTCCTTAGATGAAACTCACCTTGAGCCAGAAGTTGTATCAGTTCTCACTGCATTTGAGTAGCGGTTTTAAGACTGTCACTACCAGTTAATACATCATCCATGTATATATCTTGACGGATTATATTTGCGCCAAGTAAATGCTGCGCCACCTTAAGTAAGTAAGTAAATGCTGGTTGCCTGCTCCTTCTGCTAGATCATGAAGACATCTTATAGCGAGGTAGTGTGCAGATGTGGTACCATAAGTTACGGTATTTAATTGGTACGTCTTGAGAGGATCCTTAATGGATTACCGCCAAACGATACACTGGAATCGTTTACTGTAGTCGTTAACAAGTATTTGGCGATACATTTTAGAAATATCGGCTGTAAACACATACTCGTACTTGTGAATCCGGAACCGCAATAAAATGGAAAATAGATCATTTTGTAAGGCTGGTCCAGTGTTCAGGATCTGATTGAGTGATATGTTTGTGGATGTTATGCCCACAACACCATAATGCACCATTGAGTCATGGCAAGCTGTCAACATATAATACTTCCGTATAACACCTGTGACCCAATGGCTCAGTGGGGCAAGGTTGTCTTCCGGAATGCACTTCAGCAGTAGCTGAGTAATGTAATCTGGAGGTCAGCCAAGTAGAAGTTCTGGCTTGGTCTCTTGGACCATCGGTTGTTCTATATTATACCTACCCAACATTTTAGCGCAGCCGGTTTTCGAACCTCGATTTTTTAAAAAATTTTTGTAAAAATTAAATCCTTAGAATAGTGAATTTTATTAAGAATAGAGAAATTCGTGAAATAAAAAAAAAAAAAAAAAAGGAACCAAATTTTTCGATTGCTAAATCATTCATGTGAACGTTTGCATAAAATAAAGCGAATTTGTGAAACAAGGAAAGAGGAATTAAAAACATTCTGAAGTGTTCCATCGACTAGTGAAAAAAAGAAATAAAAAGTTCAAGTGCAAGTAAATATTGAAAATACAAATTTCCAATAAATATAAAAAAAAAAATTAACAACAGACAGCAGGTAGCAGCATAACGACGAACGTCAAAGAGGAATTAAAAAAAAAATAAAAATCGCAGATATTACAATAACTTTCTACGAGTATTACATACATTTTTTTTTAATTTTGCCAGAGTTTGATTGTTGTGTACATTTTCTTTCTTGTTGTTTTTGCTTGTTGTGACCTTTAGGCTTCAAAATTTTTTTTAAATTATCGCATTAAATTTCTCTTTGAGCTAGGTTGGTAAAAATTGCAACCGACTTTTTCAATTTATTGTATGTAGGTCAAGTTCTAGTTCTTGTTCTTGTTATACATCGTTTGGTTTTGGCTCCACAATTTGTTTTTGTTGTTTTTATTTATCGTAAAAAAAAACTTTGTTTTTAGTTTATGGACAGTATAGAAGGTTCTGAAGCTCAATTAATAGAACAAATTAATCAATTGAAAAAAGAGCTAAAAGACCAAGGTCAAGAAATTAAAAATTTCAACCATACTTTGTTGTCCCAACTAAAAGCAATAACAAAAAAGGGAGGTGTATGCGCTTATATATGCACAATTAAGTTCTCAGTGGGGTAAGTTTACCAGACTCGAGGCAACTGATCTTATACTCACAGAGTATTTAGAAGCAGTTAACAGGCTTACGGATAATCACCAAGGTGAAATCCAGGCGCTAAGGGCTGAGCTTAACAATATCAATAAGGTAAGACTTAGCTTAGACCGCAGCCAGCTTGAAGCCGAGCGGGTGAACACTGAAGCCGAAGAAACAATATCAAAATTGAATTTAGAGATTGTTGGGCTTCAGTTACATAACACCCAATTAAGAAGAGAATGAAACTGTTCCCTGTCGGTACAAAAGAGGAACGGAGAGGAAGCACAAAAACTTCTTAGCTTAAAACAGGAGTACAGTGCAAAATAAGAAGAATTTCGGAGAATAAAAACACGTCTTAAGGAAAAAATTGCATCTTTGCAGCCAATTTTAACCAAAGAGACCGCAGAAAAATCAACGGTCGCAATTATGTCTAACGAGAAGATCGCAAAGATAATTGCGCAGATCGTGCCACAGTTTCCTGGGCAAGAACACCCAACCTATCAGGGCAGGTGTATGAATTCCTTAACGCGTGCTCTTTAGGTCTCAAATGTATTGACGAGGGTAGCGAATCAGTTTACGTGACTGCTGTCAACCAGATTAATTGGGGATGCCTTTGAGTTGGTTAGAGGCAACCAACCAGATACTCTTAAGAAGTTTGAGGATTTAATAAAAAATACATATCTGACCGTAAGAACGTTGGACAGCTTAACAGCAGAAATAAAACAGTCCCACCAACTTGCGACGGAAGATGTTCATGCATTTGCCAGGCGTCTGACTACCCTCCAAACTAAGGCGATAGACATTATTGACGCAAGCTATAAAGAGACAGAATCAGTGGCATTAAAGCGAGAACTCAAAAATTCAGTTATAGCCTGTTTTACCCCAAAAACAACCGCAGACCCCACCACTATAAAATCTAAACCCTTAACTCCTAGTCCCAAAAAACTTATTTTAAATAACAATTTTTCAAATTTTTCTGACACCAATCTTATTTTAGATGATAATCGCGAAACGTCTTCAGCCAAACTTCTGGTTCCAAAAAAAATACTTCCCAGAAAAAAAAGGCGTCTGCATAAACCTCGAGCTAAAAATTTAAATTTACAGAGCAAGTTTCTGAGTTTAGTGTTTTATGTTCTAAATGTATGCATTCTAGGATACGATGTGGCTTATCAATTTTCTTTAGCTACATGCCAAAGATTTGCCAATATCCTTAAACAAAATAATACATTTTGCGACATAAAACGAAATAGACTCTGCTTGATAAACAAATTAAGCAAGAACGATGTCTTTGTAGAAATAGCTATGCCAGATGCAAAAGTAGGTAAAATAACTGTACTAGTAGATACAGGTGCAGATACAAGCCTTTTGAAAAGGAGTGTATTGAAAAGTAAGACAAAAATAGGTAAAACGGAGATACGAAATTTAGGTGGAGCATTTGGTGGGAATAGTACAACCTTAGGTACAATTCAATCAAGTGGAAGTTTGGGAAAGGATTTTAATCTAAAATGGCATATAGTAGATGGTCTAACTGACATACCCGCTGATGGTATAGTAGGCCGCGATATCCTCTGGAACCTCACGGTAATTGACTCTGTGACAAAAACTTTAAAGTTCTTAGATAAACAGAGGAAGTTGGTTTCAGAGTTTCCATTGAAATGTCCATGCAAACCAAACAAGAAAATAAATTGTACCAAACATTCAAAGTTATTCCCAAATCAAGAGATTAAGGCTCGAACTCGAACCATTGTGAAGTTAAAGGTAAACACTGGGTTACGCGATGTTCTTGTGCAAAGCCAAGAATTAAGTCCAGGGTGTATTTAGCTAACACAATATCCAGAGTAAAGGGGAGCCATATGTTTGTCTCTATAATAAATGCCACTGACAAACCCTTTTCCTTAGATAAAGATTTCAAGTCGAACTTTCAAAACTTTAACAAGTTTCGAATTAAAGGTAACGAATGTCCTACGCATTCAATACTTAACATAACCAGGGAAGAGCCAAATAAGCGACTCTCTAAACTTTTAGCTACACTTAAAATAGGTACCGGTTTGAACAACGAAGAAAAATGTTCAATCGAAAATATTTGTATCCAATTTAATCACATTTTTCACCTGGAAGGAGACCCGCTAACGCATACTGACATCCTGACACACAAAATACAAACTAAATCGGATCAAGGACCCATCAATCAGAAGCAGTATCGCCTCCCGAAAATAGCCAGAGATGAGATACATAGTCACGTGCAGCAAATGCTTCTCGATAAAGTTATCTCACCTAGTAAGTCACCATGGAACTCTCCTCTTTTGGTCGTCCCTAAGAAACCAGGGGCTGACGGGCAAAAGAGATGGCGAGTTGTGGTTGATTTTAGAAAACTTAACGAGGCAACCATTAAGACGCGTTTCCTCTGCCAAGAATAGAAGATATTCTTGACCAGCTAGGAAACTGACGGTACTTCACAACCCTTGATCTGGCTAGTGGGTACCACCAAGTGATTATTGACAAGCAGGACCTGCTTTTAGCGCAGGGTTGGGACATTATGAATTTAACAGAATGCCTTTCGGATTAACAGGTGCTCCAGCGACTTTCCAAAGAATAATGAACTACATCCTAACTGGTCTTCAAGGAATAGACTGTTTTGTCTATTTGGATGACATTGTCATTTATAGTACCAATTTGGATGAACATTGTGACAAGTTAGTTGGCATATTTTCAAAGTTAAGAGACTTCAAACTTAAACTTAATACCGAAAAATGTAACTTTTTGTGCAAAGAGGTTGTCTACTTGGGTCATGTTTGTTCTGAAACGGGTGCAACCCCGGATTCCTCAAAAACAAGTTGCGTCACGAATTTCCCCGTTCTAAAAAATATCAAAGAACTTCAATCCTTTTTAGGATTTCCTAGCTATTACAGGAAATTCATTCCAAATTTTGCTAAAATAGCAGCCCCAATTACCTTATTGTTAAGAAAGGAGGAGGAATTCAAATGGACGAACGAGCATCAAAAGTCTTTCGAAGATTTAAAAAAAGCTATTACAACACCCCAGTTTTAGCATATCCAGATTTTTCAAAGGGGTTCATTTTGACAACGGATGCAAGTAACGAAGCTTTGGGTGCAGTGCTATCTCATGGTGAAGTGGGAAAGGACAGGCCTATAGCATATGCGAGTCGGTCATTGAACTCCGCTGAAAAAAGGTATTCGACAATAGAAAAAGAACTACTGGCAATTGTATGGGCAACAAACAATTTTCGTACGTATCTGTTAGGGCGCTGTTTTACGGTTTACACAGATCATCAGCCACTTAAGGGAGTCTTTCATGCCAAAGACCCCACTTCCCTTTAGTTAGGTTCCACCATAAGCTTTCGGAGTATGATTATAAAATCGAATAAAAACCCGGAAAAGTTAACACAAACGCAGATGCATTGAGTCGCATACCACAAGAAAGTTCAAACGAGCACTGTCTGGTGGTCACCCGAGCCCAAGCGCGTAAAATAGTTACCGAAAATCCTGTTGGAGCAACACAAACTTCTGCTAGTTTAGAACTTGTATCTGGTGCTAAAGGCATACCGAATGTTACCTTAAAACCCCAAGCTACTGAGCTTTTAACAGATAAAGGAGAAATCAAAACCGTTTTAAAAGATTTCCACAATTCGGCATTTGGAGGGCATCAGGGTAACAAGAAAACTTTAGCGCGTATCAGACAACAGTATACGTGGAAGGGGATGGCTAAAGATGTTAAAGACTTTGTCAAAAAATGTCCACAGTGCCAAAAGAATAAGAGTTCCCCTGCTAACAAAATGCCCATGTTAATAACTGACACGCCATCCTTGCCCTTCGATAAGGTTTATATGGACATTGTATGTGGTCTTCCCGTTTCACACTCGGGGAACAGATATATATTGACTTTCCAGGACAATTTAAACAAGTTTATGGACTGTGCAGCCCTTCCCGATATGGAAGCGTCAACTGTTGCGAGAGTCTTTTACGACCAAATCGTCACAAGATATAGGATCCCAAAGATTCTCGTCACGGACAATAGTGCCAATTTTACGTCCAAAGTTTTCTCGCAAACATGTAAGTTGCTAGGTGTGAAGAAAATTCATACAACTGCATATCATCCTCAAGCGAACGGTTCATTAGAGAGAGCTCATCGGCCTTTGGCTGATTACTTGAGGTCTTTTGTAGTCAAAGATGAACGGAACTGGGTTCATTGGTTAATGCAAGCCATGCATGTCCATAACAATTCTGTTCACACTGCTACGCAGCTGACCCCTCTTAATGCCATGTTTGGTTTTAAGTTCGAAATGCCAACTAATCTGAGGAGGAAACCAACACCCCTCTACAACGAAGACGACTACTCACTTCAGCTTAAGCATCAACTAAGCGTGGCTCACCAGTTAGCCAATGAAAACCTTAATAAAGCTAAGGTAATATCGAAAAAAAGGCTCCAAGACCATTGAGTTCAAAGTCGGACAAAAAGTCCTGCTTAAGAACCCGGTAAGGAAAAATAAATTTTCCGCTTTCTGGTTAGGTCCATTTGAAGTTGTGTCATCAGGCAACGGCTCGAACACGAGAATTCAGATGCGCAACAGGATAAAAAGATTACACAACAACCAGCTAAAACCTTTTTATATGTAATCTTGATCTATTCAAATAGTATTACTTACACTGCCTTTTAACGGTAAATAATTTTTTCTCTCACAAGGTCGCAATTTAGTAAAGAAAATATTAGCAAGAGTTAAACAAACGTTAAAGAATATTTTAGTTTTACTAATTATGTATTTAACAAACAAATCTTTTCTCTTTTCAGTAAGCCAAGAACTCACTGTACAACTGTACATACCTTTCAATACAAAATATAGTTTTAATTTTTGAATATTATTTCGCATTTTATTTTGAGGTATTATCGTAATAAGTTAGGATTAGGACAGAAATTCGCAAGATGTAACATAGAAACTATTATTTATAAGATAATATTAAAATGTTCAACTCCAGATTTTTGTTTTTAATTACCAAACTTTTGATAAGCATGCACGCCGGGCAGGCACAGACGCAGAAATCCTACAAAATCCAATCGTTGCAGGAAAATTCACCAGTAGTGTTCGAAACGGTAGAATGCGCCGTATTCTACAGTGATACGTGGACAATATTGACGAAGTTCACTCCAATGGACTACGAAATGGTGATCCAGATGTTGGAGAAGTGTGACAATAGGCTAGAAACCATGTGTAACAGCATTCCGGAGGAAGATTTTCAACGGCATTGCCACTTGATAGTCCAAGAAACGGAGACAAATATAGTCAACTTACGGCTTACTGCAAATCACATGAGGAAATTAATGCACTCAAAACGTCAAAAGCGTGCACTAGAATTCATCGGAGGTTTTTCTAATTGGGCTTTCGGAACGATGGACAGCGAAGATGCTAGGAAGGTCTACCACCAGCTGGAATTCCTCCATAAAAAGGAGGAAGATTCGTTCCAATTAATGCACCGACAACTGTCAGTCATGAAATCGAATTTCAATACACTGAGTAAACCTATAGCGCAACTAGCTGAGGAAATAGAGAACATCACGACAGGTGTGGGAAATCTGAGCGAGACTTTCCTTGAATATAATCAAAAGACAAACAAGGAAGTTTCAATGCTTAAGATGAGAAGCGAAGCGAATGCAATAACATCGGTGATTACCGCAAAAATAATGGAGATCAAGAACCAACAAGTCCTGGAGCTTTCGATACTAGATGACCTTTACCAGAATAAACTCCATCCTTTCATACTGGACGTAGAAAACATTTCCGATCTGTTAAAAAACATTCCAGTCAAAGGAGGATTGTCATTCGAGAACATCATACACTCAGCAGCAAAAACAGCAGTCTTCACAATTGAAGGAAACCTGCTAGTTAAAGTAACGCTTCCGCTGCCAGACTCTTTGCGCTATGACATCCATAAAGTGTACGCCTTGCCAACAGTTTTAAATGAACGATGGGATACGGTTATTGACACAAAGTTCGAAAATATCGCGGAATCTGGTAACCACGACTTCTTTATAATGCTAAATGATGAACAGTATTCCTGATGCTCACATGTGACAGCAGGAGGTGTTGCAAAAGACATTGCAGTATGCCGACATGAGACCTCGGTACTCACATCAGGTTCTAATGAGTGTCTAGTAGAACTCCTCCAACACGCAACTACGTCAAAAGTGTCGTGTTAATACATTGCGGTTCCAGCAAGCAAAGGAATATTCCTGAAGATGACAGCGTCTAACGAGTGGCTATTCAAAGTAAAGGATTCCTTCGTTTTGAACTTAAAGTATACAAACCAACAATATACCGCCACATTTAACGGTTCAGGAATCCTTAAAATGGAACAGCCATGCGAAGCCAGTACCAAAGGATTTAAGCTGTTTTACGAATTTCACTCTGAGGTCTCCACTGAGTACAAACAACCAATGGTGGACCACTCAGAACTTATGCAAGCATTACAAGCTAGTTCCATACCCGTCGAACAAGCATCCACACCAAAACTTCTTCCTATACAGATCGGCAACCATAAAAATTTTGCCAACGTTCTAAATGAAGGCAAAAAGAGTATAGAGGACCTCGCACAATCTTGGAACGTTTTAGAAGTCCAACGTAAGGCTGCCGACCAAGACTGGGAACTAACAGTCCACCGATACTCCATGGTGTCCATGACCATGCTAGTAGCAGCAGCAATTGTCATCACAATCCTAATCTGATGTTTCCGAACAAGACCACCCGTCATACCGTCCAACTGTGAGTCAACTTTCGTTACCCAAGAATTTGAGATGCCAGTTTTCCAAATACCGAAAAGACGTGCACCTACAACGCGCCGGTCCATAAAAACTCAACAAGTTCAACAGTTTTTGGGGTCACTTCTGCCCGGGTGCAAATAAAAAATCAAGTTTAAAAATAAAAGAACATAATAATACTTTGTTTGTTAAAATATAAAAAGTAAGACTTAATAATATTTTGTAATTTAGATTGTTCCCTAAAATAGTAAAAGAAAAGTTGAACACTTAAACCTTTAATGTATAAAAAATCTTGCAAAGAGAACAAATAATTGCGAAGTAAGATATGAGCATCACGAAAATATTCAATATGATGTAAAAAAAATTGTATTTCCAAATGTATACATAGAACTTGTTTGTTAAAAAAAAAGAAAAAAAAATCAAACAAAACAATAATTCCTTTTTAAAATATTTGCAATTTTAATATTAAAATATATAATATATATGTATACAGGGTGTCCCAAAAGTCAACGTCAAAACGAAAACGGGTGATAGGGTAGGTGGTGACAGTTATCAGAAAAATAATAAAAAAAATCTTTGCCATGAATTTTGTGAGTTAGAGGCATTCGAAAAAAAATCGAAAAAATGCCCACCCTCTGAAGGCCTTTCAAGTGCCGTGATTACAAATTTTAATTTTTTTTTTCTGTTACGGAACCTGGAATAATTCCGCTCACAATTGCATTAAAAAATTTAAACACACCTGCATCAGTTTTGAAGAAAATGTCACTTTTTTGCCCAACTAAATACTCAAAATATTTACATGACCCTAATTCAATGCGCTGTAGTGTAAAAAAAATGTACTACTAAATTTTGGCAAGTTACCTTAAAAGTTGGCGCGTTCAATTCTCCTTCCAAAATGGTATAAGGTTTTTTAGAATATTCCATAAATAACAACAAAAAAATGTTTTTCTCAAATAAACAGGTTTTAAGATAATTCTTTTTCATTCATTAAAAAAAATCTGAATGTACTCCAGGCTTTCTCGTCCAAGTTTAAGTTCGAGGAGAGTGACCGTTATTATTTAGAAGTAACTACTAGCAGGTCCAGACTTCCAAGGGCTATCAGATAGAGATTCATTTCTATTTTTTGGTTTAAGTTTGAAATAAAATTCAATTTTTCAACAAAAATTACATCAAAGTATATTTCGATTAGTTATAACTACGAGTATAACAAATGTTCAAATTGTTTGCCTCCAACAGCAATGCAAAATCTACATCTTCTTAAATAAGATCGTTTTATAAGACGAGCGAATCTTCTTGAGTTGATGTCTGCAACAGCCTCCGTGATATTTTGGCGCAGCTCTGCTAAATTTTGGATTGGTTTTGAGTAGACTTTTTCTTCTTCTTTTTTTAACTTTGAAGCGATACTGCAATTTGTCTTCCCTTATCAAATGTGGATTTTCTACATGCCGATGCCACTCGTGCAAATTGTGAAGGTTCATGTATCCATCCTTTTTAAATGTTGATTCATCGGACCACAGAATTTTGTCCAAGAATCGCGGATCCTCCCTGTACCGTAGTAGTATCGTTCGACAAAATGCAACTCTTCCAGGGTAATCTCGGGGTAGTAGGCTTTGCACTCGTTGAACATGGTATGCATGGAGCTCATTTTTCTTCAAAATGCGATGTGCTGTACTTTTGGGAACTCCTGTTCTTGTTTGAACTCCACGTACTGAGGTACTTGGGTCTTGATTGACTTCTTGTAGCACTTGGTTCTCGTAGGGCATGAGGGGCCTGCCTTCACTAATTCTTTGGTATGGAAATCGACCTTCTGAGAATGACTGGTGCAAATTCACAAAAACCCGATGATCCGGATAACGCACAGCATTTGATATTTCTCATGGTAAAGTCTAGCTACAGCACTAGGATTGCTTCTGCATTCTCCATAAATAAGGTGCATGTTCGCATATTCCTGCGCAGTGTACAAAGATGGCATCGTGATGTTATTAAGTGAGATTTTAACGCACTTAAATCCAAAGGACAACAAAAATATTCCAAGGACCGGATCAGTTTTACTAAACGACAAGAAATGAATCTCTATCTGATAGCCCTTGGAAGTCTGGACCTGCTATTTGCTAGTAGTTACTTCTAAATAATAACGGTCACTTTCCTCGAACTTAAACCTGGACGAGAAAGCCTGGAGTGCATTCAGATTTTTTTTTAATGAATGAAAAAGAATTATCTTAAAACCTGTTTACTTGAGAAAAACATTTTTTTTTTTGTTATTTATGGAATATTCTAAAAAACCTTATACCATTTTGGAAGGAGAATTGAACGCGCCAACTTTTAAGGTAACTTGCCAAAATTTAGTAGTACATTTTTTTTACACTACAGCCCATTGAATTAGGGTCATGTGAAAATTTTGAGTATTTAGTTGGGCAAAAAAGTGACATTTTCTTCAAAACTGATGCAGGTGTGTTTAAATTTTTTAATGCAATTGTTAGCGGGGTTATTCCAGGTTCCATAACAGAAAAAAAATTGAGAAAAATTAAAATTTGTAATCACGACACTTGAAAGGCCGTCAGAGGGTGAGCATTTTTTCGATTTTTTTTCGATCGCCTCTAACTCACAAAATTCATGTCAAAGATTTTTTTTATTATTTTTCTGATAACTGTCACCACCTACCCTATCACTTGTTTTCGTTTTGACGTTGACTTTTGGGACACCCTGTATAGTAGATAATAATAACCAGTTCGAAAGAACCTGGGTAAAAAAAAATTGTTTATAATACCATTACATACATCCATTAAAACTTACAAATTTAATGTTAAAAGAAGATATCAAATGTAAAATTTATTTCAGAAGTAAAACATCCAATTACTGAGAAAATTTCAAAAAATTGTTATAATATTAAGTAAGTCATTTAAATTTAAAGAATAAATAAAGAGAGGCGATACAATTTCAGGAGATTCGGCTTGAGCTTCTAAAGGGGGAGGGATGTTATGCCCACAACACCATAATGCACCATTGAGTCATGGCAAGCTGTCAACATATAATACTTCCGTATCACACCTGTGACCCAATGTCTCAGTGGGGCAAAGTTGTCTTCCGGAATGCACTTCAGCAGTAGCTGAGTAATGTAATCTGGAGGTCAGCCAAGTAGAAGTTCTGGCTTGGTCTCTTGGACTAAGTTGAGTCTTATCAAGTTAACCAAACGCGACGGTTGTTCTATATTATACCTACCCAACAGATGTCTTTGATGATACATCAAATACCACTCTTAACTTTGTTGAACTACTTTCTGGGCGCAGGACGCAATGATGAGGAAGAAAATATTGCGGCCTTTGAAGAGAGATTTCAGTGTTTTTAATCTCTTTCATATGTTTTAAGGCAATATAATCTCTCATGAATTCAATATATTGCTTATGAATTTCTGGATTTTTTTGTTACCTTTTTTCAAGGCTAAGGTATCTTCGCACAGCTATTTCCCTTGACTCCCCTAGACCTTTAGGGTCATTTGCAAAAGGTAGAGCCACGATGTAACGTCCAGATTGAGATCGTGATGTTGTTTTTAGGAATATTTCTTCACATTGGCGCTCATCACTGGTAAGCATTTTTTGAGTCGTTTGTGAAGGAGCAGCTAAGTTTTCTTCCAAGTTCAAAAAATGTTCGACAAGACTTTCCAAGTTAGGAGATGAAGTGTTTACTCCTATGCCACAACATAGTGTTGATGGAATATTCGTGGCAATCTTTCCCATTACTATCCATCCCAGTAAGGTGTTTTGTAAGGTGGGCCCACTGTTGTTTAGTTTAATCTGGCCCACTGAAAGAAGTTCAGGTTAGAGCTCGGCTCCAATGAGAATATCGATCTCCTGCGGTTGATTGAAGCTTTCGTCAGCTAATTTTATGTTCTGAGGTATATCCCAATGACTGGTATCAATGAAATCACTGGGTTGTTGTGTGGTTATCGTGTTAAGCACAAAAACTTGAATTTGTGTATTATAACCATTAACTCGGGATTGAATGCATACGTCGACCCTTTTGCTTAATTTGATTGGTCTGTTTCCCATTCCTGAAACCTCTAGGGATTCGTATTTTGTAATGAGATGTAATTTCGCGAGTCGAGCAACACTTGCTTTAACTGGTTTGTTTGTACGGTTGAAAATCTTTACAATGGCTGTTCCCAACAAAACGTATTTGGATGGTTTGGTGCTCTTGGATGTTGCTGAAAGGCTTGTCTTGTTGTCAATCATTGGAGGTTGTTGCTTCTGAGTGTCTGTCGTTAAGTGAAGCAAGGCGTGATGAGATTTGTTGCATTTCGCGCAATATATTTCTCGACATGATGGAGCTTGGTGCCCAAAGCGCAAGCAATTTATGCAGCTGTTGAGCGATTTTATGGTGTTAAGTCTTTCCTGTGGTGAGAGTTGATGAAGCCTGGGACACAAAAACATGGCATGTCTTTTCTGTCCACCAACATTGCATTTGTTTGTTCCGTTTGTTGAAGCAAGAGCTACTTTTGTCCTTTTACTAAAGTCTTCTGAACTCAATCTCACTACCTTTGGTCCCATGGCATCTAATGATTGGAAGTTACGGTTCTAATAACGATAAAAACTCGCTTAAGGATGTTAATGCTTTCGGTTTCTTAAGCGACTGCTCCCAGAGGGTTAAAGTGTTTCTATCAAGTTTCTTGATCAGTGCAGAGGATCCCAATTGGTAGTGTCAATATTAAGCCCCTTCAAACTCAGCATGCATTCTTGTGTGGAGTCATGTAAGGCTTTTATTGCCTTTGGAGTTTCATTTTGGATTACCGGTTGCATTAGTCATCTCTGCACCTGTGCTGATACCAGAAGTCGAGGGTTTTCATATCGATCTTTAACTACCTTCCAGGCTGCATCGTAGTTGGTATCGGATGTCGTAAAATGCCTTATAAGATTTTCGGCTTCACCGGTTAATGTTGTTTTTAAGTAAAACAGCTTTTGGCAGTTTGCTATATCTTGTTTATCAACAAGCGCGGTGAACAAATCACTATACTGTTCCATTTTGTATAATTCCCATCAAATTTGGGCAATGTTACCTTTGGTAATTCTAGGGTATGCTTGGGTGTATTCACTGGAGTAAGATTCCTGGCTTGACGACATAATGATGAGCTTTGAGTTGTGAATTCTTCCAATTTGGCAATTAATGATATCAGGAGTTGCTGGACTTCGTCTTCCAGCTTGAAAAATTTGTTCAGGTCGTATCCATCTTGGATAGGGTCTTCAGAGAGCTCATACATCAAACGATGGGTTTCTTCTAGTTCCATACAGTATTTTTGCAGCGCGTTTAATTTTACGCTACAAAACGTAGAACTCCAAACGTCTGCTGCAGTGGTTTTAATACTAGAGAGTAACCGCTGTAGAGACTGTGTGGTTGTGTTCCGTCTTCTGATAATTCTAGCTATATCCGAAGTGTACTGGCTGTTTTTCCTCGGTTTCTTTTTGTACTGGAGCTGCTAAGCTCGCCGCCCCAACTGCTTTCTCTGAAGCGTCGAGTTTTTTAGGCACGATTTATTCTAGAATTTTCTTTAAATCAGCGTATGCCTTTTTGACTATCTCGTATGAGTTAGCTTGCATATACGGAGTATCAGCCTTGACATACGCCCTTACCTGATCATGATTGTTGTGAAACTCTAGCCAGAGAGCTTCTAATGATCGTAATTTTTTTTCTTTATATTCGACCGTTTTTCGGTCGGGACTGTCTTCGCCAACATTGGACTTTAACTTTAATAGTTCGTCAGTTAAAGTCTTCTGTCTGGCTATAATCCGGAATACATCCATTTCATCCATTTTGTATTTTAGATGAGTTGCGTCACGGGTTCGATGCAACTGTGAATTGTCTGCGTCAAATACGAAGACGATGAGATGATGACTGCTCGTTCAACCAGATAGGAAGCAGGTACACGTTGACTACGTCTTCTGCTTTCAGGCTTTGGGACACCGGAACACGGGAACTCTTGATTCCTGGATCTCGGCAGGCCAGAGAGCGGGTTGCGTCGGAGCCTTATATGTTGGACGTGTTTATCACGTCGGGGTCACCAATGTTTAGAGTCGAAAACTCCTTTGAATTCGACTTTGATTCAACCTTTTTAAAGTTGTCGTTGTAAATATTTGGTATCCCAACTTATTTGGTGGACTGAACTAAAATTGCTCCTTACCTCGGGTGGGGGGTAGCAATCATAAATGAAAACAGTATGACGATTTGACTTCTGAGTGAAAAGTGATTTTATTCTTAAATTGTATGCTTATTTATACTAAATTACATAAATGCATGTCAGCAATTATTTACAATGTGGGAAAATAATACTACGATTTGGTGAGAAAATAATTGTAATAGGATAGATATTTTATATCGAGCACCTGAATAAAATGAAAATAAAGTGCTGAAGTTACATTTTGGTGTGAATTATGGAATTGGGAATTTAATGTGTATTTGGTTGGGAATAGGGTGTTCTAGATTTAGAAAGGGTGTTTTCGAATAATTTCTTATATATAGTTGTGGTTTAAACAGTGAGCGTTATTACCATATTTTATATCGCTGCCTCCTTGCATTGGGTAAGGGAGTGAGTGTCTTAGTCTACTTACAAATGTATTCAACGTCTCGAATGGACTTTGACGACTGGTAATTAAACAATTTACAAGGTCGTTGTAATCTTCGACTGGTAAATACGTTGTATATAAAGTTTCTTCGAAATCCTTAAATGTAGTGGGCTTAGACGTTTGGATTATGTCGAGAGCATCCTCTCTTAATTTGGTGATTAAAATTTGGATGAACAGTGCTTCATCTTCTTTGGGGATGTGTTTAATAATAGGTCGAACACATGTAAGGCACGTCTGCAATTTCTGGACTGTTCTGGAGTCATTACCTCCTGCGAATTCGGGAATACCTTGGGAAAGCTTCAAGAGTTTTTCAAATCCTAGCAACATCTTAAGGTTTTGTTTTGTAGTGTTTTCAATGGGAACTTCTGAACTGGTTGGCGAATTGATTGCGGGTGAATCGTTTTGTAATGAAGTTTGGGTAACTATAGATTTGAGAGGTTTTTTGATGGTTTGTTGTTTCAACCGCTCTATTTCCTCTTTTAACAATCTTATTTGTCCGAGGAAACTTTCTTCGCGATCCTTTTTCCAAAAGGGTGTTATTGAAATATTTAATTTCTTGCCCTTGTTCCTTTTTCTCTTTAGTCAGCTGCAACAATTCGTCGGCTAACTCTTGAATAGTGAGTTCCAGACTTTTTGTTGCCATAAAGAAAGAACAAAAATCAAAATTAAATCTTTTTAGATGTGGTCAAACAAACACGATTTATTTGTTCGGAATGGATGTGCCTCTGACGCCAAAATTTAAGAATTAAAAATTTGTTTTTGTTCTGAATTTAGCACATCCTACCGGCTGCACCAATGTTGTGTAGGGTGTTTAACCACCTACTGGAGAGTTTCTTACAACTATTGCTTCGAAATCTGAAAAGAGAATGTTTGCTGGTGTAATATTCTGGAAATCTTATAGCTGGATTGTTGGTATAATCTTCGGGAAATCTTATAGCTGGATTGCTGGTATAATCTTCGAGAATTCTTTTGGCTAGTTTGTTGGTATAAACTTCTGGAAATCTTATAGCTCGATTGCCGGTATAATCTTCAAGAATTCTTTTGGCTGGATTGCTGGTAAATTTTAAAATCTTCTGGCTCAAATACAACAAACAACTTGTCTCTTTTTTGATTCACGTCACACGGTTGTTTATTTTCAAATTTGGGGCTGTATTTATACTACAGACCCCACTCCTTAAACTTAACATTTCTGTTATTACTTTAGTTCTTAACCTACTTACAACATTCTATAATAATAACCTATTTACTATGCTTAATACTAATTCTGCAGCACACGCATTTTCCGTCTTTTCCAATTTCGTTTACTGCCGGGTCCAACGGTCATCTTTTTTCCATCGTCATCGGTGTTGGTGGTTTTGGTAGACACTCTTCTGTGTCATATAATTATAGGTACGTTGGTCTTTTTTGGGCCTTCGCTTTGATTAATTATCAGTATCAGGGCAGCAGTATTTTTCGTAGGTATACCCTGATACTATATTTCTTGTGTTATTCGTGTCTCCAGTTAATGTAATGTGGAATGTATACACTTGCACTGTATTAGGCCGTGCCTCCAATCAATGTATTCTCTTTAATACACTTGCACTGTGTTAGGCGGTGCCTCCAATTAATGTAATGTATAATGTATATTCTTTCTTATATTTTGTCGCATGTTCCTAGGAGCTTGTTTTTGTTGCCTATCGTGGTGATAATATTTTGCACATGACAAAATCAAGCATAAATGCAATTGAAGTATACCGATTACACTTAATGATAATGCGCATAGATTTACGTCGCAGCTTTTGAAATCTTTTTTCTTGGGAGATAGCTATTGCACAGATATAGTAAACTCGTACAGTATTGAAAATGGTGTTTGACAGTTACATTATACACTTTTATTGCAGTATTTCTAGAAATGTTTCTACGTGTTCTTCTAAGAACTTCCACTTTTTTAGAAACTTTTTTACAAATAAAGTCTATATGTTCATTAAATGATAGTTTGTTATCTAATATTATGCCAAGTTATTTTATTGATGTAACTTGTTCTATTGGTATCTTATTAATGGATAAGTTTATTTGTTGTTATGGGGAAAGATTATTAATTGTCATAAATTAAATTTTATTTGTATTAAGTAAGAGTTAATTCATGTTCAACCACGTATATATTGCACTTAAGTCTCTTTGAATATTATCTTTTATTGTTTTTATGTCTTTACCTGTAATTTAAAGGAGGGCATCATTTGCACACAGATCTAGTTTGGAACGAAGTTGTATATTTTTCTCCATGAGCGTTCTTATAACTCTATACTTTTCTAATTTGTTAAGTAAAATTATATGATTAACTGGCTGCGCACAATGGTGTAGCAGTAGCAGTAGCACGCAGCAATGTCAAAGTAAATGCCAAAAAAAGTAGCTCACAAAGCAGCATACACGAATACAATGTGTAGCACTGAACTCAAACAAAAATCTTGTCTGCCATTTTGGTTTGTTGTTGTTTTGCAGCGCAGCAGGCCGTGAAGTTCAAGTCGAGTCGACTTGTACTTCAGCGACTCTCTCTGCTGCATCTGCTACTTCACATTGTAGCCTTGCAATACGATTTACATACATTTAACTTTGACATTGCTGCGTGCTACTGCTTTTATTATCCTTTTCTTATTATTTGTTGTAAGGGAGGGCTTATACAGCTCAGGCACTGCGGTATCTCGGAGATTCCTATTGTGCCAACCCATGTGAGATTCTAGAGCAGTTCTGTTGCTCTAGACAGAGACCAGAACTTTAAGATATTCTGTGGATGGAAGGTTTTGAGTTTGTCCAAGGGAACGATCTCGAAACCAAGTGTTCGCTGAGGCGGAGAAGTGCTGGGCATTCCGTGAGGATATGCAGAGATGTTTCTTCACTTTCGAGACATAGACGGCAAACGGAGTCTGTTGCTAGTCTCATGTTGTGAAGGTGCCCGGTTATGATTCCAGTCATTGTTTTCAGAGTTTTCCTAAGTAGGAATTTTGTGGTTTTGTGTGAATATTCTGGTACGAATCGTTTGGAGCAGATTTGACCAGGAGTTGTTTGCCAAGCTGCATTAGATTCCATGAGCAGGATGTTTTTGGCAGTGTTTTTGAAGTCATTAGTATTTACTCCGCAGAAGGGTTCTGGGCCAACCAATGGCAATGAGGCGCCCTCTTTGGCCAGGGTGTCGGCCCTTTCATTACCATCGTATCCCTTATGTGCAGGGATCCAATGGAGAATCACAAAATTGAACATTACAAGTTCAATGAGTAGTAAGACAGTCTCTTGGACTAGCTTGGATCTTATGACAGGCGAAGCCAGAGCTTTTAGGGCAGCCTGGCTGTCTGAGAATATGAATATAGTTTTATTTTTGGCGTTCGAGTGGCAAAGTATCCTAGCGCAGTCGTCAATAGCAAAGACCTCTGCCTGAAATATGGACGAATGAAGACCAAGGCTGACCGAAAAGTTCGCACAAGGTGATTCCCCAAAAATACCGGAACCAGTACCTGTTTCCATTTTTGAGCCATCCGTATACCAGAATAGGTCTTCGCTAAAAGTGTGTGGTTTGAATTTTTCCCAGTCTTCCCTGGGGGGTGGGGGGGGGGGGATGACTATAGAGAAATTTTGTTCCAGATCCCGTCCCGCCTTTGGTAGATAAATTACTGTAACCTTACGCCAACTATCAGTGCAAGTTTTGAGAGAATAGGTGCTAGTACATTTGTTCCCTCTTGTAACAGAGTCGGAAATATGCCGTCTTCTCCTGATGCCTTAAACTAGCTGCTTAGCTGTTTTCTAGTTCCAGTTGTTGGGATCCTTGACGGTTCCTGTTGTGGAGGTAGGTTTGTGGTTGGGGAGTCCAGAACAATTGATTCTGGAATGTGGGTTTTTACAAGAAGCTCTAGAGTTTCCTTCTTGCTTTTTGTCTGAGTACCGTTCTCATTGGTAAGAGTACCTATGGTGGCGGGTTTGTCAGATGCTATGACTTTATGTAGACGACAGCTGGAGGGAACGTCAGATATTCCCTCCACAAATCGCCTAAAAGACTCCTTTTTGGCTCGTTTTATTTCGCAGTTGTATTTGGTTAGAGCATTAGAGTAGGTTTGCCAGTCTTCATTGCGTTTGGCTTTATTGAAGAGTTTTCTTACTCTTGATCTTAGTTTTTTTAGATCATTGTTCCACCAGCTGGTTTGTCTCTTGACTGTTTTAATTTTCAGGGGACAGTTGTTCTCAAAAGCAGAGATAATCGAGATGTTTGCGTGTTCGGCAAAATACTCGAGTTTATATTTGGTGTTAATGAGAGGGATTTTGTCTTCAAGAGACTGATTCAGGTCTGAACTATAAGCAGTCCAGTCTGTGTTTCTCTTAGGACGGTAAGTTAGACGGACTGGAGTTTCTACATCTAGTTTAAATCGAATGTGTCTATGATCTGCGCATGATGGTTCCGAGGAGATATGCCAGTTTTAGATTAAGTTACTAGTCAAGGAAGAGGACAGTGTAATGTCCAGAACCTCTTATTTCTAGTTTTGGTACGGAAAGTGGGTTTCTTACCGATGTTATGTACATTCAAATTTTCTTTTGAAATAAAATCAATAAATGACTCACCTCTTTTGTTGATGTCCGTGCTTCCCCATAGGGTATGATGAGCATTTGCATCACAGCCAAGGACAATATCTGTCTTAGTGTTACGCTCATGCTCGATCAATTTTATCACCTGAATGGGGGGGGGCATGGGGAGCGGTTCGGAAGCCCGTTTTTTTTAAATCCCGTTTTTTATAATCCCGCAAAAAAAAAATTAAAATCCCGATTCTAAAGTACCGCTTTTTTAAAATCCCGCTTTTAATAATCCTGTTTATACAGAATCCCGTTTCTCGTGAGCCCGCTTTTTAAAATCCCGTTTAATCCCGCTTAGCCCGTTTCATATTTTGATAAATTTACTCAATATTGTACACATAAATATTACCTAGCAGTTCCCCAATTTGAAAAGCTGGGCTGAGCAATAAAGTTGTTTGTGGTTTGTGTGCTGAAAAGCTGAAAAGCTTTTCAAAAAAATTAATGTTTTGAAATCTAGAGCAATATCTAAAATAATTAAAGATAGAAAATCAATGAGTAAAACAGATTTTTTGCGCCGTATAGCTCACAATATAAAACTTTAATCTTAATATTTCGAAAAAATATCTAAAATCTTGAAACCACATTTTTGTTATGTTCTATGTTCTTTATTTTTTTATTTGTTAGTTACAAGATCAATAAAAAAAAACTTCTCCAAATATTTGTTTTTTGTTTTCTTTTTGTCTCCTTTCATACGACATAACGCCCATGAACATTAAGTCACCTCATCATCATCATCATTGGGCTGTAAAATAAATTCAATCCCGCTTTTGGAATCAACACAAGGTGTTTTATTTTAAAAATCGCCGCGATTTTTAAAATAAAACACCTTGTGTTGATTCCAAAAGCGGGCTTATAAAAACGGGAATTTAATAAACGGGATGGTAAAAAACAGGATTTTATAAAAACGGAATTTTTAAAAACAGTATTTTAAAAAACGGGATTTTAAAGACAGGATTTTAAAAAACAGGATTCTGAAAAACGGGCTCCCGAACCCAACCCGGGGGCATGGTGCTTGGTCGTTTCGAAAAGATTTCCTATACTCGAAAAGATTTCCTATACTCGTAAGATGAGGTGAGGGAAACGGAAGATGGCGAGTTAAGGGGTTGCTCAGACGAGTACGGCAACCATGGCAGGGTGCGTCCCGTGCGTCACAACAACTCGACGCCAAGCCTGGCATGAGTTTTGTATGCGCGGTTCTGATACGTGTCAAGTTCTTACTCCCTCCGACGAGCGTGAGGCCGGTCAAGCATGCCAGCAACGATCCCGACGGCAAGCAGGGAACCCGCAACAAGATAAATTCAACTCAATGAGGGAGCAGTTTTCTTAAATTCTATTTGAATTTGTCTCCCCGTTTTTTATTTTTTATTTATTGGAGGGTAAAGGGGTATGATTTTTAATTTTCTTTTGAGGCTGAAATAAGATGAGAGGCGGTGGAACCAAAAACTACAATTCTTCTACTTCATCGGATAGTGTATGCTAAAGATTTTTTTGCAAAAATAAGAAGTTGAATGAGGATTTGACCTTTTCTGCCTTGGTTGATACGAGTACATTCCAAGAACTTCTTTTTCTTGTTTAAACTTTGGCGATCAGTCACTTGTCTTAGATATCAATGAATACATTATGCTGTTCAGGACTTGTAAAGGTAAAACCAGTGGAATGTAAGGTGTGTATATGGCCCCTTAAACCAATCAGATTTAAGTATATTTTTGTGTGGCTTGTTACCGACATCGTCACATAACAAGCCTTCGCTTCTTCATCCTGACGTCAGCTGATCATCATTGACCAGATAAACTGATGTCTAATCTGCTGAAATGGGTTCTTATTGAACTCAACATGTTAAAATTATAATCAAAACGAACTGCTTAGCTTGAGTAAATAGGCACTCTTTTTTTAAAGACCCGGCTACAGATTCTTTGAAACCCTACAAATATTAATGGTTGACCATCATAGGTCGTAGTGAGCTTTGTAAGTGTAATAATGTTCTAAAATCAACAATGCTTTTTATTTAAGTCATGTCGCAACTGTAAATAAGAACTACCAATAGCATTAAATAATAAAAACTATTCATTCTAGTTTGAGGGACATTCATAATACGTGGTGTTTTATTATTTTTTTACAGTAAGTGTCCTGAGATCCAACAAAGAGTAATTAATTTAGTTGAATTCAGTCATTTATTTTACCGCCAGGAGCCCACCAGAATTTTTTTTTTGAAGATTTGGGTGGCTGAAGTGATTACTATAGGAATCGTTATCGGTAATTGCGATGAGGCATACTCTCATGTTAGCCCATGGTAGTCACTTGAGCAAATAAATTCCTCCTTGACTAAAAGCACCTGGCTTAACCTTTTCCCGGAAAAAGCAACCACTTTTGACTTTATAGGCTACTAGGAACATTTCTTTACTGGCCAATTTGTTCTATATTATCAACGTTCTTATTGTCTACTTCGCGAGTGGCGATATGCTTTGCGGCCGCAAAGATTTAAAGGATTTCAGCTTGAGATAACGCAAATTATATAGATATAGATCTTAAACGTGCGTTCGAAACTGTTACTGGCTGGGCACAATGGTGAAGCAGTAGCAGTAGCTGCCTGGCAAAAATCTTCGTTTCAAACCCTCCAAGGGGGTGCCGGATGGTAATGATCACCACATTTGTCCTGTGCGATGTCAGGATGGGGATCAGCTAAGGTCAGATTGAATTGTTGAGTTGTTCCTTTACTCATCAATAGTTCAACACTCCTCAATGCTATTTGACCAAAGATTCGAGGTTCCCTAGCTTCCTCCTCCCATCCCTATCCCATTTCCTATTTTCCTTTTTCCTGTTTTCCTCAACCTTCTCTCCCATGGGCTGGTATCAAGGTGTCAACCGAACCGTGCTGATGATCTGCCAAGCTGAGGGCCCATTTATCAAATAGCTCAGTTGCTAACGGTGTATTCTGGTTTACCGGCGATCTCCAGGATTATTCTAGCCTTATCCATGTAACGCGGGGCTCTGCGTGGATGAACCCCATTACTTCCCTAGCTACTCGTGGGATTCAAAATAGATATTTTTAATACCAATAACTCTGATGGGGGAACAGCTGACTGCTCCTCCATCTGTCAGCCAATGGCTGAACTTCCTGCCTCTGCTGGATGGATAGACCGTCCAGTAGTGGCTCTATCCGACAGCGACTTCGAATCCGTCGGTGGTCAAAGCTCTGTCCAGACGGTGGAAAACTACGGAAGCTGTGAAGCTTCTGGAGCGGAATCCGAAAAGACTCTTGAGCTTGAAAAACTTAACCTCAAGTTTAAACGACTTACAACGTCTCTAAAAAAGCACTTGAGAAGACTTCTGACAGATAATCTGCCTTACGAAGCAGTTGAGAAGGTTCTCTCCAGTCCATCTCAAACAGCAAACGAGACCACTGCCAAAAGGCGGAGGTCTAGTTCAAACAATATCACCCCTGAACCGAGCAAAACGGCAAAATCCAATGCTCTTCTATTCAATGAGGTTGCAGGGATGATAAAAGTCGGTGTCGTATCTGACGACTTTCCCGTTGGACATCTAGACGAAGTACAACAAAAAGCAGTGGAAAATGTCATCATCAGCGAACTGCATAAGCTCGCAGAAGATGGCCCACAGATTCGTTTTCTGGGCTGCTCGTACAAACCAGGATGGCTAACGGTGAACTGTGCCGATTCTAACACCAAAGACTGGCTAGCTAAAACAGTCTGCGGAATTTCGCCTTGGGAGAATGCCAAACTGCGGATAGTGGAGGGAGATGATCTCCCGAAACCATGTGTAGCCACAGCTTACTTCCCTGGCTCTTCAACAAGTGTAGAAGATGTCCTAAAGCTACTGAGGCTTCAGGACAAAATTCTTCCTACAAGAGAATGGAAAATCCTTCGGAAGGTTTCCAACCCCCAGGGCCTTGCTTTAACCATTTCGATGGACGAGCGCTCAGTGTCTCTTCTTGAGGAAATGAACTGCCAACCGTTCTATAATATGAACAGAGTCCAGTTCAGGATCAAGAAGAATCCTGGCACTCTGAAATCTGTGATCCCACGGTCAGCAAAGCCGATGCCCCGTTACCCAAAGAGACGGATAAACCATCTCCTCCGGGTGACAAAGCATCTTCTCCAAGCGGAACTTCCATTCCTAACCTTTCAAAACCTGTACCAGGAGCTGGAAAGTCCGCTCCCGAGCAGGTGGCGAAATATAAAATTAGGCCCAGCAAACTGGATAGACCCGGTTTGGCTCCTGCTGCCAGGTCTGATAAGACCATCGACTTAACGTCACAAGAACCTGCTAAAAACAGATCTGGACAGTCAATGTCAAGCACAAGCAGCAGAAAGTCGACCAACCCGCAACGTCAGCTAATTCACAGGGGACGTGGTGGTAACAGAGGGGGCTCTCACTCAAAAGCTCCCTCACAACAAAAAAAATAATAACATGGAAGTTGTTCAAATCAACCTCCAACATGCTAAGGCCGCTTCGGCGGTCTTAGCAAACACCATGAGACAGAAATGTCTCAACATCGCCCTCGTGCACTAACCTTGGATCAGCACGAGCGGGAAAATCCTAGGCCTAAAAACACTAACAGGTAGGCTGTTATATTCTACCTCGTCCAATAGACATAGAACTTGTATCATATTAAATAATAACACACCTTTCTTCCCCCTGACAGAATTCATCTCAGAGGACTTGACAGCGGCGGTAGTAAGGATCGACAACTTCAAGGACCTTAGAGTAGCATCGGCCTACTTCCCTGGAAACGACCAAGCACCATGCCCCCGGGTTGGGTTCGGGAGCCCGTTTTTCAGAATCCTGTTTTTTAAAATCCTGTCTTTAAAATCCCGTTTTTTAAAATACTGTTTTTAAAAATTCCGTTTTTATAAAATCCTGTTTTTTACCATCCCGTTTATTAAATTCCCGTTTTTATAAGCCCGCTTTTGGAATCAACACAAGGTGTTTTATTTTAAAAATCGCGGCGATTTTTAAAATAAAACACCTTGTGTTGATTCCAAAAGCGGGCTTATAAAAACGGGAATTTAATAAACGGGATGGTAAAAAACAGGATTTTATAAAAACGGAATTTTTAAAAACAGTATTTTAAAAAACGGGATTTTAAAGACAGGATTTTAAAAAACAGGATTCTGAAAAACGGGCTCCCGAACCCAACCCGGGGGCATGGTGCTTGGTCGTTTCCAGGGAAGTAGGCCGATGCTACTCTAAGGTCCTTGAAGTTGTCGATCCTTACTACCGCCGCTGTCAAGTCCTCTGAGATGAATTCTGTCAGGGGGAAGAAAGGTGTGTTATTATTTAATATGATACAAGTTCTATGTCTATTGGACGAGGTAGAATATAACAGCCTACCTGTTAGTGTTTTTAGGCCTAGGATTTTCCCGCTCGTGCTGATCCAAGGTTAGTGCACGAGGGCGATGTTGAGACATTTCTGTCTCATGGTGTTTGCTAAGACCGCCGAAGCGGCCTTAGCATGTTGGAGGTTGATTTGAACAACTTCCATGTTATTATTTTTTTTGTTGTGAGGGAGCTTTTGAGTGAGAGCCCCCTCTGTTACCACCACGTCCCCTGTGAATTAGCTGACGTTGCGGGTTGGTCGACTTTCTGCTGCTTGTGCTTGACATTGACTGTCCAGATCTGTTTTTAGCAGGTTCTTGTGACGTTAAGTCGATGGTCTTATCAGACCTGGCAGCAGGAGCCAAACCGGGTCTATCCAGTTTGCTGGGCCTAATTTTATATTTCGCCACCTGCTCGGGAGCGGACTTTCCAGCTCCTGGTACAGGTTTTGAAAGGTTAGGAATGGAAGTTCCGCTTGGAGAAGATGCTTTGTCACCCGGAGGAGATGGTTTATCCGTCTCTTTGGGTAACGGGGCATCGGCTTTGCTGACCGTGGGATCACAGATTTCAGAGTGCCAGGATTCTTCTTGATCCTGAACTGGACTCTGTTCATATTATAGAACGGTTGGCAGTTCATTTCCTCAAGAAGAGACACTGAGCGCTCGTCCATCGAAATGGTTAAAGCAAGGCCCTGGGGGTTGGAAACCTTCCGAAGGATTTTCCATTCTCTTGTAGGAAGAATTTTGTCCTGAAGCCTCAGTAGCTTTAGGACATCTTCTACACTTGTTGAAGAGCCAGGGAAGTAAGCTGTGGCTACACATGGTTTCGGGAGATCATCTCCCTCCACTATCCGCAGTTTGGCATTCTCCCAAGGCGAAATTCCGCAGACTGTTTTAGCTAGCCAGTCTTTGGTGTTAGAATCGGCACAGTTCACCGTTAGCCATCCTGGTTTGTACGAGCAGCCCAGAAAACGAATCTGTGGGCCATCTTCTGCGAGCTTATGCAGTTCGCTGATGATGACATTTTCCACTGCTTTTTGTTGTACTTCGTCTAGATGTCCAACGGGAAAGTCGTCAGATACGACACCGACTTTTATCATCCCTGCAACCTCATTGAATAGAAGAGCATTGGATTTTGCCGTTTTGCTCGGTTCAGGGGTGATATTGTTTGAACTAGACCTCCGCCTTTTGGCAGTGGTCTCGTTTGCTGTTTGAGATGGACTGGAGAGAACCTTCTCAACTGCTTCGTAAGGCAGATTATCTGTCAGAAGTCTTCTCAAGTGCTTTTTTAGAGACGTTGTAAGTCGTTTAAACTTGAGGTTAAGTTTTTCAAGCTCAAGAGTCTTTTCGGATTCCGCTCCAGAAGCTTCACAGCTTCCGTAGTTTTCCACCGTCTGGACAGAGCTTTGACCACCGACGGATTCGAAGTCGCTGTCGGATAGAGCCACTACTGGACGGTCTATCCATCCAGCAGAGGCAGGAAGTTCAGCCATTGGCTGACAGATGGAGGAGCAGTCAGCTGTTCCCCCATCAGAGTTATTGGTATTAAAAATATCTATTTTGAATCCCACGAGTAGCTAGGGAAGTAATGGGGTTCATCCACGCAGAGCCCCGCGTTACATGGATAAGGCTAGAATAATCCTGGAGATCGCCGGTAAACCAGAATACACCGTTAGCAACTGAGCTATTTGATAAATGGGCCCTCAGCTTGGCAGATCATCAGCACGGTTCGGTTGACACCTTGATACCAGCCCATGGGAGAGAAGGTTGAGGAAAACAGGAAAAAGGAAAATAGGAAATGGGATAGGGATGGGAGGAGGAAGCTAGGGAACCTCGAATCTTTGGTCAAATAGCATTGAGGAGTGTTGAACTATTGATGAGTAAAGGAACAACTCAACAATTCAATCTGACCTTAGCTGATCCCCATCCTGACATCGCACAGGACAAATGTGGTGATCATTACCATCCGGCACCCCCTTGGAGGGTTTGAAACGAAGATTTTTGCCAGGCAGCTACTGCTACTGCTTCACCATTGTGCCCAGCCAGTAACAGTTTCGAACGCACGTTTAAGATCTATATCTATATAATTTGCGTTATCTCAAGCTGAAATCCTTTAAATCTTTGCGGCCGCAAAGCATATCGCCACTCGCGAAGTAGACAATAAGAACGTTGATAATATAGAACAAATTGGCCAGTAAAGAAATGTTCCTAGTAGCCTATAAAGTCAAAAGTGGTTGCTTTTTCCGGGAAAAGGTTAAGCCAGGTGCTTTTAGTCAAGGAGGAATTTATTTGCTCAAGTGACTACCATGGGCTAACATGAGAGTATGCCTCATCGCAATTACCGATAACGATTCCTATAGTAATCACTTCAGCCACCCAAATCTTCAAAAAAAAAATTCTGGTGGGCTCCTGGCGGTAAAATAAATGACTGAATTCAACTAAATTAATTACTCTTTGTTGGATCTCAGGACACTTACTGTAAAAAAATAATAAAACACCACGTATTATGAATGTCCCTCAAACTAGAATGAATAGTTTTTATTATTTAATGCTATTGGTAGTTCTTATTTACAGTTGCGACATGACTTAAATAAAAAGCATTGTTGATTTTAGAACATTATTACACTTACAAAGCTCACTACGACCTATGATGGTCAACCATTAATATTTGTAGGGTTTCAAAGAATCTGTAGCCGGGTCTTTAAAAAAAGAGTGCCTATTTACTCAAGCTAAGCAGTTCGTTTTGATTATAATTTTAACATGTTGAGTTCAATAAGAACCCATTTCAGCAGATTAGACATCAGTTTATCTGGTCAATGATGATCAGCTGACGTCAGGATGAAGAAGCGAAGGCTTGTTATGTGACGATGTCGGTAACAAGCCACACAAAAATATACTTAAATCTGATTGGTTTAAGGGGCCATATACACACCTTACATTCCACTGGTTTTACCTTTACAAGTCCTGAACAGCATAATGTATTCATTGATATCTAAGACAAGTGACTGATCGCCAAAGTTTAAACAAGAAAAAGAAGTTCTTGGAATGTACTCGTATCAACCAAGGCAGAAAAGGTCAAATCCTCATTCAACTTCTTATTTTTGCAAAAAAATCTTTAGCATACACTATCCGATGAAGTAGAAGAATTGTAGTTTTTGGTTCCACCGCCTCTCATCTTATTTCAGCCTCAAAAGAAAATTAAAAATCATACCCCTTTACCCTCCAATAAATAAAAAATAAAAAACGGGGAGACAAATTCAAATAGAATTTAAGAAAACTGCTCCCTCATTGAGTTGAATTTATCTTGTTGCGGGTTCCTTGCTTGCCGTCGGGATCGTTGCTGGCATGCTTGACCGGCCTCACGCTCGTCGGAGGGAGTAAGAACTTGACACGTATCAGAACCGCGCATACAAAACTCATGCCAGGCTTGGCGTCGAGTTGTTGTGACGCACGGGACGCACCCTGCCATGGTTGCCGTACTCGTCTGAGCAACCCCTTAACTCGCCATCTTCCGTTTCCCTCACCTCATCTTACGAGTATAGGAAATCTTTTCGAAATATTAGATATTTCGAAATAGCTCCATATGTGTGCACTACACATTTCCCCTTTGATGATAAGTTTTGGGGAGATGTAGGGGAGAATGTAGTAAGTAATGAAGAAAGTAAAATGCAGAAGAACTTGAAACGTATTTTCAGACATAAGAATGCAGATTTTGTAACAATCTTATCAAAAAATATGACTTCTTCAACAATTTTTTTTTACTGTACGTTGAACCCTGAATTCACCTTGGAGGTTTTCGCAAAGTGATTAAAAAATACACGACTGAATCGAATGAACTTGCTCTTACGCTGGCGTTGGATAATTGCTTTCGAGCTAGTTATATTGAAAAAAATTCTAATTAATTTTGTTTTCTTTTCAGATTTCCACGCAATGTTTGGTATGGGAAAAATGCTTCGAAAAACCGGCGCTTTCTTTATGCGTCGTTCGTTTTCTGGCGATGAACTGTATTGGGACGTTTTTCGTGAGTACATTTATGCCCTTGTTGCTTATTATCACATCGGTACTGAGTTTTTCATCGAAGGAACACGAAGCAGAAATTTTAAAGCTCTCGTTCCTAAGGTTGGTCTTCTTTCAATGGCCTTAATGCCATTTTTTAGTGGTGAAATTGCTGACATAACAATAATTCCCGTCAGTTTGTCTTACGAGCGAGTATTGGAAGAACAACTATTTGTCTATGAACTTTTGGGAGTGCCTAAACCAAAGGAAACTACCAAGGGTTTCTTTAAAGCACTTAAAATAGTCGAACAAAGTTTCGGTCGAATGTATATGGATTTCGGTGACCCAATATCGGTAAAAGAGTTCTTTGGATTAGGAACAGATCGGATTCGTAGGGCAAGTATACCTGCACATTTGCAAAAACTAAATAGAGACGAAGTGTTAATGATCAAAAAATTAGCCAATGAGGTGAGAGTTGAAACATTATTAGTTATTAAAAGAAAGATTCTAATACACAATATTTTAGGTTGTCTACCAGCAACAAAAGAGAGTCGTTATAACCACATTCAATATGATAGCTTTATTATACACAAACAGCTTAAATTCTCAACGACCGTTAAATATTGATGCACTCTCCAAAGATGTCCTAGTGCTGAAAAAGATATTTAAAAAATTGGGTGCCCATGTGGCTACAAACGAGAATTGTGTCAAGCCCGAAATCATTAAAACTCTTGAAATTCATTTCAATGTCTTGACATTTGAAAAAGCCAATTTAAAGTTTGCACCTTCACCTGGTGTGGATATGAAAACTATTGAAGTGAAAAAGCTCAAAGGTCACATGTTGGCACAAAACACAATGACAGTAGCAGTTCCTGCTTTGCACATTCAACTATACATAAATCCTTGTATGTTCTGGTTGGCTAAGCCATCATTTCTTGTATTAGCTGCAATGAAGTTAACTCCAAATGATCATCGAAACTATTTGACTAAAGACCAACTTGAAGAAAAGTTCAATGAATTATGTCATATATTCTGTCAGGAATTCATCGTCGATTCCAAAACAAACGAAAATGTAAATTTTATGATGGACGCCGATCGAAAAATAGTTGAGGGTATTTTATCTTGCAGGGTGTTTCACACATTCTGGATGTTCTGAGGAGCTTTGGAGTATTCAGTGAAATGGAATTTTTAGAAAACGATATATCAAAGCTACTGCTTATGGCGATAGCACCATTCCTTTGTATATACTATCAACTAGCTACAACTATTATGATGGTGAGTTTATAAGTACTAACAAAATAACCATATTTAAACTATTTAACAAAGCAACTAACAAGAGCATCTTGAACAAAACAAAACATATGGGAAAGATTTTTGGAAGAAGCTTTGGAAACTAAAAGACTCCAAGTCATTTTAGTACACAATTTAGAAAAAGGAAGCAAGTCATTGACTCTAAATATATTAGTGTATATTATCTCTACGTTATTCTAAAGTCTGTTTCTGTAAAGCTAGTAGCTTTGTTTGTTGAACTTTACCCAGGGTCGCCCCAGGTTTTTTAGATCTCCAAAAACACCAAAGGGCTGTCAATTGCGCTACTGACATATCACAAGAAGGTGGATGACTATTCGCATGCTACTGCTCAACCAGTTTCATCTGTGCTAAATAAAGAATGTAAATTGAAATGATTATTAAAAACAATGCACACTCATACTTGCATACTTTACTACATACATAGTTAGAAACTAGGTGGAATGAATTGTTTCTTTTTGAGTGAAATAACAATCAGCTTATACATACATGTAAAATGAGTTTTCGTCAGTAAAATTTAATTATTGTTAGTTTTCCGCAAAAAATACATTTCCGAATCTAAATTTTCTTCAAAAGAAAATTTATTTATGTTGTATGACACCGATATTTGTTCAAGCATTATAAAATATTACCGCAGATAATTTTCACTGATGCGTTTTACTGAGCGCTATTACCTTTTTAACTATTTTTATAACATATCAAAACGTTATTTTCAATCGACATTTTAAACATACCGCAGTATGGCGATTACTTTTAGAACTTTTTCTTAATGTCAATTAAATATTTATAGAAAATAGATTTATTGTAAGGAACTGTAACCAAAATTAAAAAATAAATCTGATGACATTGTTTCATACGCTTGGACACTCACAAGCAAACCAAAACATAACTTGTCATTGTCATTCACTTGTCGCTTCTGTTTTCTGTGCGCTATCAATCAAAACCACAATTATATCTTATTTTTCGCAAAATGAATACGGATAATTTTGGGTTGTTACTAAACATAATATCGGATGATATTGAGTTCAACGATGACTTCGATGAAAGCAGTGGAAGTAGTGATAGTGAAGAAGTGTTGGAAAGACAAAAAAGGCACAGTATCCAGTTTAACTATGAAAACATAGTTCCCACCTACACCGAAAAGGAATTCATCACTAATTTTCGAGTCTCAAGGAGTCTTTAATGATTTGGCAAAGTTGTATTCCGAGTTCGAGGATTTCAAGTCGCTTGACCATTCTAAAGTCATTAGCGCCGACAAAAACCTGGCAATTTTCATTTGGTTTGCTGGTCACGAAGCCTGTGCATTTAGAGACATATCAGATCTTTTTGATGTGTCCATCTCAACGATTCATGTCATCATAATGCGAGTGGGTTATTTTCTCAGCTCGTTGCGCGACCAGGTTATAAAATGGCCAACGACTCAGAAGAAGCCGGAAAGTAGTCAGACTTTTGAAGAGAAGCATGGATTCCCAGGTATTATTGGTAAGTGATTCTGGACACAAAATAAAAAGAATAAGAACTAAAGGGTTTTTCAACAGGGACGCTGCAAAAGTAGAGCGACAGGGACAGCAAACGACGCCATATTTCTTGCCGCTCTTTTAACATTTCGCTTCAATAAGGTTTGCCATTTCATGATATAAAGAAGTACGAGCCAACAACGAGTGAAAATTATTAAAATTTACTACCGAAATTCGGAGTGAGTGACCTCAACGTTAAGAGCGCTACGTCGAATTTATGGTCGTCATAATCGTCCTAGCAGATCAACAATTGAGCGTCTAGTGGAAAAATTTGAATCCACAGGCACAGTACAAAATATTCCCGTGCCAGTGAGACAAAGAAGTGCCCGTATTGTCGAGAATATTGCTGCCGCTGAGGCTTCACTTGCAGAAAGCCCAAATGTGTCTCTCACACGTCGTTCCCAAGCGTTGGGCATCTCTGTGACGTCGTTGTGGCGAATTTTGCGAAAAGATCTTGGCCTACATCCTTACAAGATTAAATTGACGCAAGAACTGAAGCCGCTTGTCCAGAAGCGTCGTATGTTCGTGAATTGCGCTGAGCAACAACTTGAAATAATTCGGATTTTCATCGAAAAGTCATCTTCAGCGATGAGTCTCATTTCTGGCTGAATGGCTTATAAACAAAATATGCGGTATTTGTCAGGCAGCAATCCACACGTACTCATGAGTCATCAGTGCATCCCGAAAAAAATACGGTTTGTTGTGGTTTATGGGCCGGCGGCGTGATGATCAAGACCGGCACGTTACTGTGAATGGGGATCGCTACCGTTCAATGATAACCACGAAATGGTCCAGTCGCTTGGCCGCCTCGTGCGATTTGACGCCTTTACACTATTTCCTGCGGGGCTACGTCAAGTATATGGTCTATGCAAACAAGCCAGCGACGATTGTTGAACTTCGTACGAATATCGAACGTAAAAATTGCAGCAGTATCGGCCGATATATGCTTGAAAACCGTCGAAAATTAGGGTTCAGCGTCTAGACTGCTGCAAGCGTGTCCGTGGTGGCCATGCAAAAGAAATAGAGTTCCATACAAAGTGGCATCGAACGTTCTTTCACAGGAATAAAGAATTGCATTGATATCTAAAAATAGTACCCCGTGGCGTAGTGGTTAGTGTGTCGGACTGCCACGCCGAAGGGTCTGGGTTCGATCCCTGACGGCTCCACCTAAAAAGTTCTTTTCTGGGGTACTGCCTCTTGCGAGGAAGTGACAAATCCTCCAAGAGTACTTAATGTCATGGAAAGTGCTTCTCTGTAAGCCGTTCGGATTCGGCGGTAAATTGTAGGTCCCTTCCATTCCTGCAGAATATCAACGCACACAGGAATGGTTGAGAGTGTAAGTCACAGGCCCCGGCCCCGCTTGGAGTTGTGCCAACAATTTTTTTTTATTGATATCCAAAACCGTTTTTGTAGCGATCTTATTGAAAAACCCGATATGTTTTATAACTTCCAGGATGTATTGACGGTACCCACATCGTCATTGACCCACCCAGACGAAGTTAGAATGACTACATGAACAGAAAGCATGACTTCAGTATCTGCATGCAAGGAATTCGCAATGAAGAGAGGAAGTTTATGTATGTATTTATTGGTTTTCCAGGATCTGCTCATGATAGCAGGGTTTTAAAAAACTCGACAAGATTTACATTTTTTTTTTTTTTTTTTAGATTTAAATTGACTTTATTTAACATAATTTCTTAATCGGATATCATAACAATTCATAAATAAGCATGGCCTACGCCGGCCGTCTGCCAGAGTGACAATTTATGTGTAAAAAAGAAAGTATTTAGATATAAAAGTTTAATTACATAATTAAATCAATAAAATATTGCTTACTCAGCTTTTCAAAAGAAGACGAAAGTTTTCAGAATAGTTCATTAATAATATTTTTCCTATATTGTAATCCCCATTTTACATACTTAGCCAGCTGTTTCCAGTTTTCACCATTTAAATAATTTTGAATTTCAACATTCGTTAAGATGCCTTTTTCAAAAACTGAACGGCGGATTTCCGACAGGATTGGACATTTCCCCAAGAAGTGGTTCACGTCTTCTCTCACCCTCATATTACACAAACTGCAGATTTCAGGCAGATCGTTTCTATATGGTATAAAATTTAAAGGTACTACCTCGGCTCTTATTTTCATAATACTGGTTATTTCTGCTGTTGAGTATATATAGTTGAAGTAGTTTCTGCTCATAAGGTTGTGATTGAGTTCGGCATATATAACCCGTTGGGCCGATGACCTGGCCTTTGCTTCAAAATCCCGTCGTTTTGACTCATCCACTGCACTTATAAGATCGTATACTTCAGTTTTCCAGTCTTCAATATTATTTGTCTGTAAATCCAAAGACAGACCACAATACTCCACCAACCGCTTCCATTGTGCAAACCACGAAATTTGTTTTCTTATAATGAGCATAGTGATCTTTTTTGGCAATCGTCTGTCGTCCATTCTTAGAGTTTTTAAGACATAATCAACTTGCATTTTAAGCGTTATTATGTAGAGCGGAGACAGTCTAGTTTCAAGAAGAAGAATGTGGGTTGGCGTGCACTGAGGCAACTTAAAAACTCTCTTTAAAAAGTACCGTAGTAGCTGCTCGACTTCTTCATATTCGACATGCCCCCTAACTCTGACCAGCATAGCACATTATGGCTTTGGATGTTGCCTCAAAAACTCGATATTTGGAAGCTGAAACCACATCTTTATTGCCCATGACACTCCTCCATGTTGCGTTAATCGCTATTTTTGATTTTGCAAGTTTTAACGCCATAATGCTTATTAAAATTGAGGTTTCTTGTTATAAGCATGCCCAAGTAGTTACATTCATTTACTACCTCTATGTCATGGTGAGCGAATTTCCATTTCAATTTCGGTGCAGGGAACTAACTTCACGGGCACTACCTTCACATGGGAATTAACTTCACCACTGGTGGGAACTAATTTCACTTTTTTTTGATGAAGTTAATTCCCACCGAAAGTGGGAATTAATTTCACTATTTTGTGGGAATTGATTTCACTTTTGTATGAAGTTATTTCCAACGGTGGGTGGGAGATAACTTCACTTCTTATTACAGTAAATGATATAATTATCGTTATTGTGTTATTTAGTTTAGCATGATAAACTAAAAAAAAAAGAGGGCAGAAGCATTTGCAGCGAAAATAATTAAAACCAAATGTTTGCAAAAATTAACTTTAGTTTAAGTTGAAAATTCGAGCGAATTTTTAACTAAAGCTAAAGTTAATTTTTGCAAACATTTGGTTTTTTTTTTGCAACTTGTTTTATTTATAAGTAATTGTTTTAATGCAAACTTCATATCCATGTTTTAAATAAAACAAGTTGGAAAAAAGAACAAAATGTTTGCAAAGATCAACTTGACTTATACTTTAAAATTCGCGCGAATTTTTAACTTAAACTAAAGTTGATCTTTGCAAACATTTTTTTTTTTTTTTAAACTTGTTTTATTTAAAAATGGTATTTCGTTTTAGTAAAAAATTCGCGCGAATTTTATACTAAAACGAAATACCATTTTTAAATAAAACAAGTTAAAAAAAACAAAATGTTTGCAAAGATCAACTTTAGTTTTAGTTAAAAATTCGCGCGAATTTTAAAGTATAACTGAAGTCAAACATTAGTTGCGAAAATAACTAAAACAAAATGTCTGCAAAGATCAACTTTAGTTTTAGTTAAACATTCGCGCGAATTTTTAACTAAAACTAAAGTAAATCTTTGCAAGCATTTAGTCTTAATTATTTTCGCTGCCAATGCAGTTTCAGTGCATTCTATAATACAATAATTTCTTTGAAAATATGAATAATGCATAAGTATTTCATTAATAGGTCTATCCCTTTTTGTAAAAACTTTTGCTTATAAATTATAATAAATTGCTCAAATCCATATGATCTCTTTAATTTTTCGAAAGTTTTTATCTCTTGAGATTTTCAAATTTTGGATGGGAATTTATTTCACACGATTTTTTGGTGAAATTAATTCCCACTTTCGGTGGGAATTAACTTCATTAAAAAAAAGTGAAATTAGTTCCCACCAGTGGTGAAGTTAATTCCCATGTGAAGGTAGTGCCCGTGAAGTTAGTTCCCTGCACCTTCAATTTCTACCTCCTGCATTTCGAAAAATCATTATTTTTGATTTATCGAGGTTGACTTGCAGCCTCCATTTATCACACTAATCAGCCAGCCTGTTTATCATTAGTTGTAGACCATTAGGAGATTCTGCGAGTACAACAATGTCATCTGCAAACATTAAATGGCTTACTTCCAACGTATCCAATAGCCTTACTCCACCTGTCAGGACCTCTTTTATGTCATCTATGAAAAGGGCAAATAGAAGTGGGCTTAAATTGCATCCTTGTCTGAGACCTGTTTCAACTTCAAACTCTTGAGATCGTTGACCTCCATTGGTCACAGCTGACGTGGTAAAAGCATACAAACTTTCAATTACTTTACCATAGGGACATTCCTTTGTTGTAAAGCTTCAACATAAGGGCTTTCCTTTCAATCGTATCAAAGGCAGCTTTAAAATCGATAAAGAATGCATACAGTTTTTTCTTCCTACCGATAAAAATCTCAGCAATATTAGTTAGGGTATAAATTTGATCTACCGTTGAATAGTCCTTACGAAAGCCTGCATGATTTTCGCTAAGGAGACTGTTATTTTGAACCCACGTGTATAATCTCTTGCTCATGGTCTTAGTAAGAATCTTCATTGACGCGTTCAATACTGAGATGCCTCTATAGTTTTCCGGCTTGGTGCAATCGCCTTTTTTTAAAAATTGGTTTTAGCAAAGCCTTATTAAAGTATTCCGGAACTGTGCCGAAATCCATTAAACAATTTAGGGCTGCTGTGAGTTTCTCCATAAGTTCCGGTGAGCTAAATTTGAAAAGAAAAACTCCATAGGAATACCGTTAGATCCTGCGGCTTTGTCGTTTTTGGCGTCCTTTAGTGAGGTTACTACTTCATCAACTATAAATGGCATATCCAAAATACTGTTTTGATAGTTTGGAACTGCAAATTGGAAGGTTGAATTGTTGTTGTTTTTTGTCATTCCACTAAAGTTCTCGATTTTATTTTTCGTAGTTTTGTTGTTTACCTCTCGCACCGCTTTCCAAAAGTCAGAAGAGTTTCTACAGTCTGATATGACTCGTGCAACGCACAAAGCATACATTTCGCGCTTAGTTTTCCACATCTCTTTATATTCTTTGTTGGACTGAATATACTTTTGTCTGAAAAAATCATTGTTTGGGTGTTTTCTCAGCACTTTTAACCAAGCAAAGGATTTTTTTCGTGCCTCAAACAATTCGTAATCGAACCATTTTTCTCTCAAGACAGAACCTCCCTGTTTTTTGTTTTTACACACACATGCGCTAGGGATCGATTCCAAAACGATTTCATTTATTTCTTCAATGTGTAGAATGTCGTTGCTTGTAAGTTCTCGTCTTATGAGGTTTTCCGAAAGGTTTGTCCTATACGTGTTAGCATATGCCGGTTTCCATTTGTATGTAGATTGAACAGGTGGTATAGAGACCTCATTTTCTGTTTGGGAATTCCGGGGTCCAATTGTAACTTCAATAAGAAGATGGTCTGAAAATGTCTGTGTTTCTACTGAAAAATCACTAATTAATTCACACCAGTCCCCCTGCAAGCCCATAGCCAATAACGGAGCATCCTTGATGACCAACGAATGTAAATTCCCCTTCCTTGTCACTTTCAAAACAGCCATTGCAATACCTAATCCAAAGGAGTTACATAGGTCAATAAGTTTTCTCCCCTCTCTGTTGATAACCTCATCTCTTGATCGGCGATCTTTCCAAAGTTTATTCTCGCTTGTTTCAGAACCTGTTCTGGCATTGAAGTCCCCGATAAGCAATATATTATTGAATTCGTTATTGTTAAGTTTATCAATTAGTTGATTATATTGGTAGTCCCAATGATTGCAGTTGATATATGTTGGAACTAAGATAAGACTTTGGTAATTTAATTTAATCTCCAGATAATCAAGGTCGTCCCCTTGAATTTGATCTCTCTGCATGAATCCATTTTAATTTTAATTCATTGAAGTGCACACAAAAATTATTTATATGTTGTTCTGTTACATGCGTTTCTATTAATACAAAAATATCATAATCACTTACATAATTCATAAAATCTGATATATTAACTTTACTTTTTAATCCAGCAATATTATAACTAAGAATCTTTACGGTTTTAATATCTAGCAACTCACAGACGGCTACATCCTAATTATTTACAATATTTTGAACCACCCTGTCTATAGCATTTGCAGTACCCTCTCTACCAACACCAGCGCCATCTGTACCCCGATTGCTGCAACTCATACCATCGATGTTTCTTCCATTTGGCACTTCGCAGCTTGACACTGACATTTGTTTTTGATGATCAGTGCGGTGTTTCATAACTTGGTCATGCTGAATTATTAAACAAATTATATTTCTGAAAAAGTTGTGGTCCAATTTATGATTTTCAGTGATTATATGTAATCCATTCTCCTGTTCAGCAACAAATCCTGCTTTTTCGTCAAATCGTACAATTATCCCATCAACAATAAGTTTGTCGTCGCGTAGTACAGCTTTTATTCCAGTGCTTTTCGCACGAAGATGTTTTCTGAGTTGCAAGAGTTTCCCACGTCTATGTCTTACAGATATTGGATAATCCCGGTTTATTGAGATGCCCGTGCCTTTGAGATTTTTAGCCTGTTTTAGAACTTGGAGTGCATTATTTTTGTTGTTAAATTTAGCTAGAAATGTCGCTGTTTTGGCGTTGTTGTTGTTGCTTATAAGTTGGATTTGATGAGATGATATTATATTTGTAGATTTGGACAGGCTTTTGCAAATGTTTTCAACTTCGATAGTTTGATCCGCAATTGTTTTTTGCAGTTTAAAAATAACATTACATTCCGTAGATGTTAATTTAAGTTGGTCTATTTCGTTCTGTAGGAAAGCGCATTTGTCACCTAATTCCATGACGGCTGTTTTAAGATCCCTGTTTTCCTTTTTTAACTTCAGCCAAATCCTCGCGGATTTCATTTAAGTCGTTTTTTGTTGCTATATCTTTTAGTTTTCGATCCAACAAATTATTAAGGTCACTAACAGACAAAGAACTAACCGACTTATCCATCTTTTTTTCTTTTTTTGCAATCGTGATGGCAGATTCTGGCGAAGTTACTTGGTGTTTTCGCTTATTCATCCGTTAACCGTTGCTTAGTTGGTGACAATCTTGTTTTATTTTCTTATTTAAATAGTTTTTAAAAAACATTGAATGTAACTCAAGTGCAGTATTGAAGTTTGTGAGTTATATTGACGATTATTTTTATTTTTTTGCAATATTTACTTGATTTTGATTTTTCCTGGAGCTTAAAATGTACACTTTTACACAGCACCAACAGTGTTGCCACACCCGACAATTTATCCTCATTTAAATTCTAGATGCGAAAATGGAGGTACTTTTTCATTGTTGATATATATGTACATTATGTACATATTATCTTATTTTGGGAAATAATTGTCTTTAAATTATTAGATTTCCATTTATTTGGCGACTCTGCATATCCGTGTAAGCAATACCTGCTCACACCCTATAGGGACAACGGACACTTGTCAGCGCGGGAAATTAATTTCAACAAGTGCCTAAGCTCTTCCCGCATTAAAATTGAGAACTCATTCGGGATCTTAAAACAGTGCTTTAGACAATTATACTATTGCAAGCTAGTTGGTATTGACGTTCTATCACATTTCATTAGAGCGTGTTTTTGGTTTTACACAACCTTTGCAATGAAAGTGAGCTTGCCCTCCTCAACATCGATGTTGACAGATTGGGTACAGAGGAAGATGTCACAGAAACCATCGGTGAAGTCCAAGATAATGCTGCCGGGAAAGCCAAACGAAATGCAATTTCCCATACGCTCTTTACTTAGTATTTTAAATAGTTAACCTTTTTTACTAAAAATAAAATTTCGTTTTCAACAATCAAATCTTTATTCTAAATAACATTACATAAACATTATAATTCAATGAACTTAATACAAAATAATAAAAAAAAATTTAAAAAAAAAAATCATTAAACATACTTCAGACTTCATAAATTATTTTAAAAATCATAAATAAATTTCTTTTTTTTTTTTAAATTAAGGCAGCATAATTGTTATAATAGTCCAGGAAAAATAGACAAAAAAATGCCAAAGAAAGGAAAAAATTAGATCCTGGCTGAAAATTGGCACGATCATTGGTAATGGGGCTCTTAATATAATGAGAGAGTTCCTCACCGATCCGATGACCGCTACGTAAGTTATTCAAGGTCAAAGGTCATGAAAATGGGTTTTTTCAAATTTACTCAAAAACGGTTAGTTTTAGAGAAAAAATTTGTTCTACAAACATGTTGCTGAAGCAATTTCCAACAAAAATGGTTACCATAATTTTGTCCCTAGCGTGTACCGTTAAAAAGTTATAGCACTTTAAAGAATCGTAAGTATCGCCCTATTTCGCATTTTCTCCCACATTACTGATAATTACTTAAGACCAGTTTGTTTTAGAGAAAAATTTTGTAGTACAAACTTGTAGATGAAAAATTTTTTCACAAAAACGGTTCTAGTATCTTGTTCGTAGCATGTACCGTTAAAAAGTTAGAGCTATTTAAAGAACCGTAAGTATCGCAAAAAGTAGCCCTATTTTGCACTTTCTTCCACACCACCTCAGAGGTAGAGTGACAGGCGCGTTTTCTTTTTATGTGGTATCCCCCGTAGGCCTATTCCACTGTGTTTAGCAAACAAAATTTAGTTTAAATTATGAATTAACATCTGGCATAGGCATGTTAAGTAATGATTCGTCATTATCGTCCTCTGCATATGGATCAATTTGGACTGAGTTTGTACACGACTTTCCATGACATTGACCACAAACTAAAGAACAACTTAATCCCGCTTTTCGACAACCACAATTAGAACCGCAACCCTTACTACAATTACAAAATATTGTTGTAAGAAGTTCATTAGGTGCTGATTGAAGCAGAGTGGTTATAGGCTCCAAAACATTATTTCGTTATGCCCATCCCCAGCTTTCCGGATTAATATTATCTCTTCCCAACCAAGCTTGAACTTGATAGTACACTCTAAAAAGGTGTTGTTGAGCAGCAGCAGATGTTGGAGGAAGGGAAGATAATTGTACAGCCTTATTGAGCCTAGTCAGTCGGACAAATGTAGAATATCTTAATGCATCGTTATTATCTTCTTTTGAATGTGCTTTGTAAGATGCTAGAAGTAGACGTATACCATTTTCAAAAATAATATTTGGAGGACAATCGGCTCTGGCAAACACTTCGGCACATTTTATCAGATCGTCACTATTTTCGAAAAGCTTGAAAATTTTTAATTTGCCTTTGTTGTAGAGAGCAGAAGTTGAATCACAACCGGTAAATGCGTGCAAAAATAAGATGTGGGCTTGACATTTTGGGTAAGCGGCTAAACTGTGAGTACAGTATAATTTATTTTCCATTTTAGCTTTACCTGGTTTTCGAAAATAGATCTTTTTGTCTTGAGGAGCGCGTGCTATCAGTATTGCTAGTAGGTCGACATCCTCCCCTACAACAATACTCGTGCGTTTCTCAGCTTTCTCTATGGCTGTTTCGATTATTAAAACATCTGCATCATTTTTGGCTTGCCTCACTAGGATGTTTACAGCCTTAAACTTCTCAGAAAACATAGCAATGAATCGACTTTTGTTGTTTGCATTAGCAAGAAATTGTTGTTGGGAAGTTGGGACTTTCATTGATGCATCGAACAAAATGTCAGCTGATGACGAACCTGAAGCACTCCGACGACGCTGCTCTGAAGCTTTTATATTGTTACCTTGATCTTTATAACCATCGAAAACAATGGTGACATCTTTGCCAAAATGCTTTTGTACATAGTAAATGTAGCTATCAAAAATTGCATGAAATGTGTTCTCTCGATTCCATAAAACACGGTGCAGTAAAAATCCTCCATCGATGATGTATGTTACATTATTATAATCGATGTTATCTTCAACTGGCTCTAACAATTCATAAAGGGAAGATTTTTTATTTTTTCGCATACCAACCTCATCAAAAAGTGACAATGGATAAGGAGCCAACTCGTATGTTAAAAATGTCTGCAGTTGGTCTTCAAATTGTTTAGTTATGCTTATTCGTTGAAAAAGTAACAGAGGATCAATTGCAACTTTTTCACCATGCACTTTTATCGAACTGTTGACAGTTAAAAGGGAAGCTACTCTGTTTGATCTTTTCAATTTAATATTACCAAATGTTAGGTTTTTCATACTCTCCATAGAAATAAGACCAATTTCATAAGCTATGTAACAGTTGATACTGTCATCACCGATGATTCCATTCGATATAGACATTATGTGAGAAAGTTTAGGGAAAGGGTCATGACATGAAAACCATATGAAATTATGCTGCATTTTCGGGTGTAGTTTTTACGACACTGACGATGGACTATAACAGAGGTTCTGTCTATCAAAAAATCTACTTTGTTATCACCTCTTTCAATACTCGACTCAATTAACGTTTTGATTCCACGGTCAACAGTTAAAATTTCACCTTCAGACAACGAATCACTACAAATAAAACAATTTTCATCCATTTAACTGTTTTTTTTTTATATTTCCGAATAAAGTTTTAAATAATGCTAAAAAGAACACGTGCGTGCATTACCAAAAGATTATTTAAACTGAAGCAAAATACCGGTTTTGGGTTCAATTTTCTCATCAAATTTTGTGATTGGTTACAAATATTTGGGCCCCAAAAATTAAAATTAAATTAATTTTATGGTCCGTGTATTCATTAAAATACTATAACTTTTTAACGGTACATGCTACGAACAAGATACTAGAACCGTTTTTGTGAAGAAATTCTTCATCTACAAGTTTGTACTACAAAATTTTTCTCTAAAACAAACTGGTTTTAAGTAATTATCAGTAATGTGGGAGAAAATGCGAAATAGGGCGATACTTACGATTCTTTAAAGTGCTATAACTTTTTAACGGTACACGCTAGGGACAAAATTATGATAACCATTTTTGTTGGAAATTGCTCCAGCAACATGTTTGTACAACAAATTTTTTCTCTAAAACTAACCGTTTTTGAGTTAATTTGAAAAAACCCATTTTCATGACCTTTGACCTTGAATAACTTACGTAGCGGTCATCGGATCGGTGAGGAACTCTCTCATTATATTAAGAGCCCCATTACCAATGATCGTGCCAATTTTCAGCCGGGATCTAATTTTTTCCTTGCAAAAAGCTATTTTTCCTGGACTATAAGTCTCATGTCGGTTTTGGCTTTAAGCTATCTGCAATTTCTTGCAGGATATCGTTCTTTCTCATCAGCTCCCGCTCTAGAACTCGGTTTCTGTCCCGCATCACCTCCATTTTCTCCTGCCAGCGATTCTCTTGCACTTCTTCTTTTGTCATTTTTTTTGTTTTGCCTTGGCTGCTGGCGCGGGCTCATTACACACTCGCAATGAAAATCTTATAGACAAAAATCACCATACTAAAATACTATGTTGTCGTCTTTTAACTTACCATTATCCTCATCATAGGTTTCATCATTTTGTTGCTGTATGGGCAGCAATGGAGGTCTCCATCCTACAGGAGGAACTTTACTTGATGATGGTATTGGAGATATTTCAAGTTGGGTACCGCTTTCGGAAGGAACTTGGCTGGATGTGGAAGGTGAAGTTCTCACATCAAGGTGGGTACCGCTTCCGGAAGCACCTAAAACAAATTCAGAGAACATGCTTGACCTGTCCTTAAAAAGATCATAAAGTTCGCTGGAAATAAAAATAAATCTTTATAGAAAGGCTAATAACTTTAATTTAAATGCAACATTCTTAAAGAATGGGCAAGTCATCCTATTATTCCCCGTTTTGTTGTTGTGGTTAGTGACGTTACGGAAACTCTTTTACAGCCCCTTGGATTTGTTTTCCACTTGCGAAGCTGAAAAAGAGTGACCTTTCTTCCTCATCGCCGCCGCAATGAATTCCGCCTGCTTCCTTGTTTTAAATTTAAAAGTCTGTCCAACTTTGCCTTTGGTTTCCTTGAGGAGGGAAATAAGAAGCAGTGTAACAGAATCATCACACGTTTTTCCTTCAATACATACAAAGTTTGAACCAAATGTTTAAAAAAAAATATTGCTTACGAAGTTGATTCTTCATCGCTTAAAGCGATGTCCGTAGACAGATTTTCTCCTTCTTCTGATTGAGGGTTTCGCTGGTTTAGCAGTTGCATTAAGTAATTTCCATCTATAACATAGTGCTAAAGCTTGGTAAAAGCGTTTGCAGATAATTGAAAAATTAAAACTTACCCGATTGTGCTCTGGCAGCCATGTCTGTATTGCAAGTGATTTGCATAGCCTCTCCTTTTTGTCAGCTTTTACCTACAGTAATTCAATTTGTATTAAATTAATTTTAAAACAATTGCAAATACGAATTAACCCCTTCCCTGCAGCAAATCAACAAAAAACACAAGTTGACAGCTAATGTCAGTACATAACAGCTGATCGGTACCTCAACTCGCACTAGCAAGACCGATTTTAGGGTGACTTCAGGGCTACTCTTTTTTTTCATCTGGGGTCGCTCTGAAGTCACCTTGAAGTCAATCTTGGTATTTATAGGGTTTTCAAACCGAGCTGAAAACACGGTTTTCGTTGAAAACCCCCAAAACCTGAACGAAAACACAAGTTTAACCATACATTTTTGCTAAACAAACGTTTTCGAAAACAATTAGTTTTATATAAAACCTGTCGAAAACTTGTTGGAATACAAAGCAAACACACCTAAGTTTGTTGTGATTCTTTCAGAACACACCTAAGTTTGTTGTGATTCTTTCCAAACACACCTAAAAAGCGCATAAACGTCAAAAATAAAATAATCAATCATAGCAGCCGAAAATATTTTCATTTCAAAATTTGATAGTCAGTTGTAAAAATGAAGTGAAATGTCAAAAGAAAACTTGAAAAGTCCGGTGTGGACGATTTTCAGGTTTTTGTAAACTTTTAGCTGAAAACCGCGTTTTCGGCTCGGTGTGAAAACCCTATTAGCTGGGGCGAGTTGAGGTAACGAATCAGCTGTTGAAGTGACTTTTGCTGTGAAGCATTTCTTTTGTATTTTTCTTCTGTATTTGATTTATCATATCTTTTTTCGAAAAAAAAACTAAAAGAAATGCAAGTGAATTAAATGCATTCATTTCATTTGATGAAAATAAATACAAATCGATGAAATAAAGTAAAATGGAAGCTTTTGATTTTGTGCGTTTTGAAAAAAATATACAATTAGCAGCCCTAATGCTTTTTTTGAGAACGGGGTTTTTTGACAACTCTTGGAGTTTTCAGGAAAACCTTTGGCGATCTGGGTAAAGTTCAACAAACAAAGCTATTGCTAGCTACAGTGACACGAATTGCTCAAGTCTGTCATTGGTGTTCCAAAATGCGACGACGGGCAGAGCTTGTCATTGTGATTTTTGATGTTCAGTGTCATTGCCATGACATGCAAAAGAATGACGATAACACGACTGTGAAAGTTGAGGTGACCTGAAACCGCGATAACAGAAGTCGTTTTTCGCAATGGCGATCACAAGACATTCATAAATTGAGTCATTGTGCCTGAAAATATTGAAGATTAAAAACAATAAATATTTGTATTATTATTAAACTATACATAAATCTACAGGGCAATACTTAAAAGCTAATAGCTACCAGGGCTTCTAGCCAATTGCAGCAAATGAAAGAAAAATAAAAATGTCAAAAAAAAAAATACACTGCAGTTGGCGATTCTAGTAACATTATATTATATTGGAGGAAAGCACAGCCCAAACAGACGACAACAACCAAAGACCATCACGAAGAGTTCGTTCTGTGTGGTCCAAAAAATGGTCGCTACGGCTTGACAGAGAAGGGTCATATGAAAGTACCTACTTCTTGCGAATCTCTCGAGTGATTTAGTTGATTGGTTCCACCGAGTTATGCGAAAGAATTAAAAAATGGTGCGGTATTTGCGGTATGCGTTTTTAACCAACTTTTATCTTGAAAGCCAAAGTGACGGAACTTCTTTGTCCTTTAAATCCTGTTTGAGAGTTTCACATGCAACGTATGGTTGTGAGCGTTTTACTGACAATGTTTAAAGTAATCCTAAAGTCCAGGGACTCAAGTTGTAGGGAAAACTTTTTGGCCGCAGTATTCTAAATACAGAGCGCCACTACTGGTACCTATCGGCAGAAAACTTCTTTGCATTTGTATGCGTAGATAATTTCCTCCCAGAAATTGTGAGACAGACCTATCCACAAAATGTCTTCTCACGTCATTTTCTTTTGCTAAACATGGCGTCATCGGTAGGAAAGAAAAGGATCTTGGTGACATTTCCACACTTCTGTCGTTCATGACATGACGTCACAGACACACCACTTAATAACATTGATTGATTGATTGATTGATTGATTGATTTCTTTATTTTTTCTTTTCTTCTTCTATTACATTGAAAATTAACCTTATAAAATTCAAGCACAATAATTGTTAGACTACATCATAACTTAAATTTTTTAATAGTAAATCCTACTAATATTATAAATGTGAAAGTTACGATGTTTGGATGTTTGTTGCTAACTAACGCCAGAACGGCTAAACGGATCTGGATAAAATTTGGCACAGAGATAGCTTATAGTCTGGAATAGCAGATAGGCTATTTTTTATCCCGGTAAAATGTATGGTTCCCGTGGGATAGATTTATTTTTATTTTTGAAACTACACCAGAATGGATGAACGGATCTGAATGAAATTTAGCACAGAGATAGATTATAGTCTGGAATAGCATATTGGCTACTTTCTATCCCTGTAAAATGTATGGTTCCCGTGGGATGGATTTATTTTAATTTTTGAAATTACACCAGAATGGCTGAACTCCTCTGAATGAAATTTAGCACAGAGATAGATTATAGTCTGGAATGGCATATTGGCTACTTTTTATTTCGGTAAAATATATGGTTCCCGTGGGATAGATTTGTTTTAATTTTTGAAATCACACCAGAATTACTGAACGGATCTGAATGAAATTTAGCACAGAGATAGATTATAGTCTGGAATAGCATATTGGCTACTTTCTATCCCTGTAAAATGTATGGTTCCCGTGGGATACATTTGTTTTAATTTTTGAAATTACACCAGAATGGCTGAACTCATCTGAATGAAATTTAGCACAGAGATAGATTATAGTCTGGAAAAGCATTTTGACTACTTTTTATCCCGGTAAAATGTATGGTTCCCGTGGGATAGATTTGTTTTAATTTTTGAAATCACACCAGAATAGCTGAACGGATCTGAATGAAATTTAGCACAGAGATAGACTATAGTCTGAAATAGCATATTGGCTACTTTTTATCCCTGTAAAATGTATGGTTCCCGTGGGATAGATTTGTTTTAATTTTTGAAATCACACCAGAACGGCTAAACGGATCTGAATGAAATTTAGCACAGAGATAGATTATAGTCTGGAATAGCATATTGGCTACTTTTTGTCCCGGTAAAATGTATGGTTCCCGTGGGATAGATATGTTTTAATTTTTGAAATTACACCAGAATGGCTAAACTCATCTGAATGAAATTTAGCACAGAGATAGATTATAGTCTGGAATAGCATATTGGCTACTTTTTATCCCGGTAAAATGTATGGTTCCCGTGGTAAAGATTTGTTTTAATTTTTGAAATTACACCAGAATGGCTGAACTCATCTGAATGAAATGTAGCACAGAGATAGATTATAGTCTGGAATAGCATATTGGCTACTTTTTATCCCGGTAAAATGTATGGTTCCCGTGGGAAAGATTTGTTTTAATTTTCGAAATCACACCAGAATGGCTGAACGGATCTGGATGAAATTTGGCACAGAGCTAGATTATAATCACTCTATACTATACTATACTCCTCAAGCTACAGTCTACTTCTTGATCAGCTGAAACGCGAGCGAAGCCGCGGGTAAAGGCTAGTATCTATATAATTATTAAGTGTTTTTCATTTATGTGGAAGAAAAGGAAGGTACAATCTGTTATCGTACGATAAGAGTCGAAAGTACCAAACAAAAAATATAGTATACTAAGTATTGAAAATTCATTAAGAAGTGTTGTGGGGTATGATGTCGAAAGGGAAGGAATTAAAGGTAAAAGAAAAAAAACAACACAAAAGCTTTTATGTTCAAGGGAAAATTAAGTGTTAAAATTAATCAAACTATAATCCTGATAATGTTATGGACTTCATCAAAATCGAAGTCAAAGAGCCATTTTTTAACATTTTTATTGAATAGATGAGCTGAACGAATGCATCGCATGTGAAACGGTAAGGTATTATAAAGCCTAGGTGCTACTGATGTATAGAAGTTAAAAAAAAGATGAGTATTGTGCACTGGTATGATAGAAAGATTTCTATCGTTGCTGCGTAATGCATAAGCTGGCGTATTGTGACTTAAGAGATATCCACTTCTTAAGAAAAATATTTTTAAAACTTTATAATAATAAAGATGTTTTAGTGGGAGGATACCAGAGCTGACGAACAACGGAAAACTGTGTTAATTTTTCTTTCTCAACCAGATGGTTCTTAAAATATGCTTTTGGGTAACTAATAGTGGTTGTAAATTGTTTTTATATGTACCACCCCAACATATTATACCGTATGGCATTTTAGATTGAACTAGTCCATAATAAATTATTTCCATAAGATTTCTACAACAAAGTTTTCTCAAGTGGAACATGATATAAGTAGTTGATAACAAATATTTTTTAAGTGCTAAGGTGTGAATTTTCCAGTTTACATTGTTATCAATAGCTACGCCGAGATATTTGTATTCAGTAACTAGCTCAATCCTAAAACACAGTGGTGAACAATAATTATCTAAAGCATTAGGTGTAACATCAATAGATGCACAACAAGATACACTACTTAGTGAAATTTTTTTGCAGTCAAAACTATGCTGAATAAGAATTGGTGGACTAAGATCGAGAGCGAATGATTTAAAAAACATTACTCTTGTTTTCTCACTAATAACAAGCTTGTGAATGCCGAACCAATGTCTAAATAGCTCTTAGTCATGATTTATATCAGAAACCATTTCTAGTACAGTAGGACTAGAATAAACACAAGCTATGTCATCAGCGAAACCACAAACTTTTCCTTTTAAATTAAGACTAAATATACTATTAATATAAATAAGGAATAAGATTGGACCAAGGACTGAACCTTGGGGGACTCCTATATCAATATTTTTGACTTCACTGTATGCATTACATATTTTGACCATTTGTTTTCTATCTTTTAGATAAGAAGAAAACCAATCCAGCATAAAACCTCTGAAACCAGCTTTCTCTAACTTTCTTAATAAAAAGATCATGGTCTACTGTGTCGAAGGCTTTTTTGATATATAGAGCGGCAGTATACTTTTTTTGGTCTAGGCTTTCATATATAAAACTACAGTGGGTTAGTAGTGCATCTTCAGTAGATTTTCCAGCTCTAAAACCGTACTGTTTGGCGCTGAAGTAAGACGACCGCTCTAGATAGTTTATTATTCTGTTCTTCACAGCTTTTTCAAATATCTTAGAGAAAACTGGCAATAAAGAAATAGGCCTATAATTATTGATACATTTTTTGTCCCTTTTTTACAAATAGGAATAACTTCAGCTATTTTTAAGCTTTTTGGGAAAACACCTGGGAATATACTTTTGTTAAATAAAAGAGATAAAGTATCTACTATATTAAAACAGACTTTTTTGATAAAATTATTAGAAAAACTATTAGATGTGGATGAATTGGAATAATCCAAAGCATGAATAATTCTATAGATTTCGAAAGAAGATATAGGTTCGAAGAAAAAAGTATGTGATCGAAATATTTCTTTGAAACAAAGTTCAGAACAATTTACTGTAGAGCTGTTAATGCCTGCATTTGCTATTGTATCTACAGGTATTTTAATAAAATAATCATTGAAGATTTTAGCCATTTCAGAATGAGAATTAATTAATTTGGAGTCAAAAGTGAGATAAGAAGGTATATTAGAATATTTGTTTTTATTAAATAATTCATTAACTATAACCCATTCTTTTCTCAAATCACCTTTGGCTTTATGGAACTTATCCATATACAAATTTTCTTTAATTATTGGAATTTCATGCCTTATTTCTTTACATAGACTACTATAGTTTTCATGGTAAATAGCAGAATTTGGGTGTTTCTTACATTTAACCCTCAGTTTATTTTTAAAATCAATTTTATTCAATAGATAATTAGACATCCACGGCTTTAGCCTTTTTAAATTGCCTTTTTTGTTCTCTAAAACTACCGAACTTTCGTCCACATAATATTTCAAAAAGAATACAAAATTGTCAAAAGCAATGGAAGGATCAGGATCACTATAAGAACTTGACCAGTTTTCAAATAGCAAAAAGGAATTAAGATGTTCAAAATTTGTTACGGTAGTTTGTCTATTCAAGGCCTGATTTCTTATTTTAATTTGGTTGTTATCTCTAAAATTGAAAAAAAGACACGTCATATTTATGATGATCGGAGATCTTAAGATCACAAACTGAACTAGTGAGGGTTAACTTAGTTTTCAAATCTATTCAAGCTAATATATGGTCAATGCAAGTTTTAGATGAACAAGTTATCCTGGTTGGTACATTAATGCAAGATATAAGACCATGACCTGACATTAAAGACTTGTAATTTTCAACCACTGAAGTTTCAGATAAGATATCTATATTAATGTCACCCAAAATAAATAGGTGTTTAGCGTTGTTATTATTCAGCAATGAATTTAGTTCCTCAATATAAATATCTTCATTAATATTATTAAATCTGTAGAAACACAAAAAGACCAGCTTAACAGAATTACAGACTACAGATATACCAATCATATCAGAGCTTACTAGATCTGTGCTATAACAACCAGAGTTTAAACTGTCGATTATAAATACAGCAGTACCACCTGCAGCATAAGTATTGTTACACCTTGTATATAAAGAATAACAGGGAATGTTAAAAAATCTTTTTCATGCTCATATATCCAAATTTCAGTCAGAAAAATTAATTTCGGCTTATTGACGAAGGATTCCAAGTGAGTTAAAAGCAAATCAAAATTTTTACGAAGACTTCTAATATTTTGTTGAATTATAAAAAAACTATCATTATAATCTTTAGAATGAAAGATCTTATAACATAACTCTTTATCAAAACAGCAAAAAGGAGCAACTAACGAATCAACATTTAAATCTGTTGGATACGATTTGACCATAGGTACTAAATAATTTTATTGAAATCATCAAAAGATGAAATGCGATGCGCGGTTTCTCCTTTTTGCTTCCTAATCAAAATACAGTAAAATCTCGAAAACATGAACGGTTCTAAAACATGAACAATTCGGAAAGATGAACGCTTTTCCCGTGTGACAATCTACTATAGAGCAGTTTAAAAAAAAATCTAAATAAGTTTTTACTTCTCATCAACGACTTTTGTATGAATTTATGTTGTTTTAATTTTTTTTTTAAATAAAATGATTTGTTAACAAATAGATGCAATATTTGTATGTATAGCTTTATGTTTTTCCTAAACTAATGCTCGATGCTTGGAAAGATGAACAATTCGAAAAGATGAACGGGGTCTGTTTTATATCTGTTCATCTTTTCGAGATTCTACTGTAATTCCATTTCTTATCCAAAGATATTGATATTTTTTTCATTTTTAATAATTTTGGCTCTATTAAACAAAATTCTATTAAAAGTAGTTAACGATTCATTTATAAAAACAGGTTTTCTGTCCAATATGTTATCAAAAAAACTTGTATTAAGGTGTTTCTTTTTTTGATTAGACATAATTTTCTGCTTACATTCTGTTCTTTTAAATTTAACACAAACGATATCCGTTTGTTTAGTTTTTGCTGAAGAGCCGGTATTGTTGTTGTTGTTTCTTGCGTTCATTTTACTTTTTATTGTTTTAACATAACAATATTTAATGTCATCAGCTGAGATGTTTTCATCAATATTTTCTAACAGCTTTAGTGTTGAGGTCAATGCACTTTCTTGGTTGACGTTAGGTATACCTACAATGTCAATGCATTTATTCAGGGTTTTTTGTTGCATAGTGTTGACTTGGTGCTGTAGTTCATCAACCTTTTTCAGCAAATTGCTTTTGTCCTCTTCCAGTGAGCGAATGAGAGACAAAAAATTACAATTGATCTCCTTCAACGAGATAATTTCATTATTCATTGACATAATCTCTTTATGCACCACTTCAAGCGTGATATGAGTTGTGTTGTTGTTTTGAGTGGACAAAATAGCAGCTGGTTGCGATTGAGGTAACGACGGCGGCTGCTGTGTGGCTGAAGACGATGGCTGATGTGGAGAAGCTTTGGGTGGGGTTGGTGGTGGAGGCGGAGGTGTATTTCTAGATATGTGTTTGGCAGTTTGCAGAGAGTCAGGTGTTGAATGTATGTTCCTCACTGGAGATGGCGAGAGACGAAGCGAATCACGCCTTGCTTTACTACACGGTGGGCAACTATATTCAACATTGTTTCTTTTCATATTGTCTTTATCAATTGTTTTTAATTTTACACATTTCAAATGAAAAAGTATATTGCAATTATTACATTGAATTTTTGCAGCATTGCGCTCTGCTTTGATTCCACAAATACAAGACATTAGTATTGAAATAAGAAAATAAATTGAAGAGAGAGTTCAAGACACGATTGTACCCCCACAACGTGCAAGAGATAACTCGAAGCAGACGTGCTACACGCACCCATTAATTATATATACTGTCCGTATTCGTTATTGTCGCTGCAGTACATTTCTGTAGTATAATCGAGTTCACTTTCTGTCTGAACAGTGAAAGTGTTATACAGATTTGTACAGTCAGACAGCACAACCATAGAATACAGTCCGATGTCCGTCGAATATCATATGTTCATCCGACCGGATTTTTATTTTTCCGTGTCGTCATTTTAAAATGCGATGAGTACACCTGCCAGTAGTGCGAATTCACCACTTGTCATTAAATGCATAAAGACTTGCTTGTAGAACTACAACATGCGCCATGATGTCTTTATCTGTACTACAAGAAACTGTAGGTAGTATCTTTTCCAATTTTAGAGATTATTTGTGTCACCATAGTTGAATGCCGTGTTACACATGAAATATCATGCATTCCCACATTGGTATGACATTTTTGCGTAAGTGTCAGATATGAAAAATATAATTCCCCATAATTACCTTTTTGTGACAGTTCACGCTACAGATGTAGCGATGCAAAATTCAGAGTGGAATTTTATCACGAAGAGCCAGAAATATGATGGAATTGTTAGAATTAGCCTTTACGGCGCTTAAAATAATCCTTTTTGTCTTTTCGAATATGTTTTATAACATAATTCCTCTATCCGAAGTCTTTCGAAAAGTCAATTTTCTGAGTTTCATTAATTGTTGACAGACGGATACGCAACTGCGACGCGCTGCTCAAACGATATAGCATTTCCTTACGTCGGTATAGTAGTTTATACCAATCTACTATCATGAGCAGCAAAAAGGAAGGAAGTTTTCTTGCTCTGCCGCAGCTACTTGCTCAAGAGGGTGGCAGTAGTTGTATATCTGGTCGTGCTTCATTTTGAAGAGATCCAGACAACAGACAATACCTACCAGAAGAAGCAGCTGCAAATTAAAAGGAATATAATTTCTTTTTTTTAAGAATTTCCCCCAAAGTGAATAAAATCAATAAGGATATATTGGAAAAAATTTCAATTTCGTGTCCAAGGACACTTCTCACTATAAGGAACATAGCTCCCAGATAAGGATTAAGGAGCACCATACATATTTTTACTACGGATAAAACCTCACCCAACCACGTTTTTGTTGACGCAGGTTAGGATTCTTGCATGTCGCATGGATTTGCTTTGGCACAAGCGCCACACAACCAGAGACACGCCATCCACGCGGGATACCTCATCAAGCGATTCATCTTACAGCTTTAAATGGGGCTAGCAATTACTAGCAGCCCCCAACGAGTTTTTTGTATGTGTTCCCTGGAATTTGCCACAGCACGCTGCACCTATAAAAATAAAATTTTACCAAAGTATATATATACTTTCCCCAGGTAACCCTGTATTTTTTAAATTGAATTTTTATGGATAGGAAGATTTATGCGTAGATGCATCCAAGAAGTCCCTTGGACACATTTATAGAGGTCCATATATAGATATATATATATACATATAAAAACAAAAGAAGTATATATATATACAACCAAAGAAAGTACATAAAAGAAGAAATCAAAATTTATATTTATATTATTATAAGAAGATAAAGATAAGTGAAAGAAATATCTAATTTATTCCAATATTAAATACCGAAGTTATAAAAGTGAAATACTTGAATAGTTCTTCAGATACTTATATGAAATTATTACATACGATATTAAAGCGTGAGCGTATTATCTCACGTTCTGCGATACATAGATTTTGGCATTGTTGCATGCCTCATACATTCCACGGACGGTGGTACCAAACAAGCACCTTTTAATAAAGTGATTATTCGTAGAAGTTTTATTAAGCAATTTCGGATATTAGTTACATATCCAATACGTTATTACCCCGCTTGAATTTACTAGCGAGATATTATCTGTTGATCCACGTTCATGATCTCAAAAATTTAATTTGTGTTAAAAATTGAAGTACATATGTTCAATATTAAATGCGGTTCGCATACGGGATACTGGATATCTCAAGTTGTAGAAAAGATACGTTGAGGCGTATACTTAAATTTTCTATGTAAGTCGTTAAAACATAGTTGCAATAGATTTCAGTAACAATAGTTTAATAATCAACAGAATTTCCACGCGTGTAAAAAAGCTTATTTAGAGTATTTTATTTATTATCAATACCTGTATATTTGTACAGTGGTATTAATTGCAGAACATCAGATGGTTCTGATGTACGATAAGGAAATACACTCCTAGATATGCTATCTAAGAAACGCGAATTCACGAAGTTGAAAAGCATAGTATTCATTCAATATTGTATTGATATAAAATACAACGTTCCGACATTTGTTTTTTTTGTTATTATCAGTTTTTAATTTTTCACTAGCACTTAGACACTACTCTTTGTAGCTGTCCGCCGTAATTTTTTTTGATTTTTCCACAACTTTTTTTTTTAAGGATTAAGGTGATCGTAGTTTCATAGATGTTGTTTTCAGACCGCCTGTCTGATGGTTTTCTATGATTGTTTTTTCCAAAGTTGGTTCTCTCCGATATACTACAAATGTACCTGTATAAAAGAAAAGAAAGGAACAGAAGGAAAAAAAAAAGGATCTGGAAGAATAGTTTTTGCTACGGTAAATTTTACCGTAACAAATCCCACCCTTTCCTCCTTGGAAATGTGCTTAATTTTGCATGAAATTAAGCCATTTCCTACGGAACGACTTGGTTCACAACACAACACAGGAGGGGAAGTTATAAAAGTCCAAAAATGGTAGTCTGTTCAAAGAAAATCATCTTGAACGAACAAAAAAATAAAAAAACTCAAAAAGGGACTTTTAGTCTTACAGGTTCTCCGTTAAGGAAATAAAAGGCTTAAGATCTTTGGTGTGCCAAGTGCCGCGATCTTTGCCATTTTCGTTTACAAGAACATACGTCCAAGGATACAATCTTTTTCTAATTATGAAAAGGCCTACAAACGGTGCCAATTTCGCTGCACAGTAATTAGCTGCGTCTAAGAGGACGAAATTCCTTCGCCATACAACGTCATTAGGGAGAAATTGAGCATCTCTTCTTCTGAGGTTATAGGCTTCCGCTGATTTTTTGGATGCTGCTTGAAGCTTAACAGCTATATCCGCCCTAAGTCTCCTTAACTATTCTCCTATACCTTTACTCGAGTCAACATTATCATTCCTGTCTATAGCTTCATCCTTAATTGTAAAATCTTCCCTACCACTAGTTGATATATCCTTGCCAAAATTGGCATAATAAGGTGAAACTCCTAAAACTTCATGTTGGGAAGTGCGTATAGCACAGGCAACTTTGGCCAATTGAGAATCCCAAACGCGATGATTCTCGGAAACATAAGCTCTCAATGTTGTTTTTATACTCTGATTTATTCTCTCCGCGGGGTTTGCCTGAGGATGATAGTGTGGCGTGAACCTAATCTTAGAAGAATAACCTTCACAAAGTGCCCTGAGTTCCCTACTCTTAAATTGAGGACCGTTGTCACAAATGACAACTTTTGGGACTCCAAACAGGAGAAAAACATTGTCATCTAACTCTTTGCATACTGCCTTCGCAGTAGCCGATCTCAATGCAAACAACAAAGGAAACTTAGTCAGATAATCTATCACTTTTAGAATATACATAAAGCCACTATTGGACTTAGGTAAAGGACCTACCAAATCCACACTTATCATCTCCCACGGAGAAGAAACTCCTATTCTTCCCGTCATAAGACCGGCTGGTTTATCATTTATTGGTTTCACTGGCTGACAAATTCTACATTTTCTAACATAGCTAGTGACATCTAATCTCATTTTTGGCCAATAATATTAAGCCCCTACTCTAGCGAACGTTTTTCTTACCCCCATATGTCCAGCTAATGGACTATCGTGACATTCTGTCAAAATGTTTAACCTATCTCTTTTACCTACAACTAACTTCCACTCGTTATTGTTTTCGTGGACCACTATATGCGTCGATTTGACAAATTTATATAATCGTCCACTTTCTTCCCTCCATGTTGGATAATCTAACGGATTAGACTGGCGAAATCATCTTGGTAACCCAAGGGTCCGAATCCTCATCTGAAATTCCAGCCACCACTGGAACTCCCCGAGATAACATGTCCGGCACGACATGGTCTTTACCCTTACGGTGTATGATCTTAAAATCAAACTGCTGAAGCCTTACTGCCCAGCGAGCGAGTGTCCCTTGGGGATCCTTTAGGTTATTCAACCAAACCAGTGAATAGTGATCAGTTATGACCGTGAATCAAACACCTTCGATGTACGGCCGTAACTTCTCAACTGCCCACAAAACTCCTAAGCACTCCTTCTATGTAGTGGAATAGTTCCTTTCATTCCTATTTAAAGACCTACTTACATAACAAAAGACCTTTTCACCGCTTTCAAAAGTTTGTTTAAGTACGGCCACGATACCGTAATCAGAAGCGTCGGTTTGGACTACAAATGGAAGACTGAGGTCGGGACATGTCAAAATAGGGGCCGTGATTACACATTCTTTCGACTTCCTTAAACTATCTTCGCATTCTTGAGTCCAGACGAATTTCTTGCTCTTTTTCCACAAATCGGTTAAAGGTCTAACTAGTGTTGCAAAATTTGGTACGAAGCGTCTGTACCACGAAACTGTCCCTACAAAACTCCTAACTTCTTTAACATTTTTGGGTGCAAGTATTTGCACCATACTATCCACTTTTTCTGGATCAACATGTAATCCGTTCCGATCAAAAACGTAGCCCAAGAATTTCAAGGATGGTCCGCAAAAGTTGCATTTATCCCGACCAACTTTCAATCCTGCTTCACGCAGTGTTTTCAAAACTTCGTCTAGGATTTCTAAATGTTTTTCAAATGTATCCGTAACGATAATAATATCGTCCAGATACACGAAAACGAATGGTTCTAATTCTGGCCCTAAAACACTATCTATAAATCTCTGCCACGTAGCAGGAGCATTGTGTAAGCCAAAAGGCATACGTTTAAGTTGGAAAAGACCTCTACAGGAACCGTGAAGGCTGTAAACTTACGAGATTCCTCAGACATGTGAATCTGCCAATACGCTGACTTAATGTCAAGCGATGTCAAAAACCTAGCATTCCTAATCTTATCTAAAATGGCGGAGATGATCGGAAGTGGATAAGCGTCCCTTTCTGTAACCTGATTTAACTTCCTATAATCAACACAGAACCTAAAGGTACCATCGTTTTTCTTAATTAAAACTATCGGAGAAGCCCAAGGGCTGTTCGATTTTTCAATCACATCTTCGTCCACCATCTCTTTTAGAGCCTTATCAATGTGGACCTGCATTGCCGGGGAGACCGGATAATACCTTTGTTCAATTGGTTCTGATGTCGTCCTAATAATATGTTCTACCCGATTTGTCCTTCCCAACCCCTCTGGCATGGTCTTGAACAAATCTTCAATCATAGCGTTCAGCTTTGCCCTCTGCTCATCGTCTAACTCAGACGCTTCTGTGATAGACGAGCTTTCAATCGAAGCCAACATTTCTTAGTTTGAAAAGCTCCACAAGTTTAATCTGAGTTGCCAGCTGGTCGTCAGCAGGCGACCTAACTAATTGCGACGGCGCTCTTGTCCTGCTGGCCCAAGAGTCCGTTGCCCATTTCTCGAGCAGCGTCTACAATCCCTACGAGTTGTTCCTAAAGTCCCACATTCGAAACAACGCCTAGGAGCGGAACAAGTAGAAGAAAAATGTCCTTAACTGTTACAGTTAAAGCACCGAATTGACCTATTGGGGGCTTGGTCTCTTCTAACAGTAACCGCTGTTTCTTAAACGGCAGCAACATATGCAACATCAGGCTCCAAAGCCTGCCTGTTGCGACTAGAAGGAGGAGGCACGAAGGATTCCACATTTGCCCTAATTGTCTCTAGCTTCCTACCCAACGCAACCAGTTCATTGACTGATTTAATATCAGCCAAGCCTAATTGCGTTTGATAAAAAGAAACTATGTTTTTCATGAGAATAGTTAATTTCCTATTCTCACTCAACGGCTCAGAGAATTTTTTGTCTCATCTTTACCCTGGGTTCGTAGCCAGACCTCATCGAACAAGAGGTCATTATAGTTCGAGGGTAAGAACTCTAACTTCAATTCACTAATCAATTCTTCCCATGTTGAAATGTTGTCCCTAATCGCTCTAAATCAAAGAAGCGCCTTCCCAGTAAACAAATCCACACCTAATTTCAAAAGTCTAGTATGTGAAACCCCACGCGATTCCCTAAGTTCTTCGATTCTTTCTATGAATGAGTTCACTGATGAGCCGCACCGCTCACCAGAAAACTTCACGTTCCATTTTTCGATGCGCTCAGAATTCCGGTCGCAGGGTTCATCCTGCTGTAGAAATCCTGAGCTCGCTCGTTGGCCGACGTTTGCAGGTGGTGACGCATCCGACGCTGCTGTCGACGTGTTGTTGTTTTCTTTTTCTTTTTCTTTTTTTTTATGTTCTTCACCCCCATCGGTTAAAGTTGCCATCAGTAGCAACAATTCACCCCTTAAATTCGCCACCTCGTTTACCTTATCAGAAGACTCTGCCTTAGCCCTACAGATCCTACCAAGAGACCATTCGATTTTAGTTCGAATCTTCAAAAATTCCGATGACTTTGGATTTTTCGGAGGGGTTTTTAAAAGATTTTTAAATTCTAATTCCTTGGTTTGAACTGCCTTACAATCTTCCTCAAACGAAAACGGGTAATGGGGGCTTTCAGCCGAAATGGACCCATCACGCTCTAAGGTGCGTGAAGCTCTGAGCGTGACCCTCATGTTGTCCACTGTACCCTCTTTCAGACCTTTAACTCATAAATTAGCTCATTTTTATTTAACCTATTAACATCCATTTTTACTGACTAATTAACAAAGAAAAAAAAGTTAAAACACAATTTTAAACCAAAAAAAAAACACAAAATCAAATTCAAATTGAAAATTTAAAACTGAAACTAACCTCGTAGTAAAATAAAATAAAATCTCAATAGCTAAAAACAGGATCTAAAATTAAAATGGCCAACAAGTTTTAAGATTACCACCGAACGAAAATTCAAAAACAAAAAAAAAAAAACAAATAGGAGAGAAATCCCAAAAATTGAATTAAAATCCGATCCACTCACAAAAAGTAATTCCAAAAACGCAACCCTTAAAATTTTTTAAAACCAAAACAAAACTATAGCAAAGAAACTTTAATTCAAACAACAAAAGATTCGAAGTTTGCTAATAAGTAATTCATACAAAAGAATTGGTAACTCTATACCAAGAGTTACCCAAAAAAACTGTATGAAATGGAAAATAAACACACAAAAATAAAATGAGACGAGCTAAAAAAGCAAACATAAAAATCAAAATTATTAAAAATAAAAAAAAATATTTTTAAAAATTAAAAATAAATGATAAAAAACAAAATTTTATTAAATAATTAATAAATTGTTAAAAAAAAATAATGCCAAAAAAAAGGTCCAATCAAATCGAAAAAAAATTAAAAGAAAATAAATAAAGTGGCAACCCCGGTTGGCCAAGCAATTTTCTTATCAAAAATAAAAAAAATCACTTTAATCTAACCGCGATCAAAATGTAACTTTAATTCAAAATAATTATGTGTTGAATATACACACACCCAAAATAAGAAAACAAAAACGACGTCTAACACGATTAATTAAAACAAAACCAATTACTAATTGAACCGATCTTGAAAAACACTTTTAGCTACGGCAAAAAAAATCGCAGAAAAAAAAAGAACACGGTTAATCAAATAATTTGTCTTAGTAAGACAAATATAATCCGAAACAAAATGTCTCGATTAAAATCTATACGAGATTTGCACAAATGTATGTATATAAATATATATGTAGGTAGGTATTTAGGTAATTTATCAATAATACTAATTTAATAATTAAAACAAAATTGACTCACTCAAAATTTGTTAACCAACAAAAAAAATCCAAATAAGCAACTCTTGGTGTAATCTCCTGTCCTCTCTATAGGTAGGTATAGGTACCACCAATAGCAAACAAATTCACTGCAACTTCTTACACTTCCAAAAACTGCACCAAATTCGCTGGAAAAAAAAAACACAAGGGAAGTAAAAAAAAGTAAAAAGAACACCACAAGCAAATTAACAAGGAATTAAATTAAAGAAAACTTCCCTAAAACAATACCAGAAACACCAGGAATCACTCTTTATTTAAATTGTTGCACCGCGGCAGGGAATGATTATATTTTTTTATATACATATATGCCCCACATTGGGCGCCAGATTTGCTACACCACAAAGAACGCGACGCGAAAATTATTATTATTATTAATTTTATGCTGAAACGAAACTAAAAGACCGCGACTTTGGATATTCGTATCCACCACAATACAAGAAGAAAAACGATTGGAAACGATTTATGTTAAAATTAAAATAAAAGCACAAACCGATGTGCACGCGATTGGGAAAATTGTCGATTAATGATGACACTTGGTTTACAAGGTGCGTTTGATTATGTGTAGCAATGACAGCATCCAATATGTGCTGTCAGATTGGCTAGCTCAGAAAAGGGTTGGTTCGACAACATGCAATCTTCTTAATCGAATATCAAATTCAATCGATTAATGAAATTGATCTGAAAATGACCGAAGACAATTTAAATGATTGCCGTAAAGGGCGTACTTACATATAGTAAGTGAAAACGGGCGCCAGAAAGTTTTTGAGGAATTTCCAAACCTATATTAAAATCGACGGTGCGACAACAAAAATAAATGAAATGATAAATGATAAGACAATAGTTTTTACTCCCGAATTGGGATATTAAAACTATTTATTGGTTTGGGAAACCTTTAAAATATAGGGATGAAACCCAAAATCTTTTCAAACAAATGTAATTTTACAAAATGGAATTTAAAAAAAAAAGAAATTGGACCGTTTCTACTGAATAGATGATGAGAGAAAAAGTCACGGGTCCCGTAACTCTTCCGAACGAAAGCCAAACGATAAAATGTATATATATTTCTTGGTAATTTTCTTCTTCTCGAAGAAAATTAGCATGAAAAGCAACTAAATTACTACAACCTGGACAAATCAAAGGAAATACTTAGCTTTATTTCTTTTTCTGATTGCCTTCTGCCAACTTCTCCCTCCTTACTTCTTTTCTCCTGCTTCTTGTCACTAATTCCTCCACAAATAATTTTACCACTTTTAACTCTACTACACTTTACTCTAAAACCAACTCTTGAAATTCTTTCTTCCTCGAAATCAAAACTTTTCTTTCTTCTCCACTTTTCCAAAAATTGAAAACTTTCTTTTTTGCTTGCCAAACTAGAAGTGGCCTTCCAGGATTTTCTTGGTCCTGGACGGTCTCATCTTGTTTTCCAATTTATCTGGTTTTCAGCCAATCATAGACCGCGGAATCTGATCGCGTCATTACTCAGCTATACTACATAGTAAGTAAATAGAGATGGAATCCGACTGTCTCGCTTACTCACCCTCTCTCATCAATTGTGCGTCGTCATCATCGAATTCGCCGGCACCTGGTATCATTTCCAGTGGGCGGGAATTCGATGGACGCATTCACCCCTCAACCAAGTTTTCGTATTTCGAAAAGAAAGTTTTGACGAAGACGAAAGAAATTAAGTTTTTCACCCGTGCAATTTTCCCCTTCCGAATGAAAAATAAAATCAAATACATCAATTGTGGAGACTTTAGAGCGAAGCTATTTGTAGTCTTCCCTATACTGGAAGGAGAGTTTGGCAGAAATTCATATTCGCGAATGATTAACTTGTTTGGCTTTCGTTCAATTAGGGTTGAGTTGGGGGGTAGATAAGAATAATAGTTAACGGTCCACCTTTTTCATAGATACATTGAGTTATGGTGGGCCCTTGGCCATACGCTGCGTCCGTCGATACTACGAACCCTTCGTAGTTGGGAGAGGTACATGGCGTCTTCGTAGCTTCGTCATTAAGATTAAGGATTAAGGTGATCGTAGTTTCATAGATGTTGTTTTCAGACCGCCTGTCTGATGGTTTTCTATGATTGTTTTTTCCAAAGTTTGTTCTCTCCGATATACTACAAATGTACCTGTATAAAAGAAAAGAAAGGAACAGAAGGAACAAAAAAAAGGATCTGGAAGAATAGTTTTTGCTGCGGTAAATTTTACCGTAACAAATCCAACCCTTTCCTCCTTGCAAATGTGCTTAATTTTGCATGAAATAAAGCCATTTCCTATGGAATGACTTGGTTCACAACACAACACAGGAAGGGAAGCTATTAAAGTCCAAAAATGGTAGTCTGTTCAAAGAAAATTATCTTGAACCAACAAAAAAATAAAAAAACTCAAAAAGGGACTTTTAGTCTTACAGGTTCTCCGTTAAGGAAATAAAAGGCTTAAGATCTTTGGTGTGCCAAGTGCCACGATCTCTGCCATTTTCGTCTACAAGAACATACGTCCAAGGAGACAATCTTTTTCTAATTATGAAAGGGCCCACAAACTTTGGTGCCAATTTCCCTGCATAGTAATTAGCTGCGTCTGAGAGGACGAAATTCCTTCGCCATACAACGTCATTAGGGAGATATTCAGCATCTCTTCTTCTGAGGTTATAGGCTTCCGCTGATTTTTTGGATGCTGCTTGAAGCTTAACGGCTATATCCGCCCTAAGTCTCCTTAACTTTTCTCCTATACTTTCACTCGAGTCAACATTATCATTCCTGTCTATAGCTTCATCACTAATTGTAAAATCTTTCCTACCACTAGTTGACATATCCTTGCCGAAATTGGCATAATAAGGTGAAACTCCTAAAACTTAATGTTGGGAAGTGCGTATAGCACAGGCTACTTTGGCCAATTGAGAATACCAAACGCGATGATTCTCGGAAACATAAGCTCTCAATGTTGTTTTATACTCTGATTTATTCTCTCCGCGGGGTTTGCCTGAGGATGATAGTGTGGCGTGAACCTAATCTTAGAAGAATAACCTTCACAAAGTGCCCTGAGTTCCCTACTCTTAAATTGAGGACCGTTGTCACAAATGACAACTTTTGGGACTCCAAATAGGAGAAAAACATTGTCTTCTTACTCTTTGCATACTGCCTTCGCAGTAGCCGATCTCAGTGCAAACAACAAAGGAAACTTAGTCAGATAATCTACCACTTTTAGAATATACATAAAGCCCCTATTGGACTTAGGTAAAGGACCTACCAAATCCACACTTATCATCTCCCACGGAGAAGAAACTCCTATTCTTCCCGTCATAAGACCGACTGGTTTATCATTTATTGGTTTCACTTGCTAACAAATTCTACATTTTCTAGCATAGCTAGTGATATCTAATCTCATTTTTGGCCAATAATAATTAGCGCCTACTCTAGCGAATGTTTTTCTAACCCCAATATGTCCAGCTAATGGACTATCGTGACCTTCTGTCAAAATATTTTACCTATCTCTTTTACCTACAACTAACTTCCACTCGTTATTGTTTTCGTGGACCACTATATGCGTCGATTTGACAAATTTATATAATCGTCCACTTTCTACCCTCCATGTTGGATAATCTAACGGATTAGACTGACGAAATCATCTTGGTAACCCAAGGGTCCGAATCCTCATCTGAAATTCCAGCCACCACTGGAACTCCCCGAGATAACATGTCCGGCACGACATGGTCTTTACCCTTACGGTGTATGATCTTAAAATCAAACTGCTGAAGCCGTACTGCCCAGCGAGCGAGTCTCCCTTGGGGATCCTTAAGGTTATTCAACCAAACCAGTGAATAGTGATCAGTTATGACCGTGAATCGAACACCTTCGATGTACGGCCGTAACTTCTCAACTGCCCACAAAACTCCTAAACACTCCTCTGTAGTGGAATAGTTCCTTTCATTCCTATTTAAAGACCTACTTAGATAACAAACGACCTTTTCACCGCTTTCAAAAGTTTGTTTAAGTACGGCCCCGATACCGTAATCAGAAGCTTCGGTTTGGACTTTAAATGGAAGACTGAGGTCGGGACATGTCAAAATAGGGGCCGTGATTAAACATTCTTTCGACTTCCTAAATCTGTCTTCGCATTCTTGAGTCTAGACGAATTATACCACGAAACTGTCCCTACAAAACTCCTAACCTCTTTAACATTTTTGGGTGCAGGTATTTTCACCATACTATCCACTTTTTCTGGATCAACAATCAACATGTATTTCAAGGATGGTCTGCAAAAGTTGCATTTATCCCGACCTACTTTCAATCCTGCTTCACGCAGTCTTTTCAAAACTTCGTCTAGGATTTCTAAATATTTTTCAAATGTATCCGTAACCATAATAATATCGTCCAGATACACGAAAACGAATGGTTCTAATTCTGGCCCTAAAACACTATCTATAAATCTCTGCCACGTAGCAGGAGCATTGTGTAAGCCAAAAGGCATACGTTTAAATTGGAAAAGACCTCTACCCGGAACCATGAAGGCTGTAAACTTACGAGATTTCTCAGACATGGGAATCTGCCAATACGCTGACTTAATGTCAAGCGATGTCAAAAACCTAGCATTACTAAGCTTATCTAAAATGGCGGAGATGATCGGAAGTGGATGAGCGTCCCTTTCTGTAACCTGATTTAACTTCCTATAATCAACACAGAACCTAAGGGTACCATCCTTTTTCTTAATTAAAGCTATCCGAGAAGCCCAAGGCCTGTATGTAGACCTGCATTGCCGGTGAGACCGGATAATACCTTTGTTTAATTGGTTCTGATGTCGTCCTAATAATATGTTCTACCCGATTTGTCCTTCCCAACCCCTCTGGCATGGTCTTGAACAAATCTTCAATCAAAGCGATCAGCTTTGCCCTCTGCTCATCGTCTAACTCAGACGCTTCTGTGATAGACGAGCCTTCAATCGAAGCTAACATTTCTTGGTTTGAAAAGCTCCACATGCGTGATCGAAGATCCGGGACGATACCCGACAGTGCCCAAAAATCTGCACCAAGGATCAACGCATGTGGGAGTGAGGGTATAACTAAACACTATCAAAACTGACCTATCTTCTAATACTATGGGTAATTTAACTGTGCCTAAAACTCCTACACCTGCACCATCAGCTAAATGAACCTGCCTAATATTACTTTTTTTCTAAGACTAGCCCTAAATCCTTAAGAACCCTTCAAACATCCCTACAAATTATCGTTCGCGTAGCTCCTGAATATAAAAGCCCTAAAAAGCGTAGACTGTAAATATGTACCCCTAAATATATACGACTATCTACCCCGCTTGAATCTAACGTGAAACCAAGTTTCATCTGAGTTGCCAGCTGGTCGTCAGCAGGCGACCTAACTAATTGCGACGGCGCTCTTGTCCTGCTGGCCCAAGAGTCCGTTGCCCATTTCCCCAGCAGCGTCTACAATCCCTACGAGTTGTTCCTTAAGTCCCACATCCGGAACAACGCCTAGGAGCGGAACAAGTGGAAGAAAAATGTCCTTCCCTGTTACAATTAAAGCACCGAATTGACCTATTGTTGGCTTGGTCTCTTCTAACAGTAACTGCTTTTTTTTGAACGGCAGCAACATATGCAACATCAGGCTCCAAAGCCTGCCTGTTGCGACTAGTAGGAGGAGGCACGAAGGATTCCACATTTGCCCCAATTGTCTCTAGCTTCCTACCCAACGCAACCAGTTCATTGACTGATTTAATATCAGCCAAGCCTAATTGCGTTTGATAAAAAGGAGCTATGTTTTTCATGAGAATAGTTAATTTCCTATTCTCACTCAACGGCTCAGAGAATCTTTTGAAAAGGGTCTGCATGAGAGCAATGTACATATCCATTGTCTCATCTTTACCCTGGGTTCGTCGCCTGACCTCATCCAACAAGAGGTCATCATAGTTCGAGGGTAAGAACTCTTAACTTCAATTCACTAATCAATTCTTCCCATGTTGAAATGTTGTCCCTAATCGCCCTAAACCAAAGAAGCGCCTCCCCAGTAAACAAATCCACACCTGATTTCAAAAGTCTAGCATGTGAAACCCCACGCGATTCCCTAGATCTTCGATTCTTTCTATGAATGAGTTCACTGATGAGCCGCACCGCTCACCAGAAAACTTCACGTTCTATTTTTCGATGCGGTCAGAATTCCGGTCGCAGGGTTCATCCTGCTGTAGAAATCCTGAGCTCGCTCGTTGGCCGACGTTTGCAGGTGGTGACGCATCCGACGCTGCTGTCGACGTGTTGTTGTTGTTGTTGTTTTCTTTTTCTTTATGTTCTTCACCCCCATCGGTTAAAATTGCCATCAGTAGCAACAATTCACCCCTTAAATCCGCTACCTCGTTTACCTCATCAGAAGACTCTGCCTTAGCCCTACAGATCCTACCAAGAGACCATTCGATTTTAGTTCGAATCTTCAAAAATTCCGATGACTTCGGATTTTTCGGAGGGGTTTTTAAAAGATTTTTAAATTTTAATACTTTGGTTTGAACTGCCTTACAATCTTCCTCAAACGAAAACGGGTAATGGGGGCTTTCAGCCGAAATGGACCCATCACGCTCTAAGGTGCGTGAAGCTCTGAGCGTGACCCTCATGTTGTCCACTGTACTCTCTTTCACATCTTTAACTCATAAATTAGCTCATCTTTATTTAACCTATTAATATCCATTTTTACTGACTAATTAACAAAGAAAAAAAAGTTAAAACACAATTTTAAACCAAAAAAAAAACACAAAATCAAATTCAAATTGAAAATTTAAAACTGAAACTAACCTCGAAGTAAAATAAAATAAAATCTCAATAGCTAAAAACAGGATCTAAAATTAAAATGGCCAAAAAGTTTTAAGATTACCACCGAACGAAAATTCAAAAATAAAAAAAAACAAATACGAGAGAAATCCCAAAAATTGAATTAAAATCCGATCCACTCACAAAAAGTAATTCCAAAAACGCAACCCTTAAACTATAGCAAAGAAACTTTAATTCAAACAACAAAAGATTCGAAGTTTGCTAATAAGTAATTCATACAAAAGAATTGGTAACTCTATACCAAGAGTTACCCAAAAAAAAAACTGTATAAAATGGAAAATAAACACACAAAAATAAAATGAGCCGAGCTAAAAAAGCAAACATAAAAATCAAAATTATTAAAAAAATAAAAAAAATATTTTTAAAAATTAAAAATAAATGATAAAAAACAAAATTTAATTAAATAATTAATAAATTGTTAAAAAAAAATAATGCCAAAAAAGGTCCAATCAAATCGAAAAAGAATTAACCAAAAAAAAAATTAAAAGAAAATAAATAAAGTGGCAACCCCGGTTGGCCAAGCAATTTTCTTATCAAAAATAAAAAAAATCACTTTAATCTAACCGCGATCAAAATGTAACTTTAATTCAAAATAATTATGTGTTGAATATACACACCCAAAATAAGAAAACAAAAACGACGTCTAACACGATTAATTAAAACAAAACCAATTACTAATTGAACCGATCTTGAAAAAAACTTTTAGCTACGGCAAAAAAAATCGCAGAAAAAAAAAGACCACGGTTAGTCAAATAATTTGTCTGCGTTAGACAAATATCATCCGAAACAAAATGTCTCGACTAAAATCTATACGAGATTTGCACAAATGTATGTATATATATATAAATATATGTAGGTAGGTATTTAGGTAATTTATCAATAACACTAATTTAATAATAAAACAAAATTGACTCACTCAAAATTTGTTAACCATAAAAAAAAATCCAAATAAGCAACTCTTGGTGTAATCTCCTGTCCTCTCTATAGGTAGGTATAGGTACCACCAATAGCAAACAAATTCACTGCAATTTCTTACACTTCCAAAAACTGCACCAAATTCGCTGGAAAAAAAAACACAAGGGAAGTAAAAAAAGTAAAAAGAACACCACAAGCAAATGAACAAGGAATTAAATTAAAGAAAACTTCCCTAAAACAATACCAGAAACACCAGGAATCACTCTTTATTTAAATTGTTGCACCGCGGCAGGGAATGATTATATTTTTTTTATATATATGCCCCATGTTGGGCGCCAGATTTGCTACACCACAAAGAACGCGACGCGAAAATTATTATTATTAATTTTATGCTGAAACGAAACTAAAAGACCGCGACTTTGGATATTCGTATCCACCACAATATAAAAAAAAAACGATTGGAAACCATTTATGTTAAAATTAAAATAAAAGCACAAACCGATGTGCACGCGATTGGGAAAATTGTCGATTAATGATGACACTTGGTTTACAAGGTGCGTTCGATTATGTGTACCAATGACAGCATCCAATATGTGCTGTCAGATTGGCTAGCTCAGAAAAGGGTTAGTTCGACAACATGCAATCTTCTTAATCGAATATCAAATTTAATCGATTAATGAAATTGATCTGAAAATGATCGAAGATAATTTAATTGATTGCCGTAAAGGGCGCACTTACATATAGTAAGTGAAAACGGGAGCCAGAAAATTTTTGAGGAATTTCCAAACCTATATTAAAATCGACGGTGCGACAACAAAAATAAATGAAATGATAAATGATAACACAATAGTTTTTACTCCCGAATTGGGATTTTAAGATTATTTATTGGTTTAAGAAACCTTTAAAATATAAGGATTTTACAAAATGGAATTAAAAAAAAAAGAAAATGGACCGTTTCTACCGAATAGATGATGAGAGAAAAAGTCACGGGTCCCGTAACTCTTCCGAACGAAAGCCAAACGATAAAATGTGTATATAATTCTTGGTAAATTTCTTCTTCTCGAAGAAAATTAGCATGAAAAGCAACTAAATTACTACAACCTGGATAAATCAAAGGAAATGCTTAGCTCTATTTTTTTTGTTCTGATTGCCTTCTGCCAACTTCTCCCTCCTTACTTCTTTTCTCCTGCTTCTTGTCACTAATTCCTCCACAACTTCAAAATATCAAATTTTCTCTTTCCAAATAATTTTACCACTTGTAACTCTACTACACTTTACTCTAAAACCAACTCTTGAAATTCTTTCTTCCTCGAAATCAAAACTTTTCTTTCTTCTCCACTTTTCCAAAAATTGAAAACTTTCTTTTTTGCTTGCCAAACTAAAATGGCCTTCCAGGATTATCTTGGTCCTGGATGGTCTCATCTTGTTTTCCAATTTATCTGGTTTTCAGCCAATCATAGACCGCGGAATCTGATCGCGTCATTACTCAGCTATACTACATAGGCAGTAAGTGAACAGAGATGGAATCCGACGGTCTCGCTTACTCACCCTTTCTCATCAATTGTGCGTCGTCATCGAATTCGCCGGCAACTGGTACCATTTCCAATGGGCGGGAATTCGATGGACGCATTCACCCCTCAACCAAGTTTTCGTATTTCGGAAAGAAAGTTTTGACGAAGACGAAAGAAATGCAGTGTTTCACCCGGCTGCGTCCGTCGATACTACGAACCCTTCGTAGTTGGTAGAGGTACATGGCGTCTATGAACTCTTCTTCTGTCTTCGTAGCTTCGTCATTGATATTAAGGATTAAGGTGATCGTAGTTTCATAGATGTTGTTTTTAGACCGCCTGTCTGATGGTTTTCTATAATTGTTTTTTCCAAAGTTGGTTCTCTCCGATATACTACAAATGTACCTGTATAAAAGAAAAGAAAGGAACGGAAGGAACAAAAAAAAGGATCTGGAAGAATAGTTTTTGTTACGGTAAATTTTACCGTAACAAATCCCACCCTTCCCTCCTTGGAAATGTGCTTAATTTTGCATGAAATTAAGCCATTTCCAACGGAACGACTTGGTTCACAACACAACACAGGAAGGGAAGTTATAAAAGTCCAAAAAGGGTAGTCTGTCCCAAAGAAAATTATCTTGAACCAACAAAAAAGTAAAAAAACTGAAAAGGGGCATTTAGTCTTACAGGTTCTCCGTTAAGGAAATAAAATTCTTAAGATCTGTGGTGTGCCAAGTGCCACGATCTTTGCCATTTTCGTCTACAAGAACATACGTCCAAGGAGACAATCTTTTTCTAATTATGAAAGGGCCCACAAACTTTGGTGCCAATTTCGCTGCATAGTAATTAGCTGGGTCTGAGAGGACGAAATCCCTTCGCCATACAACGTCATTAGGGAGATATTGAGCATCTCTTCTTCTGAGGTTATAGGCTTCCGCTGATTTTTTGGATGCTGCTTCAAGCTTAACAGCTATATCCGCCCTAAGTTCTCCTGTACCTTCACTCGAGTCAACATTATCATTCCTGTCTATAGCTTCATCACTAATTGTAAAGTCTGCCCTACCACTGGTTGACATATCCTTGCCGAAATTGGCATAATAAGGTGAAACTCCTAAAACTTCATGTTGGGAAGTGCGTATAGCACAGGCTACTTTGGCCAATTGAGAATCCCAAACGCGATGATTCTCGGAAACATAAGCTCTCAATGTTGTTTTTATACTCTGATTTATTCTCTCCGCGGGGTTTGCCTGAGGATGATAGTGTGGCGTGAACCTAATCTTAGAAGAATAACCTTCACAAAGTGCACTGAGTTCCCTACTCTTAAATTGAGGACCGTTGTCACAAATTACAACTTTTGGGACTCCAAATAGGAGAAAAACATTGTCTTCTAACTCTTTGCATACTGCGCAGTAGCCGATCTCAGTGCAAACAACAAAGGAATAGATAATCTACCACTTTTAGAATATACATAAAGCCCCTATTAGACTTAGGTAAAGGACCTACCAAATCCACACTAATCATCTCCCACGGAGAAGAAACTCCTATTCTTCCCTTCATAAGACCGGCTGGTTTATCATTTATTGGTTTCACTTGCTGACAAATTCTACATTTTCTAACATAGTTAGTGACATCTAATCTCATTTTTGGCCATTAATATTTAGCCCCTACTCTAGCGAACGTTTTTCTTACCCCCATATGTCCAGCTAATGGACTATCGTGACATTCTGTCAAAATATTTAACCTATCTCTTTTACCTACAACTAACTTCCACTCGATATTGTTTTCGTGGACCACTATATGCGTCGATTTGACAAATTTATATATTCGTCCACTTTCTACCCTCCATGTTGGATAATCTAACGGATAAGACTGACGAAATCATCTTGGTAACCCAAGGGTCCGAATCCTCATCTGAAATTCCAGCCACCACTGGAACTCCCCGAGATAACATGTCCGGCACGACATGGTCTTTACCCTTAAGGTGTATGATCTTAAAATCAAACTGCTGAAGCCGTATGCCCAGCGAGCGAGTCTCCCTTGATGATCCTTTAGGTTATTAAACCAAACCAGTGAATAGTGATCAGTTATGACCGTGAATCGAACACCTTCGATGTACGGCCGTAACTTCTCAACTGCCCACAAAACTCCTAAACACTCCTTCTCTGTAGTGGAATAGTTCCTTTCATTCCTATTTAAAGACCTACTTAGATAACAAATGACCTTTTCACCGCTTTCAAAAGTTTGTTTAAGTACGGCCCCGATACCGTAATCAGAAGCGTCGGTTTGGACTACAAATGGAAGACTGAGGTCGGGACATGTCAAAATAGGGGCCGTGATTAAACATTCTTTCGACTTCCTAAAACTGTCTTCGCATTCTTGAGTCCAGACGAATTTCTTGCTCTTGTTCAGCAAATCGGTTAAAGGTCTAACTAGTATTGCAAAATTTGGTACGAAGCGTCTGTACCACGAAACTGTCCCTACAAAACTCCTAACCTCTTTAACATTTTTGGGTGCAAGTATTTGCACCATACTATCCACTTTTTCTGGATCAACATGTAATCCGTTCCGATCAACAACGTAGCCCAAGAATTTCAAGGATGGTCTGCAAAAGTTGCATTTATCCCGACCTACTTTCAATCCTGCTTTACGCAGTCTTTTCAAAACTTCGTCTAGGATTTCTAAATGTTTTTCAAATGTATCCGTAACGATAATAATATCGTCCAGATACACGAAAACGAATGGTTTTAATTCTGGCATTAAAACACTATAAATCTCTGCCACGTAGCAGGAGCATTGTGTAAGCCAAAAGGCATACCTTTAAATTGGAAAAGACCTCTACCCGGAACCGTGAAGGCTGTAAACTTACGAGATTCCTCAGACATGGGAATCTGCCAATACGCTGACTTAATGTCAAGCAATGTCAAAAACCTAGCATTCCTAAGCTTATCTAAAATGGTGGAGATGATCAGAAGTGGATAAGCGTCCCTTTCTGTAACCTGATTTAACTTCCTATAATCAACAAAGAACCTAAAGGTACTATCCTTTTTCTTAATTAAAACTATCGGAGAAGCCCAAGGGCTGTTTGATTTTTCAATCACATCTTCGTCCACCATCTCTTTTAGAGCCTTATCAATGTGGACCTGCATTGCCGGGGAGACCGGATAATACCTTTGTTTAATTGGTTCTGATGTCGTCCTAATAATATGTTCTACCCGATTTGTCCTTCCCAACCCCTCTGGCATGGTCTTGAACAAATCTTCAATCAAAGCGTTCAGCTTTGCCCTCTGCTCATCGTCTAACTCAGACGCTTCTGTGATAGACGAGCCTTCAATCGAAGCCAACATTTCTTGGTTTGAAAAGCTCCACATGCGTGATCGAAGATCCGGGACGATACCCGACAGTGCCCAAAAATCTGCACCAAGGATCAACGCATGTGGGAGTGAGGGTATAACTAAACACTATCAAAACTGACCTATCTTCTAATACTATGGGTAATTTAACTGTGCCTAAAACTCCTACACCTGCACCATCAGCTAAATGAACCTGCCTAATGTTACTTTTTTTCTAAGACTAGCCCTAAATCCAAGAACCCTTCAAACGTCCCTACAAATTATCGTTCGCGTAGCTCCTGAATCTAAAAGCCCTAAAAAGGGTAGACCGTAATTATTTACTCCTAAATATGGACGACTATCTACCCCGCTTGAATCTAACGTGAAACCAAGTTTAATCTGAGTTGCCAGCTGGTCGTCAGCAGGCGACCTAACAAATTGCGACGGCGATCTTGTCCTGCTGGCCCAAGAGTCCGTTGCCCATTTCCCGAGCAGAATCTACGCCTAGGAGCGGAACAAGTGGAAGAAAAATTTCCTTCCCTGTTACAGTTAAAGCACCGAATTGACCTATTGGGGGCTTGGTTTCTTCTAACAGTAACCGCTGTTTCTTGAACGGCAGCAACATATGCAACATCAGGCTCCAAAGCCTGCCTGTTGCGACTAGTAGGAGGAGGCACGAAGGATTGCACATTTATCTTAATTGTCTCTAGCTTCCTACCCAACGCAACCAGTTCATTGACTGATTTAATATCAGCCAAGCCTAATTGCGTTTGATAAAAAGGAGCTATGTTTTTCATGAGAATAGTTAATTTCCTATTCTCACTCAACGGCTCAGAGAATCTTTTGAAAAGGGTCTGCATGAGAGCAATGTACATTAGGATGGAGCGCGGATGTATGGATTTTTATTTTTCTTAAGATTCGAAGTTCTAATAGTAGGGGATTTGTGCGTTATGTCAAAGTTTAAAAAATCGTGAGTTTTTATTAACTTCGGTTGAGATCTTTTGCCTCCGCACCGACTTCAAAGTTTTTTAATTTGTGTTCAAGATCCTCGTACTATGTTAGTAGCTTTGGGTTAAAAATAAAACGTTTTGAAATAAGGACGATAAAATTTATTGAAGTTTATTGTTTTAAAGTAAAGCGCTTAATTCAAAGAAGATAATTTACAAATAAATATTATATAAATGTTTGGATAAATTTATGATTTAAAATCACGTTTGGTTTCAAATTTTGGCATTGTCTTTCTTGATTCAATTTTTGACTTAATTGCACCCAGTCGCGTTTTTTTCGAGAATTGAGCAGTTGAAGCTTCCGTTGTTATTTTAACAGCTCGTTCTACAGCTTGAGTATGACACCGCAGCCTTAAAACTGAAATTTCACAATCACCACCAGATTCTACGATTAACCTGATTTCTTCGTCAGACAAATCTTGTAGAATCGGTGGTTGAGTTATCTTTTCTTGCCAGTTTATCATGTCAAAGAATGTTGAGTCATTGAAATTTAGGACTGGGATTTCAAATAGCCTAGGCTTTGAAGTTTGAGGCATACTTCTTGCTTTAAGTATGCGGCGAGCTGTAAGTTCTCGAACGTGCTTCTTTTCATGAGTAATCATTGCAAGAAGGATACTTTCAGAATGTGCAAAGTATGCATTTCTCTGAATGACTGGATCGATTACCTACAAAGATAAACATTATATGAGCTCTGTTTTCATGAATAAAATTATTAATTTTTTCTCTATCTATATTTTGAACAATTAAGTACCTTCTTTAGTTCATCAGGAAAATATCTGGTCGATTTTATTATATTGAACAGGTGGTGCGAAGCATCTTTACATGATGGTTTGTTTTTAATTAAGAACCAAGATGGTGCGTAAACTCTTACAACAAAAGTAGCCAACGTTGTAAGATTTTCTGAAGGAATCTCTGATGTTACATATAAACGCATTATTCGATTGGCACGTGTGAGCCAACGAGCATGCGACATCTTCCCAGGAGATTTATTTGACAAATCTTGCGGAAATTCGCCCGATATAACTGCCCAGACAATCCTGTGCAAGTATTTTTGGTCGGCACTCAAGTCCTTGGCCATTTCGGGTAATTTATTGCATTCGATGGGCTTATATTTGACGACAGGCAATTGCTCACATGTATCAAGGGCTTTTCCCAAAGGTCCCGTGTAAGAGTTAGGTCCTCAAAGGTAACTCGTTCATATGAAGAAGGCAAATAATCCACTGAAGTGGTTTCTTAAGTCTTTTTTCGAACAATCTTATAATTCCGTTAAACTTTCCAGTGTTCACGTTTGTACCATCACAACCGATTGCCAATAGATGTTGATCAGAAATATCTTCTTCCAATAGAAATCCTTTGATAGAAGTTTCTATGTCTTTAGAGGATCCAGTCTTAGGAACAACATATCCCATGTAATTGGATCCTGGTTCTTGAACCAATGAGATATGGTCTTCGACAATCTTTGTTTTGTAATTTTTATTATCTTTTTTAACGATTTTATAAGTTTGGTCTTTCCTTCCATCGAAGTATAATGCATATAATTCTGCAATGGGGTTCTCTTTCATTAGCTTTTGCCTAGTTTTTGCCTTGTCTCTTCTCAATTTGTGCCTGTCTATTACCCCGACTTCAGACCCAATATCGAACAAAACAGACGATGCGATTGGATACTCCAAATCGATCACATGTCTTTGATAATGTACTGAATTCCACTCCTGAGGTCTTCTTTATTTTCTTCTCAGGATTGTTTTTTACTCTGAATCTTAAGGAGTTATTTGATGTGGACGACGAAGCTGATGAAGAAGAACTTATATCCAAAACCTCTGTCAAAGGTGCATTTGAGGCTAAAGTTATTTTACGATTTTCTCTTGCCTGTTTTCTTTCCAAACCTTTTCGCAGCTTTTTAGTATTAATTATGTCGATACCTCCTATTGTCATTCTTCTTCCGTTTCTTTGGTCCAATAAAAACACTTGTTCTTGTTTTGGAACCTTTTTAACCTTAGCACAGATACATTGACCAAAGTCCTTGCATTTGCATGCCGCAATGTCAAAAAGCAACTTACCGCTTTGCCGAAAATTGTCTAATTTATCTGAAGAGAGCCTCTTGATGGACTTCAGTAAGTTTTTATATTTAATGTGATACGCTTTTAGCATTTGAACTATCCTTGTATTTAATGTGATACGCTTTTAGCATTTGAACTATCCTTGTATGTGTGACCGTTGGAATAGAAGCAGATTGCCATATTTGTTCAATCCGGGATGAAACTGTACCGGCTATTTCTGGAAAGGTTGGTTCTTTTGATGTCTCCAATTCGAATTTATGTTGATGTCTTGACCATTCATAATGCTTAATTATGTCTTCGTAAGTTGGCAGCACATTGTCTTTCAGATCACTTAAATCACCAAAAATAGGACATTTAGACAAACTTCAAGTTCTTTGCATAACTTATTTATTTATTTGTTTCAAAAATTGACTTTCGAAATATGAACACGTACACAACAATGCAATGACACGAAAAAATAATAACCAATAACCATTCTATAACAAAATGGTATGAAAACAAAATCATGGCCTACTAAGACTTTGTATCGATTTGAAATTTTTTGAATTTGAAAATAAAAAAGAAACGTTTCATATCCAATTTTCAAAGTGTTTGCGGAGACAGTTATCATTGACCAAATGAAAAAAGATTTTGCATGAATTAATTTGAACCCATGAGGCACATTTTTTCTTACTATTAGATATCGGATTCCGAAAAAAAAATCGCTCCACCCTAATGTACATACCCATTGTCTCATCTTTACCCTGGGTTCGTCGCATAACCTCATCCAACAAGAGGTCATCATAGTTCGAGGGTAAGAACTCTAACTTCAATTCACTAATCAATTCTTCCCATGTTGAAATGTTGTCCCTAATCGCCCTAAACCAAAGAAGCGCCTTCCCAGTAAACAAATCCACACCTGATTTCAAAAGTCTAGCATGTGAAACCCCACGCGATTCCCTAAGTTCTTCGATTCTTTCTATGAATGAGTTCAATGATGAGCCGCACCGCTCACCAGAAAACTTCACGTTCCATTTTTCGATGCGTTCAGAATTCCGGTCGCAGGGTTCATCCTGCTGTCGAAATCCTGAGCTCGCTCGTTGGCCGACGTTTGCAGGTGGTGACGCTGCTGTCGACATGTTGTTGTTTTCTTTTTCTTTGTCTTTATGTTCTTCTTCACCCCCATCGGTTAAAGTTGCCATCAGTAGCAACAATTCACCCCTTAAATCCGCCACCTCGTTTACCTCATCAGAAGACTCTGCCCTAGCCCTACAGATCCTACCAAGAGACCATTCGATTTTAGTTCGAATCTTCAAAAATTCCGATGACTTCGAATTTTTCGGAGGGGTTTTTAAAAGATTTTTAATTTCCAATACTTTGGTTTGAACTGCCTTACAATCTTCCTCAAACGAAAACGGGTAATGGGGGCTTTCAGCCGAAATGGACCCATCACGCTCTAAGGTGCGTGAAGCTCTGAGCGTGACCCTCATGTTGTCCAGTGTACCCTCTTTCAGACCCCGAGCCTTTAACTCATAAGTTAGCTCATCTTTATTTAACCTATTAACATCCATTTTTACTGACTAATTAACAAAGAAAAAAAAATTAAAACACAATTTTAAACCAAAAAAAACACAAAATCAAATTCAAATTGAAAATTGACACCAAATTGGCTTTCAATTATCACTATGATCATATTATTTCAAAGGGCAATAAAATGCTCGGGTTTTTAATGAGAAATTCGAAGGAATTTTCGGATCCGCATACCTTGAAAGTTTTATATTTCTCATTGGTGAGGTCTTCTTTGGAATACGCGTGCTGCATTTGGTCCCCAATATATGCATTAAGCGTTAATAGAATAGAGGCTGTTCAACGTAAATTCACTAGGTATGCTCTTCGGAAATTGAACTGGTTCGACAATAGTATGCCCTCGTATCATCAGAGGTGCCTGCTTTTAGGCCTAAAGAGACTTGAAATAAGAAGCAAACATAGTCTTGTTCTATTGGCTAGAGATGTTCTATGTAATCATATTGACTGTTCTATGCTTCTTGCTCTTTACCCAATTTTTGCTCCTTCAAGACCTCTTAGAGAAAGACAAATCTTTTTTTATTTACCCCGCCATTATACTTATTATGGAAAAAGTGATCCTGTATCTCGATCTTGTGTTTTATTTAATATTGTATGCGATGTAATGAACTTACCCTTAAGTAGAGAACAATTCAAAAACGCTTTAAGTGATATTGTGTTATGAAACACTTGAATTTATTTTATTTTATACCTTAATTATTTACTATATAAAGATTATTTACTGTTATTTTATAAAACATTATTAAAAAATGTATGTAAGTCTACAAGAGAATATACTCGATAGATGGAAATAAATAAATAAATTTAAAACTGAAACTAACCTCGAAGTAAAATAAAATAAAATCTCAATAGCTAAAAACAGGATCTAAAATTGAAATGGCCAACAAGTTTTAAGATTACCACCGAACGAAAATTCAAAAATAAAAAAAAAACAAATATGTTAATTTGTTTATTTTTAGAACTTTTTATTTAATGCACCGAACTGAGAACTGAATTAATAAAAACAACCGCCACGTTTGCTTGGTCAAATCGCACATATTTTTATTCAATATTTTCAAAGCAGGCCAAACCAATGCACTCTGTGCAATTCAGCTTAATTAACCTGGCGCGTGTGGAGTTCATATAGCTACCAGGGTAATATTGCCGAACAGCACAAACTACATTCGTTTGACCTGATTAATATTATTCTAAGACTAAGCATTTTGAGACTTAACATTTCCTCCCCCCTTACAAAAATTTGATGGGTGAGAGGTATTCCTGATACATTTTTTTTTTTAATAATTCTTAAAGCTAGGTTTTTTTTTATATATATATATATTTTATAATAATTAAACATTTTATGCTTCATATTTGTTTTGCCTTTTTTTATAGAGTATTAATAAATGATTATCATGAAGTCATAATAAAAAATAAATTATAATTAAATAAGTCTTATAAATCTTAACGGAACGATATTATTCTTAAAAATGATATAATTTTGTTCGGATGATTGATGAATCCCATTAAAAAGTTGTTGTTTTCTTTTCTTACTTCTAATTTAATTGTATTAATTTTCATAAGTAGTTTTGCACAAAGATATTGATTATTATATTTTTAAATCGTGGCTTTTAGTTTTAATTTTAAAATTTTACAAATTTATGTTATTTGATTTAATTGCATTTTTTTTATTTTTTTGCTGTACAAGATTGATTCGTGAAAAAGTTAATATAAAAAATCTTTAATTGTAAGAAGGTACAAGATTAATTAAAAGTTTTCAATTCGGTTAGTCGTTATTTCCTGGAGAAACCTGTAAAAGCTGGTTTCTCCGTGGAATCGAAATTAATGCAGTGATATCTTGCACATCTCGTGGAACATCATCCTGTGAAAAAGAGTTCAATTAGTTTTCATGGAAAAGCTTCAACCGGTTAAAATGAACACGGCGTTTTCGTTTGCCTATTATAAGTGTCGCGTTGACTTTGCTATTTATAGCTTCAATTGGATAGGGTCCCTGTCAATGAGAAGAAAACTTGTTGATCCTTGCGGCGTTTCGAAGTAAAACTTTATCCCCCACATGAAAACTGATTGGACGAGCTTTTGCGTCATAATATTTCTTTGAAGACATTTTACTAGCTATTAAGTTTTCTCTAGCTATTTTGTGCGCCTTTTGGAGATTATTTCTTAAAACATAAAAACAATTTTCATGATTGTACAAGGGTTGTGGTTCTCTACTTAAATTATTGGGTACTGTTGCTTTGAAACCAAAAAGACATTCAGAAAGAGATATTTTTGTAGTTGCATGGACACAGTTATTTTTCACAAACATTGCGGCCCGTAAATGATTATCCCATGAAGATGGATTGTGATCCACAAACGTTCTTAGATAATCAACTAAAGGTCTATGTGATCTTTCAAGTGAACCGTTGGATTGCGGGTGATAAGAAGTAGTTTCTAATTTTTTTACTTTCAAAAGCTTACACACTTCTCTGAACAATTGAGAAGTAAAATTAGAGCCATTGTCGGTAACGAGAACTTTTGGTATTAAATACCTGTTAATTATTTCTTCGAAAAAAGCTACAGCAACAGTTTTTGCTTCCATGTCAGGTATTGGTACCACATCCATAAACTTTGTTAGATCATCTTCAAAGGTAAGTATGTACTTGTTCCCTCTTTCGGTGATTGAAATGGTCCGACAATATCCATATAAGTCTTTTCAAATGGTTTGTAAGGAGTATTTGAAATCTCCATCGGCATTTTGTGTTCTCTTCCTATTTTATTTGTCTGACACTTTGTACATTTCCTGATGTATTTCTCGATGTCTTTGAGCATTCCCTTCCATCTGAAATCTTTTTGTATGCTTTTGAAGGTTTTGTTAATACCTTGATGACCTCCCAAAGGTAGATCGTGATAATCTCTTAGAATCGTTTTGATTTCGTCTGGATCAGAGAGTAATTTTACTTTTGATGTAATTATAGAGGGTTTCTTATTGCTACAATCTTGTACTTTGGTTTGAACGTATGAGTCGTTCTTATCGCCTAGTGTAACATCTAGGTTTTTTTTCTTTTTTCTTTGTCATTGACCGAGTAACTAATAAACATGAGACAGAATCAACAGTGGCAGGTAAAGGTTCTAAAAAAATTCTACTTAAAGCATCAGCACAAGCATTATCTTTTCCTTTTTTATATTTAATTGCAAAGTCATACTCTGATAGCTTATGCCTAAAACGGAGTATTCTATTAGTAGGGTCTTTTATATTTACTTGGCCTCGCAACGGTTTGTGATCAGAATAAACTATAAAATGTCGACCGTATAGATAACACCTAAAGTTTTTCACAGCCCACACAATAGCAAGGAGCTCTTTTTCTATCGTTGAATACCGTTTTTCTGCACTATTCAGTGATCGACTTGCGTATGCTATTGGTTGTTCCTCTTCAAGTTCTCCTTGTGACAAAACTGCCCCCAAGTCGTCGTTGCTAGCATCTGTCGTTAGGATAAATTTTGTATTGAAATCAGGATAAATTAAGATAGGTATGGTCGTTAATGAGGATTTTAAACGTTCAAAAGCATCTTGGCAGGAAGCATCCCAATTAAATTTAACGTTTTTTCTAAGTAGTTTTGTTATAGGAGATGCTATATCCGAAAAATTACGTATTAATTTGCGATAATAGTTTGCAAAGCCTAAAAATGATTGAACTTGTTTGACTGTTCTAGGGACAGGAAAGTTTTTCACAGAGCTAACACGGTTAGGGTCTGGTTGAACTCCTTCGACCGTGCATTTATGACCTAAATAAACTATTTCCTTTTGAAGGAAGCAACATTTTTCTGGTTGCAGTTTTAAATTATGCAAGCGCAAATCATCAAAAACATCGGTTAAACGTTCAGTGTAAGATTTGAGATTACTTGAGAAAACTAATATATCATCCATATATACCCAGGATTTAAGACCAGACTCTCCAGTTAGAACAAAATTCATTAATCTCTGGAAAGTCGCGGGAGCCCCCTTTAACCCAAATGGCATTCGTGGGAAATGGTAATGTCCACCAGGGGTACTAAAAGCAGTTTTCTCTCTGTCCTTTTCATTCACTTCTATTTGATGATAGCCGCTTGCAAGGTCTAATGTAGTGAAATATCGAGCATGACCCAACTGGTCTAGAATATCTTCTATTCTAGGCAGTGGGAAGGCGTCACCTATTGTGACTTCATTCAGTTTTCGATAGTCAACCACGACCCTCCATCGCTTCTCTCCATCAGGTCCCGATTTTTGGGGACTAGCAAAAGGGGTGAATTCCAAGGACTGTTGCTTTTTCGATTACTCCTTGTTTCAACATTTGTGAAACTTGTTTGTCTATTACTTCTCGGTGTACATATGGCAGACGATACATTTTTTGGTTTATTGGGGGTTGCGATGTTGAGGTCTTAATTCTATGTTCAATACTTTTTGTACAGGACATCTTATCACCGTCAAGGTAGAAAATATCCTCATAATCGTAGAGTAAGTCAAACAGTTTATCTTTTTCTTCATTATTTACATCACAACCCATGTTTATCATTTTCAAAATTCCACTCTCTCTATCTTGTGTTTGTGAACACAATTTTCTTTTTCTCCTTGAATCAAAAAAATTTTGTGTACGTCTTTTAAAACATTTTCATTGTCTACAGATAATTTGTATTTTACTTTTTTGTTTAAAGGTTGGATTTCATAGTTATCCAGAATTTCACAATCAACAAACTGACTTTGAAGTTGGACTTCATAGTTATTGGTATTTAGCACACTTACAGCCGCTTTGCCGTTCGTACTGCTTATAATACAGTTTCCAAGATAAACGCCTTCATGGAGTTCACGAGAAACACAGAGCATTTCTGCCGTGCTATTTAATCTGATGGGAAGTACTATTTCAGTTCGTGGATTTAATTTAGCCTGCACAATTTCAGCTTTTTGGGCTTTACCTAGGCTGATTGGCAGAGGGACTTTCGAGCATTCCTCAAGAAAAGAAAACGTTCCAACTTCCTTAGTTATTTCACAAAGATTGGAATTTGTCTCTTTTAATCCCCACATTCAAAAGCCACAAAGTAACACTCTTTATTTTGTTCCGTTCGAAGGAACTTTAAGCGTTCCGCTTTGCCTTCTATATTACAATGCTGGAATTTAAAATCATTTCCCAAAATACCGTCCCCTGAAATTTGGTGATCATCTTCCACGATATGAAATTCACACGGTAGTGACTCATCAAGTTCAATCATGCCACTAACTGAACCAATTGATGAACTGTGGCTGTTAATTGTTTTTATTTTTAGTTTATTCCTACGTCTTATTTCTACATTATCTCTCAAGACAGATTTTTTTAGCAGCGAAACCTGAGCACCTGTATCGACAGTAAGTCTCGCATTTCCATTTCTACATATAGTTAAAGGAAAGTTAACTATAGGTAGAAATGTGTTGTACCCTTTGTTTACATGGTTCGGGAACTGGTCGAGGTATCGACGACTGTTCCCTTGGAGTTTCCCAAACGCTGATTGTCTAGCTGTTTGCGAAGTTCGTTGGTCTCCCATTTCGCTTTAGCTAAACAATCATTTTCGTTGTGACCTATTTGTAAACAAAAGTTGCAACTCTGCTCAACCTCAACTTCATTCATAAAAATGCGTTTCTGTTTTCTTGAACAATTCTGGGTTGAGTGCCCGTATGTTCTGCAGTCGTTGCAATACGGTGTCGGTTTTCTCTTTCGACATTCTGCGTAGCTATGACCTATTTTTTTACAAAAAGTGCATTGGCCGTACTGTCCCACATTCGTTTCTCTGGGCATTGCACTAATGTTATCATTATGCGAATTAAGACTCAAATTTCTTGAATAATGAGGAACATTTGGAAGTGGTGTAATTTGGGAATTTTTGTAAGTTTGGTCAATGCTTACGTCATGGTACGGGCTACTGTTCATACTCAGATTATTTTTAATGCAGTTATTGGGATGAAAATTGCTAGGAAACATATAGTTTTCCGTTTGTTCTAAAAGTTTTACCTTTGGAACAATTTCTTCAAGTGTATTTTGTGTGTCTTGAAGAAGGAAAAATCTATGGTTTGGTTTAATATTCCAACCTTGAAAGTATGAAGAGCGATCTCGTTCAACTCCTCTGCAAGAACATCTATCCCTTTTGGATACTGTTCACGGGCCTTCGACTTACACGTTCCCATTACAGATTTTAAGGTAATTAATTAGAGTTTCACCGGGGAGTTGGTTCATTGAACGTAACTCATTGGTAAGCACAACGTAAGTCTTGTCGTCAAGATATTTACTTCTTAACAACGAAAAGAGCTCATCGATTGTAGTAAAACTAGATTCCTGGAAAAAGTCCAGTGCCCGACCACGAAGCCTAAGAGGAATTAACTTTAAAAACAAATCTTGTTCCTCCTTCGTGACTAGAGAATCGTTTGCGCATTTGCAACAAGAAATAAAAGTTCCTAAATCAGACGTTAAGGTAACGCCAGCGTCTCCCGAAAATAACGGAACCAAATTGAAAATTAGAGAATGTAAGTTTTGATTATTCATACTGACTATTTATGTGCTTAAATTTAACTTCTTAATATTGTTCTTTTTTTAACTTCTTATTCTAATATACCTTTTTTCCTGAGGTCGCTGATACTTTCTTCCTTTTCTCAGTTTTACTATTGTCTTCTGTTGGTTATCCTTTGTTTTTTAATAGATTTTCCGCTTGCTCTTTATTCTCTTCTGCCTGTTGATGATGATCTTTTTGTTGCTCTTGTTCCAGGTCTCCTTCAACCTCTTCTGCCTGTTGTTGATGATCTTTTTGTTGCTCTTGTTCCAGGTCTCCTTCAACCTCTTCTGCCTGTTGTTGATGATCTTTCTGTTGCTCTTGTTCCAGGTCTCCTTCAACCTCTTCTGCCTGTTGTTGATGATCTTTCTGTTGTTCTTCTTCCAGGTCCTTACTCTTGTCTTCTTTATCTTCAGTCCACTGACTTGAAGAACTTTCCGAGAATGTTGGACTGGAGTTTCCAAGAGAGAAAGAGTCTATTCTCTCTAAGAACCTTCTTAGATTTTGATGGATCGGTAGGCGTGGAGTGCTCGTTGTACGCGACAATTGATTTTTCTTATTCATCAGTCGGTCGGTATTTTCTTTTGGTTTCTTTTATTTCGTTTTTGTTCACTTTTCCACTTTTTTTACTTGCGATTATAGGTACTATAAGGCAAGTTATGGATTCGTGCAGAAAAAAAAACTTGAGATAACAATCACACATGACATTACGATGATGGAGAAGTCGAAAAAAGTGGGTCTGGGAATTCCGTCCGTCTGTCTGTCTGTCTGTCTGTCTGTCTGTCTGTCTGTCTGTCTGTCTGTTCGCGCCTCTGGAGGCTGAACGGGTGGGCCGATTTGCTTCAAATTTGGTATTTAGGATTTATTTGGCCGTCCCTCGGAACATATTTTTACTTGCGATTATAGGTACTATAAGGCAAGTTATGCATTCGTCGAAAAAAAAAGTTTTGAGATAACAATCAAACATGACATTACGATGAAAGCGAAGACGAAAAAAGATGGTCTAAAAATTCTGTCCGTCTGTATGTCTGTCTGTCTGTCTGTCTGTCTGTCTGTCTGTCTGTCTGTATGTATAGAGACCTACAGCCCAAACGGGTGGGCCGAATTGCTTCAAACTTGGTATATAGACTTTTTTAGGTATTGTACAGAGGGGAAATTGAAATTTTTTTTTAGTTCAAAAAATAACGGTACCTGCCATACAACCGTTACGTTAAAGCTTATTTTTCTCAAAAACGGCTCTAACGATTTCGATTTAAAAAAATCAGTGTTGGTTTTTAGGTACGACCAATCATATGGCTGAAAAATTTTTTTTAAAAAAAGGCTAAGAAGGGTACTTTCCATAGGACCGTTTTTTTTTTTGCTTTCGACTAACTCAAAAACGACTCAACCGATTCTTTCGAAATTTCACACACATATAGCTGTAGGTAGCTCAATTTGTATTGCATACCAATATTTTTGAAAAATATTTTTTTGTATTTTTAAAAGCATTTTTAAAAAAAAAATTTTAAAAATTAATATTTTGAAAACAGCTTATTAAATTTTTTTTTAAAAATTTTAAATAAATGTATTTGCTGAATATCTATAAACTGGCGTTTTTGATTTTTTTTTTAAAAAAATTTTCAGAAAGTTTTTAAAAAAAAACTTTTTTTCTCAAAAACCGCTCCACAGATTTTTATAAATTTATTCTCATACATTCAAATTTACCCAAGAAATAAAATGGCGTACTTTTTTTTCAGCTCAAATTAGTTTAAGTATTTATTTAAGAATTTTGAAAAATTTATTTTTATCAAAATCTCAAACCCTTAGACCACTGTCACACATTAGAGCAAGTTCGTGCAACCCAGTCGTGCATTTTATTTATTTTTGCTCTAGGTCCAAAAATAACGGCACCTGCCATACAATCTTGAAGACAAAAGTTGATTTTCTCAAAAACAGCTCTAACGATTTTGATAAAACTTTCAGAATGCTATTTTTGCAAGAAAATCTATCTTTTGGTGCAAAATTTTTTTCAAAATTTGTCTAATAACGGTACCTCTCATAGAACCAATATTTTCAAATCAAATTTTCTCGTAAACTATACATTCGATTTCAAAAAAATTTTGGCCACAGAAAGTCATTCATAATTTTATTAATATGGCATTTCAAAATTTTCAAAAACTTTTTTTTTTGATTTTTTATAATTTTTTCAAAAATTTTTTTTTCGAAATATGTTGGAAACGGGTACATTGATTTTTTTTTAATTATTTTTCAATGTAAGCTACAGATTGCCATATATTTGCATACTCAAATAAATTTCAAAATATTTTTTGAAAAAGTTTTTCAAAAATAACCTTTTAAAAAAAAAACTGGTCCAACGATTTTCAATATTTTTTTTCCTAAATTGCCGTATAGCTTTGAAATTCTATTGCATACTTAGTTTTTCCGAGAAAACTCTTAAACTAATTTAAAAAATAAAAGAATTTTCGAAATTATTTTTTTTTTTTTAATATCCATATATGCAGCCACTACGCAATTGCTTATCATAAGAGCAAGTTCGTGCGACCCAGTCGTGCATTTTATTTTTTGTTTGTTTGGTTTTTTTTTTTTTTTTACTTTTCTTTTTATGGGAGCTTGTACACTTTTTCCCGGCTGCGCCAAAATGTTAAGTTGTTTATTTTTAGAACTTTTTATTTAATGCACCGAGCTGAGAACTGAATTAATAAAAACAACCGTCACGTTTGCTTGGTCAAATCGCACTCATTTTTATTCAATATTTTCAAAGCAAGTCAAACCGATGCACTCTGTGCAATTCAGCTTAATTAACCTGGCGCGTGTGGAGTTCATATAGCTACCAGGTTAATATTGCCGAACAGCACAAACTACATTCGTTTGACCTGATTAATATTATTTTAAGACTAAGCATTTTGAGAGTTAACAAATACGAGAGAAGTCCCAAAAATTGCCTTGAATTAAAATCCGATCCACTCACAAAAAGTAATTCCAAGAACGCAACCCTTAAAATTTTTTAAAACCAAAACAAAACTATAGCAAAAAAACTTTAATTCAAACAACAAAAGATTCGAAGTTTGCTAATAAGTAATTAACCCAAAAGAATTGGTAACTCTATACCAAGAGTTAGAAAAAAAAAAAACTGTATAAAATGGAAAATAAACACACAAAAATAAAATGAGACGAGTTAAAAAAAACAAACATAAAAATCAAAATTATTAAAAATAAAAACAAATATTTTTAAAAATTAAAAATATATTAAATTAAAACAAAACCAATTACTAATTGAACCGATCTTGAAAAAAACTTTTAGCTACCGCAAAAAAAATCGCAGGAAAAAAAGAACACGGTTAATCAAATAATTTGTCTGAGTAAGACAAATATAATCCGAAACAAAATGTCTCGATTAAAATCTATACGAGATTTGCACAAATGTATGTATATATATATATATATATGTAGGTAGGTATTTAGGTAATTTATCAATAATACTAATTTAATAATTAAAACAAAATTGACTCACTCAAAATTTGTTAACCAACAAAAAAAAATCGAAATAAGCAACTCTTGGTGTAATCTCCTGTCCTCTCTATAGTTAGGTATAGGTACCAATAGCAAACAAATTCACTGCAACTTCTTACACTTCCAAAAACTGCACCAAATTCGCTGGAAAAAAAAACACAAGGGAAGTAAAAAAAAGTAAAAAGAACACCACAAGCAAATGAACAAGGAATTAAATTAAAGAAAACTTCCCTTAAACAATACCAGAAACACCAGGAATCACTCTTTATTTAAATTGTTGCACCGCGGGAATGATTATATTTTTTTTATATATATGCCCCACGTTGGGCGCCAGATTTGCTACACCACAAAGAACGCGACGCGAAAATTATTATTATTATTAATTTTATGCTGAAACGAAACTAAAAGACCGCGACTTTGGATATTCGTATCCACCACAATACAAAAAGAAAAACAATTATAAACGATTTAAGTTAAAATTAAAATAAAAGCACAAACCGATGTGCACGCGATTGGGAAAAGTGTCGATTAATGATGACACTTGGTTTACAAGGTGCGTTCGATTATGTGTAGCAATGACAGCAGATTCGCTAGCTCAGAAAAGGGTTGGTTCGACAACATGAAATCTTCTTAATAGAATATCAAATTTAATCGATTAATGAAATTGATCTGAAAATGATCGAAGATAATTTAATTGATTGCCGTAAAGGGCGTACTTACATATAGTAAGCGAAAACGGGCGCCAGAAAATTTTTGAGGAATTTCCAAACCTATATTAAAATCGACGGTGCGACAACAAAAATAAATGAAATGATAAATGATAAGACAATAGTTTTTACTCCCGAATTGGGATTTTAAAATTATTTATTGGTTTGGGAAACCTTTAAAATATAGGGATGAAACCCAAAATCTTTTCAAACAAATGTAATTTTACAAAATGGAATTAAAAAAAAAGAAAATGGACCGTTTCTACCGAATAGATGATGAGAGAAAAAGTCACATGTCCCGTAACTCTTGGTAATTTTTTCTTCTCCAAGAAAATTAGCATGAAAAGCAGCTAAATTACTGCAACCTGGATAAATCAAAGGAAATACTTAGCTCTATTTTTTTTGTTCTGATTGCCTTCTGCCAACTTCTCCCTCCTTACTTCTTTTCTCCTGCTTCTTGTCACTAATTCCTCCACAACTTCAAAATATCAAATTTTCTCTTTCCAAATAATTTTACCACTTTTAACTCTACTGCACTTTACTCTAAAACCAACTCTTTAAATTCTTTCTTCCTCGAAAGCAAAACTTTTCTTTTCTTTTCCACTTTTCCAAAAATTAAAAACTTTCTTTTTTGCTTTTCCACTTTTCCAAAAATTAAAAACTTTCTTTTTTGCTTGCCAAACTAGAAGTGGCCTTCCAGGATTTTCTTGGTCCTGGATGGTCTCATCTTGTTTTCCAATTTATCTGGTTTTCAGCCAATCATAGACCGCGGAATCTGATCTCGTCATTACTCAGCTATACTACATAGGCAGTAAGTGAACAGAGATGGAATCCGACGGTCTCGCTTACTCACCCTCTCTCATCAATTGTGCGTCGTCATCATCGAATTCGCCGGCACCTGGTATCATTTCCAGTGGGCGGGAATTCAATGGACGCATTCACCCCTCAACCATATTTTCGGATTTCGAAAAGAAAGTTTTGACGAAGACGAAAGAAATTCAGTTTTTCACCCGTGCAATTATCCCCTTCCGAATGAAAAATAAAATCAAATACATCAATTGTGTTGACTTTAGAGCGAAGCTCTAATTCTCCACATTCGCTCTTCGCGAATGATTAACTTGTTTGGCTTTCGCTCAATTAGGGGTGGGTTGGGGGGTAGATAAGAATTATAGTTAACGGTCCACCTTTTACATAGATACATTGAGTTATGGTGGGCCCTTGGCCATACGCTGCGTCCGTCGATACTACAAACCCTTCGTTGTTGGTAGAGGTAGATGGCGTCTATGAACTCTTCTTCTGTCTTCGTAGCTTCGTCATTAAAATTAAATATTAAGGTGATCGTAGTTTCATAGATGTTGTTTTCAGACCGCCTGTCTGATGGTTTTCTATGATTGTTTTTTCCAAAGTTGGTTCTCTATGATATACTACAAATGTACCTGTATAAAAGAAAAGAAAGAAACATAAGGAACAAAAAAAAGGATCTGGAAGAATAGTTTTTGTTACGGTAAATTTTACCGTAACAAATATAAAGCTCTCCGTCGGAGAAACACGGATTCTCCAAGTCTAAGCCAGAAATTGTCATTGTCTGCCCTTGCGATTTATTTATCGTCATCGCGAAAGCCAAACAAATCGGGAATTGTAGCCTTTTGAAAGGTGTTGTAGATTCGGACGGTATCATAGGTATTCGAGGTATCATTGCAACTTCTCCTTTAAACTTTCCAGTCAATGTCTTTGCTTGAAGTACGTTTCCGGTAATTCTTCTGATGACTAATCGTGTACCGTTGCATAATTTTATTGGATTTAAGTTGCCCAAAAGAATGACTAATGGACCAATTTTAAGACAGAGCTTATGTGCCAGCATTCCTGGCATATCCAGAGAATTTAAAAATTCAATTGGAAAATTGACGATCTCATTTTCATCAACAATAGTGTCAATTGATTTAAAAGTCATTAATTTTTTATTTTATTTGATAGTTAATAACGTCAACATCGACATTTCTTGCTGCTTAAATCGCACGATTACTGAGCCAATTATGATCTAAGTAATTATTTAAAATATCTGGGAAAACACTGTCAATAAGTTCGATTTTTGAATTAACAACAGAGCAGAAACTATCTGGTAATTTGATAAATTGCGTATTTTGATTCAATTCAATTTTAACCTTTCCAATATCAAGTAGTTGATTTGAAAATACTTGTGCCAATATATCATTATGCAATTGTACTCGCATGTTCATTGTCATTTGAAGTGTTTTAACGTTTTTTCCATAAAAATGAATGTTTCAAACACAAGATCAATCTCATCAGCACACGTAGAGCGAGGAATGACAGGTAATATCTGCGGGAAATCACTAGATAGTAATAAAACAAGACCACCGAAAAGTCGGTTATTGCTATTTAAATATTGCATTGTTCTGTGAAATGCCTCGAGAGAATGTTTGTGACTCATAGCGCACTCATCCCAAACAACAATTGAACATTTTTGTAATACTGCAGTCTGCAGCCATTGTGTTCCTTTTTTTGATATTACAGTTAGCGTTTGGATTGTTGTGAATATCTAATGCAGCTTGTAAGAGTTGTCCTTTTTTGTCTATAGCTGAGGTAGCTTCAGCAGTTCCAGGGCCAGCCGAAGAAAAGACGTAAAACTCCGGTTAAGGAAAATAACAATTTATTTATTACCTTTAATTCAATAGTTAGGTTACAAATACAAATTCATTATCAATTCATTTCGATACAATCAAGTTGTTTTTCTTAAGTCAATATATATTTATTACAATTATTACCAGTTTACGTTCATTCGTTTATTTTAACTTTAACATCGGTTTTATATTCGAATCTACGTTATATAATCCAAATAATATACGAAGAACACAGTGTTTTCTTAAAAAAAGAATTTAACTTAAACTAATGTCAACGGAACCAAGCTCCAGCAATGTCAACGGAACCAAACTCCGGCAATGTCAACGCACAACTGTACGGCAATGTCAACGGAGCCAAACTCCGGCAATGTCAACCAAACCAAACTCCGGCAGTGTCAACGCACAAATATGTACGGCAATGTCAACGGAACCCAACTCCGGCAATGTCAACGCACAAATATGTACGGCAATGTCAACGGAACCAAACTCCGGCAATGCAAACGCACAAATATGTACGGCAATGTCAACGGAACCAAACTCCGGCAATGTCAATGGAACCAGACTCCGGCAATGTCAACGGAACCAAACTCCGGCAATTTCAACGCACAAATATGTACGGCAATGTCAACGGAACCAAACTCCGGCAATGTCAACGCACAAATGTATGGCAATGTCAACGCAAAAAATTTACGGCAATGTCAACGCACAAATGTGCGGCTAGAGTAGAAATAACAAGGTATTGTCTTGGTTAAGGAGCTGGTAAAGGAAATGGTTATGAAACGGTAGGACAACGGACAGGACAGGAATATTCTGCTGTGCTCTTGCGAGCTTACAGCTTTAAAATATTAGGAATTTCTCGGTACACTGCGTACCCCTGGTTTTCCGGTAGTGGAGATAGTCTTTGGTTTTAAATATAGTATAACTAAATATCACCATTGAGATTTTCTCTCAATTTCAGTGTGAATTTCAGGTTGAAATATTTCCACAGAAACTAAATGTGACTTATAAGCACAAAGTACAAAATCACCCTTGAAACGCAACTGGTTTGTGTATACCTTGTCATGTGATTTCAAAGCCTATATTAGTGTGTAGTGAGTGAGCCACTACAGGGCGGGCGGTTAGTAAATGCCATTGCACAAATGAATATGCCTATTTTATGGGCTGCGGTGGAAGAGAAGAAAATGTGACTTCGTCACATGCAGAATGTGCTGTTCGTCCACCATCTAACAAAGTGGCAGCCATGCCGGAGGATGTAATAGCTAATGCAATTTTTTTTGTGACCGTATCTTTGCAAGTATTAATGACACTAAAAATGTCTTACCGGTCCCACCAGGCGCGTCTAAGAAAAGAAAACCACCTTGTTTTGCATCTACAGCCAACATAATTCCATCGTTAATAATTCTTTGTTCAGCTGTCAATAATGGCTCATTATATGCAATAATCGAAGCTAAGTCAACTTCGTCATATTGCTGTTCTCGTTGCATATCAGTGTTCACTAAGTCATTGGCTGGGCAATCAGGCGATGGCAGACCGTAGTGGTTGAGCGAAAAGTTTTAAATCAAAATACACAAATCTTCGAGTAGTACCAATACTTCATTGTACAAGTTAACAACAATTCATACTTATATTCAAATCTTTGAGTAGTACCAATACTTCATTGTTCAAGTTAACAACAATTCATACTCATATTCATTTTCATATACCTCTCCAAAAAGATTCCCATATTCCATATTCCTAACTAAGCGCATTCCTATACCGAAGCGCATTACCCTCAGCACCCAACGCTTCATTTCCTGCACACTTCCCTTTATTATCTTAGTCAGCACGCATTTACTTTAATTTGTAATTAATAATAATTGATTTGTAAGCAAATATAGCATTAAGTTGAAATAAATAAACACAACGAGTTCAGTAGTAAACTCAAAAAGAAAGACGAAACATCTTTTACTTACTGGCTATTTTTTTTTCGCATAGTATTGTGTGCTCCGAAAATCTTCATTTAAAGAGAATAGAGCAATTAATTTACACAAATCGCGTATAAATAAATAAAAAAAACCCACTCTTTATTTTCTTCTGCATAACATTTTTTTTCTTAATAAAAGCGGTGTGTTAAGCTGTGATCGAGAAATACTTACATACGGAAGCGATGCGGGTTTTTATTTTGTAAGAAACTAATAAATATTATTTTAGTGTTATTTTTTTTTATTATTTAAAAAAAATTTATAATTTGAACGAATAATTTTTTTTATTAAAACACAATGGCTGAAATTGCCCAAATCATTTCAACAACCGTTCAAGCAGCCGTAGAAAATACATTTTATTTTTATTTTTTTTAATCACAGCATGTGCGCCTATAGTTTTGCGAATAAACGAGTAAACTGAAGAAAATAAGCAAGTTAACGAAGGTGTCTTCGATAAAAATGAAGAATTAACAGACAAAGTAAACTCAGTACATTTACAACCCTCTTCATTCGTGGCCTATTAGCCCATTTCTATCGTTCTTCCAACGGTAAAATGTGAAATTTCGCTGGATGTAGTTAAATCCATACCAGATTTTTCTGGTGAAAGTGCAAAATACATTTCTTGGCGCCAAGCTGTCAAGACTGCCATGAAAATTTTTCAGCCTTATGAAGGATCCGAAAGACTATCAGGCTGTCGTAATAATTCGTAACAAAATTATCGGTTCCGCTGATTTAATTTTATCTTCTTTTAACACGGTCCTTAATATTCACAATAATTGCTCGTCTTGACAATTCATACTCTGACAAACGCCCACTTCACGTTTTAGAGAACCAAATGAGCATTTTATGCCAAGGAACTTTGTCCATATCGGAGTACTTCGATAAAGTAGAGAAGCATCTAACTTCAATCACTAATAAAATTTCCATGGATTATTCAGGTAATAACCAATTAATTAATTCTTTAGCAACAAAATACCGAGGAGATACACTGCGTGTGTTTTTTTCAGGCCTTTATAAGCCCATTTGCAATATTTTGTTCTCTGCTGGTTGCGAAAACTTGCCCTCTGCATTAACCAAGGCCCAAGCACTTGAAGCAAACCAATATAGGTATAACTTCGCTAGAGCCTTTGATAACAGCCTTTATGCTGGTCCCAGATCAGTAAACGTTCCTCCACGGAACAACCCCAACTATAAGCGAGCTACTTATGTGCACCCCCCGAATATCTATCAGAAAAATCAAAATTACCAACCAGCAGCACCCAGTGGTCATATGAGTCTCGACAAATCGTCTAGAGTCCGACACAGTCAAAAATCACAGATGCAACAAGCGGTACCTGCGGGCAGTAGTAAGCAGACCATCAGGCAACAGCCACAAAACTATGAATTCAGTAGGACTTTTAAGCGCCCACGTGATTCCGATAAGGTACCGTTGGCAAAAACGCAACGAAAAAAATTCATAAAGTCAAAAAATGACAACACAATAAAAGAAAAATGTAGAATACATTTTTGTGGTGAAACTACAGATTTTTTCCTGCTTCCCCAATCAAAAGCTTTTGATGCAATAATAGGGTATGATTTTCTCGTGCACATTAAACCACACATTGATACCGAACGGTCTTTACTAATTTACGAAAATGGCGAAATGCAAATTAAATATTTTGAATGCCAGCAGGTAAATAATTTAGAAATCGATTCGACAACAGTTCCTGAAACCATCAGGAATGAGTTTAAAAAATTAATTGAAGACTTTAAGAAAGTTTTCGCTCAGCCCGATGAAAGTTTGCCTTTCAACACAAACGTAAAAGCTAGCATTAGAACGCTAGTTTTAGAACGTATTTATTCAAAACCAAGACCATACAACAAGGGCGGCTGTCCCCTTTGTTAACAAAGAATTACAAAGAATGCTTCATGATGGAATAATACGACCATCACACTCCCCATACAACACTCCCATATTGGTAGTAGGGAAAAAGGGTAAGAATGAAGACGGCACTCCCAAATCTAGGCTAGTGTTTGACTACAGAAAGTTGAATGAACGCACTATCCCGGATCGGTATCCCATTCCCGAGAGTTCTGTCATCTTATCGAATTTGGGACAAGCTAAATTTTATTCAACAATAGATCTAAAATCCGGTTTCCATCAAATTCTTTTAGGACCGTGAAAAAACAGCTTTTTCCGTAAAAAACGGAAAGTATGAGATTTGCAGATTGCCTTTTGGCTTGAAGAACGCTCCCAGAATCTTTCAACGAGCTATCGATAACATTCTCAGAAGCGACATTGGAAAGCGTTGTCACGTCTATATAGACGACGTAATAATATTTTCGCAAACCGGCTCGAATGGGTCTGGCTGTAAATGAAGATAAAACAAAGTATATGCTGTCCTCGGGTGAAGTCGATCATCACCGTAGGCTCGGACAAAACGTCACAATGGACAGATATAATTTTGAGGTTGTCAAGGACTTTGTCTATTTGGGTTCCACTATAACCTCTCAGAACAACATCAGCGAAGAGATCAGTCGAAGAATCACTCTTGCCAATCGCTTTTTCCTCGGGCTAAGAAGGCATCTTAGTAGTAAAGCCCTCTCTCAAAGGACCAAGGAGACACTATACAAGACCCTTATCATCCCAGTCCTGATGTATGGGGCGGAAGTGTGGACACTGACACAATCGGATGAATACAGGCTGGGGTGCTTTGAGAGAAAGATTATTCGGGTGATATTCGGGCCTGTATGTATCAATGGAGTATGGAGGAGAAGATTCAATGACGAACTGTATGGGCTATACAGCGACATTGACTTGGTTAAGAAGCTGAAAATTCAGCGGCTTAGATGGCTGGGTCATGTGGACCGTATGGACGAAAACGCTCCTGCCCGACGAGTCTTCAATTCCAACCCGGATGGCCGACGCAGTTCTGAAAGACGACCTCAACCAACTTAGTGTGCGCAACTGGAGGCCACTGGCTAGGGACCAGCCTAGCTGGCGAGGATTGTTGGTTGAGGCCGTGGTCCACAATATACTGTCTGCGCCACCTTAAGTAAGTAAGTAAGTAAGTAAGTAAGTATGTGTGCTTTTAACAGAGTAAAGGACATTTTAGCACTAGAAGATGTATTACTATTTTACCCTGATTTCCGAAAGCCTTTGGATTTGACTACAGACGCGTCATCGCAGGCGATTGGCGCAGTTTTCTCTCAAGGCGGAAGACCCATTACAATGATATCTCGAACTTTGAGCAAATCCCAAGAGGCGTTTGCAACCAATGCACGTGAAATGCTTGCGATAGTTTGGGGATTGCAAAACTTGAGGAACTACCTTTACGGTGCGCCCGATGTTCATATCTATACAGATCATCAACCACTCACTTTTGCGATATCCGGAAAAAATCCTGATACCAAACTGAAAAGATGGAGAGCACTCATAGAAGAATAGTCTCCAACCTTTCACTATAAACCTGGTAAGGAAAACAAGGTAGCAAACGCACTATCTCGACAGCATAAAAACACGCTCTCTACCTCAGGACAAACTGTTCACAGCGAGGAATCTTTAACTAAAGTTATACCCTCAGTAGAAAATCCTATCAATTGCTTCAAGAATCAAATATTTATTAGTCAAGCTTCTGAAAAAAGCAAAAAAGTAAAGATTCTTTTCATAAAGCAGGTTAGACATATTACAACATTTACATCTGTTTCAGAACTTATTGAATTAAAGCGTGATATTCTTCATACTGAAGTAGTTAATGGAATCTATTGCACCCTTGAAGCTTTAGGAAAAGTCAAAAACGATCTAATGATTGCATTTCCCAATGTAAAAATTAAATATGCAAAAATACTTGTTCAAGATGTGTTTAACATAAATGACCAAGAAGAACTGATCGTAAATGAGCATAACAGAGTACATAGGGGGCCACAGGAAAATTTTAAACAAATTATCGCTGAATATTATTTCCCAAATAACGCTTCTAAGTGTAAAATTTGTAAAGAAAATAAATACCTGCGCAGATCAACAAAACATCCAATCGGTGCAACACCAATTCCCACGTATGTAGGAGAAATTCTGCACTTGGATATTTACAATACTAGTAAAAAATATTTTATAACTTGCATGGACAAATTTTCAAAATTTGCTATCATAAAACATATTCCTTCAAGAAATTCTGTTGATATCAAAAATCCATCGATTGAAATCATTTCCCTATTCCGAAATCAAAAAAAAGTATAGTTATAAACAATGAAGGTGCTTTTACATCATTTTCAACTCAAGCATTATTAAAAAACGAGTTTAATATTTCAACGCACTCCGTACCAGCACTTTATAGTCAAAGCAATGGACAAGTGTAAAGATTTCACTCCACTCTTGCGGAAATAGCTAGATGTACAAAAGAGACTACCACAGATGTTGTCGAGTTAATGCTACTATCAACCTTTAAATATAATAACTCAATTCACTCAGTTACAGGTTATAAAACTTCAGAAATATTTGACGATATTTCTAAGCAAATGAGAAACGAAATAATTTCCAAACTTAAAATCAAACAAATCAAAGATCTAGAATTTCACAATAATAATAGCACACCCAAAGAATTTAACCCAGGTGATAAGGTGTACTTAAAAACCAATAAAAGAATTGGAAATATAAATTGCACGATAGCTAAATATGTATCGTTTCGGTTTGATTTTTAAAATGTTTGATAATTTTATCTTAAATTGATAGTTTTAAACGACTGATCGGGAAACCAACTTTCATTTCAATACGCGTTTTTGTAATTATTTATTTAAAAAAATATCATATATACAAAATATCTTACATTTTGCAAATTACATGTGTTCCTCTTTCAAACCAAACCAAAGACAAAACTGCTTAAATTCACATTAAATTTAAAATTTTTTCTCAAATAAAAATTAATTAAACCGAAACCGCGAATGCACGAAAAATAAGTAACCTAACTGAAAATGCGCGCAAATTAAAAAAAGAATACACAAATTTCATTCATTATTTTGCAAATTTTTTAAATTTAATCAAAAAAAAAAGCGTACGATTTTTGTTTTTTGACATTTCAGACAGTTTAAGAGTTTCTGAAAGATACTAAACGCACTCAAACTACATTTTCAAATAAACGATAGACGACACGATAGACGACACGATAGACGAGACGATAGTAGTAAGTTACGTGAAGCAAATTATTGACGATATCGTTCAATAATCGCGTTGGGCGCCATTGTTGCGAGTCAGGGTTCCACGGGGGACTTACTTTGGGAAAGTAGAAGGGCGGCGGCACGCTTGTCGTTGCACGGCTATGCTCGACGGAAATGGGGTGGTTCTTTGCCGCTTCCACTTATCCCTCCTGCTCGACAATCAAAATTATCGTGCCAAAAAAAAAGAAGAAAGTTAAAGGAAAGGAAGAGGAGTTTGGAAAAGGAATGACTCTACTCTAAAAGGTTTGAAAGTTACCACAAATCGAAGGACTTTGACGCTACCTGAAGGAACATGTAAGTATAGTGCTTTTCAAAATCAGACTAACCTAACTAAACCTACCTAAAATTATGAATAATAATAATAATTGAATTTCCACCACCAGAAATGATAAAAAAATATGAAACCCATCACCAAAGATAATAAAAATGAAAAAAATGACCTCCACCAAAGCTAAATTCGTTGGTACGAATTTAAGCTTATATAAATCTTAAAATTTACCTTAATCTAAACCCTAAAACTAAAGCACTTTACTTTTTTATCTCCCTCCAGGTATCGTACTACTAAATTCCAAGCGCTCGCCAGATGTTATTGACGAAGGCCTGGCCAACCCACCCAAGTATCTGGAAGATACTTCCTGAACGTTATTTCCATGGCCGATGTTCGGAAATAACCCCTAAAATGACCAACCAGTCGCAAACTGTAGCGTACAGTCAGTTGGTCATGTCATACTACCGGAAGTCTTGCATCAGGACGGCTTTGTCCGCCTCCACACACCCTTAGCTGTTAAAAATTTACCAATTCATAATACCGATTTTTCAATATACTTTATAAATTTTATTTAAAAATTTCATTAAAATTGAGCTCTCCTGCTCTTAAAGAAAAAAAAACTATTAACTAAATAAAAATGTAAATTCAAAATTCTTAAAAACTAAAAAAAATGTATATATGTATATAAAAAAAATTATAAACTAACCTAGTATAAAAAAAATTGAAGAAGCTTTGTTGACTGAATTTTATAAATTTTAAACAAGGACCTTCAGGTCGCAATACTTAAGACTTACTACTTTTTCTGGTCCCTCGGTGTCCTGCCGGCAGCACGTCGAAGAACTGGTGCAGTACCACTGTGTTGACTGTTATTTTTGCTAATTCTTTTTTTTTTTTTTTTTTTTTTTTTAAAGTTAGATTATAAAATTCAGCACTTTCACTTCTCCAATCAAAAAAAAAACTTAATTACCAAAAAAAAAATTGAGCTTAAAAACAATGGAGAACTGAATTCTTTACAACACTAAACAGAAATTATATTGAGGAGCTCTTTAAGTTTTTCAATTCACTTTTTCTTTACAGTCTTCTTTTTCTTTAATGTTGTGCTCAGCGAAGCAACTCCTTTGCACAAAAACACAAATAAATCTGGGTATCTCCCTTTGGTTTATATATATATATATATATACTTCTGTATATATATAAAAAAAAAATCCGTGGAGATTCTCGGTCTTCGTGCCGATGAAGACTTTTCTTTTGGTCTTATCCAAAAGAAAGCTTCCCGTAAGGATGTCTTCGATGATTAAAAAACTGGCAGAGGCTCAGGTCCCACTGGTGCAGTGCTTGACAATCCCGGTAGGTAGAACCCAAACCTAAGGTATTGAGGAAAATCTTCTTTTAGTGAAACTAGTGATATTTCACAAAAAAAACTACATACCTCTGCAAAAGAACGTATAGTTTTGTATAATTGCAGCTACTCTACTTTTATCAGTGTTGAGGATTCGCCTCCTCGGAGTTTATAATTTTATGTTCTGTAGGTAAGTATTTCAATATATATGTATTAATACAAATGTACAATTTTCACTTAGTGCTTTTTCTTTACCAATTATTTTCCTTTCTCTACAATTTGAACTTTTTATTGGATGTGGTTCCAAAATTTATTGTTAAAATCCTTCGATTTGCACCAAAAAGAAGAATTTACTTTGTAATAATTTTGAATCTATGATTCAAATAAACGAATGGCGGTTTACGTTATAGGTATTTTGCACTCCGATATACTTTTGCTATGACCATCAAATTCCTACAAAGGTCAACCCCAGTCTTCATTTTCATGTAAGTAAATAGTTACCTCTACATCTGAGTGAGATAACTATTTCAATCCATATCTATAAAAAAAATAATAGGTCGCATCTCCTATCCTTATCATTAAATTGCATTTACCCCTGACCCACATACTTAAAATCTAACTTACATACCTACATATTGCACTAATTATGATGTTTTCCATCATACATTAAATAAACATAAACTTAATACATATTACAAACAAAACTACCTAACTTCCTCACATTTAAAAAGTCTACACAAAAAAAATTAAATTCCTTTTAATTTCACCACATCTGGCAACGCTACAGTTCATTTACATTTGACTTTTTAAACTGCGCGAAATTTCTTTGGTTTACCTGACCCCCTTTCCTTCAGGTGCGAGCAAGAAAGATATCGACTTTCGCATGCGCACCTGAAGAGGCAAACATTACATTCAAACATTAAATAAGAACTGTCAAAATAAAACAAAACAAAACGAAGTTGGCAAATTGTTTGTGGTGGATTATCCTGGTAAGTATTAATTAAATATATCTTAATAAATTCAATTAAAACGGCCAAAACCATATTCCCAGATGTTCATCATTTGATAAATGATATCTGGAAATAATTGTTTTTAAATTTTATTGAATAGGTAGCCAGCAAATTGCTTCTCAAAATTTCATATGCGAGGGCACATGGAATCTTGAAGAGCAACGCTTCAGCCTACCAAACCTATCTTTGGCTTCTCCCTTTTATGTAAATATTAATATTAACCATAATTTTCTTTTTATTTCTAGGTCGGACTATCACATGAAGGATGAAGCCAACATAATGGGTGTTGAGGACAATGAGCTCTCCACCCCATAGTAAGAAGAAAATTATTATTCTTGTTTGAAGGATGAAGGAGCGTTTGCTCCCCAGGTAAGGACTAGCTTGCAGGCGCCGTAACAGGCTCGGTTGAAGTGGCTGAGTGGTCGCGAGGTCACTTAAAACGTAAGAAAAAGGTCCTGCAAGCGTGGACACAGATTTCTCTTCTCTTTTTTTTTCCGTCTCGGTATCGTGTGGCTAAGCCCACTACCTGAGATACACTCGTGCTCATTTTCATTCTAGTCGGGCTTTGCAATTTAGTTGTTATTGAAAACTATACTAGATGCTAGGATGTGAGGAACATTATGAAAATAGATAGATACATTCATACATACATAATTATACATAAATAAGTGAGTAGGTACACTGAAAACAATTATTTGAGATAAATAAATAGTCTAACACCACAAAAAAAATATATATAAATAAATTAACAAGCTATACTTAAACTAAATAAAATATCACAGATAAAAGAAGATAAACTATACTTAAACTAATCAGGTACTATAAACTAAAAGAAAATATCACAGATAAAGATAAATAAATAAATATACTATATGCTTAAACTAAAGGTAAAAATATCACAGATAAATAAATGTAAATAGATACTCTATACTTAAACTAAAGATAAAAATATCACAGATAAAATAAGATAAATAAATTATTAAAGCTATTAAACAGATCAACAAACTGTGACTTTATATACTTAGTATACACTAACTATACTAACATTTAATACACTAACCTAATATCACAGTTTGTCGAAAGCAACATCATCTGAGTGCGTCACTTTTCAACATAAAATTAGACATGTAGGTCTTTTGCGTGAAAGGTTCCTACTTTTTCACCATTGAGGTTACCTACCACGTAGAGGGAATTCCCAACAGGTTTTAAAATTATTGATTTTAGGAATTTTTTTCCTAATTTTGCGTTATAGTTTTCCGCTTTGCTACTTTGTTTAAAGTTTCTGCGGAAAACTACCTGTCCAGTTTTATATTGCACATCCCTACTTCTGGTATTATATATCTTTTTACTTTTTTCATGTGCAATTTTTAAGTTTTCGAATATTTTTGCTCGAATGAGTTCTAGTCGATCCTCTTTATTAAGAATCTCGACTCTTGAATCTTTGACTAGATTTAATTTTCGCAAGAGGTCATACGTCTTTGCGTGTTGGATCATGGGAGTTCCAAAGACAGCGTAGAATGGCTCAACACTTATTGCATCGTGCACAACACTTCGCAGTGAAAATGCAACATTGCTTACGTGTTGATCCCAGTGTTTTTGATCACTACCAAGGTAGGATCGAATTTTCGATAGAACTGATTGGTTTACTCTCTCGGAAGCGTTTGCTTGGGGTGAATAAAAAGCAGTGCGAACATGGTTAACACCATATCGCTTCAAGAAACTAGTAAACAATTCTGACACAAATTGTTTACCATTGTCAGAGTGTACATACTCTGGTACACCAAAAACATGAAACACATTTTCTTCGAGGAATTTCACTACCTCAGATGACGTTGCTTTTCGTATTGCTTTTAAAAATACATACTTAGTGAAATGGTCTAATACTATAAAAATATGCGTATTACCCTGTTTTGTTCTTGGATACGGTCCAAGGAAATCAATATATAGGCGTTGGAATGGTCGTTCTGTAATTGTCTGTTGTCCCATCGGCGGCCGAGTCGTTATGTTGACAGACTTACTACTCTTGCAGGTGTCACACGATCGTACCCACTTCTGAACATCGGTGGCCATCCCCGGCCAAAAATATTTTTGCCGTAATTTTGACAGGGTTTTCGATATACCACCATGTCCCGACGCAGGTGAATCGTGTGCTGCTATCAACAGCCCTTCACACAACTCTTTAGGAACCCATAGCTTCCATGCTCGGTCGTCTTGTATTGCGTCGCCTGTTCGTATGTCTGTTCGTTTATAAACAAATCCGTCTGATATGCAAATATCAGGAAGTCTGTCTTGGTCGCGTTCAATTATTTTCTTTAGCTCAACATATTCCTCAGAAGAGAAATATGGTGAGTTAAAGTCAACTTCTGGTGTTAAATCTTCGGTCGTGATCTCTTCCATATGTATTCTTGAGAGAGTATCAGGGACTACATTTTGGACACTCTTTCTATGCTCGATCACGAAGTCAAAACCTTGGAGCTTAAAACTCCAACGGGCTAAACGTCCTCCAAGGTCTTTTTGCGTCATAAGCCACTTTAGACTTGCGTGATCGGTAATGATAGTAAAGGGTAAACCCTCCACATAAGCTCTGAACTTCTTTACCGATAAAACGGCTGCATAGCATTCAAGTTCAGTCACTGTGTAATTCCGCTGAGCGGAATTCAGCTTCTGAGACATGAATGCTATGGGTCGTTCATTTTTCTCTTCGTCCGTCTGAAAGATCACACTCCCTACACCTGAAGTTGAAGCGTCACATTGTATGTAGAAATGTTTAGAAAAGTCTGGATTTGTCAGTATGGGAGCTGTAACTAAACTCTTTTTGAGTAGTTGAAATGCAGTCAGTGCTTCGTCAGTCATTTCAAAAGTCTGTCCTTTCTTCAAGCAATCGGTCATAGGGGCAACAATAGTGGCATAGTTTGGCATAAATCGCCTATACCACCCCGTCATGCCAAGGAACCTTCGGAGTTGTTTCGGTGTCTTGGGCACTGGAAACTCTTCGACCGCCGACACTTTGTCCTTGTCAGTCCGTATACAGCCGTCTCCAACAACGTAACCTAAATATTTAATTTCCTTGAAGCAGAACTTACTCTTTTCGACGTTTATCGTCAAGCCAGCTTGACGCAAGCATACGGCAACTTCCTCCAGTACTTGAATATGCGTTTGGAAGTCTGGAGAACAAATCAAAAGGTCATCGAGATAGACAAAGACATTCTGTCGAAGACGACCAGGAATGACTTTGTCCATAAGCTTAGACATTCTCTGGGCAGCGTTACACAATCCGAATGGCATCACCGTGAATTGGTATAACGGTCGACCAGGGACTGTAAAAGCCGTCTTCTCTCTTGATTTCTCCTCCAGAGGGAGGAGGAATTTGGTGTCCTGAAGTCGGCTTATTATCCCCTCAATATGAGGAAGAGGATAAGCAAACTTCTTCGTCCTAGCATTAACCTTCCGTGAATCTAGGCACAGTCTGCTTTTGCCACCTTTTCTCACTAAAACTACTGGAGAACTCCAAGCACTGTTACTCTCCTCTATTACACCCAGCGCCAACATTCTGTCGAGTTCTTCGTACAAGAGCTTCTGCACGACTGGCGAAACTGGGTAGTGCCTTTGCTTAATGGGAATTTGTTCGTCATCCACTTCAATTATATGCTCTTCTAGGCTTGTCTTACCCAGCCCAAGTGTAGCAAAGGAGGGAAACAGTAACTTGATTCTCTCCAGCTGTTGTGCTTCCGCTAGAGAAAGGTCGCGAAAAGCAGGCTGTTCCTTCGATGACGGAGGTACGGCAACCTCGCTGACGATATTAAGAGCTATTTTAAACCTGCTCCAAAAATCTACACCCAGATATAGAGGTTGTTGAAGACTAGGGACAACGAAAATTTCTAATTCATGGGATTTGCCACCCCACGAGACAATCGATGTGAAACTACCCTCTATCTTCTGATGGTTTCCATCTGCAGTTCTAATCTGGTTGTTCATTTTTGTAAGTTGAATATTCTTCTTATTAATAAAATCTATTGCACCATTCCCTAAACATGTAACGGACGCTCCACTATCTAACAAACCTAAAACCTCTACACCCCCCAATTGCACTTTAACATACGGCCTATTGTCATCCGAAATCGTCAGAATTGAAGATTCAATCTGATTCTTTCTTCGTCTAAATATTGCACATTTCTCCCTTAGCCTAGATATTTTTAAGTAATTTCTACTTTTAAAATTTTCAGAAACTATTTCCTCACCAAAAATTCGTCTACGGGCTTCTTCATACTCCAGCTGTCTCTGATGGAGACTTTTTAACGGACGGACGTGGACATCTTGATTTTGGTAAGTTTTCTCTTTTTCAGCCTGTTTTTCTCTCTCTAATATCTTTATTTTTCTAGGTTCTGTTGCGGTGGTATCTGATTTTCCGGGATTGTTTTCTTCGTCGGCTGTTGGATCCCGGATGCACTGCCGACTTTTGAGTTTTCCTGACAGGCAGCGCACCTGAAGGAAATATTACCTTGTCCGCAACAGAAACACGTCAAGGTATGAAATGATGATGGACATACGCCCGATGATTTTGGTAAATTAGTTGAAAATTCTGGTCTTTTCTCAAGTGTGTTATTAGTGTTTTGACAATTATTCTGCCTACCGAGAGTTCTTCTTTCTTGTCTTATATGACCTATTGCACTTATCCCTAAATCTTCATTTTCAAACTCACCTACTCTGTTATTGCTACTCCCCGGAATCTCATCAACTTCCACTTCATGAACGAACTTTTTCATCTTTAAGTCCCTTACTGCTAAATACTCCTCTGCTCTCTTACACTCATCTCTTAAGTCCCTTACACTAACAATATTGCACCCAAAAATCAATGTAGCAACTCTGTCTCTTATATTCGCCCTTACCATAGAAACCAAATCACTTTCTGTGGGCCTAGATTGCATTTTTAGTGTTAATCCCCTAATGTCTGCGTAGAAATCATCGAAAGTCTCGTGGGGTTGTTGCTTTCTATCCATGATCGCCCTAAGAATTTCATGGTCACGCTTGCTTTCTTTGAATTGCCTCAGAAGTTCAGATTTAAGATCGAAATAGTTCAAAAGGTAGTCGCCCTGATTCTCTTCAAGAAACTGCCAAAACCACCTTTCAGCGGAACCTGACACAAGATGATGAAATTCTGCGAACAGCTGCTCATCACTCAGTCCGCTCTTCTTTTGTAATGTTTCCACTCGAAAGAGAAAACTCTCAACCGACAAACCCTTCGACGATCCATCGAATTTGATCCCCCATTTATGAACATCAACCCTACGATTGATGTTCACAAAAGAGGACTGATTCGACGGATGTGGTAAAGGCTGAGTCGGCTGAACCACCTCCGAGTGGAAAGTCCGTCTAGTCGTTGGGTTGTAGTTTATGTCGTGTACAGGATTTTGTCTGTAAGTTGGTTCGTACATATTGTCTTGTCTGTATGTAGTGTTTTGTTTTATTGTATTGTTAAAGTTTTGTTGGTACGAACCGGCCGTAGCATCTTGTGTAAAATTTGTACTTTGTCTTGGTTGTGGTTTGAATGTAGTGTTTCGTTCAAATGTTAAGTCTTGTCGTGGGTCGTGTTTGACTTTAATGTTTTGTCTTGTTGTATTGTTAATGTCTTGTTGAGAGTATGGATTGTAGCAGTTGTCTTGTTGAAAAGTTGTGTCTTGTCCGATGTCTCGTTTAAATGTATTGTCCCCGTGACATGCCATAGAAAGTTCCAAAGTATTTAGCTTGGAATGTACTGCTTGCATATTCTTGTCGACAAGCTTCATGACATCGGTCAAACCCTCTGCCAGAATTCCAAGCGTCTTGGTTTGACTCTCTCTGACAGTCACAGAGGCAATTTGTTGCATCCTGTCGTAAAAATCTTCTGTAGCTAGAGAGAAGGATGTGGAAGGTCCTTGAGACATTCCACCTCTATCGTCTCCAGCTACAGAATGATGCAAGTCTCTATCTTGTTGTTGTCTTAGTAGTCGGTCTCGTTCTCGTTGAAGTTCTTGTGTTTCTTGTAGTAATTTGTCGCGTTCGTTGGTAAACGTTTGTGTAGGGTATGTTCTGTTTTCGTTGTTATAGTTTTGTAGGTGTGAGTCATCAAATGACTCCGTACTTGTCGCGTTAGTTTCCGTATAAGTTTGTTGTAGTATGTTGGGGTTAGTGTTGTTCGTAACGCTCAGGTTTCGTATTATGTTTGTAATGTCTTCGTAAGTCTTGTCCATGTCGTTTGTTTGAGCGTTTTGTGTTGAGCAGAGGCCCGCAGATTTCGGAATCGTGCCGGTATTTTTCCCACCCTCTGCCATTTCTTCTTCAAAACAAAATTAAACAAAACCAACGAGAAAATTAAAAATTGAAAAATAATAAAAAAAATTAAAAGAAACTTCGCTAGAGCAACGAAAAAACTTGAAAAAGAAAAATTCTTGAAATAACCGTTAAAAATAAACGCAAAGTTCAAAATTAATGAATTTCAAAAATAAAAAAAAATTTGATAAAAATTCAATATAAAGAAATATATATAAAAAAAAAATGTTAAAATCAAAAAAAAATAATAATAAAAAAAATTATAAAAAAAGGAATTGAAAAATTGAATAAAAAATAATAATAAAAAAATCTAAAAAAAATTTGGAAAATTAAAAAAAAACGTTTTAAAAGTTTTTGAAAAAAAATGTATGTTTGAATGCGCTAAGGTGTGTGAAATTGGCAAAGTTTTCCTTTCCCTCAGCAACTCCGGTAGTTGTCCTAGTAAATCGTTCGTTGTGTCTGTCTGAATTGCGACTGGTGCGCCTGAAATTCAGTGTGTGCTTTGGTTAATCCCTCTCCCATAACCACATCTTACTACCTAGCGTATAGCCTGATAGAAGGATGGCTATGAGTTCAGAAAAAACCTCCACACGAACAAAGTTTTCAGATCCAGAACTTTTACCTCACAAAGAGTCTGGTTTAACCTGACTCTATGGGCAGCAAAAGCCTGAAATCCTACGACTTTGTTCCACTTCTGGCGTTATCACACATCTCGGACTACCTCACAAGATCTTCTGGCTAAGGCCTGAAGATTGGACAGCCGTTCGAGATATGTGACACTACCAAAAGTGCGTCCCTGATTTGTGTAAAAAGATAGAAAAGAAAAAAAATAAAAATAAAAAAAATAAAAAACGCGGGAGGCCAAAACAAGTCCAAGGCGACGACCTTCAAAAAGAAAATCGTCTCCTTGAAGTTATTTTGGGCCTCGAATCCGTAAGGTCTCGTTGGGCGCCATTGTTGCGAGTCAGGGTTCCACGGGGGACTTACTTTGGGAAAGTAGAAGGGTGGCGGCACGCTTGTCGTTGCACGGCTATGCTCGACGGAAATGGGGTGGTTCTTTGCCGCTTCCACTTATCCCTCCTGCTCGACAATCAAAATTATCGTGCCAAAAAAAAAGAAGAAAGTTAAAGGAAAGGAAGAGGAGTTTGGAAAAGGAATGACTCTACTCTAAAAGGTTTGAAAGTTACCACAAATCGAAGGACTTTGACGCTACCTGAAGGAACATGTAAGTATAGTGCTTTTCAAAATCAGACTAACCTAACTAAACCTACCTAAAATTATGAATAATAATAATAATTGAATTTCCACCACCAGAAATGATAAAAAAATATGAAACCCATCACCAAAGATAATAAAAATGAAAAAAAATGACCTCCACCAAAGCTAAATTCGTTGGTACGAATTTAAGCTTATATAAATCTTAAAATTTACCTTAATCTAAACCCTAAAACTAAAGCACTTTACTTTTTTATCTCCCTCCAGGTATCGTACTACTAAATTCCAAGCGCTCGCCAGATGTTATTGACGAAGGCCTGGCCAACCCACCCAAGTATCTGGAAGATACTTCCTGAACGTTATTTCCATGGCCGATGTTCGGAAATAACCCCTAAAATGACCAACCAGTCGCAAACTGTAGCGTACAGTCAGTTGGTCATGTCATACTACCGGAAGTCTTGCATACCCAGATTTATTTGTGTTTTTGTGCAAAGGAGTTGCTTCGCTGAGCACAACATTAAAGAAAAAGAAGACTGTAAAGAAAAAGTGAATTGAAAAACTTAAAGAGCTCCTCAATATAATTTTTGTTTAGTGTTGTAAAGAATTCAGTTCTCCATTGTTTTTAAGCTCAATTTTTTTTTTGGTAATTAAGTTTTTTTTTTGATTGGAGAAGTGAAAGTGCTGAATTTTATAATCTAACTTTAAAAAAAAAAAAAAAAAAAAAAAAGAATTAGCAAAAATAACAGTCAACACAGTGGTACTGCACCAGTTCTTCGACGTGCTGCCGGCAGGACACCGAGGGACCAGAAAAAGTAGTAAGTCTTAAGTATTGCGACCTGAAGGTCCTTGTTTAAAATTTATAAAATTCAGTCAACAAAGCTTCTTCAATTTTTTTTATACTAGGTTAGTTTATAATTTTTTTTATATACATATATACATTTTTTTTAGTTTTTAAGAATTTTGAATTTACATTTTTATTTAGTTAATAGTTTTTTTTTTCTTTAAGAGCAGGAGAGCTCAATTTTGATGAAATTTTTAAATAAGATTTATAAAGTATATTGAAAAATCGGTATTATGAATTGGTAAATTTTTAACAGCTAAGGGTGTGTGGAGGCGGACAAAGCCGTCCTGATGCAAGACTTCCGGTAGTATGACATGACCAACTGACTGTACGCTACAGTTTGCGACTGGTTGGTCATTTTAGGGGTTATTTCCGAACATCGGCCATGGAAATAACGTTCAGGAAGTATCTTCCAGATACTTGGGTGGGTTGGCCAGGCCTTCGTCAATAACATCTGGCGAGCGCTTGGAATTCAGTAGTACGATATCTGGAGGGAGATACAAAAGTAAAGTGCTTTAGTTTTAGGGTTTAGATTAAGGTAGGTTTAAGAAATTATATAAGTTCAAATTCGTACCAACGAATTTAACTTTGGTGGAGGTGATTTCATTTTTATTATTATTTTCGGTGACGGGATTTCATTTTATTATGATTTTTGGTGATGGGAAATTTCATAGTTTTTTATTATTTTGAATTTTAGGTAGGTTTAGTTAGGTTAGTTTGTTTTTAAAAAGCACTGTACTTACATGTTCCTTCAGGTAGCGTCAAAGTCCTTCGATTTGTGGTAACTTTTCAAACCTTTTAGAGTAGAGTCATTCCTTTTCCAATCTCCTCTTCCTTTCCTTTAACTTTCTTCTTTTTCTGGCACGATAATTTTGATTGTCGAGCAGGAGGGATAAGTGGAAGCGGCAAAGAACCACCCCCATTTCCGTCGAGCATAGCCGTGCAACGACAAGCGTGCCGCCGCCCTTCTACTTTCCCAAAGTAAGTCCTCCGTGGAACCCTGACTCGCAACACGCCTGGACGATGATCGTTTGGAAAATTACGGAATGACCCCCCAGGCTGATTAAGGAACTGCTATTTAATCCAAGGCAGACAAGCTCACAAAATTATAGTTATAGACTATTCTGCAGCCCTCTATATCCCCATACCAGCAGTTGAAGTTGCTATCTATCAAGATTATTTTTACTTAAAACATACTTCGAATTTTTCTGCCATTTAAACGATTTGGTCTGAAAATACAAATATGTTAAATCGTATCAAGGATGAAAGATGCAAAGAAGTACTCCTGCAAGACAAAGATGAATTGGAACGTTTGTTAAGATTGCTTAAATCTCCAATTAGAAAAAGACGATCCATAGATTTCATAGGTTCCGCAATAAAATTTATCACAGGGACACCTGATCACCAAGATATGGAAATGTTCAAAATACAGGAAGATGAATTGACTAGGAGTACTAACAGGCAAATTGATACACCCAAATTCAAAATAGATTAGATGAAATTACCGACACGATTAATAATCTAAATATTAACGCTCTCAGTAAACTAGGAACGGCTGATAATTATGAAAAACTAACTTCGATAATGTCTAGAAGAAATAGAATAATAATAAATAACTTAAGCAATAATATTTAATATTGGCTAAAAATAATATTGTAAATCCTTTAATTTTAAGTATAGAAGAAATAGAACTAATTGAAATGAAAGAAAATATTGTAACTGAGCTAAGTGATTTGTTAAATGTTGCTGATGTTAAAATGTATTACCAAACCGATACTCTGGTATACTTTATCAAAATACCAAAAGTTCAAGAAATTTTTCAATATTTTGATATCAGTCCAGTCATTTATGACAATAAAATTCTAGATTTAAGTTCCAAACCGATACTCTGGTATACTTTATCAAAATACATAAAGTTTAAGAAATTTTTCAATATTTTGATATCACTCCAGTCATTTATGATTCTAGATTTAAGTTTCAGCAAATTGTAAAAAAATAAACTTTCCTTTGAGTACGTGTAAAAAAGCTCCCATCTATTCCTACTGCAAAATAGATCACCGAAATTCCTGCCTCTCTCACCTCCTTAATAATAACACGGCACAATGCCCAACTACTCACGTCGATCACATACAAAAAATAGAAGTCGTCGCAGATGGAATCATCATCGCCAGGGACAAGAACATAACTGTTGAGGAAAGAGACCAGCGAATAGTCCTTAATGGTTCCTTCTTAATAACGTATGATACAAAAATTAAAATTAATGATAGAGAATATAGTACAGGTAAGCCATTAATCGCAAATCACCTTCCAGCACCAAAAATAACAGTTTTGAACGAATCCGCCTTCAATGAAACAATTTCCCTACCGTACTTACACAAGTTACACTTCGTCAACAACCAACAAATTAAGAAATTCAAAGCTACATTTGAGACAACCAAATGGACGTGGTACGGCGTCACAGGAATACTTGTAACAATAACACTTGTGCTACTATACGCCAAACTTAAGCCAAAAAAAGTTACAATCACGACCAATGCAGACCCCGGCTTATCGTCATTAGATAAAGACCTTATGAAAATGCGAGTACTCAGGATCATGAACGAGGACGTTCAAATTTAAGAAGGGGAGAAGTTAACAACAATTCATACAGATATTCATTTGCATATACTTCTTCAAAAAGATTCCCATATCCCATATTCCTAACTAAGCGCAATCCTATACCGAAGCGCAATACCCTCAGCACCCAACGCTTCATTTTCTGCACACTTCCCTTTATTATCTTAGTCAGCACGTATTTACTTTAATTTGTAATTAATAATAATTGATGATTTGTAAGCAAATATAGCATTTAGTTGAAATAAATAAACACAAATAGTTTAGTTGTAAACTCCAAAAGAAAGACGAAATACCTTTTATTTACTTACATCTCCAGTGTGAAATCTTTGTTCGGAAATGCTTCCACTAGTTTTACTCGGTTTTAAATATCTTCAGTCATATAGCTCTTATATTTCTCCCACAATGCCAATGGCTGTGTGGGATAACATGTCGTCAGAATAATTGCGAACAGTTGACGAATATTAATTGGCGCAGATACCAAAGCTGCATCAACAAGTGCCAAATCCCAATGATTATCATCTTCCATTAATTGAAGCTCACGACATACATCTTGATAGGTATTAAATATTCGACCATTAACTGTTCGTAAAAATTCAAAAGATGTTGGTCCAGGAGCATTCACCAACAACAAATGCAAAAAAAAGCATTCACGTTGTTTTGGATGCATTGTGTAGAGTCTTCACAATGTTTTAGATTTAAGTATGCCTGTTATGGACGGATGTGGTACTCCTTGTTTACGTAGGTCGCATCTTTTCCTTGATATGTTCCAAACGAAAAAGCATTTAACATCGGTATATACGAGTATCAATGTTTTGGCAAATCGTTCGAAAACGTCGCGTTTTTGGCACAATGTAAAATATTCAGTAGTAGTAGTAGTAGGGTAGTTTTTGGTGGTTATAATGCTCTTTGAATAACGTTCTGTTCAGTGAAATATACTCGCTGACCGTTTTCAAGATGCACTGCAAGATGCTGTACAAATGGATCTCTTACATGGATGGAAAAACTAAAAATACGCCAGATAGCTTCGTTGCTGCTGATGTATCTGCCTATTTGATATAGAGTTATTTCATCATTTCTGTTTACATCTCGCACTTCAAACACACCCAAATCACTGCCTTTATTTATAAATTTACATATGTATTTAATGGATTTCACGGAATTACAAAATTCGATGCGAACAAAAATTACAAAAAAACACCTTATTGTTTCACACAAACAATTGTCAAATTAACAAAAAAAAAAAAAAAATTTAAACATTAATTATAAACGACTTACACGTGAATGCATTTCGAACGCTTCGGTGGCGCTCATCATCAGCACTAACTCAATTGACACAAACAATTATTAGTTTTGGTAAATCCAGAGCGAAGAAAAAACAGTTAGATCTTTTTGTAAGTAAAAACTATACAAGAGAGAACAAAGGTGATTGAATGTCTCCTCCATCCACATTCAAATTGTTGTTTTCTTTTTCGATGAAATAGCTTTCATAAGCATCAAGTCTATTAAAGTTGTTTACATTTTTTATTAATGTTATGATGTGCTCTTTCTCATCAGAACCATGACCTTCCGCAATTACATGGTCCCATCTTTTCCTTGATATGTTCCAAACGAAATAGCATGGAACATCGGTATATACGAGTATCAATGTTTTGGCAAATCGGTCGAAAACGTCGCGTTTTTGGCACAATGTAAAATATTCAGTAGTAGTAGTAATAGGGTAGTTTTTGGTGGTTATAATGCTCTTTGAATAACGTTCTGTTCAGTGAAATATACTCGCTGACCGTTTTCAAGATGCACTGCAAGATGCTGTACAAATGGATCTCTTACATGGATGGAAAAACTAAAAATACGCCAGATAGCTTCGTTGCTGCTGATGTATCTGCCTATTTGATATAGAGTTATTTCATCATTTCTGTTTACATCTCGCACTTCAAACACACCCAAATCACTGCCTTTATTTATAAATTTACATATGTATTTAATGGATTTTACGGAATTACAAAATTCGATGCGAACAAAAATTACAAAAAAACACCTTATTGTTTCACACAAACAATTAAGTCAAATTAACAAAAAAAAAAACAAATTTAAACATTAATTATAAACGACTTACACGTGAATGCATTTCGAACGCTTCGGTGGCGCTCATCATCAGCACTAACTCAATTGACACAAACAATTATTAGTTTTGGTAAATCCAGAGCGAAGAAAAAACAGTTAGATCTTTTTGTAAGTAAAAACTATACAAGAGAGAACAAAGGTGATTGAATGTCTCCTCCATCCACATTCAAATTGTTGTTTTCTTTTTCGATGAAATAGCTTTCATAAGCATCAAGTCTATTAAAGTTGTTTACATTTTTTATTAATGTTATGATGTGCTCTTTCTCATCAGAACCATGACCTTCCGCAATTACATGATCGGCAAAAGCCCATTGTTTTAGTTTTTTCTTTTTGATGCAATTGCAATGTTCTTTAAATCTTACATTCAAGTTTCTTTTTGTTTGTCCAATATAACGTCGTTTGCAAACTCCACATTCAATAGCGTAAATTCCCGATTTTTGTTCTTGGTCAACTTTATCTTTTGTAGATGCAAAAATGTTTTTTAGTTTTTGGCTATTAGAGAACACTGGTGAAATGTTATGTTGATTTAAACGGTTTTTAAATTTGTTCATTATTTCTGGGACATAATTAAAGACTTTTCTTTTCATTTCATTACTGAAATCCAAACAATTTTGCTTAAACAAAGTTGATTTTTCATTTTGGTACACTTTCATTGAATGCTTTTTTATAATGGAATCCACAAGAGTCTTGGAATAACCATTTAAACTAGCTACATCAAGTATGTACTCATATTCTTTTTTAAAATTTACTATAGATAGTGGAAGATTGACAATACGATGTGCCATAGAATGAAACGACGCGTGTTTATGTTGAGTAGGGCAATAAGAATCACTAGGTATTATTCTTTTTTTACTAGTTGGCTTATGGTATATTGCCACATCAATTTTGTCCAACTTTCTTGTCAGTTCCAAGTCTAAAAAGGCTAGTTTTTGATCCACTTCTTTTTCACTTGTGAATTTTATTGATTCGCATTGATTATTTAAAAGATTTAAAAAGTTATCACTTTCTGACTCTTTTAAAATTGTAAAAATGTCATCCACATACCGATAAAAAACTTCTGGTAAACTACCTTCAGCTTTCAATTTCATTTCAAGCTTTGCCATATAAATTTCAGCAATGAAAGGGCTTAGTGGGTTACCAATACTTGTACCTTTTGTTGACTTAAAATATTCACTGCGAAACTGGAAAAAACTATGGTTCATACACATGTTGGCAGCTTTTGTATAAACAGATCTTTTTTCACTTGGCACATTATTTTCTATAAGATAATCATCTAATGCCTTAATAGCTTCATCAACAGGCACACTCGGAAAAAGAGACACAACATCATACGAAAACATCTTTTCACCCGGTTTTAAAACTAGGTCTTGTATATTTTTACAAAACTGTAGGGAATTTTTCACCGACGCACTTTTAATGGGATTTAAACAACTCATTTCCCGTACCAACCACTTAGCCACTTTGCTACACGCAGTATCTATGCTCGGAATTATGGGTCGTAAAGAATTTCCCGGCTTGTGAATTTTTGGCAAACCGTGAATACGAGCAACTTTTGGGTTGGGTACAATTAACGAAAACTGTAATTTTTTGTTATTAAACACATCACTTATTTCTTTTCTTAGGCTATTCACTTCATCTATCATTTTTGACAAAAATGTTTGATAGATCAATTACCAAATCAGATCTGAACAAATTTACTCGATTGAAACAAAAAGTAATGTTTCTTTGTGCTGACGTAGCATTTCTCCGAAAATGTGTTAAAAACAATGTGACGCCGCGTTTTGTGTCGATATTCTGTACGGTAAAAAACAGTAGAGCAGAAGAAGCTGTAAAATATGCGAGAGTGAAATATTTGAAATGTGAGATAAAACACATTTTCCGAAAATTAGCCGAGGTTGAGTTATTGCTATATGAGTTACATATGAAAATTATTAAAAATATGGATGGTCTGTGCTATGAAAAGTGGTCTGAGTTTATAAATGATTGTGAAGAAAAATTAAAATGTAAATTGGAAAAAAGAAAATTAATTCACAAACAAAAATTTGATTAACTTCTTTTGGAAAAAAATAAAAAACATTTAATTGAAAGTGTATGTAAACCTGCAATCATTCAAGATTATGTCGTCAACCAGTCGAGTGTTGTTTTTTCGGAATTGGAAATGGAACTTTTAAATAAAGGTTTTAATTTCACACCGGTCCCTAAAAGGGAACCCTTGCTTGATTTGGTTGTTGACATTGAAACCATGCTCAAGTACAAACCGTTCGATGTGCAGAAAAGTATAAGATCTACTGCGTTAAATCTAATATACTCATATAAATCAAAAGATCGAAAATCTGTGATAAATAAATATAATAAGGCTATTGCTTCAATTAAAAAGAAAAATTGTTATTTCGTTAAGGCAGATAAAGGAAACAAACTAGTTATATTAGATAAAGATGATTACGACAAAAGAATGAAAAAGTTAATTGAAGGAGGAAATTATCAAAAAGTTAAGAAAAGTCCTTTGCCAAAAATGATAGATGAAGTGAATAGCCTAAGAAAAGAAATAAGTGATGTGTTTAATAACAAAAAATTACAGTTTTCGTTAATTGTACCCAACCCAAAAGTTGCTCGTATTCACGGTTTGCCAAAAATTCACAAGCCGGGAAATTCTTTACGACCCATAATTCCGAGCATAGATACTGCGTGTAGCAAAGTGGCTAAGTGGTTGGTACGGGAAATGAGTTGTTTAAATCCCATTAAAAGTGCGTCGGTGAAAAATTCCCTACAGTTTTGTAAAAATATACAAGACCTAGTTTTAAAACCGGGTGAAAAGATGTTTTCGTATGATGTTGTGTCTCTTTTTCCGAGTGTGCCTGTTGATGAAGCTATTAAGGCATTAGATGATTATCTTATAGAAAATAATGTGCCAAGTGAAAAAAGATCTGTTTATACAAAAGCTGCCAACATGTGTATGAACCATAGTTTTTTCCAGTTTCGCAGTGAATATTTTAAGTCAACAAAAGGTACAAGTATTGGTAACCCACTAAGCCCTTTCATTGCTGAAATTTATATGGCAAAGCTTGAAATGAAATTGAAAGCTGAAGGTAGTTTACCAGAAGTTTTTTATCGGTATGTGGATGACATTTTTACAATTTTAAAAGAGTCAGAAAGTGATAACTTTTTAAATCTTTTAAATAATCAATGCGAATCAATAAAATTCACAAGTGAAAAAGAAGTGGATCAAAAACTAGCCTTTTTAGACTTGGAACTGACAAGAAAGTTGGACAAAATTGATGTGGCAATATACCATAAGCCAACTAGTAAAAAAAGAATAATACCTAGTGATTCTTATTGCCCTATTCAACATAAACACGCGTCGTTTCATTCTATGGCACATCGTATTGTCAATCTTCCACTATCTATAGTAAATTTTAAAAAAGAATATGAGTACATACTTGATGTAGCTAGTTTAAATGGTTATTCCAAGACTCTTGTGGATTCCATTATAAAAAAGCATTCAATGAAAGTGTACCAAAATGAAAAATCAACTTTGTTTAAGCAAAATTGTTTGGATTTCAGTAATGAAATGAAAAGAAAAGTCTTTAATTATGTCCCAGAAATAATGAACAAATTTAAAAACCGTTTAAATCAACATAACATTTCATGTAATTGCGGAAGGTCATGGTTCTGATGAGAAAGAGCACATCATAACATTAATAAAAAATGTAAACAACTTTAATAGACTTGATGCTTATGAAAGCTATTTCATCGAAAAAGAAAACAACAATTTGAATGTGGATGGAGGAGACATTCAATCACCTTTGTTCTCTCTTGTATAGTTTTTACTTACAGAAAGAAATGTCAATTGGCTTAACGTGAGCACCTGCCTATGTGGCTTAATCTCACGGTGGACCTATCCACATCACGGTCACCTTAGAATTCCTAAGTGAGAGGATTTAGAGTTTACACTCCATTAGTGAATCATATATAGGTATGATCACTTTTCACAAGTTGAGAAGTTTGAAGGTGAGGTAAATTTTCCTCATACATGATAATCTGAATATACAAGGCCTATTAACCTTGACAACAAACTTAACAACTTCTATCTAACGTCAACTCACAGCCCCCACGATGCTGCCAAAGGCGCCATTTCCCAGTGTTACAGAACCTCCCTCAAGGAGGTGGGCAACTGTAACCCCGTGGTAGCTTTTCTTTACGTAGCTTACACGCTTGAGCGGCCTATATGACTACTACTTGAGGTTTGGTCCTACAACCGGGAACCCCCATCCCACAAGTTATATGCGTCAAGCTAACAGACCGAGAAGGCTGCTAACCAGCTGACATATAACCAAAAACCTTCCTCACTTAGCCGCACACAGGACTACCCTGCACTACGTTACCGGTAAGGAACAATATAAGGATAGACAAAGAGATACAGCTGCAATCATAGTAATCTCATACAATTTACAACAATCTCCCTCTCATTTATACTGTTCCCAGGAGACCACTTGGAGGTGGAGGATAGGCACATCCATACTTCCATAAGTTCCAAGCAACAATTTTAACGACATACTTAAGCCTGACCCTTCCAACGGAAAAGCACAGACAAAGAGATACAATATGCCTTATTATGTTGCCTGGTTAAGCGTTCAAAGAGCTTATGGAAGCATGGTTTCTCCTCCAGTTTTTACTTACAAAAAGATCTAACTGTTTTTTCTTCGCTCTGGATTTACCAAAACTAATAATTGTTTGTGTCAATTGAGTTAGTGCTGATGATGAGCGCCACCGAAGCGTTCGAAATGCATTCACGTGTATTAATGTTTAAATTTGTTTTTTTTTCGTTAATTTGACTTAATTGTTTGTGTGAAACAATAAGGTGTTTTTTGTGATTTTTGTTCGCAAAGTTATATGTTTCCACGAAGTTCGGATATAATGTCGTTTTTGACAAAAATGTTTGACAAAATTCGACATTAATATGTGCATTGTAAGTTTTCGCAAGCAATGGCGAATATGGAACCACCCACTGATTATTAATTTCAAGTTCATTGAAATTCGGAACTCGCATTGTGAATACATTTCCACCATTCTCAGCGTTCCTACGGCGATACAATGGATAACCATCAATATCCGTAATTGTGTAGTTTACACACTCTGGGAATTTTTTTTATTACATTTCCCGTTTTCCATGCATGGTGATGTTATGTTAAAGGAACCGCATGGTCCATGGATCATATGCCTGGTGACAATTTCGAATAATTCTTAGTCGATTGATGGATCCGGAATTTCGGCGGAAATAATTTGATCGATTTCTTCCGGGCGAATTTTAGTTTCGAGCCAAATTAAAATATGCGCATGCGGCAAGCCTCGCTTTTGCCACTCGTATATAGCCAACAAATTGTCGTACCAAAAATTGAAAACTTTACGACGTCGTTTCTTCCGATAATAGCATCTCGTAAGTGAATGTAATCCTCTGATCGTAACTTAGCTTGGTTGAAGCGAAGATATCGCTAACGTTCACTCTCGATCTTAACAAACATGTCTACAACATTGATGGTAGAGCTGACGATATCGAAGAATATGATTGTCCAAACTATTCCTTATCATCAACCTGTATGCGTAGTACCACATTGAGCTGACATTTTTGTTTGTTTAATTACCTAAAATTTTTTTAATAAGTTAAAAGAGTAATACTAATAAATGAAGACATTTTAAAGAAACTTTGAATTTATCAGTAACCGGATCACGCTGTTTAATGTTGATCTGATATCCATCTTGACCTTGCCAGAATATGAGTGTATATTGCAGTGCATCATACGAACGATGTAAGTCTGATATTACATGAACAGCGCTGTCACGACGTGTAATTTAAATGGCTCTGTTATCATTTGGATCACCGACAATGATAAATTTGAAGAAATTTTGGCTCTTCGGTAGCCACTGGCATCAACGACCCGATTTTATGTAAGTCATCTGGAAGCAGGAATTAAATTTGCGTGTCATGCGTAAAAATAATTTTGAATCAGCTGATTCACCATCACCAGCCAGAAGTGCCTGCAAAGGCTCCGGTGGAGTGAGAAGAGGTGATAAAACCACTTTTCCTTCGTACGTCTTTCTGTAGCGTTTGCTTCCAAGGCATTATTTGCTGACGTAGAGTGCCTCGCACGGTCACGTCGTGCATGACGGCTACCTCGATTGTTGAGGTTAGTTTTTTTTGGTGGCATTTTCTGAATTTTATGAGTTTTTTTCTGGTGTGCCTTAGTATATATTTTTTTTAAATTATATTTTATTAATTAATTGCAAAACAAAACCACCTATTGATTTGTATATTCAGCGATACCTTACACAACAATATAAAAAAACGTTTCCTGAAAATGATGCTGTTGCTCACGATGAATTTTATGAGTTTTTAGCTGGCGTGCCTAATATCTATATTTTTTACTTGCGATTATAGGTACTATAAGGCAAGTTATGCATTCGTCGAAAAAAAAAGTTTTGAGATAACAATCAAACATGACATTACGATGATAGCGAAGACGAAAAAAGATGGTCTAAAAATTCTGTCCGTCTGTATGTCTGTCTGTCTGTCTGTCTGTATGTAGACCTACAGCCAAACGGGTGGGCCGAATTGCTTCAAACTTGGTATATAGACTTTTTTAGGTATTGTACAGAAAGGAAATTGAAATTTTTTTTTTAGCTCAAAAAATAACGGTACCTGCCATACAACCGTTACGTTAAAGCTTATTTTTCTCAAAAACGGCTCTAACGATTTTTAATTAAAAAAATTAGTGTTGCTTTTTAGGTACGACCAATCATATGGCTGAAAAAAAAGTTTTAAAAAATGGCTAAGAACGGTACTTTCCATAGGACCGTTTTTTTTGCTTTCGACTATCTCGAAAACGACTCAACCGATTCTTTCGAAATTTCACACACATATAGCTGTAGGTAGCGCAATTTGTATTGCATACCAATATTTTTGAAAAATAGTTTTTTGTATTTTTAAAAGCATTTTTAAAAAAAAAATTTAAAAAATTAACATTTTGAAAACGGCTTATTAAATTTTTTTCTAAAAATTTTAAATAAATGTATTTGCTGAATACCTATGAACTGGCGTTTTTAAATTTTTTTTGAAATTTTTTTTCAAAAAGTTTTTCAAAAAAAACTCGAAAACGACTCAACCGATTCTTTCGAAATTTCACACATATATAGTTGTAGGTAGCTCAATTTCTACTGCATACCAATATTTTTGAAAAATATTTTTTTATTTTTAAAAGCATTTTTAAGCAAAAAAATTAAAAAATTAATATTTTAAAAACTGCTTGTTAAATTTTTTTCTAAAAATTATTAATAAATGTATGAAATGGCGTTTTTTGAATTTTTCTTGAAATTTTTTTTTCAAAATTTTTTCTCAAAAACCGCTCCATAGATTTTTATAAATTTATTCCCATAAATGTAAATGTATCCAAAAAATAAAAGGGCGTACTTTTTTTCAACTCAAATTAGTTTAAGTATTTATTTAAGAATTTTGAAAAATTTATTTTTATCAAAATCTCAAGCTCCTACACCACTGTCACACATTAGAGCAAGTTCGTGCGACCCAGTCGTGCATTTTATTTATTTTTGCTCTAGGTCGAAAAATAACGGCACCTGCCATACAATCTTGAAGACAAAAATTGATTTTCTCAAAAACGGCTCTAACGATTTTGATAAAACTTTCAGAATGCTATTTTTGCAAGAAAATCTCTTTTGGTTCGAAATTTTTTTTCAAAATTTGTCTTATAACGGTACCTCTCATAGAACCAATATTTTCAAATCAAATTTTCTCATAAACTATACATTCGATTTCAATAAAATTTTGGCCACTGGAAGTCATTCATAGTTTTATTAATATGGCATTTCAAAATTTTCAAAAACTTTTTTTTTTGATTTTTTATAATTTTTTCAAAAAAAATTTTGGTTTTCGAAATATGTTGGAAACGGGTACATTGATTTTTTTTAAAATTATTTTTCAAATGTAAACTACAGATTGCCATATATTTGCATACTGAAATAAATTTCAAAATATTTTTTGAAAAAGTTTTTCAAAAATAACCTTTTTAAAAAAAAACTGGTCCAACGATTTTCAATATTTTTTTTTTCCTAGATTGACGTATAGCTTTGAAATTTTATTGCATACTTAGTTTTTCCGAGAAAACTCTTAAACTAATTTAAAAAATAAAAGAATTTTCGAAATTATTTAATTTTTTTTTAATATCCATATAATGCAGCCACTACGCAATTGCTTATCATAAGAGCAAGTTCGTGCGACCCAGTCGTGCATTTTATTTTACTTATTTTTACTTGCGATTATAGGTACTATAAGGCAAGTTATGCATTCGTCGAAAAAAAAAGTTTTGAGATAACAATCAAACATGACATTACGATGATAGCGAAGACGAAAAAAGATGGTCTAAAAATTCTGTCCGTCTGTATGTCTGTCTGTCTGTCTGTCTGTCTGTCTGTATGTATAGAGACCTACAGCCCAAACGGGTGGGCCGAATTGCCTCAAACTTGGTATATAGACTTTTTTAGGTATTGTACAGAGGGGAAATTGAAATTTTTTTTTTAGCTCAAAAAATAACGGTACCTGCCATACAACCGTTACGTTAAAGCTTATTTTTCTCAAAAACGGCTCTAACGATTTCGATTTAAAAAATCAGTGTTACTTTTTAGGTACGACCAATCATATGGCTGAAAAAAAAGTTTAAAAAAATGGCTAAGAACGGTACTTTCCATAGGACCGTTTTTTTTGCTTTCGACTATCTCGAAAACGACTCAACCGAATCTTTCGAAATTTCACACATATATAGTTGTAGGTAGCTTAATTTGTACTGCATACCAATATTTTTGAAAAATATTTTTTTGTATTTTTAAAAGCATTTTTAAGAACAAAAATTAAAAAATTAATATTTTGAAAACTGCTTATTAAATTTTTTTCTAAAAATTATAAATAAATGTATTTGCTAAATACTTATAAAATGGCGTTTTTGAATTTTTTTTGAAATTTGTTTTCAAAAAGTTTTTCAAAAAAAACTTTTTTTCTCAAAAACCGCTCCACAGATTTTTCTAAATTTATTCTCATAAATTGAAATTTATCCAAGAAATAAAATGGCGTACTCTTTTTTCAGCTCAAATTAGTTTAAGTATTTATTTAAGAATTTTGAAAATTTTATTTTTATCAAAATCTCAAACCCTTACCACTGCCACACATTAGAGCAAGTTCGTGCGACCCAGTCGTGCATTTTATTTATTAATTAATTGCAAAACAAAATCCCCTATTAATTTGTATATTCCGCTTTGCTTTACACAACAAAATAAAAAAAGAGAAACATTTACTGAAAATGATGCTGTGTTGCTCACGATGAATTGTATGATTTTTTTGCTGGCTTATTATTTATTATTATTATTTTTTATTAATTAATTGCAAAACAAATAAGAAGATCAGTCAGCAGATGTACACCACAAAGTGGAATCCTATCCCCTCTTCTATGGGACTTAGTTGTCAATGAACTTTTAGTTGATCTAGAAGCAGAGGGGCTCAAAGTGATTCCATACGCTGATGACGTCGCCATTGCGGTATCGGGAAAACATGGTCAAATTCTTATTGAGCTAATGCAAACAGCTCTTAACAAGCTTCTTAAATGAACAGGAAAATGTGGGCTAGGAGTAAACCCTCACAAAACTGAACTGGTCCTCTTCAGAAGGAAATATAAAATTCCACAACTAAATGCTCCGTCCATCAATGGAAATCCACTAATTTTCTCAAATGAAGCTAAATATCTAGGCCACGTTCTAGATAAGCTCATATGGAAACCCAATATTCAGGAAAGAGTAAACAATGCCTCGGTGGCTCTCTTTTCTTGCAAAAAAGCAATAGAGAATAAATGGGGTTTATCCCCACAAATTACCCACTGGCTATATACTTTACAGCGGTCATAAGACCGATACTCACTTATGGGATAACAGTATGGTGAATAACAGTTAACTCGACATCTTTAGTAAACAAATGGCCGCGAGTACAGCAATCCGGCTCAGAGCCACCTCTCAATGGATCAATAACTCAATTGGACACACTATTATTCTGAATTCATTCAGAACGATTCCAAGTCACTCCGACTACACCATACCCCAACTGGTTTTTGAAAACAACTTCCGAGTCTCCATTCCATCACGGTCTGATTGAGACGAAGGAAATTTCTCGAGAGATGATTCGATTCATATCTACACTGATGGTTCAAAAACCGAAGATGGGGCGGTGTGTACTCAGAAGGACTAAATCTTAGTCTCTCTTTCCGACTCATTAACTATTGTAGCGTGTTCCAAGCGGAACTGGCGATAAAAGAGGTTATATCCTGGCTCAAGGAAACCGTGATATCCTCGTCGAATATAGACAGCCAAGCAGCCCGTAAATCATTCGAGGCGGTTTCCACGAACTCTTTAAGAGCCAGCAACTGTCGCTCATCTCTCGCGGAGATGGCAGAACAGTTTAACATTCACCTTTTTTGGGTGCCGGAACATAGAGATATTCCATGCAAGGCTGCAAGGCCTCGCCAGAAATGGAACATGTAAAATCATGCCAAAACACGATGCCATGAACGAAACAAATCTTAGGTGGTCAAACTTGACCAACTATCAGGCGACAAAACAGATCTGGCCAAAATTAGATCTAAAACGTTCCAAATGTTTGTTATATCATGGTAGATCTCACCTGAGCTCCTTAATCGGTATCAAAACTGGACACTGTCTTATAGGCAGACATGGTATTAGACTCGGTGTCTTCTCGAACGACTTCTGCAGAAGTTGCATCGACGAGAAAGAAGAAGAGACTATAACTCATTTTCTTTGTTCATGCCCTGCTCTCTCACAAAGACGAAAACTACATTTGGGAGAATTCTTCTTCAACGATATTATTGATCTAACTTAGACAGACAAACACTGTCTCCATCGCTATATTAAAAGTTCCAATTGGTTTTAAAATTAGTGAGGTAGTACCTTACTTTCATAAATGTGGTATCACAATGAGTGTGTCAGTCTCAGACCTAGTATCTGGTCTGAGTGTGTCTTTGACTGACCTAACCTAATTGCAAAACAAAAACAAAATCACCTATTAATTTGTATAATCCGCAATGCTTCACACAACAAAATTAAAAAAAAAAAACGTCAAAACATAAGATATGTCCGATTCCTGCGTTATTTCCAAGCAGTTTCATGATACGCAGCCGGAACCGCAGCCGCAGAAAAATCGCATGTACTACGTACCTAATTAGAAGTGCCCACAATGGATTCGTACGTACTCCACATTTTTTTAATAATTTCCGCTGATAAATATACATATATATGCATATAATAGATGATGAAACATATATCGCATCATGTAGGCTTTTCTTTAAATTTGTATTTACCGGACCTAATTTCTTAAAGGATTTTATTAGCCCGTTGCTCTATTTTTTTTAAATGTAAAAAATACGCACGTATTTAATAAAAGTTAGCCAACTCGCCCGTCGCCGTTTGCAGCTGCGTTTGCCGATCCGTCTCGTTGTGTTCACAAAATTCGTGTGTATTCAATATTTTGACATGCAATACGGATGCGTTTGCGGATCCGGCTCCGGCTCCATTGTGTTCCAGCAACTAATCTGTCGCATCGGCTGATGAGTCGTTGTTGTGAGCCACTCAGGGTTCACACTTTATTAACTTTTTTTTAGCAAAAGCGCTGAAGCATATTTATGTAATTTTTTTTGTGATGTTTTTAGCTTTATCTCTCAGTCAATCTTATTAACTGTACTCTATCTGACGAAAACAAAATTTGATTGAGCGAGCAGAATTTCAGAAATTCAGAAAATAAAATATTCTTAACTGCAGTCTTCTGTCGTGAACTGCCGCTTGCTGAAGTTGAAGTGAAGTTCAAGTGCGGTTTGGAAAAAATGTGAACTGAAGCGCAGTTCCACTGAAGGGCAGTGTCGCTATGTGGGGTCTTACCTTTAGTTTCCTTTGCTATATAGTCTCATTTAATTTATTATTATTAATAATACTATCGATTGTTAAAAAAAAACAATTGATACTATCGAAATCTCAAACAATCGATGTTTTATAAACATTACTGAAGAATTCAACGAACGCTAGGCCCAACTTTTTGATACAGGTGCAGGATTTTCCCATAAATTTACCAATAATTGTTTAAAAACTGAATTTCCCTTCTTAGATACATTTCTGGTTATTCTTATTATGAGACCTAAAGCTAATACTCAGAAAAGTGGTTTCATTCTTATTTTTGTTCTTAATAACCTTAATGTAGTACAACAATTTTAAATTACATATGTAGTAAAAAAAATGAAGTGTTAACCCTGACGAACGCAGAGAATCGCACATACCTTTTGTTTTAACGTTTCCCTTTTATTTTTATTTTGTGTAATGGAAATTAAATAAAAGTTGAATTTTAAATTAAATAATAAAAAATAAGGAATAAAAACTATAATAAATACAAATAATAAAAACAAAAATTATAAAAAAGAACGTGAAAATCGGTTAGATATTTTCGGAGTTCATCGTGTGCAACAACGTGACACCTGATCCTCCAAGTCCAAGCCACAAATAATTGTCATTGTCTGCCCTTGCTATATATTTATCGGCATCGCGAAAGCCAAACGAATCGGGAATCGTAGCCTTTTGAAATGTATTGTAGATTTGGATGGTATCATAGGTATTCGAGGTAACAGGGCAACTTCTCCTTTAAACTTTCCAGTCAATATCTTTGCTTGAAGTAGGTTTCCGGTAATTCTTCTGAATCGTGTACCGTTGCATAATTTTGGTTTATTTAAGTTGCGCAAAAGAACGACTGATATACCAATTTTAAGACAGAGCTTGTGTGGCAGCATTCCTGGCATATCCAGAGAAAATTGGATTGGAAAATTGACGATCTCATTTTCATCAACAATAGTGTCAATTGACTTAAGTCATCAAATCACCCGACAATAAACTTTGTATTTGATAGTTAATAACGTCAACATCGACATTTGTTGCTGCTAAAATCGCACGATTACTGAGCCAGTTATGATCTAAGTAATTATTTAAAATATCTGTTAATACATTGTAAATAAGTACAGTTTTTGAATTAACAGCAGAGCAGAAACTATCTGAAAATTTGATAAATTGCGTATTTTGATGCAATTCAATTTTAACGTTTCCAATATAAAGTAGTTGATTTGAAAATACTTGTGCCAATGGATCATTATGCAATTGTACTCGCATGTTCATTGTCAATCGAAGTGTTTTAACGTTTTTCCATAAAAATGATTGTTTCAAACACGATATCAATCTCATCGGCACACGTAGAGCGAGGAATGACAGGTAATATTTGCCGGAAATCACTATATAGTAATAAAACAACACCACCGAAAAGTCGGTTATTGCTGTCTAAATCTTGCATTGTTCTGTGAAATGCCTCGAGAGAATGCACTCATCCCTAACAACAATTGAACATTTTTGTAATACTGCAGCCATTGCGTTCCTTTTTTTGATATTACAGATAGCGTTTGGATTGTTGTGAATATCTAATGCAGCTTTAGTGCAGCATCCGCTGTTCGTCCACCATCTAACAAAGTGGCAGCAATGCCGGAGGATGCAATAGTTAATGCAATTTTTTTTGTGATCGTATCTTGCAAGTATTAATGACACTAAAAATTCTTACCGGTCCCACCAGGTGCGTCTAAGAAAAGAAAACCACTTTGTTTTGCATGTACAGCCCACATAATTCCATCTTAAATAATTCTTTGTTCAGCTGTCAAGAATGGCTCATTATATGCAATAATCGAAGCTAAGTTAACTTCGTCATATTGTTGTTAACGTTGCATATCAGTGTTCACTAAGTCATTGGCTGGGCGATCAGGCCCAGGTTTCATTCTTATTTTTGGTTTTAATAACATTAATGTAGTACAACAAATTAAAATTACATATGTAGTAAAAAAAAAATGAAGTGGTAACCCTGACGAACGCAGAGAATGGCACATACCTTTTGTTTTGACGTTTCCCGTTTTTTCTTTTGTGTAATGGAAATTAAATAAAAGTTGAATTTCAAATTAAATAATAAAAAATAAGGAATAAGAACCATGATACAACTAATAAAGATATGGCATTGCGCCTTAACTTTTTGTTTAACTTTTGTTTCGTTCTACTCTCTATACGTTCTACACATTGACATAATATACATGTACATAGTATGCCAATGTATTTGTGCGCTTTACGCCATAAGAACACACGGAGTTTGACAATGGTTTGACGTTTTGTATAGCACCATGCGCAATGCCATATCTTTATTAGTTGTGTCATGAATAAAAACTATCCTTTCTTATAGGCTTTTGACACTGGATCAAAAACTCGGTTTTTTGTCTTAAACTCAAAAACCTACACCAAAACCACAAGGTATCCCATACATTTGTCTCTTGCATAAGCTAGTAGTTTTTGATAAAACTCCTCAAAACCTATGTGCAATTGCAAGTACGTGAAAACAAACTGATCTTTTGGCACCATCAACTCGTCGATAAAACAGTAGTGTTCTCAGAATATGGGATTTTTACCGAGAAAAGAGAGAAAAGCGAGGTGTATTTCTTATTTGAGTGGGGTTTTCACTAAATGTCAAGGAATTTTTGGGAAAAAGTACCTTCAAACACTCACATATTCATTAAACGTCAAATAAAACCTAGTATTTGTTCTGTGTGAATGCTCCAACTAGGTTTCGTAGACTTTTTGAGTTTTTGGTGTAGTGTGAAAACTGTATTAGGCTGTGTGTCAATTGCGTTAAAATGCGGGCTAAATTTGATCCCATGGCTAAATTTTGATAGGTTAAATTGGGATAATATCCCTTTTAACCCAATTGACACAGCAAAAAGCTAAAATTGTGTCCATTTCGACGCAAGCGACAAAAATTAGCCAGGGGATCAATTTAAGCCATCATTTTAACGCGATTGAAACACAGCCTTATGCCTGATTCACAACTTCACGTCACGACGAGACGAGAGCGTCACGAGGGTCTCGTTGACGTTGTCAAAAAACTTCCAATGTATTTAAGTGTATGAATCAGTGGGCAAAATCGTATCGTCACCTCCAAGTGGTGCCTGCTGGAAAGCCGAAAGGTGAACTAACGACGAACGTTGGATCCATCGGATCCATAGGTTGTAGATACCTGAGTTATCTTCTCAGGAACTAGGAGCAAGAAGAAAGAGATACGCTCTGAAGATCCAACCACCACAAAGATCTATATGTCATGCACAGGCCTCACAAGCCGGTCATGAAAGGAAAACTCGATTGTGATGAAAACCGCAGAAAATGCCTCGGATGAAAGAACCAAAAATGTTGACGACCCCCCCCGCAAACGAAAAACGGACAACGATTTACGCATATGCACGTGGAATGTGCGTACGCTAAACAGGCCGCGTAAAGCCGAGCAGCTAGCCGAGACCCTCGCCAGTCTCAACGCTGAAATAACAGCCCTGCAGGAGATGCGATGGGATGGACCGGGCCTGAGAATTACGGAGGACTGTAATTTCTATTATGGGAAATGCCACCTTGATGGGAGATCGCGCTTGTTTGGGTGCGGATTCGCTGTCAAAGGAAGACTTAGGCAAAAGGTCTTGAGCTTTCGCGAAGTCAGCGAGAGAGTGAGAACGATCCGCATTAAGGCCAAATTCCACCACATAAGCCTAATTAGCGCCCATGCCCCTACAGAAGAGAAAGACGAGAGAGGACATCTTTGGTATGACGATCGGAAAACACAGCCTGCACGACACCACCTCCGACAACGGACTCAGGCTCATCGATTTTGCAGCGGGAAAAAACATGGTGCTGAGCAGCACGCGATTCCCACGTCCCGACATCCACAAGGGCACATGGCGATCCCCAGATGGTCGAACCTGCAACCAAATCGACCATGTTCTGATTGATGGAAGACACTCCTCCAGCATTATGAATGTCCGTACATTCCGAGGAGCAAACATCGATTCGGACCACTACCTAGTCGGTGCAAAACTTAGGGTACTGATCTCCATGGAAGTTCTTAGGCGAACACCGACTACACCTAGGAAATTCAATGTTGGACGTCTTCAATCGGAAGAGACCGCCGCTGCCTATGCCGACCGCGTATCCCTTGAGCTTGCGAGAAATCCTTCGACTGATGACATGAACCCGGAAGACCAATGGCAGCTATGTCAACAAGCCATAAGAAGTGCTGCGTCAGAGGTATTGGGCTTTTCACATCCACCCCCCCCCCCAGAAACCCCTGGTTCGACTCCGAATGTGCTCAGGCAAACAAAGCCAAAACGGAGGCATACAAGTCGTGGCTCCAGAGAGATACTAGAGCATCCAGAAATCTCTATGTTGAGCGAAGGAATGTTGAGAAACGTCTACTCAGGTGAAAGAAAAAAGAACACCAGCAACGCGAAGTCGAGGAGATGCAGAGATGTTTTTGCAGAAAAGAGGTACGAAACTTCTATAAAAAGGTGAAACAGTCTACATCCGGTTTCACAAGCCGCCCTGGGCCCTGCAAAGATCAGGATGGAAATACCATAGTGGAAACGCAGGCGATGTTAGCCATCTGGAGAGACTACTTTAACCGGTTGCTAAATGGCGATGACAGCCAAGATCCCGCCCAAGATCAACTTGTTCCAGTTAATCTAGATGACGACCACGAACTACACCCGCCCGACCAAAATGAAATCAAAGTAGCCATCACCAGACTAAAGATGAATAAGGCAGCTGGATGTGATGGCCTTCAAGCGGAGCTTTTTAAACACGCTGGAGATGACCTGGTCAGGAGCATACACCAACTCATCTGCAAAATATGGTCAGAGGAAAGTATGCCCGATGAGTGGAATCTCAGTACCATCTGCCCGATTCACAAAAAAGGAGACCGCCTCCTCTGCGCCAACTATAGAGGCATAAGCCTTTTAAACATCGCCTATAAGATCCTGTCCAGCGTTTTATGTGAACGTCTCAAGCCGTTTGCTGACGACCTGATAGGTCCTTACCAATGTGGCTTCAGACCTGGAAAATCTACCACCGACCAAATATTCACATTACGCCAGATCCTGGAGAAAACCCAAGAGTATAACATCGACACCCACCACCTGTTCGTCGATTTTAAAGCCGCCTACGACAGTGTTAATAGAGTTGAACTGTATCGTGCCATGTCTAACTTTAGAATCCCTGCTAAACTGATCCGCCTTATCAGGATGACGTTGGAGAATGCTCGTTGTTCCGTCCAAGTTGGTAGAGACTCTACTGAAACCTTCGAAGCCACCAGAGGGCTAAGACAAGGTGACGCACTGTCGTGCAGCTGTTTTAATATTGTGCTTGAAAATGTAATACGGAGCACCCATGCCAGTACATCAGGCACCATTTTCAATAGATCGACACAATTACTTGGGTTTGCTGACGACATAGACGTGATAGGAAGAACAAAGCGAGCAGTAACCGGTGCTTTCACTACTATGGAATCAGCAGCAAGCAGAATGGGGCTGAAAATAAACGAGGACAAGACGAAGTATATGCTTTCATCAACAAAAGTCCAATCCCACCACCGACTTGGTCAAAACGTAACCATTGATAGGTATAACTTCGAGGTAGTCAGCGAATTTGTCTACCTGGGCACTGCTGTAAACACAGGCAACAACATCAGCGCTGAAATCAAACGCAGACTAACTCTTGCTAATCGCTGTTTCTTTGGGCTGAGTAAGCAATTGAGAAGTAAAGCCCTATCGAGAAGAACCAAGGTGACACTGTACAAAACACTCATCATCCCGGTCCTGCTATATGGTGCAGAAGCATGGACCCTATCCCAATCGGATGAAAATTCACTTGGAGTCTTCGAGAGAAAAGTTCTGCTTACTATCTATGGTCCTGTCTGCGTAAATCGCGAAAACAACGTTTGGAGAAGAAGATATAACAATGAACTGTACGAGCTGTACATCGACATAAGCCTAGCCAGAAAAATTCGAATCCAAAGACTAAGATGGCTGGGCCATGTAGAGCGAATGGACATCGACGCTCCAGCTCGTAAAGTCTTCAACGCCAAACCCGAGGGAGTCAGAAGCCAAGGTAGACCTCATCTTTGATGGAGTGACCAGGTAGAGGGAGACATCCGTCAACTTGGAGTACGAAATTGGAGACAACAGGCTAGAGATCGAGCCGGCTGGAGGGGCATTCTCAGCAAGACCTTGGAGTACCACGCTCCAGTGGCGCCAACATAAGTAAGTAAGTAAGAATATGAATCAATACACAATGTACCGATTCTCGTCGCGATATAACGCGTTCAATTTCCAAAAAGTTGGAAAAATATCGCGTGAGAAGACGTGACACTTGTTAGGTTGTGTGTCAATTGCGTTAAAATGCTGGCTAAATTTGATCCCATGGCTAAATTTTGACAGGTTAATGCTGAAAACAGATGTGCATTCAGAATGCACGCGTGACTGCATGCATCAACGCAGCTAAAACAGATGTGCATACTCTTCGAAAAATTTGATGCCTACTTCTGTCAAAAATATTTTATTCTTTGTCTATTCGTACGCACTAGTGTCACCAGTTTCAAAAAAGGTACGCTAATGTGAATAGCCATATTTTGCGAATAAACTTATTTTTCGTAGTCAGTCCCCATTATGCAATATTGTTACTTCTCTAAAGTTGTCTGGCTAGCACCCTACTCAACAGTTTTTCAATTAAAAAAAATTTAACCGTGTCGACTTTATCGAAACTGATGTAATTTAAGACACTAGTGCGTGCGAATACATGCTGCCTTTGTTTGAAGAAGGACAGGTACTGTCAAAATAAGTGATGCCAGATAGCAATTATTTGCAGTTTTTTCGTTTGTTGTTGTGGCTGCAATGAAACTAGGCATCCAATTTAGGAATAGAGACATCGTGCATTCACTGCAACCCCTGCATATTTTTGGTGGGGATGTCCCATAAGAGCCTGTGTAAATTATTTTGACTGCACAGAAAATTATGCACATCTGTTTTGACCATAAATTGGGATATTATTCAGCCTGCAGCTAGGGCAGGTTAAATTTTAGCCAGTGGGTTAAGTTTTGAAGTCTTCCTTGCTTATGAAGGCGTAAGAGAGATGGAGATAAATATGAACCTTCCTTATTTACTTTCTCTTACTTATACTTCACGATGTCTCCTTTTGCATTTAATCGATTTTGACTTGTGATACAACGTTGATATTTTAAAAGAATAAAAGTAATTGTTATAAAATATTTACTGAAATGATTGTTCATTTTGCAAACCGACTTTATTGTTTATGCTTTCAAATTATTATTTTTCCTAAATCACTTTTGTAAAAACTAGTGTTCACAGAATAGTAAATAAATTATCTGTGATGGGAAATATTTTACCGAGATTTGGGATTGTTGTTTTATAAAATAAAATTGTTGATGAAAAATCAAATAAACATATGTAAAAATACAACTAATACGAGTTACCTAATTTTTATTTTGGTTGTTGCGGATCCCTGTCGACGAAAAAAAAGCGTTCGATTTGAAATGACAATGGGCTGCCGAAAGGCGGTGGTGTAGCCGAGGCGATGGCCGGTGCAACATTCACCATCACCATCTCCTGTTGGAAACAGATACGTTTCACCGCGTCGGCTGCACCATGGTATTCCGACAGGCAATAATCAGAGGAGACCTACCTGTATTTCGTGATTGCTCCTATGTAGTTCTGAATGTGGTGCTGATGTCTTTTGATTTGTTTGATGTTGTTGAATGGTCCGGAGCGTTTTAGGTTGCTGATGGCTCCTTATTTTGCGTTGAATAAGTGGAGTACATGCGTGCTGAGGTAGCTGAGTTGCGCGAAAGGAATGTTGTGAATGCTCTCTGATTGTTGGTGTTTGAGTTGATTGGTATTGGAGTTGAGGAACTGTTGCGTTATGGTGTGCTGAAAGAAATGAAGGATGAATATTGGTGGTTGATTGTGGTGTATGGTGAGCATGTGTTTTTCTTACAACCTGAATGCTGATGATGTTTCTGATGTGTTTAGGAACCCGAAATGTAGAATGAATGTCAACGGGAGAATTTATATGAAGATGGTTACTTGCGAATGATGTGGATGAGATTGGCTGGAGCGTTTAATGGTTGGTGAGTATTTTGTGTTGAACTATTAATTGGGATGCATGGTGAGATTGTTCGTGGCTCGTAATAAAGAAAAAAATGTGTTTGCTACTCCTTGTATATGGCTGTTTTGATGATGATGAGTTGGTTCTGGAGTTGAGAAACTGATGCGAATTTTTGTGTCCTGTAAGAGCGTATGATTGTTTGTGGCTCGTAATAAAGAAAAAAATGTGTTTGCTACTCCTTGTATATGGCTGTTTTGATGATGATGAGTTGGTTCTGGAGTTGAGAAACTGATGCGAATTTTTGTGTCATGTAAGAGCGTATGATGAGAAATATATATTTGTGTGAAATGGGTGTTATTTAAGTAGAAAAAGTTATTAAAAAGGATACTTATGAGAATTGTTGAAGATGTTTGTTGCTGCGATTGAAATGCGAAATGTGTTTCAAATTGTCATTTTGACACAAGCGCTGTCAAATCGAAATGGTATGGCAGAAAGTAGTCAGGGAGGTTGGTAAAAGTTATTTTTTAATTTCCCAGTCAGCGCAATGACAATAAGGGGAATTATAGAAGAATCCAAAGAAGAGCCGGAGGGATGAGTAGACAAGGGAAGGAAAATTTAAAAGATCGAACCGGGAAAGAGCGAGTATCAAAAAAGGGATATCCGGAAGGTGGTTTTGGTATTTGCTATAAAGCAATCGAAGCATCATAATAGGAGCCTACCCCTAGGTGTTTCCGCGAAGACAGTACTAACTGACTGAGGGGTGGTTCTGGGTAGAGCGAGATAGGCTTGAAGAGATGGTTTTGTTGCTGAGATGTTTTTGTTGCTGAGAGTTACGGCTCGAAATATTTAAAAGACCCGTAGGGTAGTAAATGTGTGGGTAGAGGCTGAGGATTGGAAGGCTGGAGAAGATTGATAGGCCAAAGCGACGACCATAAAGGTTGTAGCAGCTAAAAATGTTTGGTTGGCGTATACAAAGTGGCCAAAAAATTCGTTGTGTTTTTTTTCAAATTTGAACAAAAGTCCTAGAATTTTATTACGCAGTGCGCAGGATTTTGACCTTTTTTTAGCAAGTAAGCCGGTGACTTAGAATTTTACGAGTGTTTAAACTAAATTCATCGTAAGTAAGCGGAAAAAAATAAAGGGATGAGTGATTAGTTTTTGTTTGGTAGTTTTTTGTATCAATACATAAAATTCGTCCGCTTTTGAATTGGGCGGTCACGGACGACTTCCAAGAAGTGGCTGCCGAACTTTTCGCTGTGAAGCTTAATTTCGCCAAAGAAGGCGGTTTTTTTCAAAGAAAGAAAAATAGACCCCATGACCAGCGTGCAGTGCCTATATATATATAGAACATCACATCAATGCCCTTGACGACATTAACAAGGGCATGTACATAGCCAAAGGGGTGGCCATTTTTGACCTTTGTTTGATCTTCGTACCAACCTAAACCTACACTATACCAGAAGTGGATAGCAGCAGCCTCAACAAATAAACAAATATTTTAAAATTATTTTGCTAGTATTTGATAAATTTTTTTTTTTTGCGTAATATTTTTTTTGATAAATTTTAGTAAATTGTAGAATTAGATGTATTTATAAAAACAAAACAAAAATCCAAAATAGAAAAAGAGAAAAAAAGTAGGGGAAGGGCGAAATAAAATTTTGAAGATTGCCCGTCTTTTGGTATCTTTCACTGTGGTGCAAAAAGTTAGACAAAAAAAAAACAGATTTCGCACATCAAAGTCACAATCGTCAGCATTCCTACATCGAGCTCTTTTTAGGTAGGGTCGGTGGCAGACGCGTGTTTTATTCAGTACCAGGACAAAAAGGTGCACAATTGCAAAAAGGGTTAAGGTACAGGGGTGGATTGGTGTACCCGAAGGCCGTTATTGGGGCGCTATATTTTAAATATTTTTTTTTGTTGATCCCCGTGACGAAGTCACCTTTTTCTTTTCCCTCCACCGCTATCATTTATTATAAACACAGTCGTTCATAGCCACAGTGACGAAGGCATCCTCCAACCCGCACCCCTGTAGTGGCTACCACACTACAGCTTAATATAGTCTCTGAGGTCACATGACTTTGACTATGTATTCGCAAATCAGTAGCGTTTTACATGTGAATTTGTATTTTGTGTTTATAATTCACACTCAGTCATTGTGGATATATTCCATAAAGGAAAGTGATTTAGCATATTGAAATTCGAGGAAAATCTCGATGGTGATAATAGGAATACTATTTAGAACCAAAGACTTCTCCACTACCGCAAAACCAGGGGTACGCAGTCTACCGAGAGACTCCTAACATTTTGAAGCTGTGCTTTCACGAGTTCGGCAGAATATTCCTCCTGTCCATTTTTCCTTACCGTTCCTATATTCCTAAATTCCTACCGATTAAATACCTTATTTGTAGCCGTACATTTGTGCGTGTAACTGACCGGACATTGGTTCCGTGTAACTGACCGGGCATTGGTTCCGTGTAACTCACCGGGCATTGGTTCCGTGTAACTGACCGGACATTGGTTCCGTGTAACTGACCGGACATTGGTTCCGTGTAACTGACCGGACATTGGTTCCGTGTAACTCACCGGACATCGGTTCCGTGTAACTGACCGGGCATTGGTTCCGTGTAACTGACCGGACATTGGTTCCGTGTAACTCACGGGCATTGGTTCCGTGTAACTGACCGGGCATTGGTTCCGTGTAACTCACCGGACATTGGTTCCGTGTAACTGACCGGAAATTGGTTCCGTGTAACTCAACGGACATTGGTTCCGTGTCCCTGACCGGGCATTGGTTCCGTGTAACTGACCGGACATTGGTTCCGTTTAACTGACCGGATATTGGTTCCGTGAAACTGACCGGACATTGGTTCCGTGTAACTGATGGGACATTGGTTCCGTGTAACTGACCGGACATTGGTTCCGTGTAACTGACCGGACATTGGTTCCTTGTAACTGACCGGGCATTGGTTCCGTGTAACTGACCGGACATTGGTTCCGTGTAATTGACCGGGCATTGGTTCCGTGTAACTCACCGGGCATTGGTTCCGTGTAACTGACCGGGCATTGGTTCCGTGTAACTCACCGGGCATTGGTTCCGTGTAACTGACCGGACATTGGTTCCGTGTAACTGACCGGACATTGGTTCCGTGTAACTGACCGGACATTGGTTCCGTGTAACTCACCGGACATCGGTTCCGTGTAACTGACCGGGCATTGGTTCCGTGTAACTGACCGGACATTGGTTCCGTGTAACTCACGGGCATTGGTTCCGTGTAACTGACCGGGCATTGGTTCCGTGTAACTCACCGGACATTGGTTCCGTGTAACTGACCGGAAATTGGTTCCGTGTAACTCAACGGACATTGGTTCCGTGTCCCTGACCGGGCATTGGTTCCGTGTAACTGACCGGACATTGGTTCCGTTTAACTGACCGGATATTGGTTCCGTGAAACTGACCGGACATTGGTTCCGTGTAACTGACGGGACATTGGTTCCGTGTAACTGACCGGACATTGGTTCCGTGTCCCTGACCGGGCATTGGTTCCGTGTAACTGACCGGACATTGGTTCCGTTTAACTGACCGGATATTGGTTCCGTGAAACTGACCGGACATTGGTTCCGTGTAACTGACGGACATTGGTTCCGTGTCCCTGACCGGGCATTGGTTCCGTGTAACTGACCGGACATTGGTTCCGTTTAACTGACCGGATATTGGTTCCGTGAAACTGACCGGACATTGGTTCCGTGTAACTGATGGGACATTGGTTCCGTGTAACTGACCGGACATTGGTTCCGTGTAACTGACCGGACATTGGTTCCGTGTAACTGACCGGGCATTGGTTCCGTGTAACTGACCGGACATTGGTTCCGTGTAATTGACCGGGCATTGGTTCCGTGTAACTCACCGGGCATTGGTTCCGTGTAACTCAAGGGACATTGGTTCCGTGTATCTGACCGGGCATTGGTTCCGTGTAACTCACCGGACATTGGCTCCGTGTAACTGACCGGGCATTGGTTCCGTGTAACTCACCGGGCATTGGTTCCGTGTAACTGACTGGACATTGGTTCCGTGTAACTGACCGGACATTGGTTCCGTGTAACTGACCGGACATTGGTTCCGTGTTACTCACCGGACATTGGTTCCGTGTAACTGACCGGGCATTGGTTCCGTGTAACTGACCGGACATTGGTTCCGTGTAACTCACCGGACATTGGTTCCGTGTAACTGACCGGGCATTGGTTCCGTGTAACTGACCGGACATTGGTTCCGTGTAACTGACCGGACATTGGTTCCGTGTAACTGACCGGATATTGGTTCCGTGTAACTGACCGGACATTGGTTCCGTGTAACTGACCGGACATTGGTTCCGTGTAACTGACCGGGCATTGGTTCCGTGTAACTGACCGGACATTGGTTCCGTGTAACTGACCGGACATTGGTTCCGTGTAACAGCCGGACATTGGTTCCGTGAATATACATAACTTTAAGTTAAGATTTAAGATTAAAGAATTCCTGTTAAATATTGCTTGGATTATATGACGTATATTTACTATACCGAATCTATGTACATTATTTGAATTATGTAACTTATATTTGTAATAAATAATTAACTTCTGTTTGTAACCTAAAACCTATTAAATTAAAGGTAATAAATAAAGTGTTATTTTCTATAACAGGAGTTTTACATCTTTTCTTCGGCTGACCCTGGAACTGCTGAAGCTACCTCAGCTATAGATAAAAAAGGACAACTCTTACAATGGCGCCCGAGCAGGAACCTCAATAGAGGTTATACCAGGAAATCCGACCAGACCAGAAACATCACCGTGCCGATTACCAGTTACCAGGACCCGAATACCGACCACCAGCTACCCGCTTCCCGGATCATCGTATTCTTAAGACCCGTTACCGATACCGTCCCGTTTTTTTTAACTTAAGAATACTGATCACCGTTTACCTGGTAACATCGTCCGATTCCAGAAAACCATGGATCCAGAAGAAAACAAGGATCAAGGCCAGCACTTGGAAGTTACGGATCCTGACCCGTCTGCAAATTTGCATTGGATTTACTTACTGCGCAAAAACGAACTTATAGAGATGTTGCAGGCAAGGGGGTTGCCCACCGATGGAAAACTAAAAGAGCTCCGACAATTGTTCAGTCAGAGTATCAAGGAAGCCAGAACCCGAGCTTCAACCCAGAACCTGTGTGATGAGCTAGAGAAGCTCACGCAAGACCGAGAATATGGTGATCCAGACTCTTCGCCTGAACCAAAAACCGTTGAGCATAAACAGATCCAGACAAAACCAACAATGAGGACGGAGCAATCCATTCCAATGCAGGGTGCATTCGACGAGAGAAGTAGTACAGTACCGGCACGCACCCCACTACAACAAAACGTCTCTGGGGCAGGACCGTTCATAACCGTAAATTCGCCAGGAGGTGCAACCATCTCCACATACACCACCGCCGCATGACCGCACGGAGCGATCATCTACGAGCTACAAAGCCGAAGTCATGAACACGGTACGCAAATGGGGTTTGAAGTTCTAGGGGTCAGGAAACCCGCTCGAATTTATCGAACGATTTGAGGAGCTGGCCAACTCCTATGACATCCCGCTCGACCAAATTGCTTGGACATTTCCAGAAATTTTTGGTGGTAATGCTCTAGAGTGGCTCCGGGTTAATCGATCAACTTTTCAGACATGGGCTCAATTCCACAATTCGTTTGTACGGTTCTTCCTTACCGCTCGGTACGTGCATAAACTAGAAGATGAGATCATGCGCAAGAAACAAGGCCCGCGGGAGAAGGCTAAAGAGTTCATTCCGGCAGCGCTATACCTGATGAAACAACATCCCCGTATGAGCAATGAGGATAACCTAGAGCGGATTTATGATAGTCTGAGACCGGAATACAGGTTGTACATTAAACGCCGGGAATTCCAGACAATCGATGACCTGATGGAACTAGCCGAGGAGTACGAATACATTCGGGGTGAAGACCGAACCGTCCGACTCAGTCCCGCCGTACCGACACCCGTTCCTGCCTGATGGACCCCACCAGAAAGAAGACCTCTGCAGTCAAGTTACGTTCCACCACCTCACGGCACCCCAACCGCCGCCGCCAGCACTGCATACGATAGAAAATCGCATTGTTGGAGATGCAAACAACGAGGACACAATAACGCAAATTGCAATCGCCCGTTCCGGATGTTTTGTTCTTTCTGCGGAGAGGACGGGCGGCTTTCAAAGGATTGCTCTTGCCACCCTGCCGTGTCTGCTATGCTGTCAACCGTTCCGGCCAATTCCGTACAATCCCGACCGAAGCCGTCGATGCCAGATTACGCTGAAAACGAGACAATTTCCATGCATGTACAAGGTCCCAGTACCATCCACCCGCTAACCAATCCAGACCTGTCACCAGAAGCCGAAGCCCTAGATTCTGTGGATAGAGGTTGCCATATTACGACCATAGGGCAAGCCGCCCAGGGTGAAAGTGAAGAGAGCCGGACGGATCCCCGCTGTTTCATCCCCGTCAGTATCGGAGAGCAAACATGGAATGCTCTAATCGATACGGGAGCTACAAAGACGTTTATTAGTCTCGCATTGCGGAACACTGCGTCAACTAAAAACCCCCGTCCGATACCAGCGTTCTGCAATACATTTAGAAAATGGGAACCTGATTGTCGCTAGGGAGCATTATCTAGCAACTCTACAGTTTGGCAAACAATCGGTGACTGGAGAGGTCTCGTTGCTAGAGGACCTTATGGAGGAAGCTGTGATCGGTATGGATTTCCTGAGGAAAGCAGGGTAAACCATGACATTGGGGAGTTGCGAGACTAACAAAATAGACACTTCCAGATCTGTGAAGCTGGGACTCATTGGTAGCAACAATTTAGACCCAAGTGACCAATCTCAGCTAAAAGAATTCTTGAGCAACGAGTTGCCTACATTCGACCGACTGCCACCCATCTGCAACGTTGCTGTTCATACTTTTCGTCTCAAAAACGAACAACCGTTTAAACAGCGCTACTACCCCCGCAACCCTGCAATGACCGACGAAAATCTCCGAGGACAAGGAGGACCAAGAGCGACTAGTGACCAGAAAAGGAAACCGAATATAATCGTCCAAAACGTAGAAAGACTTCCCGACCATCCAACTCTGGTGGCTGATCTTCGATTCCGAATCGATGTCCACAAGTTGGAGAAGCTACCAGAGCGTCCATCCCAAACTTGGCAGCAACAGGAAATCCATGCCAGACTAGCTGCAGCAGAGAACAAATGGAAGACAAGGCAAATGATTATGGACAAACCGACCGAGGAAGCACCGAAAGAAGATTTCCTACCGATTCCCCGAACTACACTTGACTCTCAATTGTTGTCGTGCCAGGCAAAACGAACGGTTACACCAAAGTTTGCACCAGTTAGCAAGGCGCCGCCGTCAAAGACGTTGGCAGCGGTAAGCTCCTCTAACACCGCTTCAGCCAGCCCACCGATACCAGAAGATCCCTTTGCAGGGATAGACATAATGACTCATCACCGTTTCCGTCCTTATTATCGCCGGCAAAGTTTTTTCATAAAATTCTCCTTTGGTAGCATCCATGTCTGGATACAAAAACCAGGCACAGCAACCTTGACTTTTGGTGCTCAAACCAAAATTGTGAATTTTCCAGTCCAGTTGAAGTCAAGGAAGAACAAGTAAAGATTGTTTAGGAATTTTAAGTTAAAATTATTTCCGTTTTGATATTTTTGAATTATGGAATTATATTTATTTTGTTGCATAAAAACCAACAAGTAGTTAATAAAAAAAAAAAAAAAAAAAAAACACCCTGAATTGAAAAAAATAAACCTGAAACTGAATTTTTTTTAGAACGAGAAAGTCCTCGTCCACCGAAGGAGGAGGAGAGTGTGATGAAGTCACCTTTTTCTTTTCCCTTCACCGCTATCATTTATTATAAACACAGTCGTTCATAGCCACAGTGACGAAGGCATCTTCCAACCCGCACCCCTGTAGTGGCTACCACACTACAGCTTAAAATAGTCTCTGAGGTCACATGACTATGTATTCGCAAACCAGTAGCGTTTTACATGTGAATTTGTATTTTGTGCTTATAATTCACACTCAGTCATTGTGGATATATTCCATAAAGGAAAGTGATTTAGCACATTGAAATTCGAGGAAAATCTCGATGGTGATAATAGGAATACTATTTAGAACCAAAGACTTTTCTCCACTACCGGAAAACCAGGGGTACGCAGTGTACCGAGAGATTCCTAACATTTTGAAGCTGTGCTTTCACGAGTTCGGCAGAATATTCCTCCTGTCTATTTTTCCTTACCGTTCCTATATTCCTAAATTCCTACCGATTAAATACCTTATTTGTAGCCGTACATTTGTGCGCAGTGTTGCCGAATCTTATGATTTATCATGATTTTCATGATTTTTCACTCTCATCTCATGAAATCATGAATTCCTTGAATATCTCATGATTTTTTTTATATTTTTCTCAAAAAAAAACAAGAGATAAAATATTTTCTAAGCAAATGAAGCGAATTTTCTATGATAGCGACCCATGCAACTCCCTTGTTATAATTTAAGAAGATTCAAACAACAACCTATTCAACCTTCATGTAACAAAAATGACAGTCAAAGAAAAACGAACAAAACAAAAACAAGGAAATCAAAAAAAAAAAAAAGAACAGCAAACCGTTTACAGTTATTTTAATGTGTTGTTCTTTTGTTTTGATTCGGGATTCAGTTCGTTTAAGTAAAACAGTATGGACAATTTTTAATTAAAAAGAAAAAGAATATATCAGAAATCCCAAAATCTGGGAAAAATTTTGAACAATATCAGGAACAAGAGTCAACAACAAGCGCTGGCGCTGGAGTTCTCGCAAATCCTCAATCTGCTCTGGGACCAAGCAACAACGTTACTGGGACTGCAGAATGTTTGGTACAAACTATACCATCCCCTACGCCTACGTTATCTGTTCCAGAGACCGTAGCAGTTGAAGTAGAAGATGACGATTTAACTACCCCAAGAAAGAAACCGAGATACGAACAAATTTATACAAAAAAGTGGGAAGAGCTCTCTTTTTGTAAAAAATGGATTCAAAGAAGTGAGAAAGGTAGGAGTTTAATAACAATTTAAATGTATAAACCGCCCTATAAGTTAAAATCTAAAAGAAAACCCACATGAAAGTCACCAAATTTTTTTTTAAATAGGAAACAAATTCACACACTTCAAGATTTGCAAGGTTGATTTAAAAACAAGTATGGGTGTGAAAAGCCTACAACGTCACGCAGAATCTTCAAAACATAAAACAAATTCAAGAATTGCTGTCACGGCTGACAGCATCCTGGACATGGACACATTTAGAATATCTTTGAGGAGAAAGGTTGCAGAAGATGAGATAAAACTGTGTATCTTCCTCACTGAGCATAACTTAGCATTCAATCTCATGGAACATTTGCCAGGCCTCATAAAGAATATTTGCAGTGATTCTGAAGTCGCAAAAAATGTTCACTGTAGTCGCACTAAAGCCACTGCAATTATAAGGCACGTAACTGGTGCACATAATTTTGAAAATCTTTGTTCATTAATGAGAACAAAAAAAATTTCTGTGATTATCGATGAATCAACTGATATAAGTGCTACAAAATATTTATGTGTGTTGTAAGAATGTCTAAAGATTTTAAGATTCATGATTTTTTTTATAATCTGTTTACTGTAGATAAAGCAGATGCCAAAACAATTTATGATATTCTTGTAACTAGTTTTAATAAAAACGATATTGATTATAAAATCAACTTGATTGGTTTTGGTGCCGATGGAGCTGCAGTGATGATGGGAGTGAACTCATCAGTTCGGACTTATTTACAAGCCGATGTTCCAAATTTATTTATAATGAAATGCATTTGTCACTCCTTTCATCTCTGTGCTTCATATGCATGTTCCAATTTGCCATCAAGTCTTGAAGACTTATGTCGAGATGTTTACAACTATATTCAAAACAGTCCTAAGAGAATTGCCGCATTTAAGACGTTTCAAACTATCTTAGAGATAAAACCAAACAAAATTTTGCACTATTCACAGACGCGTTGGCTTTCAAGATTAGAAGTTGTTAATTGAATTCTCATGCAATACGATGCTTTAAAGGCATATTTTAACGAAGCAACAAAGACTGACAACTTACTGTCAAGCAAAACAATTTTAAATATGCTTACTGACCCCATTCATTACATGTATCTATGTTTCCTTAGTTTTGTCTTACCTTTTTTTACTAAACTTAATAAATGCATGCAATCAGAAAAGCCAAAAATTCAAGAAATGTACAATGAAGTAACGACAGCCTTAAAGTCATTATTAAGTTGCTATTTAAAAAAAAGATATATTGACAGCACAAATATAAAAAACATTGATTATGTCAACCCAAGAAATCAACTTTCGTATGAAGAAATGTATTACGGTGTTAAGGTATCTCTTTTTTTGGAAAAAGTTACAATTGAAAAACAAGTGCTACAAGGCTTTCAATGCCGTTGTTTGTCTTTCTTAGTTGAAGGTACTAAACAAATTTACTCAAGATTTAATTTTAACAATAGTGTCTTCAAAGATATGGAATCTTTGTCTCCTATGAATGTTGTAGACAAAAAAGTATCAATTTTTCCCCTTATTAAACATTTTCCAAATTTAGTAGCTGAAGATTGTTTTCAGGAAATAGATAATGAGTGGAGAATGCTTGTTAATTCAAACATTAAAGTAAATGCCAAAGTAATAAACGACATAGAAGAATTCTGGCAATATGTTGGAAAAATTAAACTGGCCGACGATAGCTTGGCATATCCAATTCTGACGAAATTTATTTTTGAAATTTTTTCATTGCCACATTCTTCAGCTAATACTGAACGGGTTTTTTCAAAGGTTACGCTTCTCAAAACCAAAATAAGTAATCGACTAGAAGTCGATTCAATCATAGGGCTTATTCATACAAATGACCTCACAACAAATCAGGACTGTTTTGATTATAAAGTTACTAAGCCCTGATTGACAAATATTTTAGCAAAGCTTACAATCAGTAAATTTTTTAATATTATTTTTTCGTTTATATAATAATATAATATATATGAATAATTTATTTATTTTATTTTTGAAGCTTAATAAAATGAAATTGTCTAATTTATGTGAATCATAAGCATAGAGAAATTATTTAAACAGGGAGATGTGCCTTGCTTTGACAATGCCCACAAGCTGAGCTGTCAAATCATTGACGATTTCGACACATGTTAGCATATCCTCATTTGACCATAGAGGAATAAGACGAAGAGGGAAGAAGAAAGAAGTGTTCTTAATCATTCACGGACACCACAACAACAACTTTGTTTTTATTGGGTTTTGGGAACGTACGAAACATTTTCCTCTTTATAATTCTTCCTCTATGATCTTAAGTTTGCAGTGATTTTTGTATGCTTAACGAGGAAAAACCAATCTCATGATTGTTTTTTGTTATCTCATGAAAAAAATCATGATATTTTTTTTATTTAATCGGCAACACTGTTTGTGCGTGTAACTGACCGGACATTGGTTCCGTGTAACTGATCGGGCATTGGTTCCGTGTAACTGACCGGACATTGGTTCCGTGTAACTGACCGGACATTGGTTCCGTGTAACTGACCGGACATTGGTTCCGTGTAACTGACCGGACATTGGTTCCGTGTAACTGACCGGACATTGGTTCCGTGTAACTCACCGGGCATTGGTTCCGTGTAACTGACCAGACATTGGTTCCGTGTAACTGACCGGACATTGGTTCCGTGTATCTGACCGGGCATTGGTTCCGTGTAACTGACCGGACATTGGTTCCGTGTAACTGACTGGGCATTGGTTCCGTGTAACTGACCGGACATTGGTTCCGTGTAACTGACCGGACATTGGTTCCGTGTAACTGACCGGACATTGGTTCCGTGTAACTGACCGGACATTGGTTCCGTGTAACTGACCTCACATTGGTTCCGTGTAACTGACCGGATATTGGTTCCGTGTAACTGACCGGACATTGGTTCCGTGTAACTGACCGGGCATTGGTTCCGTGTAACTGACCGGACATTGGTTCCGTGTAACTGACCGGACATTGGCTCCGTGTAACTGACCGGACATTGGTTCCGTGTAACTGACCGGACATTGGTTCCGTGTAACTGACCGGACATCGGTTCCGTGTAACTGACCAGACATTGGTTCCGTGTAACTGACCGGACATTGGTTCCGTGTACCTGACCGGGCATTGGTTCCGTGTAACTGACCGGACATTGGTTCCGTGTAACTGACCGGGCATTGGTTCCGTGTAACTCACCGGGCATTGGTTCCGTGTAACTCACCGGACATTGGTTCCGTGTAACTGACCGGGCATTGGTTCCGTGTAACTCACCGGACATTGGTTCCGTGTAACCGACCGGGCATTGGTTCCATGTAACTCACCGGGCATTGGTTCCGTGTAACTGACCGGACATTGGTTCCGTGTAACTGACCGGACATTGGTTCCGTGTAACTGACCGGACATTGGTTCCGTGTAACTCACCGGACATTGGTTCCGTGTAACTGACCGGGCATTGGTTCCGTGTAACTGACCGGACATTGGTTCCGTGTAACTGACCGGACATTGGTTCCGTGTAACTGACCGGGCATTGGTTCCGTGTAACTGACCGGACATTGGTTCCGTGTAACTGACCGGACATTGGTTCCGTGTAACTGACCGGACATTGGTTCCGTGTAACTGACCGGACATTGGTTCCGTGTAACTGACCTCACATTGGTTCCGTGTAACTGACCGGACATTGGTTCCGTGTAACTGACCGGGCATTGGTTCCGTGTAACTGACCGGACATTGGTTCCGTGTAACTGACCGGACATTGGTTCCGTCTATCAGCCGGACATTGGTTCCGTGAGTATAACTATAAGTTAAGATTTAAGATTAAAGAATTCCTGTTAAATATTATTTTTATTATATAACGTATATTTACTATACCGAATCTATGTACATTATTTGAATTATATAACTTATATTTGTAATAAATAATTAACTTCTGTTTGTAACCTAAAACCTATTGAATTAAAGGTAATAAATAAAGTGTTATTTTCCTTAACCGGAGTTTTACGTCTTTTCTTCGGCTGACCCTGAAACTGCTGAAGCTACTTCAGCTATAGATAAAAAAGGACAACTCTTACATCCCTTTTTTTTTGTTCTGTTTTGCTCTTTTGCCGGATATTCAATAAAAAAAACGAAAATACAAAAAAAAGCATTATAATTAAGGGGAATAAGCTTACCAAATTATTTTTAGTTTAGTTAAAGTTATGTATATGGTTCAATGTTAGGGAGTTCTCCATTTTTTTTGTCGAATTTTAAGTTTTTTTGGTTATTTTAAGTTGAATTTTGCTTTTAATGGTTTATTTATTTTGTTTATTATTGAATAGTAATATATTATTTATTTAATTTTGTTCTTTTTATGTGGCTTCTTATTTCTTTTATTGTTATTTAGTTTGTATACTTTTTATCCACATTCCATTTTATCCGTAAATTTTTCTTTTAATAAAGTATGTATAAATAACGCCAACCATTCGTCTATTTTTTGCGAACCATCTGTTAGCCTGATGGTATTTGGAAGAAATTTTCAGGGGGTAAAGTGAGGCTGGCGAAGAAGATCGGGTGAAGGAGATGACCTGATTGTAGATTCCCATGCTTTCGTTGGGGGAGCCCGAAAAATCCCGCATACGGACTCCAGGAAGGGAGGGTACAGCAACCCTGCAACAACACCAGCAGGTTCAAAGTGTGGTAGGTCATTAGTGGTGGTAATCGTTATGTTATAATTCCTTTGGTGGTGGTAATCTTTTTGTCTTAATTCCTTCGGTGGTGGTAATTTCTTTGTTCCATTTCATTGGTGGTGGTATTTATTTATTTGTATTATTTCCTTGGTGGTGGTTTCCTCTCCCTCTCTATCCTTACGGCACGATGTATGTTTTTGTTATTGGCCTTCGTCTGTCCTTGGGACAAGATCCCCCCTATTCCGTCGAGCTGAGCCGAGCCTTGCAAGCGTGCCATGTCCCTAGGATCAGACAATCCCCCACTTCCCCAACAGATGTATGATAGTGCGGTCGACATCCACGCCTTCTACCTCCAATGTTGCCACCCTTTCAATAGTTACCTTTCCTATCACCTATTCCCCTCTTTTTTCAACTTTTAGTGACATTTGCGATCCCATTTTGCCTCATACTTACCTCTTTTAACCTTTCTGAACCATCCAACTTACCTACTTAACCTAACCTACTGACCTCAAAATTCCACTTTCCGGTTCCGCTTCTACAACCTACCTCAGCTCCATATACGAGTTCCTGCTTCCCATATCCGTTCTAACTTACCAATCCCAACCATATTCCAACTGCCATTTCAATTGCAGCTCCCATTCCGTTTATTGCCTGTCATTTTTATTTCCACTTCCTGCCATTCCTATATTCAAATTCGAATCCAACTCCCTTCAAATAGCTGCCAGCAACAAAATGGCGCCCAACGCATTAGTCCTAGTCTATTGTCCTTAATTATGTCAGCGAACCTGTTCCCGATGTCACAATCAAGCATTCGTAAGTCATGTTTAGGATTGCTCCGAGAATGCTTGAACATTTGCGACGAAATGTTTGATGATGCCATCGAGAGCAGGCCAAGCTGACGTGCGTGTCCTGAATGTATTAGGTTTTGTTGTCCCCGATGACTTCAACAGGCGAAGCGTAAATCGTACCCATGATTGCTCCTGAGAAAGCCTGATTACTCGCGACGCAGAGTTTGGACGTCGTCATCGAGGGCAAACAAAAGAAATAAAAATTTGCTTTATTACTGTCGTTGCGCGATGCGAAGGTTTCATAAGTCTTCATTTGGAAGGTCAAACGTACCAATGGAATCGCGACGGAAGCTTCGTATTGCGCAACACAAGTAACGTCCTTCTAGCCCCACATTTGGTCTTGTCGTTGGAGCTAAAGCGAATCGTAAGTCTTGACCAGGATGGTTTTTAGAATGCCTGATCAAACGCGAAGTTGTCGACTGGCTCCGGCGACAACAGCAGATGTGGATTCGTTATGTCTTTATGTCGTTATTTAAATGTTTGAATCTGGCACACTTTAAATGAACGGAGAAGAAAAACGAAACATGGGAGTTGATTTTAGGTCAATCTCAGTCGACAAACAAGCTGACCACCGGAAGCAACCGCCTCAAAACGCCCCCGACTTAAATGAAAAAAAAATACATACAAAAGAGTAATAATAAAATATATATCAATAATTCCATTAAAGAAATAAAAGAATTATACCAACTTTAAGAATTTCAAAACAATTATCTTCCTTTAATTAGTATATTAGAAAGCATTAGTTTAAGGTATAATGCATGTTGGGTTGTTGGTCTACAAGTTGTGTGTTGATTTCGAATATGAAAATATAAAATTTAATTAATTAAGAACCAAATTTTATTTTAATTATAAATGTTTATTTATTTATATACGTTACACAACTTATTTAGGTGTTGATATTTTATTTTAACGCGACGCGTTTCGAAAACAAAGTTTCATGGTCAAGCGCTTCGGAATTATTTATATTTTTTGACGTTTCGTCTTTGGTGTTAATGACGATGATTATTTGTCTCCCTTTATTGTTTCAAGTATTGTTCTTTAGATCGTTTTTGTTTCATGTATTAATGTTAGTTGATTTGTTCTTGTCTCTTTCTGTTGTTTTAAATGTTTTAAGTTTAAGTGCAGTGTTGTATAGTGGGTTCGTTTTGAATAATAGTTGGTCGTTTAAGACTCTGTCTTCTTCTGTTTTGTTTGCTTTATATATTTCGAACTCTTCAAGTGCGTCGAGTAGTCTGCCCTTTTTGCACAGGTGCAAGGCAGAAAGGTTCGTATCAAATTCAGTATAGTTGTGATTGTTATCTATAAGATGTGTTGCTTAATTTGATTTGGTTTTTTGTTTTGATATATGTTCTGTGAATCGTTCGTAAAAAGATCGTCCCGTCTGTCCGATATAATATTTATTACAGTCATCGCATTTGATTTTATAGAGGCCGGATTTTGATTTGAGATCAATTTTTGATTTTGGTTTTAAAATCTTTTGTATGTTATTGTTTGTTTTGACGATATGTTTATGTTTAGTTTTTTAAATTCGTTTCTTATTATATTTGGCAGTGTTGGTGTAATCTATTGATATGTACTTTGGGTTTTGTGTTATTTCATTGTTATTGTTTTTGTGTTTATTTTTCTGTTTATTCACTATTTTGTCTATTGTTTCTGGTAGGAATCCATTGGATATTGCTATTTGTTTTATTGTTTTTAATTCGTTTCGGTAATCCGCTGCATCCATAGGTACGGTAAGAAGTCTGTGTACCACTGAATTGTACGCTGCCATTTTTTGAGAGTGTGGGTGATGTGATTCATTGTGTATTGTGATGTCTGTTGTTGTGGGTTTCCTATATTTTTTGTATTTGAGTTAGTTGTTATACTTTTTTATTGTTAAATCTAAAAAGTTGATCTCATCTTCATTTTCTATTTCTGCTGTAAATTTAATTTTGTCATTTATGCCATTTATGTAGTTCTTGAGAATTTCAATTTGTCTGTGTGTGCCGTTGAACATCTAATAGATAACAATCACAACTATACTGACTTTGATACGAACCTTTCTGCCTTCCACCTGTGCAAAAAGAGCAGACTACTCGACGCACTTGAAGTGTTCGAAATATACAAAGCAAACAAAACAGAAGAAGACAGAGTTTTAAACTACAAACTATTATACAACACTGCACTTAAACTTAAAACTTTTTTAAACAACAGAAAGAGGCAAGATCAATTCAACTAACATTAATACATGAAACAAAAACGAACTAAAGAACAATACTTGAAAAAATAAAGGGAGACAAATAATCATCGTCATTAACACCAAAGACGAAACGTCAAAAAATATAAATAATTCCGAAGCTCTTGACAATGAAACTTTGTTTTCGAAACGCGTCGCGTTAAAATAAAATATTAAGACCTAAATAAGTTGTTTAACGTATATAAATAAATAAACATTTATAATTAAAATAAAATTTGGTTTTTAATTAATTAAATTTTATATTTTCATATTCGAAATTAAGGTATAAGATAGTAGTAATATTAGTAAGTTATAAGTTATAAGAAGTAAGCAATACCTTGTTATAAGTAGAGTATTTAATCGTTTTTTTTTGTCAGATAGTTTCTAGTTTTGTTAGTCTTATATATTCATTAGATAGGAATAAGTTAGTAGTTATAGTTATATTAAGCATTAGAATAGTTAGTTTTTATTTCCTTTCTCGTTCTTGAGATTTATATATTAAGATACTTTAGATAGGAATAAGTTAGCATAAGTGGTAATATATAAATAATATCTAGTTTTATAAGTTAAAATATTTTATGTATCTCATTTCTTTTATTGTATTTAACTGAATTTACTTCTTAGTGTATTTGAAAAAGATTATGTGTAGATAAATAGTTTTAAATTAAGTGTTATTTCCTCTTCTTTTTACTATATTAGCATACCTAGTTTTTTATTTAATTATTTTTGTCGTTATTGAAGATTTATTTGTTTTTGAGTGTCGTTTCGTTCCAAAATCCTTCTGATATTGGCGTCCTCGGCTAGAGATAGATTCAGTTGGGGATGAGACCTAGGAAACAAAAAGAAACAAACATTAATAAATTGTTTAAAATAGAAAATAGAAATATCACTCGCTCCTTTTCTAGATATTTTAACTTAAAGTTAGTAGAAATGGTACCAGTAAGGCGCACTCCAGTTGCTAAAGCGCAACCCTCGTCGGCAGACGTGTCTGGCAACCAGCACCAGCTTCCATCCCAACCTCCTGCACTTCCTCAACAGATGTATGATAGTGTGGTCGACATCCACGCCTTCTACCTCTTCCTTCCAATGTTGTCACCCTTTAAATAGTTACCCCTCCTATCACCTATTCCCCCCTTTTTTCAACTTTTAGTGACATTTACGATCCCATCTTCCCTCATACTTACCTCTTTTTACCTTTCTGAACCATCCAACTTACCTACTTAACCTAACCTACTGACCTCAAAATTCCACTTTCCGGTTCCGCTTCTACAACCTACCTCAGCTCCATATACGAGTTCCTGCTTCCCATATCCGTTCTAACTTACCAATCCCAACCATATTCCAACTGCCATTTCAATTGCAGCTCCCATTCCGTTTATTGCCTGTCATTTTTATTTCCACTTCCTGCCATTCCTATATTCAAATTCGAATCCAACTCCCTTCAAATAGCTGCCAGCAACAAAATGGCGCCCAACGCATTAGTCCTAGTCTATTGTCCTTAATTATGTCAGCGAACCTGTTCCCGATGTCACAATCAAGCATTCGTAAGTCATGTTTAGGATTGCTCCGAGAATGCTTGAACATTTGCGACGAAATGTTTGATGATGCCATCGAGAGCAGGCCAAGCTGACGTGCGTGTCCTGAATGTATTAGGTTTTGTTGTCCCCGATGACTTCAACAGGCGAAGCGTAAATCGTACCCATGATTGCTCCTGAGAAAGCCTGATTACTCGCGACGCAGAGTTTGGACGTCGTCATCGAGGGCAAACAAAAGAAAAAAAAATTTGCTTTATTACTGTCGTTGCGCGATGCGAAGGTTTCGTAAGTCTTCATTTGGAAGGTCAAACGTACCAATGGAATCGCGACGGAAGCTTCGTATTGCGCAACGCAAGTAACGTCCTTCTAGCCCCACATTTGGTCTTGTCGTTGGAGCTAAAGCGAATCGTAAGTCTTGACCAGGATGGTTTTTAGAATGCCTGATCAAACGCGACGTTGTCGACTGGCTCCGGCGACAACAGCAGATGTGGATTCGTTATGTCTTTATGTCATTATTTAAATGTTTGAATCTGGCATACTTTAAATGAACGGAGAAGAAAAACCAAACATGGGAGTTGATTTTAGGTCAATCTCAGTCGACAAACAAGCTGACCACCGGAAGCAACCGCTTCAAAACGCCCCCGACTTAAATGAAAAAAAAATACATACAAAAGAGTAATAATTAAATATATATCAATAATTCCATTAAAGAAATAAAAGAATTATACCAACTTTAAGAATTTCAAAACAATTATCTTCCTTTAATTAGTATATTAGAAAGCATTAGTTTAAGGTATAATGCATGTTGGGTTGTTGGTCTCCAAGTTGTGTGTTGATTTCGAATATGAAAATATAAAATTTAATTAATTAAGAACTAAATTTTATTTTAATTATAAATGTTTATTTATTTATATACGTTACACAACTTATTTAGTTGTTGATATTTTATTTTAACGCGACGCGTTTCTCAAACAAAGTTTCATGGTCAAGCGCTTCGGAATTATTTATATTTTTTGACGTTTCGTCTTTGGTGTTAATGACGATGATTATTTGTCTCCCTTTATTGTTTCAATTATTGTTCTTTAGTTCGTTTTTGTTTCATGTATTAATGTTAGTTGATTTGTTCTTGTTTCTTTCTGTTGTTTTAAATGTTTTAAGTTTAAGTGCAGTGTTGTATAGTGGGTTCGTTTTGAATAATAGTTAGTCGTTTAAGACTCTGTCTTCTTCTGTTTTGTTTGCTTTATAAATTTCGAACTCTTCAAGTGCGTCGAGTAGTCTGCCCTTTTTGCACAGGTGCAAGGCAGAAAGGTTCGTATCAAAGTCAGTATAGTTGTGATTGTTATCTATAAGATGTGTTGCTTAATTTGATTTAGTTTTTTTGTTTTGGTATATGTTCTGTGAATCGTTCGTAAAAAGATCGTCCCGTCTGTCCGATATAATATTTATTACAGTCATCGCATTTGATTTTATAGAGGCCGGATTTTGATTTGAGATCAATTTTTGATTTTGGTTTTAAAATCTTTTGTATGTTATTGTTTGTTTTGACGATATGTTTATGTTTAGTTTTTTAAAATCGTTTCTTATTATATTTGGCAGTGTTGGTGTAATCTATTGATATGTACTTTGGGTTTTGTGTTACTTCATTGTTATTGTTTTTGTGTTTATTTTATTGTTTATTCACTATTTTGTCTATTGTTTCTGGTAAGAATCCATTGTATATTGCTATTTGTCTTATTGTTTTTAATTCGTTTCGGTAATCCGCTGCATCCATAGGTATGGTAAGAAGTCTGTGTAACATTGAATTGTACGCTGCCATTTTTTGAGAGTGTGGGTGATGTGATTCATTGTGTATTGTGATGTCTGTTGTTGTGAGTTTCCTATATTTTTTGTATTTGAGTTAGTTGTTATACTTTTTTATTGTTAAATCTAAAAAGTTGATCTCATCTTCATTTTCTATTTCTGCTGTAAATTTAATTTTGTCATTTATGCCATTTATGTAGTTCTTGAGAATTTCAATTTGTCTGTGTTTGCCGTTGAACATCTTATAGATAACAATCACAACTATACTGACTTTGATACGAACCTTTCTGCCTTGCACCTGTGCAAAAAGGGCAGACTACTCGACGCACTTGAAGAGTTCGAAATATACAAAGCAAACAAAACAGAAGAAGACAGAGTTTTAAACGACAAACTATTATACAACACTGCACTTAAAACTTTTTTAAACAACAGAAAGAGACAAGATCAATTCAACTTACATTAATACATGAAACAAAAACGAACTAAAGAACAATACTTGAAACAATAAAGGGAGACAAATAATCATCGTCATTAACACCAAAGACGAAACGTCAAAAAATATAAATAATTCCGAAGCGCTTGACAATGAAACTTTGTTTTCGAAACGCGTCGCGTTAAAATAAAATATTAACACCACCTAAATAAGTTGTGTAACGTATATAAATAAATAAACATTTATAATTAAAATAAAATTTGGTTTTTAGTTAATTAAATTTTATATTTTCATATTCGATATTAAGGTATAAGATAGTAGTAATATTAGTAAGTTATAACTTATAAGAAGTAAGCAATACCTTGTTATGAGTAGAGTATTTAATCGTTTTTTTTTTGTCAGATAGTTTCTAGTTTTGTTAGTCTTATATATTCATTAGATAGGAATAAGTTAGTAGTTTTAATTATATTAAGCATTAGAATAGTTAGTTTTTATTTCCTTTCTCGTTCTTGAGATTTATATATTAAGATACTTTAGATAGGAATAAGTTAGCATAAGTGGTAATATATAAATAATATCTAGTTTTATAAGTTAAAATATTTTATGTATCTCATTTCTTTTATTTTATTTAACTGAATTTACTTCTTAGTGTATTTGAAAAAGATTAAGTGTAGATAAATAGTTTTAAATTAAGTGTTAGTTCTTCTTCTTTTTACTATATTAGCATACCTGGGTTGGGTACGTTTTGTCGAAAATCGTTTCACCGAATATCGTTTTACCGAATAACGTTTGACCGAAAAACGTTTCATCGAAACTACGTTTTGCCGAAAAATGGTTTGCCGAATCACGTTTGACCGAATTTCGTACTATTTTCTTAATACTAAATGATACTATTCATTTCCATATGAATCAGGGGGTCAAATGATGAGAATCACCAAGAACGAAATTTCGTACTATTTTTCCGATTTCTTCACTACTATTTTTGTAGGTATAAAAGACATCCATAGGAAATCCAGTTGGAAAATTGTTCGTCGAATTGAGAGTATATAAGGAGGTGTGCTGATCGATTTTTTCATTTGACAGTATATGGATCAACGGTCTGATCCATAAACTTTCTCTACTCAATTTTCCAGCAACATTAATAAAAATAATCTATAGTTTTCTTTCTTCCAGGTCCTTCTTCGTCCAAATTGAAAACAGCCAGTCAACAACCAAAGCCATCAGAGCAGGAGTAGCGCAAGGATCCAAGCTAGGACCATACCTCTATAGTATATTCACTTCTGATCAGCCACAGCCCGAGAACGCGATGAATCTACTGTATGCAGATGACTCACTCACATACGCCAAATCGATGTCAGCAATTATCGCAGCCAGAAGAGTTGAAGAACACGTGAGAAGACTGTTGGACTACTACGTGAAATGGGGCATCAAAGTTAATTCTGCAAAGTCGGAGTTAGCTTGCTTCAGAAGACCCGTGCGACGCCAAAATACACGTTCAGCCACTACTTGCCGCAGTATCATAGTGAATCTACCAGACGGAACCCAATTGACACCCAAGCCAATTGTGAAGTACTTGGGAATCAACTTTGAGGAGAGGTTACGCTTCAACCCACACGTATCAGCACTCCTCAAAAAAGCCAATTACGCCTTTCATCGCATTTATCCGCTAATGCGAAAAAGAAATGGCCTTAATCAAAAGACGAAGTTGCTTCTATATAAGCAACTAATAAGGCCCATAGTTACATACGGTTTCCCGGTTTGGTTCACAACATCAAAGACAAGTATGAAGAAAATCGGAGTATTTGAGCGAAAGATGTTAAGGATTTGCACGAATCTTCACTTCGATCAACGACGGAAGAAGTACCCAAGCAACAAACGACTCTACGAGGCAGCAGCGATAACACCGTTGGACAAATACATGACGGAATCGGCTAAAAGGTTGGCGTCAAATTTAGTCAACCATCCGAATCCTCTAGTGAGCACAATCAACAGTGAAGAACGGCATCCTGAACCACGATACCTGGACATAACTGCGCTAATGGACGAAGGAATTATCACAATCAACGACGACGAGGCTATCCAGTTTTACGAGGAAGCAGCGTCAACTTACCACCGTGGCTAGTAGCCAATTCATCAACACATCAAGGACAACCGGATTTGAACAACCCGAGATGGATACCCCCACTTGACTATTAATATAAGTATAATTAATGACAATTTGTTTTAAAAATGTATTATAAAATTATCAATGTATATAGTTAGGCCCCTAATGTGCCAACAAATATTTTTTAAGTATCATAAGTAAAATAGAATAAGAATCAATTGTAAATATTATATTGTTCAATAAATATCGTAAAAATCGTAAAAAAAAAAAAAAAATCGATTTTTTCTTAGTATAACTTATACGTTGTACTAACACGGTTCTTCTCAGGACTAAACAAAATTTTTTAAGAGATATAAATTTTTATTTCATCCTTTTATTTATATGAAAAGAATTTTTTATTTTTAAATTCGATTACGAAAACTGTTTGAAATATAGAAAGAAATGTGCGAGATATCAAATTATTAAAAGCAATCTTTAGTTTTTGAGCATAAGAGTAGGTAAAAGCAAGAAATTCGCGCGAATTTCTTACTTTTACCTACTCTTATGCTCAAAATTTAAAGATTGCTTTTAATAATTTGATATCTCGCACATTTCTTTCTATATTTCAAACAGTTTTCGTAATCAATTGGGTGGGTGGCCCGCTTCGCGGGATCTCTTGATTTTCTCCTCCTTTTTCGGGGGCACACCGCGCTCACGCAGCTTCGCTGCTCCACTAAGGGTATGTAAATTTGTCCGGCAGGCGCCTGTGTCTGTAACATTTGTAATTAATTTGACCTGGGTGGCCCGCTTCGCGGGATCTTTTGATTTTCTCCTCCTTTTTCGGGGGCACACCGCGCTCACTCAGCTTCGCTGCTCCGCTAAGGGTATGTAAATTTGTCAGGCAGGCGCCTGGGTCTGTAACATTTGTAATTAATTTGACCTGGGTTGCCCGCTTCGCGGGATCTTTTGATTTTCTCCTCCTTTTTCGGGGGCACACCGCGCTTATCATGAATACACAAATCGTTTTGCCTCGGATTGCCTCTCTGTTGCCATTTCCATAGTCAACAAATCCATCAATAACGTCCATAAAGTCGTTATATGTTTTATTCTCCTCAATTGAAATTTCATCAAAAATAAGTACAACGTTTTTGCTTATTTCAGGTAATTCATCAACCTTTTCCTTTATTTTTGATAAAACTCCTTCATTAAAACCAGGACACAGATGTTTAATGTCTATCCACTTGTATAAAGATGCAGGATGGGGAAGATGGAATGCAAGAGTTTCTCTCATGAAATTATAGAGAGCAGCATTTCTGAAAAATAAATTTTCAGCAAGCCACTTTTCGTCCCCAGAATAGTTTTTATTCTTTATCAACAGCATTTTCGAAAAATCTTTTGCATTTTTGCTTATCAGAGGCATTGAATGAAATAAACTTGACATTTTTTTTTGAGTTCATTGCCTTATTCTTTTTGGTTGATAAACTTCCTGCTCTTAATGTTTTTATTTTACGTTTTAAAGCAATATGCTTCAAGTTGTTTTGTTTTCTCATGTCCTTTATTTTTTTCTCCAAGCCATATATTTTTTGCTTTAATTGCAAAATCTCGTTTTTTAAGTTTTGTTCTATTCTTGTTGAACATTCATCACCCACAATGTTTCGATTATCTGCTTCCGAAAATGATTGGAACTCTGGTAAAGTTATCTATTCCAGGTGAAGTGTAAGGATTGAAATACGTTTTAATAGTTGACCCAAAAGAATTGAAGGACGTGGACGAGCCAAGATATAAAGTAGGGACGGATCCTTTTTTAAGATTTTTTTTCACAAAGGCACTTTTTTCAAAATGTATCTCGCATACAAAAAGATTTTTCGGAAGATCATTTTCTTTTAAATTGCAGGCTTCATGCCACTCCTTGAAAAGAATTTCTTTTTTCTCCCGATCGGGAAATTCAAAAAATTTAGTAGTACATAAATTGTTCTGCCTCTTAGCTCCACAAGAAGGCATACAACATTTAACAAGGTACCCGTACCGGTGCTTTTCTGTTGTAAACATTGTAAAAATATCAAACAAAAAGAATATTACAAACTAACTACTAAAAAACAAAATAATAACCAACCCACAAAAATAAAAGTATTTAATAAATAGAGGAATACGTGTATATATAGTATGTACACATAAAATAAGGAAAAAAATTAAACCACAGATAAGAAACTCAAATTACAAAATAGGTAGGTAATGCAAAAATTCATAAAAAAAATGTAATAGAAAAATGATTTTTTGCGACAGCAATCTTACTCCGCCGAACTTATTTTGTTGAGAAGGTAGGTAGGTACCTTATTTTAAAGTTATTTATTCAATTCACTTTAAAACTGAAATTCCGATCTGCAAATTCCTTGAATTCCTGAAAGAGGCGCCAAATACAATCAAATCAAATAGAAAAGCCCAAAAAGAAAATACAGAAACCAATGCATCTGTGCATACACTTGCTTTTCCTTGTCCAAATCTTACATTTCAATACACAAGAAAAAGTTTCTATTCTCCATACCGGACACCTAACAGTCACACAAAAAAAACAAAAACAATGCGAAATTATCACCCATTTCTTTTTGTACGCATGAAAATCCGTACAAAAAAAAAAACAAGATACACAACCTACACCAACTCTCATATACTTCATTATAAAAAATTGTTTACATTTTTTTGGAATGTACAGAGGTAGTCAAAAGTATATACACAACGAACTTTTTTTGCATTGAAATTCAATTCAATTAAGCTCTTTGTGTGTAAATACTTTTGACTACCTCTGTAGATACCTACCAGACATTGTTTTTGTATTCATTGGCAAAAAAAGAGAAGAGGAAAAAGTTTCATAAGTCAAAACCGACACCAATCAAACATCATGCGCTTCCTTTTTAAAAGGATCGCGCAGCGACTCGAGGCACGAGGGTTGTTATTTGTATTTCTGTTTGGTATGAGTTTGAGGTATTCTAGATTTTCAATTTGGTATGCTCATTGCTCATGTTCATAGGAACTGGTTTTTTGGTATGGAGGTATTTTATCGAAGGATGTCAATTTCTCGGACATGTTTGAGTATGAGGTATGCTAGTTTTCGATTTTGGTATGCTAGTTTTGAATTTTTGTTTGAACATGCTTTTGTTCTACTATTCTACATCTGTATATTTCTCTTGTCTGTGGTATAACGTATAAGTTATACTAAGAAAAAATCGCTCAGCACTCCTCCTTATATACTCTCAATTTGACGAAGAATTTTTTCTAGTTGGACGGAACATTTCTTTTCTATTTTCTTATCATTTAGGTTGGTTCTTGGTGATTCTCATAATCTGGCTACCCTTTTTTAATGAATTTTTTGATTTTTGCCTTGAAAAAGTAGGAAAATCAAGAAAATTGTAATTATTTTAAAAATAAAAAAATATATATCTTTGGAAAGGGGCATTCATTACCTATCAGAAAATGCAAAAATTATCATAATAGGTCCCATATTTCAGAAGTTATTGACAAAAAACGGAGTAAAAAACGACCCTCTAGGATGTCTATTAACGAAGTTACAGCCAAAAAACAAAATGACTAAAAAATGAGAATTTCGATCATTTTTAATCGTTTTAAAACCAACATATAAAGCATAATATGCTAAAAATAGTAAAACATTATACATCATTGGAAAGGTACATTCATTACCTTTAATAATATGTATGAATTAGAACGAAAGCTCAAACATTTCAAAAGTTATTGACGAAAACATAAGCGAGACCAAAATCCAAAAAATAGTGAAACACAAAAAAATTATTTTTTCTTCTTTTGATTGATTTAAATTCTTCGGGGCTCCCAGGTACTCTTGATGACGAAAACTGTTTGCAATAGGCGCCTGCCTGACAAATATACATACCCTTAGTGGAGCAGCGAAGCTGCGTGAGCGCGGTGTGCCCCCGAAAAAGGAGGAGAAAATCAAAAGATCCCGCGAAGCGGGCAACCCAGGTCAAATTAATTACAAATGTTACAGACCCAGGCGCCTGCCTGACAAATTTACATACCCTTAGCGGAGCAGCGAAGCTGAGTGAGCGCGGTGTGCCCCCGAAAAAGGAGGAGAAAATCAAAAGATCCCGCGAAGCGGGCCACCCAGGTCAAATTAATTACAAATGTTACAGACACAGGCGCCTGCCTGACAAATTTACATACCCTTAGTGGTGCAGCGAAGCTGCGTGAGCGCGGTGTGCCCCCGAAAAAGGAGGAGAAAATCAAGAGATCCCGCGAAGCGGGCCACCCACCCAATTGATTACGAAAACTGTTTGAAATATAGAAAGAAATGTGCGAGATATCAAATTATTAAAAGCAATCTTTAGTTTTTGAGCATAAGAGTAGGTAAAAGCAAGAAATTCGCGCGAATTTCTTACTTTTACCTACTCTTATGCTCAAAATTTAAAGATTGCTTTTAATAATTTGATATCTCGCACATTTCTTTCTATATTTCAAACAGTTTTCGTAATCAATTGGGTGGGTGGCCCGCTTCGCGGGATCTCTTGATTTTCTCCTCCTTTTTCGGGGGCACACCGCGCTCACGCAGCTTCGCTGCTCCACTAAGGGTATGTAAATTTGTCAGGCAGGCGCCTGTGTCTGTAACATTTGTAATTAATTTGACCTGGGTGGCCCGCTTCGCGGGATCTTTTGATTTTCTCCTCCTTTTTCGGGGGCACACCGCGCTCACTCAGCTTCGCTGCTCCGCTAAGGGTATGTAAATTTGTCAGGCAGGCGCCTGGGTCTGTAACATTTGTAATTAATTTGACCTGGGTTGCCCGCTTCGCGGGATCTTTTGATTTTCTCCTCCTTTTTCGGGGGCACACCGCGCTCACGCAGCTTCGCTGCTCCACTAAGGGTATGTATATTTGTCAGGCAGGCGCCTATTGCAAACAGTTTTCGTCATCAAGAGTACCTGGGAGCCCCGAAGAATTTAAATCAATCAAAAGAAGAAAAAATAATTTTTTTGTGTTTCACTATTTTTTGGATTTTGGTCTCGCTTATGTTTTCGTCAATAACTTTTGAAATGTTTGAGCTTTCGTTCTAATTCATACATATTATTAAAGGTAATGAATGTACCTTTCCAATGATGTATAATGTTTTACTATTTTTAGCATATTATGCTTTATATGTTGGTTTTAAAACGATTAAAAATGATCGAAATTCTCATTTTTTAGTCATTTTGTTTTTTGGCTGTAACTTCGTTAATAGACATCCTAGAGGGTCGTTTTTTACTCCGTTTTTTGTCAATAACTTCTGAAATATGGGACCTATTATGATAATTTTTGCATTTTCTGATAGGTAATGAATGCCCCTTTCCAAAGATATATATTTTTTTATTTTTAAAATAATTACAATTTTCTTGATTTTCCTACTTTTTCAAGGCAAAAATCAAAAAATTCATTAAAAAAGGGTAGCCAGATTATGAGAATCACCAAGAACCAACCTAAATGATAAGAAAATAGAAAAGAAATGTTCCGTCCAACTAGAAAAAATTCTTCGTCAAATTGAGAGTATATAAGGAGGAGTGCTGAGCGATTTTTTCTTAGTATAACTTATACGTTATACCACAGACAAGAGAAATATACAGATGTAGAATAGTAGAACAAAAGCATGTTCAAACAAAAATTCAAAACTAGCATACCAAAATCGAAAACTAGCATACCTCATACTCAAACATGTCCGAGAAATTGACATCCTTCGATAAAATACCTCCATACCAAAAAACCAGTTCCTATGAACATGAGCAATGAGCATACCAAATTGAAAATCTAGAATACCTCAAACTCATACCAAACAGAAATACAAATAACAACCCTCGTGCCTCGAGTCGCTGCGCGATCCTTTTAAAAAGGAAGCGCATGATGTTTGATTGGTGTCGGTTTTGACTTATGAAACTTTTTCCTCTTCTCTTTTTTTGCCAATGAATACAAAAACAATGTCTGGTAGGTATCTACAGAGGTAGTCAAAAGTATTTACACACAAAGAGCTTAATTGAATTGAATTTCAATGCAAAAAAAGTTCGTTGTGTATATACTTTTGACTACCTCTGTACATTCCAAAAAAATGTAAACAATTTTTTATAATGAAGTATATGAGAGTTGGTGTAGGTTGTGTATCTTGTTTTTTTTTTGTACGGATTTTCATGCGTACAAAAAGAAATGGGTGATAATTTCGCATTGTTTTTGTTTTTTTTGTGTGACTGTTAGGTGTCCGGTATGGAGAATAGAAACTTTTTCTTGTGTATTGAAATGTAAGATTTGGACAAGTAAAAGCAAGTGTATGCACAGATGCATTGGTTTCTGTATTTTCTTTTTGGGCTTTTCTATTTGATTTGATTGTATTTGGCGCCTCTTTCAGGAATTCAAGGAATTTGCAGATCGGAATTTCAGTTGGAAAGTGAATTGAATAAATAACTTTAAAATAAGGTACCTACCTACCTTCTCAACAAAATAAGTTCGGCGGAGTAAGATTGCTGTCGCAAAAAATCATTTTTCTATTACATTTTTTTTATGAATTTTTGCATTACCTACCTATTTTGTAATTTGAGTTTCTTATCTGTGGTTTAATTTTTTTCCTTATTTTATGTGTACATACTATATATACACGTATTCCTCTATTTATTAAATACTTTTATTTTTGTGGGTTGGTTATTATTTTGTTTTTTAGTAGTTAGTTTGTAATATTCTTTTTGTTTGATATTTTTACAATGTTTACAACAGAAAAGCACCGGTACGGGTACCTTGTTAAATGTTGTATGCCTTCTTGTGGAGCTAAGAGGCAGAACAATTTATGTACTACTAAATTTTTTGAATTTCCCGATCGGGAGAAAAAAGAAATTCTTTTCAAGGAGTGGCATGAAGCCTGCAATTTAAAAGAAAATGATCTTCCGAAAAATCTTTTTGTATGCGAGATACATTTTGAAAAAAGTGCCTTTGTGAAAAAAAATCTTAAAAAAGGATCCGTCCCTACTTTATATCTTGGCTCGTCCACGTCCTTCAATTCTTTTGGGTCAACTATTAAAACGTATTTCAATCCTTACACTTCATCTGGAATAGATAACTTTACCAGAGTTCCAATCATTTTCGGAAGCAGATAATCGAAACATTGTGGGTGATGAATGTTCAACAAGAATAGAACAAAACTTAAAAAACGAGATTTTGCAATTAAAGCAAAAAATATATGGCTTGGAGAAAAAAATAAAGGACATGAGAAAACAAAACAACTTGAAGCATATTGCTTTAAAACGTAAAATAAAAACATTAAGAGCAGGAAGTTTATCAACCAAAAAGAATAAGGCAATGAACTCAAAAAAAAATGTCAAGTTTATTTCATTCAATGCCTCTGATAAGCAAAAATGCAAAAGATTTTTCGAAAATGCTGTTGATAAAGAATAAAAACTATTCTGGGGACGAAAAGTGGCTTGCTGAAAATTTATTTTTCAGAAATGCTGCTCTCTATAATTTCATGAGAGAAACTCTTGCATTCCATCTTCCCCATCCTGCATCTTTATACAAGTGGATAGACATTAAACATCTGTGTCCTGGTTTTAATGAAGGAGTTTTATCAAAAATAAAGGAAAAGGTTGATGAATTACCTGAAATAAGCAAAAACGTTGTACTTATTTTTGATGAAATTTCAATTGAGGAGAATAAAACATATAACGACTTTATGGACGTTATTGATGGATTTGTTGACTATGGAAATGGCAACAGAGAGGCAATCCGAGGCAAAACGATTTGTGTATTCATGATAAGGGGACTTTGCGCTAATTTTAAATATGTCTTAAACTATGTTGTTAGTTCAACATCTTGTCCGGTTTTAGAATTAAAACAGCAGGTTTTGAAATGTTTATATGTTTGTACAAGACTTGGGATATTTGTTCGCGTGCACTTACATGTGACCAAGGTTCAACAAACCGGAGCCTGTATTTAAAACTAGGAAGTAACCAATTAAATGGTGAAATCAACAACAATTGGTTTGTTCACGAGGGGAAGAAGATATACCATTGTTTTGATGTACCTCATCTAATAAAATCTATAAGAACAAACCTTATATCTTCAGATTTTTTTTTCCTAATGGAGATGTTGTCAGCTGGGACGTTGTAAGGGAATTGTATGGTATTGATTCTCAAAATCTTGTAAGAGCATGTCCAAAGATCAGCCAAGCGCACGTAGACCCAACAAACTTTCAAAAAATGTCTGTAAGCTTAGCTACTCAAGTTTTTTCACATAGTGTTTCAGCTGGAATTTTAGCATTGCTTGAAGGTTCGGCTTTTTCCAAAAACGTTGAAAAAAAGGCCAAGTCAACATCAATATTCTTTAATAAACTGAATAAAATTATTGATATCTTAAACGGACACCCACCTCTTGTTAGACAATCTCAAAATATTGAATTTCTAAATGAAATGAAAGCATTATTCTCGTCATTAAAACTTCAAAAAAATACAACGATCCATTGTTTAAAGGGATGCATTTCAACAATAACATCTTTCCTTTGTTTGGCCGATGATCTTTTTGAGGAATATCAAGACTTTTTATATCTTTATTTAAACAAATTGAATCAGGATCCACTTGAAAATTTTTTTTCACATGTTCGGTCCCGCAACGCCAACAAAAGGAATCCCAATGTGTTTGAATTTCAGTCAATTATCGCGAAGATTATCTCCCTCAATCTACTGTTTTCCTCGAAATATTCAAACTGTGAACAAGACTCAAATGAAATTCTTCATGTTGACTGGTCTACAGTTATACATAATATAAACGAAGAGCCGATTTTAGATTTAAATAAACGATAAAGCCTTTTGATTTAATTCAACAACCATCATGCTCTACAATTATTGTTAAAAACATGTCCATTCGCTACTTTGCAGGATACTGTTGTTATAAGCTTTTCAAGTCTATGAAAGAACAATGCCATAATTGCACACAGACATTAATCAAAACAGACAAGGCAATAACTAAAAATTGTGAATTTCTTCTTCATCACAAAGCTTACTTAAATACAGAATCAGACTTCGGAAAATTATTTCCACCCTCAGAAAAGTTCTTTGAAATTTGTAAGCTTCAAATAAATGTGTTTGAAAAAATATATACCAAAAGTCCGGAAATTATAGTATCTTCAGCCACTACAGAAACAGAGCTCCATAGCCCAGAATGGTTTAAAGATCCAATTTGTAGAGAACACTGCTTGAAAGCCCTTTCTTTTATGATCTTAGTTTTGTTACGAAAGAATTGCATTTGGACTAGTAAGGAAGCTAAAAATAAAAAATCAGTGCAAAAAGGAAAAACACACAACAAACGACTTGAAAATCTAATGAATATTTAAAATGCTTAAAATTGATGATATATACATAAATGTACCTACATGTACCTAAAAGGAATGAAAACGAAGCGAAAAAGAAAAGATCAGTGGAATATGCCTCAGGGGGAAACAACTTTTAAAAAAACGCGCCGTAAGCTTTACCTCAGTGGGTGGTGTGGAAATAAGCTTAATAATGCAAAGAATCATCAAAGTTTATAAAAAAAATCGTAGACATTTTTAGGCTTTCATAAATACCTGTTGGGCCGTTCGGGAGTTCATACCGGACACACAAACATACAAACAAACAAACATACATAATGTACATTAGTTTTTATATAATATAGGGATATATTAGAGATGCTAGATCTCAGATTGACGTACAGGGTGATTGGTATAAGGTGTTACAAAAAGACAGTGCATGTAGGTTGGGCCGAGAAAAAGATCGTATGGGAGGGGGGTCTATTCCCCTCCGTTTAGCCGGGTGGGGCAATTTTCTAAAAACCTAACATTTGAAAAAAAAATATTAAAAAATAACGGTAACTCCTACTATGCCATGCTATATGTTTTTGTAAAACCAAAAGCCTATTCTCTTATTGCAATGATTAAATTACTAAAATGGCTATTAAAAATTAAGGGTTGATCGTAGAAGGGTGAAAATTTAGGATGGTATGTATTTTTGTATGTTGTACTTTTTTTTTTTTATAATGCACTCGCACTCAAAGGGATATTAATACCTTTATAATGAATTAACATGTGCGAGCGAGGAAAGAGAAGGAATAGATAGATAGGAAAGAAAGGTGGTACAGTGGTTTGAGATTTTAGGTGATAATTATCTCACGGAAATTTCACGGTTGGCATCCAGTTGAAACTTGGGAAATAAATAAAAATTGCTGCCCTCGGCTGGGTTTGCACGCACGGCTCTCAGGTTGAGCAACCAAGCACTACATCCACTGCACCATTGCCACCCGCAATGGTACATAAAAAAATAAAAATAAAAATTTTGTCTAAAAAATAAAAAAAAAATTAGGGGTGGACTACCCTTAACATTTAGGGGGATGAAAAATAGATGTTGGCCGATTCTTAGACCTACTCAATATGCTCACAAAATTTCATGAGAATCGGTCAAGCCGTTTCGGAGGAGTATGGGAACGAAAATTGTGACACGAGAATTTTGTATATAAGAATTTATTTCTTCTTTTTATAAATCGAATTGATTTGAAAGCATCTCACTTTTGACGCTTATATTTTTGCTCAGCTTTTAGCTCAGTCTGCCCCATCTATTGATTTGGAGCTCGTAGAGCGCACTCTGAACACACTCTGAAGGAAAAAAGAAACACTTATTTTTTTTGACAACTCAGTTTCTGCTGCGAACTAAAAAAGAAAAACGCCTATTAATATCAATGTGAAATTATTTACATATTACATTGACATTGCTATTTGCTATTTTTAGCAAATAAAAAATATCAAAACAATTATTTTCATATCATTTTGATATTAAAAAAATATCAATTTGATATAAATATTTAATATTAAATGGATATGATGTAATATCACAAACCCAGTATTTTATATAGGTAGGGGTTTTTTTTATTCTAAATTTAACACTAGGTATCAAAAATATATTTTTCAAACACAAATGATATGAGGACCACATCAATATTGATAATTTTAATGTTAGCTGAAAATTGTAACGAAAAATTATCAATTTTAAATTATATTATCAATTTTTTTTTGTTCGGTGTATCTTAAAAAATCATTAAGTCTAAATTTTCAAACAAAAGAACTTCTTTTTAATTATGAAGAAATCTGCTACCCTACGAAGCAGATATGTTTGTATGTATGTAAAAATATGTTTATACGCAATCATAGTTACTTCATAAATAAATCCACATCTACACACCGCATTTGCAGTCTTTCTCAGTAAGTATTTAAGCACCTAAGAAAACGACAAAAAAAAAACATCGTAAGTAACCCATCAACCCCTTATCCTTTTTCGATCACAAAATCACAAGATACGTCGTCGACCTGCCGCGCGCCGCGCTGCAACCGCACCAGTCACATTGACGCGAGTCAGAAAAAAAACAAACAAAAAGACATATTATGTGTGAAATGTAACTCTAGTTGGCAATTTCCTGTTCTGGTATCGGTATGAAGTAAGATCTTAATTCTCAAACCGTATGATCATACACAAATCTGAGAAAAGTGTTGAGTGGCGTCATCTTCATTAAAACGGAGAACTAAACTCGATAGAGCCCACATTCGACGTCTGTATATTTCTCTTGTCTGTGGTTATACTAACACGGTTCTTCTCAGGACTCAAATTATTTCTTTAAGAGATACAAAATTCAAATTTCATTGAAAATTCAAGAAAAATGTGAGAATTTGTAAAAAAAAATTAAAATTTAATAAAACAGCAGAAAAAAAAATTTTCCATAATTTGACAAAAAATACCAAATAAAAATTTTTAGTACGAACACTACTTTTTCAAAAAGTAGTGCCAATCCCGAAAAAAAACCATTCGGTCAAACGTTACTCATTCAATTATCTTTTCTGCACTAAGTGTTTGAAATTTCATCGAAAAATTCGGTCAAACGTTATTCGGTGAAACGATTTTCGATAAACCGTAACGTTCCCGCATACCTAGTTTTTTATTTAATTATTTTTGTCGTTATTGATGATTTATTTGTTTTTGAGTGTCTTTTCGTTCCAAAATCCTTCTGATATTGGCGTCCTCGGCTAGAGATAGATTCAGTTGGGGATGAGACCTAGGAAACAAAAAGAAACAAACATTAATAAATTGCTTAAAATAGAAAATAGAATTATCACTCGCTCCTTTTCTAGAAAATTTAACTTAAAGTTAGTAGAAATGGTACCAGTAAGGCGCACTCCAGTTGCTAAAGCGCAACCCTCGTCGGCAGAAGTGTCTGGCAACCAGCACCAGCTTCCATCCCAACCTATTGCACTTCCCCAACAGATGTATGATAGTGTGGTCGACATCCACGCCTTCTACCTCTTCCTTCCAATGTTGTCACCCTTTCAATAGTTACCCCTCCTATCACCTATTCCCCTCTTTTTTCAACTTTTAGTGACATTTACGATCCCATCTTCCCTCATACTTACCTCTTTTTACCTTTCTGAACCATCCAACTTACCTACTTAACCTAACCAACTGACCTCAAAATTCCACTTTCCGGTTCCGCTTCTACAACCTACCTCAGCTCCATATACGAGTTCCTGCTTCCCATATCCGTTCTAACTTACCAATCCCAACCATATTCCAACTGCCATTTCAATTGAATATCAGCAGCTCCCATTCCGTTTCCTGCCTGTCATTTTTATTTCCACTTCCTGCCATTCCTATATTCAAATTCGAATCCAACTCCCTTCAAATAGCTGCCAGCAACAAAATGGCGCCCAACGTATTAGTCCTAGTCAATTGTCCTTAATTATGTCAGCGAACCTGTTCCCGATGTCACAATCAAGCATTCGTAAGTCATGTTTAGGATTGCTCCGAGAATGCTTGAACATTTGCGACGAAATGTTTGATGATGCCATCGAGAGCAGGCCAAACTGACGTGCGTGTCCTGAATGTATTAGGTTTTGTTGTCCCCGATGACTTCAACAGGCGAAGCGTAAATCGTACCCAGGATTGCTCCTGAGAAAGCCTGATTACTCGCGACGCAGAGTTTGCACGTCGTCATCGAGGGCAAACAAAAGAAAAAAAAATTTGCTTTATTACTGTCGTTGCGCGATGCGAAGGTTTCGTAAGTCTTCATTTGGAAGGTCAAACGTACCAATGGAATCGCGACGGAAGCTTCGTATTGCGCAACGCAAGTAACGTCCTTCTAGCCCCACATTTGGTCTTGTCGTTGGAGCTAAAGCGAATCCTAAGTCTTGACCAGGATGGTTTTTAGAATGCCTGATCAAACGCGACGTTGTCGACTGGCTCCGGCGACAACAGCAGATGTGGATTCGTTATGTCTTTATGTCGTTATTTAAATGTTTGAATCTGGCACACTTTAAATGAACGGAGAAGAAAAACGAAACATGGGAGTTGATTTTAGGTCAATCTCAGTAGACAAACAAGCTAACCACCGGAAGCAACCGCCTCAAAACGCCCCCGACTTAAATGAAAAAAAAATACATACAAAAGAGTAATAATTAAATATATATCAATAATTCCATTAAAGAAATAAAAGAATTATACCAACTTTAAGAATTTCAAAACAATTATCTTCCTTTAATTAGTATATTAGAAAGCATTAGTTTAAGGTATAATGCATGTTGGGTTGTTGGTCTCCAAGTTGTGTGTTGATTTCGAATATGAAAATATAAAATTTAATTAATTAAGAACTAAATTTTATTTTAATTATAAATGTTTATTTATTTATATACGTTACACAACTTATTTAGTTGTTGATATTTTATTTTAACGCGACGCGTTTCGAAAACAAAGTTTCATGGTCAAGCGCTTCGGAATTATTTATATTTTTTGACGTTTCGTCTTTGGTGTTAATGTCGATGATTATTTGTCTCCCTTTATTGTTTCAATTATTGTTCTTTAGTTCGTTTTTGTTTCATGTATTAATGTTAGTTGATTTGTTCTTGTCTCTTTCTGTTGTTTTAAATGTTTTAAGTTTAAGTGCAGTGTTGTATAGTGGGTTCGTTTTGAATAATAGTTAGTCGTTTAAGACTCTGTCTTCTTCTGTTTTGTTTGCTTTATATATTTCGAACTCTTCAAGTGCGTCGAGTAGTCTGCCCTTTTTGCACAGGTGCAAGGCAGAAAGGTTCGTATCAAAGTCAGTATAGTTGTGATTGTTATCTATAAGATGTGTTGCTTAATTTGATTTAGTTTTTTGTTTTGGTATATGTTCTGTGAATCGTTCGTAAAAAGATCGTCCCGTCTGTCCGATATAATATTTATTACAGTCATCGCATTTGATTTTATAGAGGCCGGATTTTGATTTGAGATCAATTTTTGATTTTGGTTTTAAAATCTTTTGTATGTTATTGTTTGTTTTGACGATATGTTTATGTTTAGTTTTTTAAATTCGTTTCTTATTATATTTGGCAAAGTTTTGGCGTAATCTATTGATATGTACTTTGTATTTGTAGTTCGGTCAAAATAGACATTTCGGTTTGCAAAAATTCGCATAAAGCTGAAAATTGGTACAGACGTTGGGAACAATATTTCAAATAAACTAAGCAACATCTCCATCGATTCGACTGGTGCGTTAGAAGTTATTCAAGGTCAAAAGGTCAAATAAACGGTTTTTACAATTTTTCTTGTAAACGGTAGGTTTTATCATAAAAATACATGAGACAATGTTGTAGACCATGAAATTATCTACAAAAACTTGTTAAAATAATTTTTTTGTTAGAATAACCATTTCGGAGATATCGTGATTTAAAAAATTGAAGGAGTCACGTTCTATATGATATGCACATATATGCCACATGCATACATTTGGTCCAGTCGACAGGTTGGAAAAAGTGGGTGAAAGGTGGAAAAAGGACGGAAGCTAATGAAACTATCAGATATTGTTGAAGGATAGTTAATAAATATTTTACGAAGTTTTGGAACTCGAGGGCCATATGGAAAAAGAGAAGGGAGAGGTTGAAGGTGTAACTGCAAAATGTTCGACCTGGCAACGGTTTTTCCTCAGTTCCTTTTTTTCCTTACGTTCTATAGCAAAAGCATTTCCATTTTATAGTAGAACGTCAAATTTCCTACAATTTTGTTAGTACCAAAGTTGTTGTATGTTAATTCTTTACCGAGGTTTAGCTCTTTGAAAAACAGGTCATTTTTCAGAATTTGCTAAAAAAAATTCCAAAATTCAGCTTATTTCTTCTAATAGACGAAAACTAGTGCGAGGTTTTTGTATTTCGAGATTTTCCTATACGATTTGTGCTGTTTAATAGTTTCACAAAAATGTCGTATGAAAATCTCGTAATACAAAAACCTCGCACTAGTTTTCGTCAATAAGTAGAAATAAGCTGAATCTTTTGGAATTTTTTTTTAGCAAATTCTGAAAAATTACCTGTTTTTCAAAGAGCTATATCTCGGTAAAGAATTAACATACAACAACTTTGGTACCAACAAAATTGTAGGAAATTTGACGTTCTACTCTAAAATGGAAATGCTTTTGCTATACGTAAGGAAAAATGTTCCTGAGGAAAAACCGTTGCAAGGTCGAAAATTTTGCAGTTACCCCTTCAACCTCCCCCTTCTCTTTTTCCATAGGGCCCTCGAGGTATAAAACTTCGTAAAATATTTATTAACTATCCTTCAACAATATCTGATAGTTTCATTAGCTTCCGTCCTTTTTCCACCTTTCACCCACTTTTTCCAACCTGTCGACTGGACTAAATGTATGCATGTGGCATACATGTGCATATCATATAGAACGTGACTCCTTCAAGTTTAAAAATCACGATATCTCCGCAATGGTTATTCTAACAAAAAAATGATTTTTTTTTTTTTTTTTTTATAATGCACACGCGCTCAAGGGGTTTGTTATAGCCCTTTTAATGATAAGTCACAGCGCGAGCGATAGGAAGTTAGGGAGGAAGGGAAAGGAGGTGTCGATGAACATTGATCTTGAATGTTTGAAGTTCAAAATGGCAAGGGAAAATTGTGCCAGGCAATTCATTCCACATTCGTGTTGTACGGCTAAAGAAAGAATCCCTATATTTAACGGTACGTCCGAAATTGGGCTCAAGTGTAAACTGATGAGCGTTCCTAGCAAGACGAGTATTACGGTGGAACGCAACTGGCTACCTCGAGTGAGCATTTTTTGTAAAAGAATCTGTAAAATAAGGAAAGACATGAAACATTTCGACGATGTTCAAGGGATGGAAATGTTTCCATAATGCTTCTCTCTCCTATCAATTTTAACGCTTTTTTCTGAACTCTGTCGAGCAGGTGAAGAAAAGTTTGAGAAGCACCTGCCCAGAGATGGGAGTTATACTCGAGTTTAGGGCGTATAAACGCTTTGTAAATTGTAGCCAGATCAGAAGGGGTAAAAAACTTCTTGCATCTATTAAGAAAGCTTAAGCATCTTGCAGCATTCTTGGCAATCTCAAGTATATGATCATTTCAACGAAGATTGTCACTGATACACATACCGAGTACTGATAGCTTTTCGGCCTCCTCGATGCAAGTACCATTCATGGATAATGGCATAGGGGGTATGTTTAGCTTCAACGACAAAAGACAGCATTGAGTTTTCGACGCATTAAACTCCACACGATTTCTAGTACCCCAATTCACAATGCTGTTTAAATCGGAGTTTAATGAGCTTATCATACGATTCCGTTGTAATAACACGTCCGAAGGCGAAGGCCGTGAATTATCAAACGTATATGAAAAGCTGAGGGTTGAGTCGTCAGCAAAACAATTTAATGGATTAGAAGTCACAGACAAAAGATCATTTATAAAAATGAGAAAGAGAGTCGGAGACAGAACGGAGCCCTGGGGCACACCAGCATTTATTTTGTGGGGATCAGACTTGAAACCGTCTAATACAATTTGTATTGATCGGTCCAGAAGATAGCTTCTAATCCAACGAATAAGAGTATCATCGATACCAAATGCACGCATTTTCGATAAAAGAGCTTCATGCCAAACTCTATCAAATGCCTTTGAAATATCAAGCGCAATAATCTTGCTTTCGCCAAAGCGATGCACAGATTTGTTCCACTGTTCGGTGAGATATGCCATCAGATCACCAGTGGAACGATTGCTGCGAAAGCCGTATTGCCGGTCATTTAAAAGCTCCCGATCTTCGAGATATTTCTTGAGCTGACGATTTATCAGCGTTTCCATGACCTTGGAAAGAAGGGACGTAAGTGCAATTGGTCGGTAGGAGGAGGGGGAGGAGGAGTCACCTTTTTTTGGGACGGGCTGGACAAATGCTGTTTTCCATCTACTAGGAAAGATTCCTGAACGATAGGAGCGATGAAAAAGCTTACGCAGTGGTTTTGCCAGAGATGAAGAACACTTCTTCAGAAGAATAGGGGGTATACCATCCGGGCCAGCGGATTTGTGTATATCAAGATCTTGAAGTACTCTTGCTACTGTACGAGTGCGGAAAAATATCTGTCCCATAGAAGAATTAACGTTCTCAAGTACAGGAGGGGCATTGTTGCTTGCAGGCAACGTAGAACTTGCAGCAAAATGAGCTGCGAGCATATTCGCCTTCTCTGAAGAGCTGACAATGGGTTTATCGTCGACGATGAGCGTTGGAACTGATGATGACGTTGAGTTCTTGACGTTTTTTACAAATGACCAGAAGTTTTTACTGCCTTTGGGACATTGCAGAATTTTTTGCCGTAACTTCTGGTCATGTAAAAATTTCGTTTTGTGTATAACGGAGTTGCACGAGTTCCTAACTTGTTTGTGTTTCTTCCGATTTTCCTCAGTTGGGTTGGCTTTGTAGGATCGGAAGCTTACTTCTTTCAACCTGATAGCTTCTTTACACTCTTCGGAAAACCAAGACTTTTCTTTTGGTTTGATACATTTTGTTCTGTGAGGGACAAAAGTTCTCATTCCAAGAAAAATCACTTCTGTAATCATTTCAGCACTGGCATCAATGTCATTATCGAGGAAGCATAATGACCAGTTAAAGTTGCGAAAGAAATTATTCAGACCGTCCCAGTTGGCTTTCTCGTATTGCCAAACGGTCCTAGTGGGAATTTTTTCTTTAACTGGATGGTTGGAGATCGAGAAATTAGCTGAAATGACACAATGGTCCGAGGTGCCAAATGGAGAAGTTACTTTAATAGTATATTTATCAGGATGGGAAGTAAGGAACAAGTCAAGAGTATGGGCGGAATGCCCATCAACATCAGGTATACGAGTAGGCTCATCGACAAGCTGGGTAAGATGGTTATACTCAGCAAAGATCTCGGTATACCTTCCTTCGAGTGTTGTCTGGCCAGAATATCGGAGCCAACTTGAATTGTGTACATTGAAGTCGCCCGTAATCACGACTTCAGTGTGAGGACAATGGGAAACAATTCGGGAAATTGAATCTGACAAAACATCTAACTCATCACAAGTAGACATGCTGTCAAGATTCGGACTCCTGTAAAGAAAACAGTAATGAATGATATGCTTGCGGACAGTGAATTTGAGCCACAGGAAATTAAAGTTCGTATTAGAACAATGCCCATATTGGGGAAGGCTCTGGCAAGCAATATCATTCCTAACATAAACGACAAGACCATGGTGGGAAAAAAGTAATGGCACTAAGTTATATCCAAACAAACAAAATTCTGATAAATCAGTATTCTGTCCAACCTGGGTTTCACTTAATGCCAAAACAGCTGGCCTGTATTGCACAGTATGGGCGTACACAGAAAAGAAATTCTTTCTTAGCCCACGAACATTTGAATATACAACACAAAAATCACTTACCATTTTGAAAAACTAAACACAAAAGATTCAACTTTGACGAAACTAATTTCAGCCGTGCATTATAGGCTCATATTAATTCCAATTATAAACAAACTGTCCTAGGTGTTATGCCCATAAAACAATTTGCAAACGGGAATTAATATAGACAAAAAAAACACGAAAGAATATACATCAAATGCTGCTCACCATCCAACGCAAAACCTCTTGCGATAAGCCTCACAAGAGGCTTGCATTGCATAGAAAGCAACAGTTATGTGTGGCGCGGGTGGAGAGGATGGGTATTGTTGGATGCTGTGCTGCGAATGCGAGCGAGGTATTTGGTGTATATATATATATTTTTTTTTTTTTTTTTTTTTTTTTTTTTTTTTATTAACAAGTTTGGTAGATAATTTCATGGTCTACAACATTGTCTCATGTATTTTTATGATAAAACCTACCGTTTACAAGAAAAATTGTAAAAACCGTTTATTTGACCTTTTGACCTTGAATAACTTCTAACGCACCAGTCGGATCGATGGGGATGTTAGTTTATTTGAAATGGTGTTCTCAACGTCTGTTCCAATTTTCAGCTTTATGCGAATTTTTGCAAACCTAGCACTATTTTTTTGTCTATTTTGACCGGACTATTGGGTTTTGTGTTATTTCATTGTTATTGTTTTTGTGTTTATTTTTCTGTTTATTCACTATATTGTCTATTGTTTCTGGTAGGAATCCATTGTATATTGCTATTTGTTTTATTGTTTTTAATTCGTTTCGGTAATCCGCTGCATCCATAGGTATGGTAAGAAGTCTGTGTACCATTGAATTGTACGCTGCCATTTTTTGAGGGTGTGGGTGATGTGATTCATTGTGTATTGTGATGTCTGTTGTTGTGGGTTTCCTATATTTTTTGTATTTGAGTTAGTTGTTATACTTTTTTATTGTTAAATCTAAAAAGTTGATCTCATCTTCATTTTCTATTTCTGCTGTAAATTTAATTTTGTCATTTATGCCATTTATGTAGTTCTTGAGAATTTCAATTTGTCTGTGTGTGCCGTTGAACATCTAATAGATAACAATCACAACTATACTGACTTTGATACGAACCTTTCTGCCTTGCACCTGTGCAAAAAGGGCAGACTACTCGACGCAAATAAAGAGTTCAAAATATACAAAGCAAACAAAACAGAAGAAGACAGAGTTTTAAACGACAAACTATTATACAACACTTCACTTAAACTTAAAACTTTTTTAAACAGAAAGAGACAAGAACAATTCAACTAACATTAATACATGCAACAAAAACGAACTAAAGAACAATACTTGAAACAATAAAGGGAGACAAATAATCATCGTCATTAACACCAAAGACGAAACGTCAAAAAATATAAATAATTCCGAAGCGCTTGACAATGAAACTTTGTTTTCGAAACGCGTCGCGTTAAAATAAAATATTAACACCTAAATAAGTTGTGTAACGTATATAAATAATTAAACATTTATAATTAAAATAAAATTTGGTTTTTAATTAATTAAATTTTATATTCTCAAATTCGAAATTAAGGTATAAGATAGTAGTAATATTAGTAAGTTATAACTTATAAGAAAGTAAGCAATACCTTGTTATAAGTAGAGTATTTAATCGTTTTTTTTTGTCAGATAGTTTCTAGTTTTGTTAGTCTAGTCTTATATATTCATTAGATAGGAATAAGTTAGTAGTTATAGTTATATTAAGCATTAGAATAGTTAGTTTTTATTTCCTTTCTCGTTCTTGAGATTTATATATTAAGATACTTTAGATAGGAATAAGTTAGCATAAGTGGTAATATGTAAATAATATCTAGTTTTATAAGTTAAAATATTTTATGTATCTCATTTCTTTTATTTTATTTAACTGAATTTACTTCTTAGTGTATTTGAAAAAGATTAAGTGTAGATAAATAGTTTTAAATTAAGTGTTAGTTCCTCTTCTTTTTACTATATTAGCATACCTAGTTTTTATTTAATTATTTTTGTCGTTATTGAAGATTAATTTGTTTTTGAGTGTCTTTTCGTTCCAAAATCCTTCTGATATTGGCGTCCTCGGCTAGAGATAGATTCAGTTGGGGATGAGACCTAGGAAACAAAAAGAAACAAACATTAATAAATTGCTTAAAATAGAAAATAGAATTATCACTCGCTCCTTTTCTCGAAAATTTAACTTCAAGTTAGTAGAAATGGTACCAGTAAGGCGCACTCCAGTTGCTAAAGCGCAACCCTCGTCGGCAGAAGTGTCTGGCAACCAGCACCAGCTTCCATCCCAACCTATTGCACTTCCCCAACAGATGTATGATAGTGTGGTCGACATCCACGCCTTCTACCTCTTCCTTCCAATGTTGTCACCCTTTCAATAGTTACCCCTCCTATCACCTATCCCCCTCTTTTTTCAACTTTTAGTGACATTTACGATCCCATTTTCCCTCATACTTACCTCTTTTTACCTTTCTGAACCATCCAACTTTCCTACTTAACCTAACCTACTGACCTCAAAATTCCACTTTCCGGTTCCGCTTCTACAACCTACCTCAGCTCCATATACGAGTTCCTGCTTCCCATATCCGTTCTAACTTACCAATCCCAACCATATTCCAACTGCCATTTCAATTGAATATCAGCAGCTCCCATTCCGTTTCCTGCCTGTCATTTTTATTTCCACTTCCTGCCATTCCTATATTCAAATTCGAATCCAACTCCCTTCAAATAGCTGCCAGCAACAAAATGGCGCCCAACGTATTAGTCCTAGTCAATTGTCCTTAATTATGTCAGCGAACCTGTTCCCGATATCACAATCAAGCATTCGTAAGTCATGTTTAGGATTGCTCCGAGAATGCTTGAACATTTGCGACGAAATGTTTGATGATGCCATCGAGAGCAGGCCAAACTGACGTGCGTGTCCTGAATGTATTAGGTTTTGTTGTCCCCGATGACTTCAACAGGCGAAGCGTAAATCGTACCCAGGATTGCTCCTGAGAAAGCGACGCAGAGTTTGGACGTCGTCATCGAGGGCAACCAAAAGAAAAAAAAATTTGCTTTATTACTGTCGTTGCGCGATGCGAAGGTTTCGTAAGTCTTCATTTGGAAGGTCAAACGTACCAATGGAATCGCGACGGAAGCTTCGTATTGCGCAACGCAAGTAACGTCCTTCTAGCCCCACATTTGGTCTTGTCGTTGGAGCTAAAGCGAATCGTAAGTCTTGACCAGGATGGTTGAAATCATTAGTTTAAGGTATAATGCATGTTGGGTTGTTGGTCTCCAAGTTGTGTGTTGATTTCGAATATGAAAATATAAAATTTAATTAATTAAGAACCAAATTTTATTTTAATTATAAATGTTTATTTATTTATATACGTTACACAACTTATTTAGGTGTTGATATTTTATTTTAACGCGACGCGTTTCGAAAACAAAGTTTCATGGTCAAGCGCTTCGGAATTATTTATATTTTTTGACGTTTCGTCTTTGGTGTTAATGACGATGATTATTTGTCTCCCTTTGTTGTTTCAAGTATTGTTCTTTAGTTCGTTTTTATTTCATGTATTAATGTTAGTTGATTTGTTCTTGTCTCTCTCTGTTGTTTTAAATGTTTTAAGTTTAAGTGCAGTGTTGTATAGTGGGTTCGTTTTGAATAATAGTTAGTCGTTTAAGACTCTGTCTTCTTCTGTTTTGTTTGCTTTATATATTTCGAACTCTTCAAGTGCGTCGAGTAGTCTGCCCTTTTTGCACAGGTGCAAGGCAGAAAGGTTCGTATCAAAGTCAGTATAGTTGTGATTGTTATCTATAAGATGTGTTGCGTAATTTGATTTAGTTTTTTGTTTTGGTATATGTTCTGTGAATCGTTCGTAAAAAGATCGTCCCGTCTGTCCGATATAATATTTATTACAGTCATTGCATTTGATTTTATAGAGGCCGGATTTTGATTTGAGATTAATTTTTGATTTTGGTTTTAAAATCTTTTGTATGTTATTGTTTGTTTTGACGATATGTTTATGTTTAGTTTTTTAAATTCGTTTCTTATTATATTTGGCAAAGTGTTGGTGTAATCTATTGATATGTACTTTGTAGTTCGGTCAAAATAGACATTTCGGTTTGCAAAAATTCGCATAAAGCTGAAAATTGGTACAGACGTTGGGAACAATATTTCAAATAAACTAAGCAACATCCCCATCGATCCGACTGGTGCGTTAGAAGTTATCCAAGGTCAAAAGGTCAAATAAACGGTTTTTACAATTTTTCTTGTAAACGGTAGGTTTTATCATAAAAATACATGAGACAATGTTGTAGACCATGAAATTATCTACAAAAACTTGTTAAAATCATTTTTTTGTTAGAATAACCATTTCGGAGATATCGTGATTTTTAAACTTGAAGGAGTCACGTTCTATATGATATGCACATATATGCCACATGCACAGAGTGGCGCAAGAGTTTTGTTCGATTTGTATGCCATATTTATGTTTTTATTTTTTGCTGACATCGTCTTGTTAAATTTTTTTTTTCAATACAGCTTCTAACCTTGTAAACAAGGTCTTTGCGTTGAGTGATAGGCAATTTCACTCCGCTAATGAGAAGATTGTCACCAAAATTCTCTTGGACAATGGTTACCCAGGTGAACTCATTAGGGGATTAATACTTCGACAAAAACACAAACCCCATACTGATAAAGAAGCCGTTGCTGAAATTACGATCTACAAGAGTATGGTTTATGTTCCTAAGCTTGCTGAAAATTTTAACAAGACGATGTCAGCAAAAAATAAAAACATAAATATGGCATACAAATCGAACAAAACTCTTGCGCCACTCTTCAGCAAATTGAAGGTAAAAACAGAAAAAGAAAAATGCACAGACGTTGTTTATAAAATCGACTGCCTAGAAAATGATGTGGAGGAGTGCAATCTTTGTTATGTAGGTACTACGAAGCAGTTTTTAAAGCAGCGAATTTCCAACCACAAATCGGATATAAAATCCTCAAGCGCGGAAAAAACTGCACTCGCGACACACAGCTTAGAGAGAGGTCACAAACCAAATTTCGAAGGAGTCCAAATACTTCAAACAGAGCGTAACATTTCCAAACGTTACACATTGGAAACCCTGCACATTCTAAACAATGACAACAATATGAATAGGAAACAGGATACCCACAACATTTCATCTGTATACTGTTCTCTCGTTTCCTCCAACAAAACAAAATAATTAAATCGACAAAACTTCGCCACCCGAAGTGCTTTCTTTGAAAATTAATAATTTTGTTTATTTTCAAAACTTTATTTAAATGTTGTCCAAATAATTTGTAATCTTACAAAAACATTTCTTTCATTGTAACTTAAATCATTTTTCAAAGTAAGTTCTCATTGTTTAACACAATTGTGTTCGAGTATGTACCTATATGTTCAGGGCCGGACAAGCTATACGTGCAAGCGGTGCAAATGCGCAGGGCGCTGAAACCAATGGGCGCCTTGGGTGAGCGTTAAAATAGTCACCTGGTAACCACCTTCTTTTTTTTTAATTCTCATTTATTTTTGTAGCTCACACCAATATTGATATTCATTATATAACTAACAGCTAATTTGAGTTTAATGACAGATATATGTACAATTATACATATCCACTATTTCAAAAATAAGCCCATGTTTTCCTTCTTATTCACACCCACCTCACAGTCCCACAGTAAAAAAAAAAACTTTATCTACCAAGTTAGCTTCAATAGATACCTACCTACCTAGCTATATGCTGTTTTTCTCTTTTTAAGGCATCACCACGTATGAGAAATTTTATTTTATTTTAATAACCCACCCCTATGCAGTGTAACATAAAACAAATTTCAACAGCATAAATACAGATAATTAACAGCGTGCATGTTGGTAACATGCACACGATGTCAGTACTTCTATATGAAATCAAAGTGAGCAATGTTACTCAACAGAAATTCTGAGGTACAAAATTCATACTCATGTACACAACAGTGTGCAAAATTAAAAACTGCACCTATGAATTTTAACTCTTTCGGTTGAGTGTTTTTTGTACTATGTTTAAGTTTGTTATTGGCTTCTCTTTATGAGTGGAATCTTATCACTCGTCTGGAGAGATGAGAGATGACAAAGGGTTGAGTTGAAATTTAAATATGGAAATAATGAGTGATGAGTGATGACTGATGATGAGGTTTGTCGTTTGTCGTTATTGAGTGAATCTTTTTTGTTCAATTTTCTTTTTCTCTTTTTTTGTTCTTGCCAGCCAGCCAATGTTTCCATTACAAAAGAATTTTTTGACTAATACAGGGTAATCGGTGTGAGCAAAGATACCTAATATAACAAAAAATACTTGTTGTATTATTTTTGGTGTGAGGTTGTTTAAAGAGCTAGATTGAGTAGGTTGAGTTGAGACAAGAAAAAAATCGAATGGAAGGGGGATCTATTCATCTCCGTTTAGCCAGGAGGCGCAATTTTTTAAAAACATGGCTTAAATTGGAACAAAAATAATTAAAAAATAACGGTAACTCCTACAATGCCATGTCATATCTTTTTGTAAAGCCAGAAATTTCCTCCTTTTTAGTGTTTTTAAATAAAGCTATTTTAGTGATCAGTTTTCAAAATATTAACTTTCAAACTCAAAATTATGGCAACAAAAAATAGAAAACAATTTCAAACTATTTTTTTTTAAATTTGATGTATTCAAGTATTATTTTTGTTGTCAAAACTCAATGCTCTTATTAGTTTTGGGTCAGACACGGAAAACCGTATGGCTCTATGACTTTTTGTTGCTAAGCTATTCAAAAATATCCGAACCTTCTTGTTCATAAGAAACACACAAAAATTTGCATTACTTGTGCCATCTCGTAAGGCTAGATTTTCGTGTTTTTTTTTGCAGAAATAGGTTCTTTTATTTTTAAATAGCTTGGCAACAAGAAATCCTATAGACATACGGTTTTTAATGTTGGACTTGAATCAAATAAGAGCATTGAATTTTGGCAAAAAAACTAAATAAGGTAAAATTTTGAAATAAAATTAGTTTGAAAATTTGATTTTAACTTTTTTTTTTTTTAAATTTTGAGTTTGAAAATTAATATTTTGAAAAAATTTTACTAAAATAAATATTTTTCAAAACAAAATAGGTAAAGAAAGAGGTTTTTGGCCTTGAAAAATGGCATAGCATGGCGTTGTAGAAGGTATTTTTTTATTTTTTAATAATTTTTGTTTCCAATTTAAGTCATGTTTTAAGAAAATTGCCCCTCTCAGCTAAACGGAAGGGAATAGACCCCCCTCCCACATGAGTTTTTCTTGTCCCAACCCAACCTACTCGCTCTAGCAGTTTGGCACACCTTAACTGAATTACCCTTCATAAGCTTTCGCCTATGAAAATTCACAAACTGTACGTTACACAACCTACCTCAAATATATCTTGTATATGTCCTATACTTTTGTGATATATTTGTTGACTTAAATTTACAATTATTTTTGTATTCTTCAGTTACTATTATTACTCGTTAAAAAAACGCATTTCAAAGTATACCCCTTGGGTAATGAAGAAATGACTTCTTCCAAAAATCACCGCAATTGAGGGCGCCAATGATAAAGCTTGCACAGGGCGCTAATTTAGCTCGGGCTGGCCCTGTATATGTTTCTCTAATGTTTTATGTTTAAAACGTTTAATAAAGATCCCCTGAAGATGACAGCAATCCCTTTCGAAACGTTGGGAAAATCAATGTAAAATTTGTTTGCATTGCCACTACAAGTGACCAAAAAAGCCGAAGGACGAAACAAAGTTTTATCCAAAATAACATAAATTATATCACAAATTGGTCAAATCACTAATCGAAGTTCTTGAGAATTTCAATTTGTCTGTGTGTGCCGTTGAACATCTAATAGATAACAATCACAACTATACTGACTTTGATACGAACCTTTCTGCCTTGCACCTGTGCAAAAAGGGCAGACTACTCGACGCACATGAAGAGTTTGAAATATACAAAGCAAACGAAACAGAAGAAGACAGAGTTTTAAACGACAAACTATTATACAACACTGCACTTAAACTTAAAACTTTTTTAAACAACAGAAAGAGACAAGAACAATTCAACTAACATTAATACATGAAACAAAAACGAACTGAGAACAATACTTGAAACAATAAAGGGAGACAAATAATCATCGTCATTAACACCAAAGACGAAACGGACAAGCTATACGTGCAAGCGGTGCAAATGCGCAGGGCGCTGAAACCAATGGGCGCCTTGGGTGAGCGTTAAAATAGTCACCTGGTAACCACCTTCTTTTTTTTTAATTCTCATTTATTTTTGTAGCTCACACCAATATTGATATTCATTATATAACTAACAGCTAATTTGAGTTTAATGACAGATATATGTACAATTATACATATCCACTATTTCAAAAATAAGCCCATGTTTTCCTTCTTATTCACACCCACCTCACAGTCCCACAGTAAAAAAAAAAACTTTATCTACCAAGTTAGCTTCAATAGATACCTACCTACCTAGCTATATGCTGTTTTTCTCTTTTTAAGGCATCACCACGTATGAGAAATTTTATTTTATTTTAATAACCCACCCCTATGCAGTGTAACATAAAACAAATTTCAACAGCATAAATACAGATAATTAACAGCGTGCATGTTGGTAACATGCACACGATGTCAGTACTTCTATATGAAATCAAAGTGAGCAATGTTACTCAACAGAAATTCTGAGGTACAAAATTCATACTCATGTACACAACAGTGTGCAAAATTAAAAACTGCACCTATGAATTTTAACTCTTTCGGTTGAGTGTTTTTTGTACTATGTTTAAGTTTGTTATTGGCTTCTCTTTATGAGTGGAATCTTATCACTCGTCTGGAGAGATGAGAGATGACAAAGGGTTGAGTTGAAATTTAAATATGGAAATAATGAGTGATGAGTGATGACTGATGATGAGGTTTGTCGTTTGTCGTTATTGAGTGAATCTTTTTTGTTCAATTTTCTTTTTCTCTTTTTTTGTTCTTGCCAGCCAGCCAATGTTTCCATTACAAAAGAATTTTTTGACTAATACAGGGTAATCGGTGTGAGCAAAGATACCTAATATAACAAAAAATACTTGTTGTATTATTTTTGGTGTGAGGTTGTTTAAAGAGCTAGATTGAGTAGGTTGAGTTGAGACAAGAAAAAAATCGAATGGAAGGGGGATCTATTCATCTCCGTTTAGCCAGGAGGCGCAATTTTTTAAAAACATGGCTTAAATTGGAACAAAAATAATTAAAAAATAACGGTAACTCCTACAATGCCATGTCATATCTTTTTGTAAAGCCAGAAATTTCCTCCTTTTTAGTGTTTTTAAATAAAGCTATTTTAGTGATCAGTTTTCAAAATATTAACTTTCAAACTCAAAATTATGGCAACAAAAAATAGAAAACAATTTCAAACTATTTTTTTTTAAATTTGATGTATTCAAGTATTATTTTTGTTGTCAAAACTCAATGCTCTTATTAGTTTTGGGTCAGACACGGAAAACCGTATGGCTCTATGACTTTTTGTTGCTAAGCTATTCAAAAATATCCGAACCTTCTTGTTCATAAGAAACACACAAAAATTTGCATTACTTGTGCCATCTCGTAAGGCTAGATTTTCGTGTTTTTTTTTGCAGAAATAGGTTCTTTTATTTTTAAATAGCTTGGCAACAAGAAATCCTATAGACATACGGTTTTTAATGTTGGACTTGAATCAAATAAGAGCATTGAATTTTGGCAAAAAAACTAAATAAGGTAAAATTTTGAAATAAAATTAGTTTGAAAATTTGATTTTAACTTTTTTTTTTTTTAAATTTTGAGTTTGAAAATTAATATTTTGAAAAAATTTTACTAAAATAAATATTTTTCAAAACAAAATAGGTAAAGAAAGAGGTTTTTGGCCTTGAAAAATGGCATAGCATGGCGTTGTAGAAGGTATTTTTTTATTTTTTAATAATTTTTGTTTCCAATTTAAGTCATGTTTTAAGAAAATTGCCCCTCTCAGCTAAACGGAAGGGAATAGACCCCCCTCCCACATGAGTTTTTCTTGTCCCAACCCAACCTACTCGCTCTAGCAGTTTGGCACACCTTAACTGAATTACCCTTCATAAGCTTTCGCCTATGAAAATTCACAAACTGTACGTTACACAACCTACCTCAAATATATCTTGTATATGTCCTATACTTTTGTGATATATTTGTTGACTTAAATTTACAATTATTTTTGTATTCTTCAGTTACTATTATTACTCGTTAAAAAAACGCATTTCAAAGTATACCCCTTGGGTAATGAAGAAATGACTTCTTCCAAAAATCACCGCAATTGAGGGCGCCAATGATAAAGCTTGCACAGGGCGCTAATTTAGCTCGGGCTGGCCCTGTATATGTTTCTCTAATGTTTTATGTTTAAAACGTTTAATAAAGATCCCCTGAAGATGACAGCAATCCCTTTCGAAACGTTGGGAAAATCAATGTAAAATTTGTTTGCATTGCCACTACAAGTGACCAAAAAAGCCGAAGGACGAAACAAAGTTTTATCCAAAATAACATAAATTATATCACAAATTGGTCAAATCACTAATCGAAGTTCTTGAGAATTTCAATTTGTCTGTGTGTGCCGTTGAACATCTAATAGATAACAATCACAACTATACTGACTTTGATACGAACCTTTCTGCCTTGCACCTGTGCAAAAAGGGCAGACTACTCGACGCACATGAAGAGTTTGAAATATACAAAGCAAACGAAACAGAAGAAGACAGAGTTTTAAACGACAAACTATTATACAACACTGCACTTAAACTTAAAACTTTTTTAAACAACAGAAAGAGACAAGAACAATTCAACTAACATTAATACATGAAACAAAAACGAACTGAGAACAATACTTGAAACAATAAAGGGAGACAAATAATCATCGTCATTAACACCAAAGACGAAACGGACAAGCTATACGTGCAAGCGGTGCAAATGCGCAGGGCGCTGAAACCAATGGGCGCCTTGGGTGAGCGTTAAAATAGTCACCTGGTAACCACCTTCTTTTTTTTTAATTCTCATTTATTTTTGTAGCTCACACCAATATTGATATTCATTATATAACTAACAGCTAATTTGAGTTTAATGACAGATATATGTACAATTATACATATCCACTATTTCAAAAATAAGCCCATGTTTTCCTTCTTATTCACACCCACCTCACAGTCCCACAGTAAAAAAAAAAACTTTATCTACCAAGTTAGCTTCAATAGATACCTACCTACCTAGCTATATGCTGTTTTTCTCTTTTTAAGGCATCACCACGTATGAGAAATTTTATTTTATTTTAATAACCCACCCCTATGCAGTGTAACATAAAACAAATTTCAACAGCATAAATACAGATAATTAACAGCGTGCATGTTGGTAACATGCACACGATGTCAGTACTTCTATATGAAATCAAAGTGAGCAATGTTACTCAACAGAAATTCTGAGGTACAAAATTCATACTCATGTACACAACAGTGTGCAAAATTAAAAACTGCACCTATGAATTTTAACTCTTTCGGTTGAGTGTTTTTTGTACTATGTTTAAGTTTGTTATTGGCTTCTCTTTATGAGTGGAATCTTATCACTCGTCTGGAGAGATGAGAGATGACAAAGGGTTGAGTTGAAATTTAAATATGGAAATAATGAGTGATGAGTGATGACTGATGATGAGGTTTGTCGTTTGTCGTTATTGAGTGAATCTTTTTTGTTCAATTTTCTTTTTCTCTTTTTTTGTTCTTGCCAGCCAGCCAATGTTTCCATTACAAAAGAATTTTTTGACTAATACAGGGTAATCGGTGTGAGCAAAGATACCTAATATAACAAAAAATACTTGTTGTATTATTTTTGGTGTGAGGTTGTTTAAAGAGCTAGATTGAGTAGGTTGAGTTGAGACAAGAAAAAAATCGAATGGAAGGGGGATCTATTCATCTCCGTTTAGCCAGGAGGCGCAATTTTTTAAAAACATGGCTTAAATTGGAACAAAAATAATTAAAAAATAACGGTAACTCCTACAATGCCATGTCATATCTTTTTGTAAAGCCAGAAATTTCCTCCTTTTTAGTGTTTTTAAATAAAGCTATTTTAGTGATCAGTTTTCAAAATATTAACTTTCAAACTCAAAATTATGGCAACAAAAAATAGAAAACAATTTCAAACTATTTTTTTTTAAATTTGATGTATTCAAGTATTATTTTTGTTGTCAAAACTCAATGCTCTTATTAGTTTTGGGTCAGACACGGAAAACCGTATGGCTCTATGACTTTTTGTTGCTAAGCTATTCAAAAATATCCGAACCTTCTTGTTCATAAGAAACACACAAAAATTTGCATTACTTGTGCCATCTCGTAAGGCTAGATTTTCGTGTTTTTTTTTGCAGAAATAGGTTCTTTTATTTTTAAATAGCTTGGCAACAAGAAATCCTATAGACATACGGTTTTTAATGTTGGACTTGAATCAAATAAGAGCATTGAATTTTGGCAAAAAAACTAAATAAGGTAAAATTTTGAAATAAAATTAGTTTGAAAATTTGATTTTAACTTTTTTTTTTTTTAAATTTTGAGTTTGAAAATTAATATTTTGAAAAAATTTTACTAAAATAAATATTTTTCAAAACAAAATAGGTAAAGAAAGAGGTTTTTGGCCTTGAAAAATGGCATAGCATGGCGTTGTAGAAGGTATTTTTTTATTTTTTAATAATTTTTGTTTCCAATTTAAGTCATGTTTTAAGAAAATTGCCCCTCTCAGCTAAACGGAAGGGAATAGACCCCCCTCCCACATGAGTTTTTCTTGTCCCAACCCAACCTACTCGCTCTAGCAGTTTGGCACACCTTAACTGAATTACCCTTCATAAGCTTTCGCCTATGAAAATTCACAAACTGTACGTTACACAACCTACCTCAAATATATCTTGTATATGTCCTATACTTTTGTGATATATTTGTTGACTTAAATTTACAATTATTTTTGTATTCTTCAGTTACTATTATTACTCGTTAAAAAAACGCATTTCAAAGTATACCCCTTGGGTAATGAAGAAATGACTTCTTCCAAAAATCACCGCAATTGAGGGCGCCAATGATAAAGCTTGCACAGGGCGCTAATTTAGCTCGGGCTGGCCCTGTATATGTTTCTCTAATGTTTTATGTTTAAAACGTTTAATAAAGATCCCCTGAAGATGACAGCAATCCCTTTCGAAACGTTGGGAAAATCAATGTAAAATTTGTTTGCATTGCCACTACAAGTGACCAAAAAAGCCGAAGGACGAAACAAAGTTTTATCCAAAATAACATAAATTATATCACAAATTGGTCAAATCACTAATCGAAGTTCTTGAGAATTTCAATTTGTCTGTGTGTGCCGTTGAACATCTAATAGATAACAATCACAACTATACTGACTTTGATACGAACCTTTCTGCCTTGCACCTGTGCAAAAAGGGCAGACTACTCGACGCACATGAAGAGTTTGAAATATACAAAGCAAACGAAACAGAAGAAGACAGAGTTTTAAACGACAAACTATTATACAACACTGCACTTAAACTTAAAACTTTTTTAAACAACAGAAAGAGACAAGAACAATTCAACTAACATTAATACATGAAACAAAAACGAACTGAGAACAATACTTGAAACAATAAAGGGAGACAAATAATCATCGTCATTAACACCAAAGACGAAATGTCAAAAAATATAAATAATTCCGAAGCGCTTGACAATGAAACTTTGTTTTCGAAACGCGTCGCGTTAAAATAAAATATTAACACCTAAATAAGTTGTGTAACGTATATAAATAAATAAACATTTTTAATTAAAATAAAATTTGGTTTTTAATTAATTAAATTTTATATTTTCATATTCGAAATTAAGGTATAAGATAGTAGTAATATTAGTAAGTTATAACTTATAAAAAGTAAGCAATACCTTGTTATAAGTAGAGTATTTAATCGTTTTTTTTTGTCAGATAGTTTCTAGTTTTGTTAGTCTTATATATTCATTAGATAGGAATAAGTTAGTAGTTATAGTTATATTAAGCATTAGAATAGTTAGTTTTTATTTCCTTTCTCGTTCTTGAGATTTATATATTAAGATACTTTAGATAGGAATAAGTTAGCATAAGTGGTAATATATAAATAATATCTAGTTTTATAAGTTAAAATATTTTATGTATCTCATTTCTTTTATTTTATTTAACTGAATTTACTTCTTAGTGTATTTGAAAAAGATTTAGTGTAGATAAATAGTTTTAAATTAAGTGTTAGTTCCTCTTCTTTTTACTATATTAGCTTACCTAGTTTTTTATTTAATTATTTTTGTCGTTATTGAAGATTTATTTGTTTTTGAGTGTCTTTTCGTTCTAAAATCCTTCTGATATTGGCGTCCTCGGCTAGAGATAGATTCAGTTGGGGATGAGACCTAGGAAACAAAAAGAAACAAACATTAATAAATTGCTTAAAATAGAAAATAGAAATATCACTCGCTCCTTTTCTAGAAAATTTAACTTAAAGTTAGTAGAAATGGTACCAGTAAGGCGCACTCCAGCTTCCATCCCAACCTCCTGCACTTCCCCAACAGATGTATGATAGTGTGGTCGACATCCACGCTTTCTACCTCTTCCTTCCAATGTTGTCACCCTTTCAATAGTTACCCCTCCTATCACCTATTCCCCTCTTTTTTCAACTTTTAGTGACATTTACGATCCCATCTTCCCTCAACTTACCTCTTTTTACCTTTCTGAACCATCCAACTTACCTACTTAACCTAACCTACTGACCTCAAAATTCCACTTTCCGGTTCCGCTTCTACAACCTACCTCAGCTCCATATACGAGTTCCTGCTTCCCATATCCGTTCTAACTTACCAATCCCAACTGCCATTTCAATTGAATATCAGCAGCTCCCATTCCGTTTCCTGCCTGTCATTTTTATTTCCACTTCCTGCCATTCCTATATTCAAATTCGAATCCAACTCCCTTCAAATAGCTGCCAGCAACAAAATGGCGCCCAACGTATTAGTCCTAGTCTATTGTCCTTAATTATGTCAGCGAACCTGTTCCCGATGTCACAATCAAGCATTCGTAAGTCATGTTTAGGATTGCTCCGCTAATGCTTGAACATTTGCGACGAAATGTTTGATGATGCCATCGAGAGCAGGCCAAACTGACGTGCGTGTCCTAAATGTATTAGGTTTTGTTGTCCCCGATGACTTCAACAGGCGAAGCGTAAATCGTACCCAGGATTGCTCCTGAGAAAAGCCTGATTACTCGCGACGCAGAGTTTGGGCGTCGTCATCGAGGGCAAACAAAAGAAACAAAAAATTTGCTTTATTACTGTCGTTGCGCGATGCGAAGGTTTCGTAAGTCTTCATTTGGAAGGTCAAACGTACCAATGGAATCGCAACGGAAGCTTCGTATTGCGCAACGCAAGTAACGTCCTTCTAGCCCCACATTTGGTCTTGTCGTTGGAGCTAAAGCGAATCGTAAGTCTTGACCAGGATGGTTGAAATCATTAGTTTAAGGTATAATGCATGTTGGGTTGTTGGTCTCCAAGTTGTGTGTTGATTTCGAATATGAAAATATAAAATTTAATTAATTAAGAATCAAATTTTATTTTAATTATAAATGTTTATTTATTTATATACGTTACACAACTTATTTAGGTGTTGATATTTTATTTTAACGCGACGCGTTTCGAACAAAGTTTCATGGTCAAGCGCTTCGGAATTATTTATATTTTTTGACGTTTCGTCTTTGGTGTTAATGACGATGATTATTTGTCTCCCTTTGTTGTTTCAAGTATTGTTCTTTAGTTCGTTTTTGTTTCATGCATTAAAGTTAGTTGATTTGTTCTTGTCTCTCTCTGTTGTTTTAAATGTTTTAAGTTTAAGTGCAGTGTTGTATAGTGGGTTTGTTTTGAATAATAGTTAGTCGTTTAAGACTCTGTCTTCTTCTGTTTTGTTTGCTTTATATATTTCGAACTCTTCAAGTGCGTCGAGTAGTCTGCCCTTTTTGCACAGGTGCAAGGCAGAAAGGTTCGTATCAAAGTCAGTATAGTTGTGATTGTTATCTATAAGATGTGTTGCGTAATTTGATTTAGTTTTTTGTTTTGGTATATGTTCTGTGAATCGTTCGTAAAAAGATCGTCCCGTCTGTCCGATATAATATTTATTACAGTCATTGCATTTGATTTTATAGAGGCCGGATTTTGATTTGAGATCAATTTTTGATTTTGGTTTTAAAATCTTTTGTATGTTATTGTTTGTTTTGACGATATGTTTATGTTTAGTTTTTTAAATTCGTTTCTTATTATATTTGGCAAAGTGTTGGTGTAATCTATTGATATGTACTTTGATTTTGTGTTATTTCATTGTTATTGTTTTTGTGTTTATTTTTCTGTTTATTCACTATTTTGTCTATTGTTTCTATTAGGAATCCATTGTATATTGCTATTTGTTTTATTGTTTTTGATTCGTTTCGGTAATCCGCTGCATCCATAGGTATGGTAAGAAGTCTGTGTACCATTGGATTGTACGCTGCCATTTTTGAGAGTGTGGGTGATGTGATTCATTGTGTATTGTGATGTCTGTTGTTGTGGGTTTCCTATATTTTTTGTATTTGAGTTAGTTGTTATACTTTTTTATTGTTAAATCTAAAAAGTTGATCTCATCTTCATTTTCTATTTCTGCTGTAAATTTAATTTTGTCATTTATGCCATTTATGTAGTTCTTGAGAATTTCAATTTGTCTGTGTGTGCCGTTGAACATCTAAAAGATAACAATCACAACTATACTGACTTTGATACGAACCTTTCTGCCTTGCACTTGGGCAAAAAGGGCAGACTACTCGACGCACTTGAAGAGTTCGAAATATAGAAAGCAAACAAAACAGAAGAAGACAGAGTTTTAAACGACAAACTATTATACAACACTGCAATTAAACTTAAAACTATTTTAAACAACAGAAAGAGACAAGAACAATTCAACCAACATTAATACATGAAACAAAAACGAACTAAAGAACAATACTTGAAACAATAAAGGGAGACAAATAATCATCGTCATTAACACCAAAGACGAAACGTCAAAAAATATAAATAATTGCGAAGCGCTTGACAATGAAATTTTGTTTTCGAAACGCGTCGCGTTAAAATAAAATATTAACACCTAAATAAGTTGTGTAACGTATAAAAATAAACTAGCCTTTACCCGCGGCTTCGCTCGCGTTTCAGCTGATCAAGAAATAGACTGTAGCTTGAGGAGTATAGTCTATCGTAATCTAGCTTCTTCTTCTTTTATAGCTTTATAATTTAATACCTACATTTAACCGTGATAAAAAGAAACCTATGTGCTATACGAGATTATAATCTAGCTCTATGCCAAATTTCATCCAGATCCGTTCAGCCATTCTGGTGTGATTTCAAAAATTAAAACAAATCTATCCCACGGGAACCATATATTTTACCGAAATAAAAAGTAGCCAATATGCCATTCCAGACTATAATCTATCTCTGTGCTAAATTTCATTCAGATGAGTTCAGCCATTCTGGTGTACTTTCAAAAATTAAAATAAATCTACCCCACGGGAACCATACATTTTACAGGGATAGAAAGTAGCCAATATGCTATTCCAGACTATAATCTATCTCTGTGCTAAATTTCATTCAGATCCGTTCATCCATTCTGGTGTAGTTTCAAAAATTAAAATAAATCTATCCCACGGGAACCATACCTTAAATCGGGATAAAAAGTAGCCAATATGCTATTCCAGACTATAATCTATCTCTGTGCTAAATTTCATTCAGATGAGTTCAGCCATTCTGGTGTAATTTCAAAAATTAAAATAAATCTATCCCACGGGAACCATACATTTTACAGGGATAGAAAGTAGCCAATATGCTATTCCAGACTATAATCTATCTCTGTGCTAAATTTCATTCAGATCCATTCAGCCGTCTGGTGTGATTTCAAAAATTAAAACAAATCTATCCCACGGGAACCATAAATTTTACCGGGATAAAAAGTAGCCAATATCGTATTCCAGACTATAATCTTCTCTGTGCTAAATTACATTCAGATGAGTTCCGCCATTATTGTGTTATTTCAAAAACTAAAGCAAATCTATCCCACGGGAACCATAAATTTTACCGGGATAAAAAGTAGCCAATAGGCTATTCCAGACTATAATCTACCTCTGTGCTTAATTACATTCAGATCCGTTCATCCATTCTGGTGTAATTTGAAAAATTAAAATAAATCTATCCCACGGGAACCATACATTTCACCGGGATAAAAAGTAGCTAATATGCTATTCCAGACTATAATCTATCTCTGTGCTTAATTTCATTCGGATGAGTTCAGTCATTCTTGTGTAAGTTCAAAAATTAAAATAAATCTATCCCACGCGAACCATACATTTTACCGGGATAAAAAATAGCCTATCTGCTATTCCAGACTATAAGCTATCTCTGTGCCAAATTTTATCCAGATCCGTTTAGCCGTTCTGGCGTTAGTTAGCAACAAACATCCAAACATCCTAACATCGTAACTTTCACATTTATAATATTAGTAGGATAAACATTTATAATTAAAATAAAATTTGGTTTTTAGTTAATTAAATTTTATATTTTCATATTCGAAATTAAGGTATAAGATTGTAGTAATATTAGTAAGTTATAACTTATAAGAAGTAAGCAATACCTTGTTATAAGTAGAGTATTTAATCGTTTTTTTTTTTTTTGTCAGATAGTTTCTAGTTTTGTTAGTCTTATATATTCATTAGCTAGGAATAAGTTAGTAGTTATAGTTATATTAAGCATTAGAAGAGTTAGTTTTTATTTCCATTCTCGTTCTTGAGATTTATATATTAAGATACTTTAGATAGGAATAAGTTAGCATAATTGGTAATATATAAATAATATCTAGTTTTATAAGTTAAAATATTTTATGTATCTCATTTCTTTTATTTTATTTAACTGAATTTACTTGTTAGTGTATTTGAAAAAGATTTAGTGTAGATAAATAGTTTTAAATTAAGTGTCAGTTCCTCTTCTTTTTACTATATTAGCATTCCTAGTTTTTTATTTAATTATTTTTGTCGTTATTGAAGATTTATTTGTTTTTGAGTGTCTTTTCGTTCCAAAATCCTTCGGATATTGGCGTCCTCGGCTAGAGATAGATTCAGTTGGGGATGAGACCTAGGAAACAAAAAGAAACAAACATTAATAAATTGCTTAAAATAGAAAATAGAAATATCACTCGCTCCTTTTCTCGAAAATTTAACTTAAAGTTAGTAGAAATGGTACCAGTAAGGCGCACTCCAGTTGCTAAAGCGCAACCCTCGTCGGCAGAAGTGTCTGGCAACCAGCACCAGCTTCCATCCCAACCTCCTGCGATGCCTTTTCCATCCACCAGCAACGACTCTATCGGAGCACCTTCTTTCAGTTCTGCTAGCGATTTAGAAAGTGTAGATGGGACAATTGGGGGTGGGCCAGATAACCTTGAAAACACTGTCCTAAATGTCCTAGGCGTCAGTGGGCAAATATCAGCCTCAAATGTATTGGGGTTGCAATTAGAGCAAGTTGGAGGTGAATTTCCAGCACCTTCTACAGCAAACCTGGTAATAGGAGGAGTAGATTAGATCTTTTCGGGGGAATCGAAGTAGAGGTCAACACAGCAGTTCAGAATCCCTATAGGAATACATCCACCTGGGCAGATGAGTACCAGGAACACCTCGGAGACATGAGGGACGCATCGGTAGGGATTGTGGACTTTGGTGGAGTTGCGGTTCCGTCTCGAAGTGGGCGCGATGTGAATCCAAGGTCCGAGCCGTTTCATCTAGGTGACTATTGCATGGGTGGCACTAGATACGATCCCAAGACTACAGAATGGGGACCAACAGCCAATGAATGGGAGCAATACCAACAATACCAGAGGCATCGACTCCTAAGAGATGAACTCGAAGGTAATACCGTTGAGGATACAGCTCAGTCCACCGGAGCGGTGCCCAAGGGGGGCGTCAAGACGCCAGCAGCCAAGAGGGATGAAGCAGCATCGGCGACAAGTTCCGCTCAGGGCCAAACCGAGGCTCCGAAATAAATAAATCCAGGTATCTCAAATGAGCTGTGGACCGTTATCAACCTTGCTGTCGTCGAGGCGTACGAGTCATACAATAACACAATGCTTGGTGAAATTACGGAATCTTTTAGGGACGAAGTACGAAGGAACTTTCTTGAGTTCCTGGGAGACATCAATCGCACGACTCATCCCAAGCCACCCCTGGAAGCGAGGCGGGCGAAAACAAATATCGACAGAAGCCAAGCAGGGACCAGTTCGGGTCCCAGAACCACCTTTAAAAGCCAACCGCAGCGGGATAATCCTCATGGTCAGCGTAGTCGGTTCGAAAATCCGGACGGACATTTAAACTGACATACGAGCCAGGACTATGAGAGGTCGAACGGGGTGCCCAGGTTATACTATGCTCGAGATGGCTTCAGGAATGCGTGGGATCCTCGCGGTGGGGGCTACCCTCCGTCAGCTCAGCATCACCAAATGAGTACCTTAGGTCCTATAAAAATTGATAAATGGGTATTAAAATTCGATCTGATGCCCGGTACACTCACCGTGGAGGATTTTATCTTCCGTGTGGAGACACTGGCTTTCCAATATAACTGCACCTGGGTGGAGATTTTGAGAGACTTTCATCTGCTTTTCTCAGGGGTTGCCAGCGAGTGGTATTGGCAATTCCAACGGTCCAATTATACTCCCGATTGGTCAATGCGCCAGTTTCGGAGTTCGAAGTCCGATTTTGAACTGATGAGGGATATAATGCATCGACGGCAAGGCCCCTGGGAGTCGAGCGATGAGTATTTTGCCACCATAGGAAAGCTGAAGTCTCAACTAAGGATGCAGATACCGGAAGTGGAGCTATTGCGAATCCTGAAGAAAAATCTAAATGAGCGAATAGACAGGCTGTGTATCCGCAGTCGATTTTCTCTTTGGCCCATCTGCGGGTGGCTTGCAAAATTGCGGCGACGATGTTCTCCGGGCGGGGTCGTGAGGTACCAAGACCTCATAGGCCACCAGGTAGATACATGGCCAATGATATAGAGTTGGTAGGCGATGAGCCGGAGCTCCAGCAAGAACACCTAGCGGCATACCAACATCACAGTGCACGTCCGATGAATGCACGTAAGGTAGGCGAGTCCAGGCCACTTATATGTTTTAATTGTCTAGTTCAGGGCCATTCCTTCAAGGATTGTCGTCTGCCACTCAAAGGTTTGTTTTGCTACCGATGCGGCCAAGATGGGGTGATTTGCTCTCAATGCCGGAATTGTCACCCTGAAAACCGTCAATGGAACGCGACAGCAGTGGGGGAGTCACGTTCGACGCAGACCCCTCAAAATCAGCAGGAGTAGGTGATAATATGGAAAAAGAAAAGAAAATTTTAAAAATACTAAGTAGAGAGAAAGAAAATAAAGAAAAAGAAGGTGGAGTAGAAAGTAGGAAAATAGTAATTAGAAAACCTCTGCATGTAAGATGGAGGGAATACTACGAAGCTAGAGATAGGATATTTGGTAATAAGTTAAGCACCTCAAAGAAAATTCTAAAAAAACGAGATAGGTTTAACAAAAGAAAATAAGCTAGGAAAAATATTTTAGCTATGGTAATTGGTTCCAACACTGACCCTAGACCATATGCCAAAATATCAATAAGAGGAAAAGAAATGTTTGGGTTATTAGATAGTGGGGCTAGTGTTAGCATATTAGGAAACAATTGTGAAGCTTTGTTTGAAGAATTGAATATTTCAATTAAAGCCTACAATTCTAAAGTAAAAACAGCGGACGGGAGAAACCAGGCGATTATTGATAAAATTCAAGTTCCAATCGACTACAATAAACGAACACGAGAGATAACTCTGTATTTGGTACCTAATTTGGATCAGGAACTCTATCTCGGAGTCGACTTTTGGAAGGCCTTCGAAATAACACCGAACATAGTGAGCTCCGTCTCAATTCCAGAGGAGAACGGAGACCGATCAAACGCTTACCAGCTTTCGCCTGATCAGATGTCCAAATTGGAAGCAGTCAAGATGAAGTTTCTTGATTTCGATCGTCATGGCCTCGGAAAAACGTCATTTATGAGCATGTCATCGATACGGGAGACGTGATCCCAGTTAAGCAGCGTCACTTTCCCGTTTCTCCAGCTGTGCAGGCCATCCTGTACCAAGAGCTAGATCGAATGATCGAGCTCGGCGTTATCGAGGAAAGTGAGAGTCCTTGGTGCTCTCCAGTCGTTCTTATAAAGAAGCCAGGAGAAATCGGTACCATAAAGTATCGTTCTTGCCTGGATTCCCGTAAGGTAAATGCAGTTAGCAAGAAGGATGCCAATCCCCTTCCTCATATCGACGGGCTCCTCAGTCGTCTGCCGGACATCTATTTTATAAGTAGTGTAGACCTAAAGAAAGCATTTTGGCAGATACCGTTGGAGAAAGAGAGCAGAGAAAAGACTGCGTTTGCGGTACCGGGAAGACCCTTGTACCAGTTCACGGTCATGCCTTGGCTGTGTAATGCAGCACAGAGCTTATGTCATCTAATGGACAAGGTTATCCCTGCACGATTACGGGATCGCGTTTTCGTGTATCTAGATGATTTGCTGATAATTCCACCGGACTTCGAGACCCATATTGCCCTGCTGGAGGAGGTAGCCGAATGTCTAAGAAAAAAAAGTTGACCGGTATTGAGGACGGTGAACTACTTACCATCCCTAGGCAGAGCCGACTGCAGTGCATAAGAGAAAAAATCAAAGAAACTATACTGAAGTCCAATGAAAGAAGCGCAAAGACCTACAATGTGCGAAGCCGCTCGGTTCGTTATGTCCCGGGACAAGAAGTATTTCGACGAAATTTCGTCTTAGCGACTCGTCCAAATACCTTGCCTCGAAACTATGTCCAAAATTTATAAAGTGTTGAATTGTTAAGTCGATAGGCAAGAAAATGTATGAATTAGAAAACTTAAGTGGAAAGAAAATTGGAGTTTTCCATGCAAAAGACCTACAACAATGAATACTGTGATAACACTACGAGTACCTGCGTACCATCTCGAAACGTGAAAAACAGTACCTGCTATTTTCAAAATAAAGAGTGAAAGAACACCTGTTGCATTCGGCAACCAATTTTCCCCCTTATGTGCAATATTCCATTCAGAGCAAGAATAAACAAAAGCCCAAAACCACCTCCTAAAAACTGAATAGATCAACCTTCTACTAAACGTTACAAACCTACCCTTCAAAAACACAATTTCACCTTCCTCATCCCTGATCTGGGTATGCCATCATCAGTACAGACAGAAATTACTAGTCTCAACGCAATCCATATA